>CM035112.1:53193801-54393801 GCA_020205505.1 Panax japonicus | reverse complement strand
GTGTTATCAAGAGTTAGCTAGTAAAGCTGCTTGCTTAGTTAGAGGCTACAAGGCAATACTACAACAAAATGCACGGGGAAAAGCCCTTATTGATCAATATGACCCAGATGAGACAGACATAGTTGACGATGATAATGACCACGCAGAATTACATGCAGCTCAGGATTTGGGATTGCAAGATAATGATGATGATGATGATGATGATGATGATGAAGACTATAAGGTTGATTAGGAAGAACAAGAGTATTTGCCACCAATTGCTTCTCAGACAAAGGGTCGAAAAAGACAATCAAGATTAAAAAGTGTCTTTGGAAGATTAGTGGGTAGTTAGTCTCATCGAAAATGTGCGATATGTGAATTTAAAACTAATCATGATAAGCGCAATCATTATAGGGTGTTAGGACTTTCTAAACCTAAAGATAATTAATGTCTCGTTATGTGTTTATTTAGAATTTACAAGTGTTTTTTGTTCTTGAGTGATTATGGAGATGTAATTTAATTAGAATGTTTGAAATGTTTGTTTTGGGTTCAGAATGTTGAATCATTTCCAATTTAATCAGAATGTTTGGAATGTTTTTTCTTTTTTGTATTTTTTGGACTAGACATTTAGTCAGAATGTTGGAATAGCAGGTTGTGATGCCGTTCAAGATTTCCCGGATGCTGGCAGAATGGGTTTGGTGCCAAATGACTGTATGTTGGCCGCTAAAGGGAGTAGCGGCTAGCACTTTTTTAAAAAAGTGTTAGCCGCTACTCCCTCTAGCGGCCAGCATACAGTCATTTGGCACCAGTTGACAAACAGACTACCACCCTATACCTGTTAAACAGCTTAATCACCAATATGCAAACAATATATATAACAAATTAATACCAAAATCAATACCAGTTAAAACACATGACCAATACCAAAATCACCCAATGAAATACCAAATTCAGTTAAACAAAATATTTCATCCAATCCATATAAAATATTACATGTTCAAGATTGACCTCTAAATAATTTGGTCTGTCGGTATGTCTCTAGCTTTACATTTGAACAATTCATATCATATTCTATACCTAAAGACAGATACATCTTCAGTTGACCATTTTTCTTTGCCAAGTTCAATATTGCCCCGCACGAGGTAGTCAACATACTTGCAAACAAATATGCCGTAATCATAATAATTGTCCATAGGTCGAGCCTTTGTTGTCTGTACCTTTGGAGGTGTACGTGGCCAATCACCAAACGGGTTACCCATTCGCAATATCAACGGTATCAATTGTATCTACAATAACAAAAATGGCATTAGTACGTACATATATTGCAAGAAAACTAATTGACTGTATTAAAAACAAAATGTCACGTACCGCAACATCAATGTAATCTTTGTACATTTCGGTTAACTTCATGTGTGGTTTGTCATTATATAGCGGGTCGAGAATAGAAACCTTCCATGTTGAGACTGAAAAGGTTAACAGTATGAAATGATTGTTACTTAGGATACATATAAGTATGAAGATAAAGTCGAACTGATGTATCGGCGGTCCCACTTGAGGTGTCGCATATGACTGATAGAAAAGATCTCCACGAATTTGGTCCCCAGTTAACAAGGCACCTTTCCCCAAGTACATGAAGTAGGAGGGCATGAAGCCAAATTTTTCCCATCTATGTATTCTCTCGCTCTAATATTTGGCTTCCCGATCCCGCAGAAGGCACATATATGCGTCCATCACATGCTCGTATATCCAAATTTCGGGTTGCAAAGAATTCATATCTTGGTGAGTCAACGTGTACCAAAGTTGAGGGTACGAAAAAGGAAATTGAAGATCATTGGGGGGAATCTCACCGAAGAAGTTCTCGTTGATCATTCCAATTTTTGGCCCACACAATCTTTTTGTTATAGACCCTTTAGGTCCATATGCTTCTACTGGAACATCATCACCAATAAAAGACGAACCACCCTCGTACGTAAACTGAGTAAGCTGAGACATATCACAAGTAGGCTGAGTAGGGATGTATACATCGACCTCAATGGCAGGGGTGGGCCCCTCTGTCTGTTCACCCCATGTATACTCCCCCCCCCCCTAACATCCGCATCATACAACTTATATAGTTGTTCCCAACCCTCTTTTATGTGATTGTATTCGGGAGAAAAGTCTTACTTGAACTTTAAAATTTTGTCGAGGAGAGATTTTGCGCCCTCAATCTATGCAAAAAATAACATAAAATAAGAAAACAAACAAAATAAATTAGTATTATAAAATACAATAGATCATATTAATTGAATAAGATGCAATATATTATACCATGCTAATCATACGATGTTGATTATATACAGAACGAGGCTCGTAAGTAGTGTTGGAATCTCCTTCCCGTCGAGGGCGGTGCAAGTGTCGTCGAGTAATTTGTTTGTACCACTTAAAGTATGTATCCATAGGGATAGTTTTTGCAACCACCTGAACTTCTCCCTCGAAACAATCCATATATAACTCCCACTCATCAATGTATTTTTTTCTCATTTGTATGTAATCTGGTGGCTCAAATGATTGTTCTATGAGTTGTCTCAAAGCATCATTTCTCTCAGCTGGGGACGGAATGCCTTGAATATACCCATATTGCCTCATTACCCGGTCGGGCATTTGATACTCGACAATATCAAAATGAATCAATGGGACCCGACCGGATCCTATCAATCTAGCCTCATAATTATAGTACCTCCAATCATCATCCCATCGCTGGTATGGCCGTCATACTACCTCCCACTGAGGTTGCTTATCAAATTCGCCCCGGTAGAAAGATAGATGGTGATGGGGATCACTTCGCCTTTCACCATATTGATGTTTGGCGGAGTACGCCCATGTTGTTGCTCTAAGGACCCAAAATGCATAATTGGGCCTAGGGTTAGGCCTTCCAACCAGAAAACGATCGTATGCCCAAATTTGTAACAAGGTCACACAATCATTTACATAATTACTCTCTTTCATAGATGCTGTGTACATACCCCGATATAAATATGACAAACATGCGGCACCCCATGCATATGTGGCAGTCTTATTTGAATCATAAATAAAATGCATGTACCTAGGGTGTACAGTATTTTTTGACCTTGTGGGAAATAAACCCCCCCCCCCCGCATAGCCAAATTAATGACATATGCCTTTGTATACATACCAACCACATCTCTACTTGCATTGTCTAGACACTTGGAAAAAAATTTATGTAACCAGACTAAGGAAATACCACGTCTTTTTTTGACATTATTCCATTCCCCAGCCCATTCATCCCCAAAGATTTCCCTAAAATAAGCTAATGGAGCATCAAATGAAGGACAAGTTAAGGGCTTACCCAATATTGGCAAACGAAAAATGAAATGGACATCCTCCAATGTTATTGTTATTTCACCACATTTCATATGAAATGTATTTGTCTCTAGCCGCCATCTCTCAATCAAAGCAGATATAAGACTGACATTTGTTCTAGTTACTACTGCAGGATAACTAAACCCCTTAAACCTCCACGCCTCTAATAATTTTTTTTATAGGCTGGTAAGTTCCCATTTATTATATGTAATTAAAGTAGATTGGCTTGACATCAGTGTACCACTTTCAATCCCATTCCAAACATCTTTCGATACATACTTTTCTTGAGCATAAAGGACACTGCGATCGATGGGTCCAGGCAACCAATTGTCCATATTTACCTACAAATTTCAATAACAATAAAACTTATACACATACTAATAATTTGTACTAATATCAATAACAATAACAAAAATATACATAAAAATATTTTATATATAGAAAATACCCAATTTATACACATAATTTGTATACATAGATGCATACCTACCACCCAATTTATATACATAGATATAATAATACTAAATTTGTCACTTATATACCATGCTTTCATATAGCAATAATTTGTAAAATATGTAGCAAAATTCTATCATTCAATGTCTATTTTATTTCTAAAAATACTTACAAAATCATAGTGGGTAGTAAGACACTTACTTTATCAGTTGAATTTGAGATTGATGGACAACGTTAGCTATTTAAAGCAATCTCTTCGATGTCTCTCTGTGCCCAACCGTCTCGCATCTCTGTAGCAGCAAACTGCAAACGTAAACAGTATACAAGTTTATATCTGGGAACGCCTGGCCGCTACTCCCACTAGTGGCTGGGCCAAATTCCCTTAATGCCCTAAATTTTTAAATTCCTCTCTGCTGGCCGCTAGAGGGAGTAGTGGCCAGTCAAAACGACAACGTTTTGACTGGCCGCTACTCCCTCTAGCGGCCAGTAGAGAGGAAAAAAAATTATTGTTGGCCGCTACTCCCTCTAGCGGCTTGGAGATCATCTCAGCCATTAACTCTCATTTTGGACGACTGAATATGCGTTAGTCGCAATAGGGTTACTAGCGAACGTAATGCACGGATCATTTTCCTATATATATATATATATATATATATATATATATATATATATATATATATATCCTATATATATAGGGGAATATGGAGGTACACAGCCGTGTAACTTTTAAAGTTAGTCACTCCACGATTTATGAATTCACTCTACGATCGTGGAGTGACTACTCTACGATCGTAGAGTGAAATCATTCTACGATCGTAGACCGTGTAACTTTAAAAGTTACACAGCTGTGTACCTCCATATTCCTATATATATATATATATATATATATATATATATATATATATAGTCCGGATCTTAAGTTCACCCCTTATCCAATTCACCCGAGCTCACCCCCTTTTAGCGACGGACTCGATGACAGTTCCGTCATACAACCGTCGTCTATACTTTTAGCAACAGACAACATATAGCGTCTCTAAAAGTATAGACGACGATTGTATGACCGAACCGTCGCCAGGTCCGTCGCTAAAGAGGGGTGAGCTCGGGTGAGTTAGATAAGGGTGAGCTTAAGATCCAGACCATATATATATATATATGTATATATATATATATATATGAAAAAATATATGTACACAATTGTGTACTACACAGTCGATTATGACGATAATTTTTTGGACTATAGCGATGGTTTCATCCGTCGCCATAGCAATTCTGGGCTACGACGATGGGTGAACGTCGCTATAGTCCAACTGTGTGTGTATATATATATATATATATATGTGTGTGTGTGTGTGGCGGGAATGATTTATAGCAAATATTTGTTATAAATTAAAAATGAGTAAACACATTTTCTATCGTTCAATAGAGAAACCAACAATCAAGATTAAAACTGAAAATAATTACGCACAATGAATTCTTGTATTAATATTTATTTATTTTTATTCATAACAAGTAGTTTTTAGAATTATTCTCTATATATATATACAGTGGCGAAGCCACGTCACTTTTGTGGGGTCAATTGACCCCACTCGAAAAAAAAATTATAATGTAAGGTAAATTTTAAAATTTTAAATAATATATATAAATTGACCCCACTAAAATTTTATAAATTTTCTATTATATGGGGTCAAATTGAAAATTTATAACTTTGTCAATCAAATTTTAATCATATATGACTCATATCCTTTCAATATATATATATATATATATATATATATATATATATATATATATATATATATATATATAATATTTTAAACTAAATAATAATCTAATTTATATTATTTTTAAAAATAAATAATAAATTACTTACTTATGAACAGTTGTGATTAAAAAAGTTTATTATGAGTCAATATAGTGTATATATACCATATATTATTACTCATTATATTTTCATTGTAATATAATATATATATATATATATATATATATATATATATACACCCGAAAGTATAAAGTATTAAATAAAATTATCTCGGAGGCGCTGCCCTCGAACCCCCGCCAATTTTTTTATAATTTAGCAATAATTTTGATTCCACTGTTAAAAATCTCTGACTTCGCCACTATATATATATATATATATATAATCCGCATATATTTAATACGTACAATTATTTTTGCATGTTAATTCAGTAGGGAATTAGTCACTTCACTTCACTTCTCTTCTCTTCTCTTCTAAAGATGATGAATTCAGTCCAACTTAGTACGCACGTACAGTTGTTTCCTGAATCTATCTCTCATTCATTTATTCATTCATTCTTTTACTTTTAATTAATTTAGGTGCAATGCAAATGATATATATTATATATAGATAGAGCAAGGATCAAGTACATACCCCTTATCTTACTTACTCGTGTTCACCTCTCTTAAGCGACAGATCCGGCGACGATTTCGGTCATACAATTGTCGTCTATACTTTTAGCATTATCCAAACAAAGATTATCTTCTATCGTTTTGTAGACTCTAATATTTAATTACAGTCTCAATAAGGCTACAATCATCCATCATTCTTACACATACTTGCACCATTCCTTCACTGTTACATTGAGATAATATCTTATACAAGTCTTTACTATATGAAGTTCCAATGGTTAGAATGGGCAAATAGAATGACTGTCCCACACATTCTACAGTCAATAGACACTTTTAAGCCAGTGATAAATCCAAGACTAGGTTATATATTGTTGTTTAGGAAGTTCAAAATAGGTGTGAGATGCAACATAAAATCAATCATCAAAGTAAATGAAATAAGAGTTCAGCAACAAACCATTCAGGAGACTTTTGAAGTAAGCGAACTTGTTCATAGAAAAGAACTTGAGAAACAATACAACCCACTTTTCTACCAGACCCAACAGCCTCCTCTCTGCCACTTTCATCAACCACAACAAAGCTACCTGCAACATAGATAAATATGATGTTATTTCTAAAGCCCAAGGAAAAAACTACTCTGCTTTCGTTACATCAACTAATTACCAATTTTAATCCACATGTTCTTCTGAAATTTAGCTGGAAAAAGTGCCAGTGAATTCTCTCCTTTAGCATCCATTACCTTAAAAAATTTAAAAATTTAAAACAAATGAAAACCAGATACTATAACTTAACCTATGTTGTAAGACCCCAACTTATTATAAATAAAATTGAATTTTCTCTATTCATTATTTTAAATTAATAAGGTGTTAATTTGATATAACGATTTGGTTATGGGTTGTATTGTTTCTCAAGTTCTTTTCTATGAACAAGTTCGCTTACTTCAAAAGTCTCCTGAATGGTTTGTTGCTGAACTCTTATTTCATTTACTTTGATGATTGATTTTATGTTGCATCTCACACCTATTTTGAACTTCCTAAACAACAATATATAACCTAGTCTTGGATTTATCACTGGCTTAAAAGTGTCTATTGACTGTAGAATGTGTGGGACAGTCATTCTATTTGCTCATTCTAACCATTGGAACTTCATATAGTAAAGACTTGTATAAGATATTATCTCAATGTAACAGTGAAGGAATGGTGCAAGTATGTGTAAGAATGATGGATGATTGTAGCCTTATTGAGACTGTAATTAAATATTAGAGTCTACAAAACGATAGAAGATAATCTTTGTTTGGATAATGCTAAACATACCGTTTCACCACATTAAATATTATCCGGCGACGCATGCATGTGAAACTTATCATCTTTAATTTCACTTCCGACGCAAACTGCTAAAAGTGCATTGCTGGCTAATTAATTGCCTTTTGTTTTGCTTAACGTACGGTGCCAACTCAAATTAAAGTGGATGAAAATTACGTACGTACAATCAAAAGAATTTTTTACTTTTTATTTTATGCCAACCTTTTCTTATGCTAAAATATATAAATTGTTGTTATCCCATAATTAACGGTACATACATATACACATGTGAATATATATGTTTCGTGGATTGGCAAGTACGTAATTCTTCTTCTAATTATAAGCTAGGATGGATCACGTGTCATGCATGATAATGACCGCCACGGCACCACCTTGATCGATCTTAATAATTACACACACACATTAATTGACACATACATATAAAAAGGATATATAGGATGCATGCACGTAGCTTTTAGATTCTGAGACCCTTAATTTGCCACCTAAACAAGTACTAGCAGCTACGCGTGGTGCAATGAGTTACCGCAAGACATTCCCCATCAGTTTTTTCATTTCATGGGGTTTTCACTTTAATTAGTCATCCATCCTCATTATTAATTTTATTTTTCTACACTGCATGCTTCTTTATATTTATATATATATATATATATATATATATATATATTGTTCAACGTACTGTTAACGCTATTAATTATTATTATAATCTAATTAATTAATTAGAATTGATCGTAACTTTTAATTGTTCTTTTATGTACGTGTATTACGTTCGCTAGTAAACCTATTGCGACTAACGCATATTCAGCCGTCCAAAATGGGAGTTAATGGTTGAGATGATCTCCAAGCCGCTAGAGGGAGTAGCGGCCAACAATAATATTTTTTTTCCTCTCTGCTGGCCGCTAGAGGGAGTAGCGCTTAGTCAAAACGTTGTCGTTTTCACTGGCCGCTACTCCCTCTAGCGGCCAGCAAAGAGGAATTTAAAAATTTGGGCATTAAGGGAATTTGGCCCAGCCGCTAGTGGGACTAGCGGCCAAGCGTTCCCAGATCTAAACTTGTATATTGTTTGCGTTTGCAGTTTGTTGTTACAGAGATGCGAGACAGCTGGGCACAGAGAGACGACGAAGAGATTACTGCAAATAGTTAACGTTGTCCATCAATCTCAAATTCAACTGATAAAGTAAGTGTCTTGCTACCCATTATGCTTTTGTAAGTATTTTTAGAAATAAAATAGACATTGAATGATAGAATTTTGCTAAATATTTTACAAATTATTGCTATATGAAAGCATGGTATATAAGTGACAAATTTAGTATTATTATATGTATGTATACAAATTGGGTGGTAGGTATGCATCTATGTATACAAATTATGTGTATAAATTGGGTATTTTCTATATATAAAATATTTTTATGTATATTTTTGTTATTGTTATTGATATTAGTATAAAATATTAGTATGTGTATAAGTTTTATTGTTATTGATATTTGAAGGTAAATATGGACAATTGGTTGCCTGGACCCATCGATCGCAGTATCCTTTATGCTCAAGAAAAGCATGTATCAGAAGATGTTTGGAATGGAATTGAAAGGGGTACACTGATGTCAAGCCAATCTACTTCAATTACATATGATAAATGGGAACTTACCAGCCAACAAAAAAAATTATTAGAGGCGTGGGGGGTTTAAGGGGTTTAGTTATCCTGCAGTAGTAACTAGAACAGATGTCAGTCTTATATCTGCTTTGATTGAGAGATGGCGGCTAGAGACAAATACATTTCATATGAAATGTGGTGAAATAACAATAACATTGGAGGATGTCCATTTCATTTTTCGTTTGCCAGTATTGGGTAAGCCTTTAACTTGTCCTTCATTTGATGTTCCATTAGCTTATTTTAGGGAAATCTTTGGGGATGAATGGGCTGGGGAATGGAATAATGTCAAAACAAGACGTGGTATTTTCTTAGTCTGGTTACATAAAATTTTTTCCAAGTGTCCAGACAATGCAAGTAGAGATGTGGTTGGTATGTATACAAAGGCATATGTCATTTGGCTATGCGGGGGGTTTTATTTCCCACAAGGTCAAAAAATATTGTACACCCTAGGTACATGCATTTTATTTATGATTCAAATAAGACTGCCACATATGCATGGGGTGTCGCATGTTTGTCATATTTATATCGGGGTCTGTACACAGCATCTATGAAAAAGAGTAATTATGTAAATGATTGTGTGACCTTGTTACAAATTTGGGCATACGAGCATTTTCTGGTTGGAAGCCCTAACCCTAGGCCCAATTCTTCATTTTGGGTCCTTAGAGCAACAGCATGGGCGTACTCCGCCAAACATCAATATCGTGATAGGCGAAGTGATCCCCATCACCATCTATCTTTCTACCGGGGCGAATTTGATAGGCAACCTCAGTGAGAGGTAGTATGACGGCCATACCAGCGATGGGATGATGATTGGAGGTACTATAACTATGAGGCTAGAATTGCAGGATCCGGTCGGGTCCCATTGATTCATTTTGATATTGTTGAGTATCAAATGCCCGACCAGGTAATGAGGCAATATGGGTATATCTAAGGTATTTCGTCCCCAGCTGAGAGAAATGATGCTTTGAGACAACTCATAGAACAGTCATTTGAGCCACCAGATTACATACAAATGAGAAGAAAATACATTGATGAGTGGGAGTTATATATGGATTGTTTCGAGGGAGAAGTTCAGGAGGTTGTAAAAACTATCCCTATGGATACATACTTCAAGTGGTACAAAAAAATTACTCGACGACACTTGCACCACCCTCAACGGGAAGGAGATTCCAACACTACCTACAAGCCTCATTCTGTATATAATCAACATCGTATGGTTAGCATGGTATAATATATTGCATCTTATTCAATTAATATGATCTATTGTATTCTTTAATACTAATTTATTTTGTTTGTTTTCTTATTTTATGTTATTTTTTGCATAGATTGAGAGCGCAAAATCTCTCCTCGACAAAATTTTCAAGTTCAAGCAAGACTTTCCTCCCGAATACAATCACATGAAAGAGGGTTGGGATCAACTATATGAGTTGTATGATGCGGATGTCAAGGGTGGGGGGGAGGAGTATACATGGGGTGAACAGACAGAGGGGCCCACCCCTGCCATTGAGGTACGATGTATACATCCCTACTCAGCCTACTTGTGATATGTCTCAGCTTACTCAGTTTACGTACGAGGGTGGTTCGTCTTTTATTGGTGATGATGTTTCAGTAGAAGCATATGGACCTAAAGGGTCTATAACAAAAAGATTGTGTGGGCCAAAGATTGGAATGATCAACGAGAACTTCTTCAGTGAGACTCCCCCCAATGATCTTCAATGTCCTTTTTCGCACCCTCGACTTTGGTACACGTACGTTGACTCACCAAGATATGAATTCTTTTCAACCCGGAATTTGGATATACGAGCATGTGATGGACGCATATATGTGCCTTCTGCCGGATCGGGAAGCCAAATATCAGATCGAGAGAATACAGAGATGGGCAAAATTTGGCTTCATGCCCTCCTTCTTCATGCACTTGGGGAAAGGTGCCTTATCAACTGGGGACCAAATTCGTGGAGATCTTTTCTGTCAGTCATATGCGACACCTCAAGTGGGACCGCCGATACATCAATGCGACTTTATCTTCATGCCTATATGTATCCCAAGTAACAATCATTTTATACTGTTAACCTTTTCGGTCTCAATATAGAAGGTTTCTATTCTCGACCCGCTATATAATGATAAACCACACATGAAGTTAACCGAAATGTACAAAGATTACATCGATGTCACGGTACGTGACATTTTGTTTTTAATACAGTCAATTAGTTTTATTGCAATATATGTACGTACTAATGTAATTTTTGTTATTGTAGATACAATTGATACCATTGATATTGTGAATGGGTAACCCGTTCGGTGATTAGCCACGTACACCTCCAAAGGTGCAGACAACAAAGGCTCAACCAATGGACAATTATTATGATTGCGGCATATTTGTTTGCAAGTATGTTGACTACCTAGTGCGGGGCAATATTGACCTTGGCAAAGAAAAATGGTCAACTGAAGATGTATCTGTCTTTAGGTATAGAATAGGATATGAATTGTTCAAATGTAAGGCTAGAGACATACCGACAGACCAAAATTATTTAGAGGTCAATCTTGAACATGTAATATTTTATATGGATTGGATGAAATATTTTGTTTAACTGAATTTGGTATTTCATTGGGTGATTTTGGTATTGATCATGTGTTTTAACTGGTATTGATTTTGGTATTAATTTGTTATATATATTGTTTGCATATTGGTGATTAAGCTGTTTAACAGGTATAGGGTGGTAGTCTGCTTGTCAACTGGTGCCAAATGACTGTATGTTGGCCGCTAGAGGGAGTAGCGGCCAGCACTTTTTTAAAAAAGTGCTAGCCGCTACTCTCTCTAGCGGCCAGCATACAGTCATTTAGCACCAGACCCATTCTGCCAACATCCGAGAAATCTTGAACGGCGTCACAACCTGCCATTCCAACATTCTGACTAAATTTTTAGTCCAAAAAATACAAAAAAAAAACATTCCAAACATTCTGATTAAATTGGAAATGATTCAACATTCTGAACCCAAAACAAACATTTCAAACATTCTAATTAAATTACATCTCCATAATCACTCAAGAACAAAAAACACTTATAAATTCTAAATAAACACATAATGAGACATTAATTATCTTTAGGTTCAGGAAGTCCTAACACCCTATAATGATTGCGCTTGTCATGGTTAGTTTTAAATCCGCATATCGCACATTTTTCGGTGAGACTTACTACCCACTAATCTTTCAACGACACTTTTTAATCTTGATTGTCTTTTCCGACCCTTTGTCTGAGAAAGCAATTGGTGGCAAATACTCTTGTTCTTCCTCATCAACCTTATAGTCATCATCATCATCATCATCATCATCATCATCATCATCTTGCAATCTTAAATCCTGAGCTGCATGTAATTCTGCGCGGTCATTATCATCGTCAACTATGTCTGTCTCATCTGGGTCATATTGATCAATAAGGACTTTTCCCTGTGCATTTTGTTGTAGTATTGCCTTGTAGCCTCTAACTGAGCAAGCAGCTGTACTAATTAACTCTTGATAATCACTCATCAAATGATTGTACCGCATTGATTGATTTTTTTCAAAATCTGCACTCATTGGAAAAACCATTTCCTCTTCACCATTACTCCTATTAGCATCTCTTTTCCATCGAGAAACGATCATGTAAGCAGGTATTCGTGCAATACTCTTGAAGCTTAAGAATCTTAGTACATGTCTGCAAATTTGACCAGAATGTGAGAACATTTGACAAGTACATGTTATCGACCCCCCTGACAATTATTGATAACTTGTCGATATCTCCGACTATTTTTAATTGCATCTTCCCTGTACACTGCATAGACGTTTGCATCAATAATGCACAACTCACTAACTTTTTTGATGTTATACTTAAAAGAATCCACGAGCTCTTTTTGAAAACGTCTAAACATCTCTTTTGTATAACATTCAGAAGCATGTACTTCCAACGATGTTCCTAAAATCAAACTACGTTTTCGACGCTTTGTTACATAATCAGCCTTTCTCTCTCTGTTGAATTGTTTTTCAATAGCCTTCTGAGTCTTGACAACAAAATCTTTCATGCCTGTTGAAGCTTTCACATAAGAATAAAAAAAAAGGTTCATACCTTCGCTTCATCCGGTGGTTGTCATTCCTGCAGCAAAATATCTCTTAGTGTATGCACTTATCCATTTCTCCTTCACATCATACAAACTTATGAGGTATTCATTTTGAGAAAAATCATATTTTCTCACAAGTATTTCCCAACGCTCTTCAAACTCGCCGATGGAATATGAATTATACACACAGTTGTTAAAATAATCTTTGAACGATGGGTGTTCCGCATAAACATGATGTAATTTTTCTGGAAATTTATTGCTAATGTGCCAAAAACACAAATGATGAGTGAATGGGAGTACCCTACCAATAGCATTGCTCATAGCTTTATCTTGGTCAGTGATGATGGTTACAGGAGCTTTGTAATCCATGGCTTCAAGCCACGTCTCTAAGACCCAGCTGAAAGTGTCTTCTGTCTCATCCCTTAACAATGCAAATCCAAATAAAACAGAGTGATAATGGTGGTTAACCCCGGTAAATGGAACAAATGGCATATTATACCTATTTGTCCTATACGTAGTGTCAAATGTAACCACGTCTCCGAAACATTGATACATAAATCTTGAACGGGCGTCTACCCACAAGATACAAGCTATGTGATTGTCTTCACCTGATTTCACACGGAAGAAAAATTTACTCGCACTAGTTAGAATCAAATTTCTTCAGATAATTAACTGCTGCATGTGCATCATTTTCATCCTCTGAGTCACGCCTTAAATCCCTAACTACATTACGAACATCTTTGTCACTAAAACCTATATTTTGCATTCCTCCACCCATGGTGCTCAAAACATTCATCATCCTACTTGATCCAATACCCGCCTGATTTAAAGTGTCAATTAATTTTCTTGCTACTGGCGTAATATTTCTATGTGTCTTAATCAAATCTACTTTGGTAGGTGTCACTAATTGATGATTGTGATCCAACTCAATAACCGAAATACGCCAGTTATCTTCTTTCTTACTGTGGACAACATACATTCTAGCTTTGCATAGTGTTCTACCAATTGTGTCTCGTTGTCTTCTTTTCTTATCGTTATCACATTCATCTTCTAATGAATTCTTCACAACAGTTGGTCTACCAGCTTTTTTACATACATATAACCTTGATGTCAAATCATTACTGTGAGCATGTTTACGACTCGTAGCAATCCTAATCTCAAATCCACTTTTTTGGGCATATGGTCTATAAAAAATTTCAGCTTTTTCTAATTTATAAAATAATTGACCAACATAAGGAATCATTACCTTTGTACTACTATTGTCACCATCATAAACATACTCCGGTTCATTTCTACATTCTAAACTAGCAACAGATTCAGAAGAGCTAGATAAAAATATATTTGTAGCAGCCATGAAAGTAATTGATAAAGACTTACCAATAATTTCTCGCACAAACCAGTGATTTTAGAACTAGCAGATTCTTTCTGAAGGTATATTTCTGCATCTGTTAAGCATTTGAATGGGAATGGAGTAAAATGTTAGATCTAAGGTGGAAGATAAGGTGAATTTGGCCGCTACTCCCACTAGCGGCTGGGCCAAATTTCCTTAATACCCAAATTTTTAAATTCCTCTCTGCTGGCCGCTAGAGGGAGTAGCGGCCAGTCAAAACGACAACGTTTTGACTGGCCGCTACTCCCTCTAGCGGCTTGGAGATCATCTCAGTCATTAACTCCCATTTTGGACGGCTGGATATGCGTTACTCGCAATAGGGTTACTAGCGAACGTAATGCACAGATCATTTCCCATATATATATATATGGTAAAAATAGAGGTACACAGCCGTGTAACTTTTAAAGTTACACAGTCTACGATCGTAGAGTGATTTCACTCTACGATCGTAGAGTAGTCTCCAGATGGTAGAGTGAATTCACTCTACGATCGTAGAGTAGTCCACGATCGTAGAGTGAATTCACAAATCGCAGAGTGACTTCTCTACGATCGTAAACCGTATAATTTTAAAAGTTATACGGTTATGTACCTCCATTTTTACCATATATATATTTATAAGTTGGACGTACACCAGTATTTTCATATATATGAAAGCTGTGTACGTGTTAGCACTTGATAGCTTTTGAGAGAGAGAGAGAGAAAGAGACAGACGGGTATGTTCCCAATTTTAGGACGCATGCATGCGTTGATTTAACATCACAGCCATGGAGTCGCGGGGATGGTTATCTTCTTTTAAAAATATATGTAGAGTAGAGGTGCACACAAAATCCGTAACTTGACTTTGATCTTCTTTGGACGTGGCTTCATCAAAGATTGATCTGAGAATTTTATAGACACCGCTACTTGAAGGGAAAAATTCGGTCTGATCCTCTCCATTTAAAAAAAAAATAGAGACTCTATTTATTTTTATTTATTGTCAGCATAATATCATATTCTAACACATTTTAAATTTGGACCATGAAATAAAAAGTCTCCTAAGATTTGATAGCCCCCTCTTTTTATCAATTACATTCTCTTTCGTACAAAATTACATTACATAATATCATAGTTGTTATTGAAGTATGATCCTACGTAGGTAAAATTATTTAGATTCAAAATCTTCATATTAACATTAATAGATAACTAATTAATATTTGCACGGAAGTAATGCCTAAATATAGCTTATTAAAATTTTAAGCACTCCACTCATGGACAAGCCAAGATTTTTTTTTAAAAAAATAGCAGGGGTTCGGGAACTTGATAAATCATATGTTAATGTTTTATATTGACTTAAAAATATTACAAACTTCTGTATTTCAAAACGGAAAGAACACTTTTTTCTTACTTAAAGAGTGACATACTTTTTTTACATAATTAAGAGGTCTAAAGAATATATATATATATATATATATATATATGTAATTTTTAATATAAATTTTGGGGGCCTAACGTAAAGTCATCTACAATGTTCATTCATTCATTTAGAATTTTGAGAAAATCAAAAAAAAAAAAAAAACCATGAACATAACAGTAAAAATTAAAAATTAGCTGATTAAATATTAATAATATGTTAAACACTACTAATTGACGATCCAAATATAGGGATGAGTAGGGGAGCGAGTACTAGTACTAGTAATAGTAATAATAAGAATGTATGCTCTCAACTTCACCAATTTGCATATATCAATATTCTTCAGTCTTTTAGGCTATATATATCCTTCATCCATGTATCGAGTCCAAACTAAACAAAGCAGCCATCAGCTTGCATTATATTTATAAAGATAGGATTGGTGACAATATTTACCCAGTGTTCCTCATCCCAGCCGCAATCCCATTTATAGTAATAAGCAATGCATCTCTAAGTTTAGTGTTGTCATCATCTCGTCTCAATCTCTTCAATATCTCTACCTGCAACATGTTCAATGGATTGAGAAACGGAAGCCTGCTCTCAATCAGCTTCCTTAAGCTCCTGTTATTCTCAGAAAGCTTCTCATGCCCAGTAACCACCAACACATAGTTCTCCGTTGTCAACAGCTCTTTCCTTAGTTCAGTACCAAGCCCTTGCCTGCTCTCCGACACCAGAACTTCATCATAATGCTTGGCTATCGGAATGTCTGCTTTCCCCAGAACCATTTCTATAAGGTCTACTGTAGATTGAAAGAAAGGCCATTCTTTGTAAATAGCCCTTAATTCCTCCGTCTCTCCCTTCTCACAAACAGCCTTCAGACCTGATCCAACTCCAAGCCAAGCCGGAAGAACAAATCTCGTTTGTGTCCATGCAAATATCCATGGAATTGCACGAAGATGCCCAATCCCTCCTGAACTCTTTCTTCTTGTTGGACGGCTTCCTATATTAAGGTAGCCTAGCTCAGCCTGTGGTGTAGCTTCCTGGAAGTAAGTAATAAATTCTGGGTTTTCGTACACTGTGCTTCGATAACTATTGCAGCTGATCTTTGAAATATCCTCCATAAGATTACGCCATTTTTCTTCTCTAGGTGGTTGTGGAGGACGTAGCGTAGCAAGCAGCACTGCTGTGGTGTATATTTCTAGTTGTCGAACAGCTGTTTCCGATAAGCCAAATTTCGCCTGCACCATTTCTCCCTGTTCGGTTGACCTAAGTGTACCCTATTAGTTTCGAAAAAAAATCAAGAGAATCATAATCATATTCAGCAGATCATAGTGAATAATTATATTAGTAGGTTTTTCCTAGTGTCAAGTCTTTCCTTAAAGAGTACTGACTTTTAATTACTAGATGAACATAAACCAATTAAACTTCCGTCATACCAGAGTTCTGACATATTAATGAATCTAATGAAAGAGTTGAAAACATAATTCGATTTAAAGCAGGAAACAAAAAATAGGCCCTCCATCCCACTGCATAAGACAAAAAAGGTTTTGTCCCCTTTTGGCACTGATTTTAAGACGTCAAAAACAAATGTATTCGATATTGTTTATATATTTGTATGTTATATTTTTATATTATATTTAAGCTATCAAAAAATATAATGTATAAATGTTTTGGTACATCTTTAAATTTAAGGCAAAAAATAGCCAAATTTATGTCTTATAAAGAGGGACAAAGGGAGTAATGTATTCACCTGCAAATCATGGTAAAAATTCCACAACTATGTAACTAGTAATAATTCATGGAAGGAAGTCATATTTCTTAAGAATAGACCGCAAACCATCAAACAATGATATGTACCTAATACTGTTGGGAAATGAAAAAAAAAACATAATTTCAGACGCAATACAGAGTTAACTGCATCTGATGCTTGAGAATAATTGATTCTTGAAGGCTTAACTTAATAGGTGACTCACCATTACAGAACCAGGTGGTTGGGATTGAATTGCAACATGTGTGGGACCTCCACCACGACCAATACTACCTCCACGCCCATGGAATAGAGTAACTTTAATACCATACTCGGTGCATGCAGCAACAACATCCTCTTGAGCTTTGTAGAGTTCCCATGCAGCAGTAAACCGGCCAGCGTCTTTACCGGAATCAGAATATCCTACCATCACCTGTTCACAACTACTGCATAAGCTACTCTGAAACTTCAACAAAGAAATGATCTCATTAAGTTAGTACATGAGTACCTCTTGGTGCCCATTATGGTTCTTTACTATGTGCTCCCGATACCAGTCAATTGATAATAATTTCCTGATCACCGAGCCAGCTCCTCTCAAGTCCTTCACAGTTTCAAAAAGAGGAACCACGCGCAGTCTAATTCAAATATGCACAAATTCGGTTAGAAAGTTGTGTTAAAATGTACAATGAATAATGTAAAGAGTGTGCTAGAGACATGATAGTTTTTGAATAACCTAAATTAACCATGATAGAAACACAAAATGCTTTTCCATGAATACTATTATTTACTAATTACAAGCTTTTCCATTTACCGTTCCACCAAGTCAGGCAGCGCCACTTTTAAAAGTTTGTTTCTGTTATAATGAGAACTCAATATAAAAACTAAGGGCATAATTAGTACAGAAACTCTACTGGTGATTTTGCACGCATGCACACAAATGCAATCCAATCTTTTTCATAACTTTTTAATGTCATGCATTGGTGCGGTAGATCATACCTTATATGCATGTCTGCTCTTCATAATACAATACAGAAACTCATTCAAATTATCTCCTTCAATAAGCAAAATACTGCTCTTCATAATTTTACCAAATAAATATCCCATAAACCAAAACAGAGGGAGGGAGGGAGGGAGGGAGGGAGGGAGGGAGGGAGGGGGGGGGGGGAAGACAAATCCACATCAAAGGCTAGAAACTTTTATAAACGCATACTCAACTTTAAACCTACAACAATAAGTCATCTTAATGCAGCCATAAATAATAACACAACACAATCAAAAGCATAACGGGTAATGCTAGGGATCTCAAATGGGCCTCAAATGATGTGGCATTGAATAATTTAATAATACTTTATAGCATAGCCAATCATATGAAATCTACCTAACCAATGTAATGACCACACATCATTTGAGACCAAACATTTGAAATCCCTAGCATTACCCTTTAATATTTGGGATCTAATATGCAAACAGGAAAGGAAAAAAGAGATGCGATCTTACGTCCCACCAGGACATGGCCTGCCTAGCTCCCCAGCAACGGCAAGATGGCTATCTTTCTGCAAAAGCTCCACAGCAAGTACATCACTAGCCTGCCAATTAGGAAGTACAGATAAACAATGTTACTAAATAACAAAGGAAATCAAAAGGGTTGAGGAACTGCAAAGGCTCAAATGTCACCTATGGAAATTTTAACTCAAGAATACAGTGCAACACAAATAAGTGACCATACATGTGAGGCCATGGAAATGACGTATGCTCCAAGTGAATCACTTCCCAACTCAGCAGCAACACGAAATGTGTCCAGGACTTCTTTAACATCAGGAGCAACCTATAAGGCACATTTGAAAATATTGAAACAGAAGGCCACAAAAATAAAAATTGAAGGGGAAAAAAACTTGACATATTCTCATAATCAAGAAACATAGGTACCGATCTATGTCAGACCAACTAGCCAGGGAATTACATCAAAAAGAGTTCCATAACATAACTCAAAAAATATAGAAATTGAGCACTCTAAATTAGAACAATTACTTCTAGACACTAGAGACATCCATGAAAATTCCACACATTATCACTAAATGGTCCGCTGCTTAGTTGCTGAAGGAATACAGATAAGAGAGGCGAAATATCATGATCGCAAAAAGGAATTTTCACCACTATTCATTAGTAAACATTTTAGTCTGATCTTAGGCCCAGACTCAAGTTTTTAGGATAACATTGGATCTACTCAAGGACCTACCAGTTCAGTTAAAATAATTTTCAATTGAAAAATACTGCTAATGCATTTAACTGGGCAAGAGAAATATTTCTTGATCCTGAAACCTAACAGATATTTGTCTTGACAAGAAAATTTTAATTTTTTTAGTTTATTCATCTTTCATACCTGGGCAACTATTCCACCTGTGTTCATTTAACATTATTATGCATCTTTATTAAGCATGCTTTTACCTATCAAAAAAGAAAAAGAAAAAGAAAAAGGACTAGCAAGTCAACAACTTCATTGCTTTTAGAACTGTTTTGATGATGAATCAAGTGCTAAGAACATGGTTTTGCATAGCAAAATGGACTTGTGAGTACCATATACGACTGTCATTCAATAAAATAATATGATCTTACCTCTATAGTTGGAGGAACTAAAGGCCTCTTCCCTTTCAGCTCCATCGATAAGAATTCAAGTCTTTTATCTTCGTCCCACTGACTATATGTGCCCATATCCAGATATTTGGTAATTGCATCAAGTGTCTCAGCATGTCTACCAGATTCCTGGTACATTAAAGAGAGTTTCAAATCAAATAATCTGATAATGTTACAACCTCCTTTCCAGATAAGAACGAATAATGCTACAGACACAAACTATTCTACAAACATTTTACAAATTGCTCATGGCATACTCCACCTTAGCTTTTATGTGGGGCCGAATACTACATTGAAGCAATTTGTTGATCAATATACTGAGGTGGAGTATGCCACATCAGCAGTTTGTAAAATGTTTATTGAATAGTTTGTGTTTGTAGCATTACTCGATTAGAACAAACCTGACGCAAGTCAAGCTTCATTAAACCCATCCCAAAGGTTGCAACTCTTCTGATGAGGTCAGAAAGCCGACCATCAGCTATAACCCCTGATCCACATGATTGCTGCAAACATTATATTCCTCATCAATAAATATTACATATCACAATGAAAGGCTAAATAGTTTCCTTATAGTTCCAAGAGTGTGGTGCACAGGCACTAAATGTGTGGAAGTGATAAAAATCTGAAATAAATACCAAGGATTCATAGCAGAGAAGTAGCGGTTCCAAAAGCTGACATGAAGTCTCATAATAATCATTAGGGTCCTGTTCACAGGGAAGATTCTCAAGGAGAAGCTCCAGTCGCCTCCGTGTTTTCACAAGCTGATCTCCCAAAGCAAAACACAATTTTAAGATATTCTCATAAGTAAAAGGCACAATGAAAACAATAACAATGCAACAGTAGTTTAAAGGTGCCATTAGGCATCAGAAAGAACCCTATGAGTGGAATGGAATTATATTTTCAAATACAGATTTCTTTCAAATCTGTCTTCAGAGAAAGTTATTGAGTTACAGTCTAAGTTTTCTTTCAGAAGGTAATCATCCTTTTACTTCTATAATGCTTTCAACAAGAAATTATCTCTCATCATCACTACCATGATTCATTTGATCATGACAATTGATGCTTCATTTGTCTAAAACCTTTTCAATTATTTTGCTATTGAAAGCTTTATTGATCCTTTCATTCATCTGCCTCAACAACCTCAAGCCCAAACAATTATACATTTGGCTATAATATTTCATGTGATCTTGTTTTATACTACAGGAGTGATAGTTTATACCTTGAACTTAACATTTTCCCTTAGCTTAAATGGTTTGTCACAAATTTCATAATATCTTGGGTGGTGAAAAACAAATGATGGTCTCTAAGCCTGGACCCAGTTAACACAACAAATGAAATATTTAATGGTCACACCATTTTCATCATATCTAACCCTGGTCATATCTAGTCAAGCTGCCGAGAAAGTAAATTAAAGTCGCACATTAAATCAAGGATGGGGAAAAGAAATTATAGTCTCTAACCCTTTGATCCTTGTTAACGCCAGATTTTGTACGCCCGACGAAATCACCAAAACAGCAGGCCAAAATTGCGCTAACGGTTGATGGAGTAGTTGATTATATCAAACTCACGAAATATATTCACAAAAACATAAATAAAGAGATATAAAGTGTGAACACAAGATTTTACGTGGAAACCCAATTGGAAAAAAACCACGGAGAGAAAGTAATCCACTATAATAATATTGGGAGTACAAGTTGATAATATAGAGAGTACAAGTTGTGTATTTGTGTTGTATCTCTTGTATTCTTGTATCTTGTGTCCTCCCCCAAATCTTAGCTTGTAGTCTAGAAGCCACCTCCCCCGCATCCAACTAGGATAAGGACTCCTTTGTAGAATCACCTTATAACTACTGAATTCAATTAGGAGTAGGAGTCCTAATTAAACCTCATTATCCCACCAAATAAGGAAACACAATCCTATTTTAATAAGGACTCTCCACTGTCACAATAAATACATATGGGTCATCACCAGATCCGGACCATTAAATAGACTGGGTTACACCATGGTTAGACCCAAATAATCACATCCCAACAATCCTATTAACACATCAAATTAATAAAATCTATGATGGTCACACCATGTTGCACCGTGTCTAAGCCTGGATCATACCAAATCAAGTTATCGAAAAGGTAAATCAAAATCTAAAGTATGGTCTCCTTGTTGCATGTCTGCCTTTTATCAGTCTCAAATTCTGGCCAAGTCAAAGCATTAATCCTATGGTTTGCATTAATAAAACTCAAAATTATTTAACTTCAGCTTGGTGGTAGTGAGCCTAGCGACAACTGCTTGAAAAGGAATAGGTCATTGGTTCAATAAGGTGATAATCTCCTATGTGGTCACCCAAATATAATTTATTATGGACTTACCCGGTGTGGTTGGCCCAGCGCACACCCGAAGGGTGGGGTGGTGGCTACTAGTTCCACCGTCATGAAAAACAAATACTCAAAAATTAATTGAATTATGTTAAGAATTATAGAATGCATAGTCCCCACAATTATAAATTATCAAATAGCTGAATAAAAACTGAAAGGGAAAAAAAAACTGCCTTAGTCTTTCTTCCATCAGTAATTCCACAAATTTTCCAATGCTTGGTAACTTAAATGTTTTGTAGCTCGTCATGAACTTGGTCGTGATCACCATTTACACACAATGAAAATTATGCAAAAAGCGAGCCTTGCCATAGGATTTGGTAACAAATAATTCTTCATATTATCCCCTTCCATAAAAATGATAATGACTAAAACATATTGAATAAGTGAACCCATTAGACTATAGACATTGCTGTATATTTCTCTCGATACAGAGCTTTTCCATAATCAAGTCCAAGGTAATTTCTCACTTCTTCTAGGACAGCAAAGTTTTATGTAGAAGCTTCACATTATTTAGCTATAATTACATATTTATCATCTATTCTACACTCCATTTTAAAAATAATAAATGATAAGTACCTTGTCTTTTACATCTCCGAGAACAATTCTATATGGAGCGATTCCAGGTCGCTGAGACACGCTTGGTTCCATAAGCTTTTGGAAGCTGGTCCTTCCTATCTGAGATTCAGCAAACAATTTTCTCTGAGCAAGTAGTTGACTAGAAGCAGAACGGGGTGTATAAGGTGGCTGGGCATTCACGGAATTAGCCACATTTCCATTTCCAATTGTTTTGTCAGTATTTTTTCTTGAATCCTGGCATGAAGAAACCTGACTATCCTGAAAATTGGTAATTAATTTTTACACAAGGGAAAAAGAAAATCAAGGGGATCTGTACATTCTAGATAAAAGTAGCAAAGTAAGAACCATTAAATAAAATTTGCAATATACATATTAGCTTTCCAAACGTTATCTTCACCTGAAGGTTCAAAGGCATGTAATCAGTCCCAGGAAGATCAAGACGAGGATAATGGGGATTCACGTCCTTGCATTCTACAAAGAACATGTTTTCAACATTTATTGATCAGTCCCTAGTTGGCATAGCACAGAGTGCTAGATCAAACATATATCCAGCCACTGAACAGGAATCTGAAGTATTGTTTGCTTAAATTGAACACAGTTAGAGCCAAAATTATTTATATATATACAGTAAAAAGAAATAAATTTAACAATATCGTTGCAGATGAAGAAATCACCACATGTAGGAACACAATGATATCAATTCCAATGATGAACTTTGATCCAACTGGTGATACAAATTACAATTTTCATTTCAAAACTATCTTGGTAAAGAATTACTAGGCAGGTGAGGGAGAAGGTCTTGTTTCGATGACAACATATGTCACTATGTCACTCAACCAGGATGTTCCACAGGACCACAGATGAGAATAAATGTGAGAGAAAACAAACAAATGTGTGAAGAGACTATCAACTTGTAAACAGAGAACTTTACAAGACCAGGAGTTTAACCTGTGCAAGATGGTATATGAGCTCCAGATGGAAGTTGTGTAGGAAGGGCTGGAACATGCTGACCATGATGCTTTGTTTGACTCCAGTTCACTGGTTGGTTCCAACTTTCAAGTCCATTCTCTGAAGAAGTTTCTGAATAATTTTGACCCAGCATCAAATCATAGAAGTAGCTCACGTATTTCAAGGAGCTTTATTAGATTCAAAAGAGATAGTACTGTGTACAGATATACTCTAAAATTGAAAAGCTCATCTACAGAACATGCCCTTAAACTGCACTCACTTAGTTCCTCATCAAGAATAAGTAGAATATTTACTGAACTCAGTTATATCAAAATGATATTCTCTCCGTCCTATAAAAGAGGCTTAAGTACATTCTAATGTTATACAAAGACTAGTTGTCTCAAAAAGTACTTAAGTGGAGTCCACTAATTTAAAGAAAGAAATAGATTCCAGAGTGTACTACATCCAGAATAGAGAAAAATGGAACGTATTTGATACTCTCTCCTCTACTTTAAGATTTTTAATTTGCGTGAAAAATGTACTTAAGTCGATCTTTTTTGGGACGGTGGGAATATTTTGCATGGAAGATGGTTAAATTACGTATATTTCTCAAATAATAAATAGTATACGGTCAATTAATTGATTTAACTGAAACTAGTGTTGGAGTCAAATTTTGGGATCAATTTGGTATATAATTGACACGATATAACAGACCCAAGTGAGCAATATTCTGTTGCCAAAACAAATTTCAGGGCATATAAATCCTAAAGAACATAGTTACTTTAAAATCAGTGATTTAAAATAATATTTTCTATATGATTAATCATGCTGTTATAGATCTTGTCTCACAAGTTAAAACAGTTTTTTTGAAATGTAATATCAGTTATCAATAGCAACTTCAAGCACTAGAATCTTATTTTATACCATAATTTTATGTTCCCTTAAAAAGTTTGTAGACGGACATGAGAACTATATACTTTACGGGTAGATTTCATCACAAGTAAAGTACATCACATATTGAATATTGACCACCAGCTGACCAATTAAGCCAATTAAGACCCATCAGTTACATGACTGCTAAACAGAAGCAACCCAGAACAGTAAAAAACAAAGAAAATAGAAGAAATGTGCATGCTAAACCTTTTGCTAGAATTTCGTGAGCCAGCTTAGACAATCTGTCGCTGCATTGGTTCACAGAAAGTTCAAATCTGAGGTGATCAACTTCACGTATGTAGAGATCAGTAGCCATCCACCTGGATAAAAGGGATACATCTTTTGTGACCTGAAATAGTAGAGCAGACGTTTACATAAGATGACAAACTTAATAGACATATTAAAATAAATCAGCTCAAGTCAAATGCTAATTGAAGGTCATAGGTACAATAATTCCATATGAAAATTAATTAAAAGGCTTTTATAATATGAGTACTTAATAGTTCTGAAGAGGATAGAAGTCAGTGTGAATGCCAAAAGCAATGGAGTAATATACAGGGGAACATATACAATTATTTTTTGCCTGGTTGTTCTACTTTTTTGTTACGGGTGGGGTGGTGGATGTAATGGTATTAAAACCTCCCTGCCACCCCATTCAGTCTGTTTTTGTTGCATTTGTTGGCATGTAAAGTACAACAGACACTTTCTATGCAAGTGTAAAAATTTCTAGAGAAAATGTACAGGAATAGAGAAGCTGGTTTAGATCCACCATTACTTTTGGTCCTTGTTGTTTTGTGTTTTGTTCCTTGTTTAGAGTCAAAGGCACTCAGATCCACACTAGATCGCTAAAATGACTGGATTATAGAAAAACACAACTCATCCCATCTACATGACATGCACCATTCATCATTCAAAGTATGAAACCACCTTTCATTGAACACTTGTTCCTGCATCATCATTTTGATGTCCTATCACAACATCATCAATGATGTTCTTCACCAAGACTGTAAGCTTTAACAAATTATATTCTCCCCTAATTACAGGGGAGTGTTCAAATCATACAAGCAAGAGCAGACAACATAAACACAAGTACCGTTGAACCCCTCACCTTTGCTGTCACATTTGGATTTCCGTCTCTATCTCCCCCCATCCAAGATCCAAATGTTATTGGTGTGCATGTGAGTGGAAGTGGCTTACCAGTATGCTGAGAGGAAAAATAAATGTAAGAAACATCCTAGGTGAGAAAAGAGAAGCTACATAATAAAGTATATGCATATGAAAGGATCTGCAAAAAAGTTAAACCAAACCTTTTTTAGAGCATTGCTGACACGGCGTAAATAGTGAGGCACAGCTTTCCAAAGGGACTGCTCCACAATGTGTAAGCCTGAAAAATAAGTCACAAAGTTTTCATATGGAAACATGAAATTTATAATAATTTTAAGAACTAAAATTTACCAGCTCTAGCTTCATCTACAGGTGTAGGCTTGTGACGTCTGAGCTCATCCGTCTGCCATATTGAAGTTATCTCTCTCACCTATAAATCCCTAGACATTAGAATCAATAAAAAACTTCAAAAAATATTTATCCTTTTTATAAGATTGTTACAAACTATAAGAAATAAGCACCAGATCTTCTATCAGCATTTCTCGATCTTCACGTCCAAGATCAGGCCGGTTATTATACTCTAATAGATGCTGCAAAGAAGATAGGAAGGCAAAAGGCCACAGTTATATATGTAACAATAACTTGATAGTTGATAATGCAGAATCCTACATATTAAGTGGAGATTGCTAAACATACCGCAATTCTAATGTGTTTGTATTGTAAAGTTCGCCTGTTTATTTGAGTGGGATGTGCAGTGAGAACAATCTCAACCTCCTACAGAGATAGGAACCAATATTACCAACACAATGTTAAAAATGAATCTGCTCAACACGACTAATTAGCAAATTAGAAACCACCTGATTGCAAACAGTGTTATAAAGCTCATCCGGGGAAACTCCACCCTGCACCAGCTGATTGAAAGTGTCATCACAAGATTTTGATAAACTTTCCACATTTTGTGACTTGCGCAACCTGCATAAGGGGATGTTAGTGCAAGATGATTCTAGGAAATAAGTTCTGCATGTATATATATATATATATATATATATATGCATGTTTTTCTATATCCTCTCTCACCATCCATGCTGTTGGTACATAAAAAGACTTTCATCGAGAGACTAAGACAGTAGTCCAATTTAATATAAAATTTTAGTTTTCGAAAATGACTTGGCAGCAAATAAATAAGATTTT
The DNA here is from genome assembly GCA_020205505.1 of Panax japonicus. NCBI lineage: Eukaryota > Viridiplantae > Streptophyta > Magnoliopsida > Apiales > Araliaceae > Panax > Panax japonicus. The sequence continues at coordinate 54,366,302 of CM035112.1, read as the reverse complement.
ACTGGTTGCCAAGGACAACAACGTCACATAAATGAAATTATTATAAATAGAGTCCTACTCTTTGACTTATCAATGACAAAAGTTATGAAGGTTTATTTGGATGTTAATACATTCCTCTAAAGCCATTACCAACTGAGGAATAAGTTGTAGTAATAAAAGGTAAGTGAATCAAAAAGCTACCTGTGATGAGTTTCAGCTATGCCCATGAAACTGAGATAGTGACTGAAAGCTCTGGCAAGTGTCAATGCTTCCTCTAGTGTCATTTTCGATAGATCAGATGCTAGTTGCTTTTCTAGGGACTCTGCAGTGTCCTCAATCCCTGCTGCCCTCATGTTACAAGCACTCTAAATCCACAATTTCCATCAATAACAAAACATGTATACCCATAAATGACAGAAATGTTTACCTATATAATTCCCTATCTATATTTACATTTGCATGTATAAATAATAGGAGTTACATAACAGCATTTATTCCATAATCTTGATAAGAAATCAAAATTGGCAGGGACAGACAAATTTCCCACAACAATACACAAAGTCATAATAAAAATATACTCCCCCCACTCCATGAGAAGATGGGAGACCCATTTAACTTCTATAACCGACCCACTTAAACATGATACTAATTTTTCTAAACATTAAAAATTCCATGTCAAAGTGTGTCCTATGGGGATCTCAAATTGGGTAGGGGAGTATTTTTGCCTATGACATACATACACATATATAACAATACTATTAGCATACACATAATCTCTCTCTCTCTCTCCCTCTCTCTCTCTCCTTCAGTTTGTGCTTTTGCATGTAAGGTCTGAACAATATTTGTACAACTGATAGAACCAGAAAGGTAACGGAGAAAACAGCGGAGAATGTGGGTAAGAAGATGATGGATAAAAATAATAGTGAAGAAAAATGTTGAGAGTAATGTAAGAAATGAAAGGGGGGAATAGGTATTAGAGTACCTGAGCGAGGATTCGAGTTCTCTCAAGTTTTTCCATGAATTGGGCTCCAACTTTACGCTGAAGAACGTCCTGAAGGAGGCTACCAAGCAGTTTACAGTCATCTTCAAAGCTCTGGAACGATATTTCCTCTGCTATATCGTCTGTAATGTCCGTCATTGCGATATGATCACCCCGCTTAATTTCCAAACAAATAATACAGTTGTTTGTTTGAACTTTGATGTGTATACGTAGAGAGAGGTAGAGGAGGTGGGGGAGCGTTAATGGAGATATTTGGAAGAAATAGAGAAATGGAGAGAAATGAAAATGGTTACGGCGAGTGAGTGATGAGTGAAGAAAGGGATGCATATGGGGCTGATATTTACCGTGGGGAAACAACAAAGGAAACGGTGACATGTGTCATTTACACCGGAATCTATGCGACAAGTTTTTGTTTTTTGTTACGACTCAGACTCCACACTTTGTTGTGACCCTCCCGGCTTTCCAATTCTTTATTTTCCGGTCTGCCCTCTACATATTTTTCCTTTTTTATGACTTGTGCTGTGTTAACTCAAAGAGTGGTCTGGGAAGTATATTTATTTTTTTACTACTTTTTAAAGGTTCAAACTTTATGATCAATCTTTCGAATATAGTATACTTATTGATTCATAATATATATTTATTATGAATTTTTATAGCACATATATCATTTATATCATTTAAAATAAAAAATAAAATTCAACATTAAAAATTAAAAATCGATGTCAATAAAGGTGTAAATGAACCGAGTCGAGTCGAGTATTGAGTTACTCAAATTTGGTTCACAAAATATATCGTGTGGCGCCCCCAAAACAGGTATACATCATCCATCTTGAGTCGCCAGATACATGGTACATAAATTCAAATACAACTTAATTATACAACAGTCGTGTAAAATACGACAAAACATAGCTGAGAGTTTAAACAAAAATATTGTCATCTAGACAATATCCACACTCAATGGTGTCCCAAGTTTTAGATCAATTAATATCGAAATAAATATCGATTTTTACTAACACTAATAATTTCAACACATTGGAACTATCAATTTCATCTTTAATCAACACGAACTTATTCATCATTAATATTATAATTCATAATATTTAACAATCAGGTCGTTCCTAGGAAAGAGGGGGCTTTCCGATAAGGATTTATCCTTATTGGCGCGCAATTAGATTATCTAACCTCTCCTTGACAGAACTTCTAGACATTGTCAATATTGCAAATAATAATATGAATAACTTTGTCGTCTCAATTAATTGATTTAATAATATTATAGGGTTTCGACACAGAAACGCACAGCGAAAATAGAACAATTTAAAACAATTTTTGAAACCCTAAACAGGATCCATGCGAAAATAATTAATTCAGTGGTTAGAAATTATAACGAATCTGAAAATGCTTCTGAAATTGATGCGCTCGAATCTCCAACGCAATCCAAACGAATCGCGCCTCTACGATATCCACACGAACGCCCCGCAAACCGTCGTACGATCTGCAGTAAACGGAACTGCGGTACTAGCCACCGAAAAGGAATGGATTTTAGAACTGTTTCTCTCTAGTCTCTCTCTAAGAGCGGCTAGGGTTATGATGTTATGATATTACCCTAAGTGGCTACTATATCATATATATAGTAGTTAAAAAGGGATTAATCAAAAACGTATTTTAATAAAATCCGAATTTATATATATATATACATATATATATATATATATATATATATATATATCTTAATTAAGTCTTACTTAATTAATATATATATATATATATATATATATACAAATTATCCTTTTTAATTTAAATTCGTGATTTAAATACTATTAATCATATTAATATATTTAAATCCTTGAAATTTAAATTAATTCCATTTTAAATTAAGTTCTATGTGTGTGACCCTATAGGTTATTATTACGTTGGCAATAATTTTAAAATCATATTATAAAATTATAAGCAGTGAGAGGCATCTAGTAATGCATCACTGCTACCCAAGTAATAATAAGATCGATGATTCGATACAACCTTTTCGTGACCAATGTTTCAATGTAATTTAATCCTTTTAACCTTAATATCCTAGATTAAACTCGAGTCATGGAATGTGTTATGCTCTTCATAATTTAATCTGAGTTTTCTTGATCAATGAGCAGACTATATGAAACAAATCACTATTTGAGCATGGCCATGCATTTCATAGTCCTACTCAATCAAGAGGCCTATGGATATCATCCTTAATATATAGGAGGGTTAAATTTCATCTAGATCACTCATATTTCTCACACGATTCATGATGTACTTAATAATCACCTTTATAGTCCACCCTATTAAAGGTGACATTTGATGATATCAAAGTACATAAATTCCCGTGTAGTAATATGGTGATTTCAGGTCGGAGGACCATTACATCATTATCACTATGAGAATTTCTAATGACACTTCGCATAATACTCCACATAAAATTCTCATGGTGGGTCTGTCCAGTACATCGTTCTCTAACATGTACCTATGCATTGACTTAATATCTCATATATTTATGACCAATGAGATTTGGTCATCAGTCAATACACATACTAGTCTCAATGCATCAATGTTGTCCCATCAACAATGATACTCGACTAGGGACATTTAAGAACAATGATACTAATTGTAATTATATAATCTCATGTTCAAGTCACATACTTGAAACTATATAATTTGTATCACTATTCTAAGGAATTTTATTATGTTAATAATTATATAACGCAGTAAATAAAACCATAATAAAATCATTCATTTATTCAATAAAATATAATATCAAAACGTTAAGTAATTATATCAAATAATTGGCCTCTAGGGCATAAACTCTAATAAATATAACATATTATGCAGATGATATTGTGACAATAATTGAATCAATAATATGAGAAATATGATGCAGCAATTACTGTAGCAATAATTGAGCATAACTGGGTGACTTTACACGTAAGCATCAATAATTAATATCGTGTGTTACTATGCAACCACGCGTATTACTGTACTTTTACTACCGGGTATTTTATGATAATTTGCTTATTTTGAAAAATTTTAAATATCACCCTTAGCTTAAAAACTTTTATCAATTTAACTATTTACCAAAATAGAAAAATTGAATATTTTCATTTCATAAAATTCGGGATCTCACAATCTCCCCTTCTTATGAAATTTTGCCCTAGAAATTTACATACCTGGTAGTTCGAAGAAATAAGAATACCTTGCTTTCTATTCGGATTATACCTTCCCGGTAATTTCTTTTGTATCATGATTTTCCCATTTCTCATCTCATGTATTTCAGATATCATTCTAGAATATTGTTGGTTGATTTCACAATCAATGAATTTGTACAAGTGTACACAGTCAATAAGTAATAAAGTGATAAGATAGAGTGTCGATCCCACAGAGAATTCTAATCAATAAATTTCAACTACTAGCACTATATCAATCCAATTTTATTTAAACAACCATAAATTGTGGTTTTTCAAAATAGGAAAACAAAATTAATCAATTAAAAAGAGATTATTCTAAAATAAATCAAATAAATAAAACTAAGATGTTAACGAATGAATTCAGATAAATAAAGATTAAGATTTCAATATCCCCAATTATGAACTATAAACCAATTATCTAATTATCACAATTATTATGCCTACTGAATTGTTAACGAAAATTCGCAGTGTCAAAAGCCCTTTTCCAAGTGATCAATTAACTTATATTTAATTCAATTAATCTTGTTATATTTCTATGCAAAATAATTAAATTAAACGCATTAAATTCCAATTTTTAACGTGTTACATGCAGTGAATAGATATTTCTATTCCATTCACAACCCTAATTATTCATCAAACAAATAATTAAGAATACATGTTATCATGCCCAATTCTAACCCTAGATCTCCTCTTCCAATTCCTTCTAGAATAACAATGTAATTATTGGCCAAATAATTAATCAATAAGCACAAAACAAGATAAACAATTCACTTTAACATAAATAATTGGAATAAATCAAATAACTAATTTATAGACATAAAAGGTTCAATTGGAATCTTAATGATCAATGAATTAGTTCATGACAGAATTTAAAACCAACAATCCTTTGAAAATCATCCTTAAGAAATTACACAAATTAAAAAATAGGAGAAGAAAAATTCTCTAGAGCCAATCCTTCAATCTTCAAGTGATTCCTTGCTTAGTCTTCAATTGTGGTAGATATCTTTTTATTTTCAACCAATTAGCCTTTATAGACTCCTTTTTCATGCTCCTTCAATCTTAGTCCAAATCAACTTCAAATAGCCTCCAATTGTGCAGTCAAACCCTTGGTCAACGCGCATACTCGGTCAATAAAAATCACGCCCCGGCGCTGGAATTAGTTCTATCACTAGCACCCCGGTGTTGAGCAGTAAAAAATTACCAAAATGTCATTCTCCAGCTCAAAATTCCCCAATTGCTCCTACAACTCCCGAATCTGCAAAACAACAACTAAACACAATAAAAATGCTTCCAAACGACTCGAGAATACAACAATTTACGCTCAAGTATATCCAATTCATGGGTATATTACCCAATCATCAAATATATCTTCAAAACAAAGGTTAATTGACTGCCACATATTATCCCTATACTCTGACCGATCAATTAAATACAAAATAAACTTAGGTAGGTCATACTAGTGAAGAAATTCCCGTCTTTCCCCTCCTAGTTCTTGTCTCACATCTCAGCCAGGGATCATATCCCTAAGCTTTGATACCAACTGTGACGCCCCCAAAACAGGTATAGATCACCCATCTTGAGTTGTCAGCTGATACATGGTACATAAATTTAAATACAACTTAATTTTACAACAGTCGTGTAAAATACGACAAAACATAGCTGAGAGTTTAAATAAGAATATTGTCATCTAGACAATATCCACACTCAATGGTGTCCTAATTACAATTATTATCACATTATTCCGTAGAATAGTGAGGACTACTAAAGCCATTTATCCTGGACCATCACTCCATTCCCCTCCCTGCTATATTCTCATTTTCTGAAGAGAACAATGAAAGAAAGGGTGAGCTCAACAAGCCTAGTAAGAAATATTATAACTAAGATAACGCAGAATAAATTATCCTTAGCCTTAAACAGTATAACAACTGATAGAATACAATAAACAACAAGTTTTAGATCAACAACTGCAGCGAAAATAAGCAATCCATTAGAAGAGTCAAATAGAGCATAAAATCTACTATCTTCTATGATTTAAAAAGTTTTTCATCGACTTTATCGTTGAGACTCAGCTTAATAAATAAAATCGAATCATCCCTGCATCATGGCCAATGATATTCATGTAATCATCAATGGTCATAATTATACCGAATAATCTCTGGTCATAATCATACCAACAACTGTTCATCAATGAATTACAGGCCAATGAGGACTTTTACCACATCATTCGTTACATTACGGTCATGATTATACCGAATAATCCCTGGTCATAATCATACCAAGTCCATCTATGCACGTAAGCCAAAGTTGACTTTCATCACAATATAAGCATGAGGATGATGACAATGATATAAGCAATAATCAAACGAAATCAAATCCAACGAAATCAATGATAAATATTAAAGACTTTAAATTTATCCAGAGTTTAAAAAATATCTAAATTATCAACATGATACTGCTTTGTAGAGTAAAATTCAAGAATAATATTCATGTACCAAAAATAATTTGGACAGAAAAGAAAGTATATTTTTTGGGTGAATAGTACCCCGTGAATAGTACTTCAGGAATAGTACCCCGACACAAAAAGTGTCTCAAATACCTGAGTGAATTATACTAGAGTGAATAGTAATCGGGTGAATAGTAACTCATGAATTGTACTCTAGCACGAAAAGTGCCCCGAATATCCGAGTGAATAGTAATCCTAACACAAATAGGTAGAAATTCCACAATAAAATTCGTACCAATATTCCGGCATAAAGATATTGAATAAAATAATATTATTTACGAAGAAATAACACCCCTTACGACTGTTGAACGAAAATAATATTCCTAAGAATATTGAACGAAGATGATATTCCTTACGAATATTGAACGAAGATAATATTCTTTATGAATATTGAACGAAAATAATATTCATACGAATATGAAAAATAATATCTCTTCAGAATATGAAATAAATAATACCCCTTACCTCAAAAGAAGACTGGATACTAGAATAGTGAGGTAACAGACTTCTCTTATTCTTTCTCTCTATAAATTATCTCTATAATAATTGCTTTATAGCTTTAGTGAATTGGTGAAAATAATGAAGGAATGAGCTTCTATTTATATGAAAATATAGTTTTGATAATTGCACGTTTTGGGGCTCAAAATATTACAGTATAATTGTAACACCCCAGTCCCACATCGAAAGATAGGGGGAAAAAATTTGTGCATATAAGGAATTAAGTAACTACCAATAGTACCTTCAAGTCATGACCTTTTGGGAGCCTGTGGTGGGCTAGATGACCCAAGAAGATACTATTGGGCCAGTGGTTTGAGGCCTTATTTGGATGAATTTGATTCGATTCGGACTTGGGATTTGACCCAAGATTTGTTCCGGACTCGGGATTTGACCCGGGTTGTTTCATATGGTATCAGAGCCGACTCTCGAAAGCTCGGGTCGGGTCATCCGATCGGGTTGCCGGAGGTGGGGACACGAAGGCTGGTGGTATTATCCCACAATGGAGAGATGGAGGTCCGGAGGTGGGGACACGAAACCAGCCGGTATTATCCTACAATGGCTAGAGAGGCAAAGATCTTTGGGCCGTGTGTGTGATCGGTTCTGACGGGGACGTCAGAAATTTAAGTGGGAGAGTTTGTAACACCCCAGTCCCACATCGAAAGATAGGGGGAAAAAATTTGTGCATATAAGGAATTAAGTAACTACCAATAGTACCTTCAAGTCATGACCTTTTGGGAGCCTGTGGTGGGCTAGATGACCCAAGAAGATACTATTGGGCCAGTGGTTTGAGGCCTTATTTGGATGAATTTGATTCGATTCGGACTTGGGATTTGACCCAAGATTTGTTCCGGACTCGGGATTTGACCCGGGTTGTTTCAATAATACCTTCCTCTTTTCCTTCATTTTTAATTTAGTCCTCTAAGTATTATCAAACTTGCACCATCTCCCATAATAGTAAATCATGTGAATCAATAGTAAATCATGTGAATCAATAGTTCTATACATGAAAAAAAAAATACAAATTATAGTATAGTACCTCCATCTATACCTCCATTTTTAACTTAGTCATGCAAGTATTATCAATCTTGCACCACCTCCCCTAATAGTACATGAATGTGAATCAATAGTACACACATGTGAACAAATAGTTATAATCATGTGAATCAACAGCAATTAATTGCTCATTTATCCGGTTAATTACTCGATTAGTCAATATAACCTCAAGAAATCAATTATTATCGAAAGAAATGTCAATATTCACTAACACTAATAATTCCAACACAATGAAGCTATCAATTTCATCTTTAATCAACACGAACTTATTCATCATTAATATTATTATTCACAATATTTAACAAACAGGTCGTTCCCAGGAAAGAGGGGGCTTTCCGATAAGGATTTCTCCCTATTGGCGCGCAATTAGATTATCTAACCTCTCATTGACAGAACTTTTAGACATTTTCAATATTGCAAATAATAATATGAATAACTTTGTCATCTAAATTATTGATTTAATAATATAACATATTATGCAGATGATACTGTGACAATAATTGAATCAATAATATGAGAAATATGATGCAGCAATTACTGTAGAAATAATTGAGTATAACTGAGTGAATTTTCATGTAAGCATCAATAATTAATACCGTGTGTTACTATGCAACCACGCGTATTACTGTACTTTTACTACCGAGTTTTTTATGACAACTTGCTTACTTTGAAAAATTTCAAATATCACCCTTAACTTTAAACTTTTATCAATTTAACTATGTACCAAAATAGAAAAATTGAATACTTTTATTTCATAAAATTCGGGATTTCACATATCGAGTATAAAATAAGTTTTGATTGAGGCTCATTTAGCTACCGAGTTAAGCACGATTTCGAATCGAGCTCGAGAATTTTGAACTTTTTGAACGAATATGATCCGAGTATCAATAGAAAGTTATAATTTGAGAAGGTTCGAGTAATTTATCAAACTCTAAAATTTACTCATATTTGACTCATTTATATTTTGAATTGAGCTCGAATCGAACTTTTAGTCGAGCGAGTACGAATCGAGTTCGAACTGTTTACTCATTTATAGTCTTAATGTCAGCTATTAATAGTAGTAGACAGTAAAAAGAAACACTTGGTGTCCGTTACTATTAGTAGCAAACGTTAATCAGGATAAGAGTTTGACTCAATAACAAATGTTTAGGATTTATTAATCAAGATATATAGTTTATTAGTCAAAGATTAGGGTTTATTAATTAGGGTATAAGATTTATAATAGTAAACCTTAAACTGATTAATAAACCATAAATCCTATTTATAAATTCTAAATCCTAATTAATAAAGACAACCATTTATTGTAAAGTCAAACACATTCTTATAAGCGCTCGCTATTATTTGTAGCGGACGCTAAATATTTTTTTTACTGTCCGCTACAAACGTTGATTTTTATTTTCTAATCATCCGTTCTTTTTTATTTTAAATGGTATAAATGATATATGTCTTATAAATATTCATAATAAATACATAACAATAATTTATCATACTTAAATACAAAGTTATGTTCAATAAAAAAAATTGTATTGTATGTTCCATTGGCTAATGGCTATTCTCTTCGCATTTAGATAATATACATTAACATCCAACGTCTGATGCCACAGTTAAAAATATAATTAAACTTACAAGGATAATTTTTTTTTATTTTTTTACTAATTTGAACACATATACACTGCACAACTTGAACCCCCAGGCCCCAAACTCATGATTAACATGGGTGTTACATACCATAAAAATAAAAATACTTATAGTTGATATATTATAGTACAATACAAGTGGGTATTAAAATAACACAATACAAGTGGGTATTAAAAATTGAGCCTGGTGGAAGGAGGCAGAAGTTAATGAACTTTACCCGTTAAGCCGAGAACAGATCTTCTGTCCCTAATTTTCTTGTTCTCTTGTGTCCGTTTACTTAAATTTTGACACCTAATCTCTTACTTAATATTAATTAATTTTAAAATTAAATAAAAAGACATGTGTCAAAATTTAAGTGAGGAGACACAAAGGGGACAAAGAATTTAAGGACAAAAAGATCTCCTCTCAAGCCGAGAGCAGATCCTCTGTCATGGCTAAGTTTGGGTTGATCTTCAAGTTCAATCACTGGACCAAATGATTATATTTCGAATTTAACCCAAAAAACCTATTAGCAATAATAGGTAAGTTGTCAAAACAGAACGAAAGCAAGTAAAAGTTATTACTAAATAAATGTCACAGAGTACTTGTTTTAAATATAATTTCTAGGATGAATTACATATTCTATTACATTTTTAAAAATAATTACAACAATAGTGTCCTCATATAATTTTTACACAACTAATAAACTTCCATATTTATTTACAATACTAGTACAATTAGGATTCTTTAATTTAGGGAATTAGTATTCACTTAGAATTCCTTAATTTAGGGATTAGTTATTCCCATAACTTCTTCTCTCTCACCTCATCTATAACAAATGCAATTAGTCATCACCCTTCTTCTGAATTTTATATTACTGTAAATTATCTGAATATGGATAATGTGTCGAATTGATGCGGGACAATAGACAAAAAAATCGAGACTGAATTCTATTTTCTTTTATCAACGTTCCATTCTCATTCTCTCAGTTGAACGGTATCGAAAAAACCTTGCCGGGAGAAAAAACAATGGCGACTCTGTTCGCTTCCCCGACTGTAAATACCACCGTCCACCACCACAAGTAGCCTTATTTATCAGCTACAGTTGGTGTTTCTCGTTCCAAGATTCACTTATCCCCATCATCATCATCATCACACTCGTTCTGCAGCTTTCGAAACCCTTCATTCTCTTCCTCCTTCACCGATCTTAACTCATATTTATGAGTCAACCAACTGTATATCTCTGGTAGCTTCTCAAAACGAATGGTCAAAATGGAGGTGGGTATGAAGATTCGGGCAGTGGTGGCGGTGGATGTAAGGCCTCAGCTTTTGTGAATAAAGATGATTTTTCTATAAATACCATATTTGAATATTATGGAATGAATTTGATATAATGTTATAGTTGTGGGTAATATTTATAAATTTTGTAAAGTACGCAAGTTGTTCTATAATATTCGATTGGTCAGGGAATATTCGTTTTAGCAGGGAATATTCGTACGACGGCGATCATTGGTGGACCCCACAACGGAATTATTGTCGGATTGAGAAAACGACAAAAATATTTTTATAAAAATAACGGCAAAAGTTTTACCGTTAATACTGTTGAACTACTCGGTAGTAAAAGTACAGTAGTACGCGTGGTTGCATAGTAGCACACGGTATTAATTATTGATGCTTACGTGAGAAGTCACTCAATTTTGTTTAATTATTTCCATAATTGTTGCATAGTATCTCACGTTATTTGATTTAATTATTGTCGATATTTATATTTTATTAAATCAATAATAGAAATGACAGAGTTATTAATATTATAAATTACAATATTAATGATGTCTAAAAGTTCTACCAAGGAGAGGTTTGGTCACCTAATTGCGCGCCAATAGGAAGAAATTCTTATTGGAAAACCCCCTCTTTCCTGAGAACGACCTAGTCGATTAATATTATGAATTATAATATTGATGCTAAATGTTGTTAAAAATATTGAGGGAATTTATATATATAAGTTTGTAATGTGGGTGGTGGGTGGAATATAAATATATATATAATATTATGTGTGGGTGAATGGAAAATGATGGGATGAGTATTAGTATTATATATATATGGCATGAATTGAAAATAGTGGGGAAATGGTGGGGAAGAATTATGGTAGTGCACAGAAGGTGTGATATTATTTATTAATTATATATATATATATATATATATATATATAGGTCTGACAAAGTTGGCAAAAGGGGTTGCAATAAATGCACTCGGTGTTCTTTTTCAAAGAACATGTGATAATTTATATATATATATATATATATATTATACTTTATTTGATTATTGTATTAATACTTTAAAAAATCAGACGTTTGAAGATTTGTTTTTCTGTCTATGATTGCGTGAATTATTCGTCCGTGATTTTTTTTTCTCTTAAACAGTACCCCTTTAATTCTCCTATAAATAGGATACTTAGTTAGAATTGAAAACACACCAGAAATTCAGAGAATTCTCTTCTATAATCTTGAACGTATTTCTTTAGAGTTTTAAGAAACTTTTAGTGTAGTGCAAATTTTCTTAAAGAATATCCTCGCCCTACCAGTCGGAATACTCTTCTTTTACGCTAAGGGGTATTATTTCTTTTGTATTCATGAAGAGAACTTCGGTTATTCCATTCTTTATTATTCTGTTGGAATAACCTGTATACGCGGGCTATCCTATACTTGGTGAAATTCTTCTGTTATTCCATTCTTTATTATTTTGTTAGAATATCATGTCTATGCGTTTTACACCGGACCTGGTTCCGTCTTTATTATTCTGTTGGAATATTCTGACTGTGCGTTTTACGCCGGACCTGGTTCCGTCTTTATTATTCTGTTAGAACATCCTGTCGGTGCGAATTTCGTCTGACCTGGTTCTGTTATTTATTATTCTGTTAGAATAACCTGTCTATGCGAAACACCGCATGCATAGTGATTTCTTTTGTTATTCCATTCTTTATTATACTCAGTTGGTTAAAGTTTTGACTTCTATACTCCATGAAATTAGTGGAATATCCTTGATATTTACGCTTCATCCAGTATCTTTTCATGGAAATATTCTTCAGAGCATTCTTGAATTTAATTTACAAAGAAGTATCATGTTGACAATTTGGACGTTATTAATTCCTGAACAAATAAATTTTTGAACTTATTTTTATTAAATTCTTATATCATTGTCATTATCATCATGTTTATATTTTTGAAAGTCATCTGTGGTCTGTAGTGTATAGATGAACTTGGTATGATTATGACCAGGGATTATTCGGTGTAATCATGACCGTAATATTACAAATGATGGGGTAAAAGTCCTCATTGGCCCGTAGTGCATTGATGGACAGTTGTTGGCATGATCATGACCATTGATGAATACACGAATATCTTTGGCCCATAGTGCATGGATAATTTATGGTTGTGATACTAATGAATATCATTGGTCATAGTGCATGGATGATGTGGATTTTATATTAAGTTGAGTCCCAGCGATAAAAATGATGAAAAAACCTTTTAAATCATAAAATATAGTAGATTTTATTCTCTACTTGACTCTTTTAATGGATTGTTTGTTCCGCTGCAGTTAAACTTGATGTTTAATGTATTTTATTAATTTAACATTGTTGAAGACTAATGATAATTTATTCTGCATTATCTTAGTCATAATATTTCTTACCGGGCTAGTTGAGCTCACCCTTTCTTTCACTGTTCTCTTCAGGAAATGAGAACGTAGCCGGGACTAGTCGGAAAACGGAGTGACGGTCCAGATGATAGTATTAGTAGTCCTCACTATTCTGTTAAATAGTGTGACAATAAATGTAATGAAGACTTATTCTGATAGTGGATATTGTCTAGAAGACAATATTTGTATTAAAACTCACAGCTCTCTTGTTGTATATTAAAGATTGTATTTGTATTCTGTACCATGTATTTGACGACTCAAAATAGGTGATGTATACCTATTTTGGGGGCGTCACAGTGGATATGAATACTGGATGATGGTAACCAAACCTTCATACCAAGGTAACCAAACTGTTATATCAAAGTAACCAATTCAGTTAGTTGCCAAACTTTTAAATCAAGGTAGTCAATTCAGTTTTATTGGGTTACCAATTAATTAAAAAAAATCAATTATAGATTTTTTTTAATTAATACAGTTGGTATCCAAACTTTAATACAAAAGTAACCAATTCAGTTTTATTGGGTTACCTAATTAATTATAAAAAATCTATTATATAATTTTTTTTCATAGTGCAGTTGGTAGTCAAACCTTCAAACCAAGGTAACAAATTCAGTTTTATTAAGTTACCAATTTCATTTGAATGTGATGCAGTACTCACGAGGTCCTAGGAGTACCAACTGTCAGTGCTCATAATTAATGCAAGGCAGGTTCATTTATTATGGGCTTAGTGTGGAACCAGGCTAGACCAGAAGTAAGCAGTACTCACGAGGTCCTAGGAGTACTAAATGTCAGTGCTTGATTTGGGACTGCACCATTTTTCTGGAACTGAGGGATGGTTGCTATGACGAGTCTTTTTTCTCCTGTATGTTTTCCATTATAAAAGCTCCTCATTCCGGTGAAGATATTGATACTTAGATGTGGACTTTTATAAGTGTATATAGTGGTTATATAATACTTTAAACAACATTTATTTTTAAACTTTTTTGTAGGGCGAATCTTCTTATTATTCTCATTGGCGTTTTGGACAACGGAGATTCTCGGCGGAGAAGCGGCGGTGTATCGGCGGACTATTATTTCAAAGTGTATGCGAGGGAGATGAAAATTTGAATTTGAATATTTAAATTTGAATTATTATTTTGAATTTAAATTTATTTTTGTTGTTAGATCCAAATATTTGAAATATTATTTTTGGCTGTTATTTGTCTTTGATTTAAGGTTTCTTTATTAATGTGAATTGTACTAGTTTTTTGTAATATAGGGTCCTAATTATATTCTTTTTATAATTATTTGGTTGATGTACTTTTTTTATAATTATTTTCTATTTGTTGTATACTTATATAAAGAATCCTAATTTCTAATACTTAAGCCAACCTTCTTCTTTTTTTTTTTTTTAGCCGACCTGGGCTGGGTTTTCCCTAATCTGAAGCCTAAGTAAAAAATAATTTCAAACACTACGCCCAGTACGGCTGGATTCCTGAGAGAAAACTGAAAAGTATAGGCAGGAAGTAGTAAATGGAGAGTAGATCGTTTATGCCGAAGCCATCGCCGGCACCGGTTCCGGTAGTGGGAGTCGCGGTGTTCCTGTTGAAGGGGAAGATGGTGCTCTTAGGGCGACGCCTTTCCTCCGTTGGTCACAACACCTTTGCCCTTCCTGGCGGCCATCTCGAGTTCGGTTGGTCCTTAACCCCTCTCTTTCTCTCTCTCTCTCTCTCTCTATGTCCATCACACAGCAGAGTTACATATATATTTGTATCAGATGCATTAGGAATAAAGGCTGACATGAATTTTAAAGAAAATTAACTTTATGAAGTTAAAGTTTGATATAAAGCTTGAACTAAATTTAGTAAAACTAATATGTTAACTCCACTATCTCATGAGAATTGATCCAATATCAGATTATTAAGTAGCTTGTATATAAACCGGGAAGATGTTGTATTTGCATGGCAGGCTCTTACATGTTGGTGAAAAATAAATATCTTAGACCTAGTTCAGATCTCCTATCTTCAATTTTTAGGAGTGGGGTCATAGAGATGGTAGTGTCAGAATATGCAGATGTAAGATGATGTTTGCTCAACTATCTGGAATTTGTATGATTTTTCTTGCTTGTATATTTCTTTGTGTATTGTCATTGCTTCTATTGGCAACTTGGGCTTGGAAATGGTTTAAACTGGAATTTATGCTCAATTCTTTTGGTGGTCTTCTGTCTAGCGGAGGTCGGATAGGGGAAGAAGCTAATTAAAACCAAAAAAAAACAAAAAACTAAATCATCAATTATTGAGTTTATCCATTGGACATAAATGTGTTGGGAACAATCACCTTCTTAAAACTTTTGTCTAAAATAAATTAAACTGCAAAAATATTAGTACATGTCAAACAGATTAAATTTGTAGCTCTATCAAAAATAATAACCACTACAAAAAATAATAAGATAAAAATAACTAAGCACAAGACGCCAATATTTTTACGTGGGAAACCTTCTAAAACGGGAAAAATCACTACAAGAAAAACGTCTATTTCCAACGGAATAATCCGTCAGAATTAGACATATTCCTTGGGAGAATATTCGGAAATAGGTGCCTCGAGAATAAATCCGTCGAGAATTTCATCAAGGATAGGCTATGCTCGACGGACTTATGTCCGATGGAAATTCCGCCAGACTTAAGCTTGGTCGACGTAATTGTGTCCGACAGAATATTCCGTCGGAAATAAGTCTGACACGTGTAATTTGGAGAAATAAATTAAATAACCTATTTCCAACGAATATTTACTTCGAAGTTTACTTCGAAGTATTTGTTTACCTTTACAGGGAAGCTGTGTCATGACAGTCCAAGTTGTAAAAGTATGTTTCTTTGTCTACTACTGAGTTGGAATACATTATCATTACTAAATTTGGCAATGGGATGTTATGGTTGAAACGATTTCTCCAAGAGCTGAGTTTAACATATGAATCGATTCCAAGTGATGGGGTCATGGCCTCCTCTCATGGGTATATAGGGGGAGATTGTTGGTTTTCTTATGAGTCCTCACCCATGATGAGGTGGCAAGAAAAGTGAGCAAGCTGCCTTGGAAGAAGAAAATGGTTTGTGACTCGCCAAAGATAACTAAGGATAAAGGTCTTTTTTTTCTTTTCCCAAAAACTTGTTGCAGGTCACAAACCATTTTCTTCTTCCAAAGGCAGCTTGCTCACTTTTCTTGCCACCTCATCATGGGTGAGGACTCATAAGAAAACCAACAATCTCCCCCTATATACCCATGAGAGGAGGCCATGACCCCATCACTTGGAATCGATTCATATGTTAAACTCAGCTCTTGGAGAAATCGTTTCAACCATAACATCCCATTGCCAACTTTAGTAATGACAATGTATTCCAACTCAGTAGTAGACAAAGAAACATACTTCTAGAACTTGGACTGTCATGACAAAGCTTCCCTATAAAGGTAAACAAATACTTCGAAGTAAACTTCTCTCTTCGGAACATGCTATGTCTGCTTCTGTATAACCATCTAAGATTGAATTCGCACCTATATCGTAATTCCTTGCTTGGAGTTAATCCCAACGAAGTTTTGGTTCAACTCAAGCTTCTTGGAATTTTCAACTTTCTTATGTCCGACTCTATCTCATCGGCATGGTTAAATCTCGATTGGAGGATCTAACTCAAACTTGTAAAAACATTTCCTGTCAAATTCTTTCACAACCACTTTATACCCTTGTTGTGAGCTATCACTTTTCTTTTTCACTTTTGGTACCCATTTAAAGCGAATAGATTTTTTCTCATGGTTCTCATGCAAAATTTTTCTTCCATCTTGCATAGCTTTGTACCATATCTTTTTGCACTTAACTCCCCCATCTTCAACACTTTCCGCATGCGCCCGCATCGTGTAAAAAGTGCCTACTTTTTTTTTTTAATCACTACTAGATACCCTTTAGTGAGCTTTCACTGACTTTCACTAAGGAACTGTTATAACCATTTTCTTCAAGCTTACTCGTACACATCAAATTAAGGTGGATATTCGAAACATGTTTGACTTTTCTAAGCATCAACTATTTGTTAGTCTTCAAACAAATGTCTCCAATTCCGATAACCTTTGATGCACTACCATTTCCCATTCGTTCATAGCAAAATCACCACTAGTGTAGGATGTGAAGATTTTACCACGCGAAGTAGCATGAAACGCAACACCCGAATCAATAACCTATTCATTAACATGACACATAGATTTACCATCTTTAACAATGACTACATCGACGTCGGATAAATACACAATCGAGTCTTTATCCTCATCTTTTTCCTTAGACTGCTCTTTCAAAAATTCGCACTCTCGCATTATATGACCTGGTCTGTGGTAGTGAAAATAAATTATCTCTTTTTTTCTCAATCTTCTCCTGGATTTGTCATCTTCAGGAGATTCTCTCTCTGTTTTTGCCGCTACTCTGCGCGATAATAATTTGTGTTTGTGCCTCAAAATTCAGACCTTGCTCTTTTTGCCTTGTCTCCTCATTATGGAGACTGTCTTGACCATCTGCATTTATATGGTCAACTTTCTTTCCAGAGCTGAATTGACAATGAATTGAGAAGCAAAAGAGCTTGAATCTTATGATCAAGATTTAGTTTAATGGTGGACAACTAGTTCACCAAACCTTAGAACTCACTCATATGCTCTGACACACTGCTCCCGCCTTTGTACTTTAGGTTCATAATTTTTCAAATCACATAAGTTTTATTTTGTACATTCTTCTTCTCGTACATAGACTCTAGTGTAATCTATAGTGCATATGTCTCCTGCGAAACATGATGGAACAAACTTTGATCAATCTACTGTCGGATGTGACCAATAGTTTTCCTATCCTTCTTGTTCCAATCAGCCTCAGATATATTTGCGGGCTTCTTTCCCTTGATCTCCAACGGATCATACAAATCCTTGCAATAAAAAGATATCCTCCATTCTGGGCTTCCATATCGAAATTTTTTGAAGAGGTTAATTTAATCATTGCTCCAACTAATTCCTCTATAAAATTTATCCAAAATAACCAAGCAAATCACCTTAGTTCTGATACCACTTATTGGGAAAAAATCACTTTCCCAAAATTGTTGTCATTTATAAATTAAACGGCAAAAATATTAGTACATGCCAAACAGACTAAATTTGCAGTTCCACAAAAAATAATAATCACTGCAGGAATTAATAAGATAGTAATAACTAAGCACAAGACACTAAGATTTTTACGTAGAAAACCCTCTACAACTAAGAGGGAACAATCTCTGAAAAATCCACTATAATAAACTAAGAGAATTCAAAGATATCTTAATTTGAGTACACACTCAAATTACTTCACCACAATCTTAATTTGAGTACACACTCAAATTTTTTCACCACAATAACCCTGTGATAGAACCCAAACAACACACTAGTTGTTTTAATCTTTTTCTTTCTATTTTTCTCTCTTGACTTTTTTTTCTCTCTCTCTCCCACCATTTTTTCTTGGATGAGATTTCTATCTCTTCCACCCTTATCTTGGCTGAGATCGTCTCTCCTAGGATAAGTTCAAGCAGCATTGGCTATATATATAACCTTTGTTACAATTCTCCTTTTTCTTTTTTCTCAAATTCTTACGCCACATCATACTTTTATATATATATATATATATATATATATATATATATATATATATATATATATCAAGAACGTGTTACTTTTCTCCTTCCATGCTCTGCCGCCAAAGATAACAAAGGACAAACCCTTTTTTTTCTTTTCCCAAAAACTTGTTGCGAGTCACCAACCCATTTCCTTCTCCCAAGGCAGCTTGCTCACTTTTTTTCCACCTCATCATGGGTGAGGGCCCACAAGAAACCCAACAAAATGCCTACAAGGCTACAAGTTTTAAACGATCTCCAACCCCATGTCACTAATAAAGCAATAGCAATACAAGACAAATTAAGAATACGGTATAAAAGTAAGAAAAAGCATACTAGTTATTATTACTCTAAGCCTATGTTTGTTTACAAGAATTATACTTGGGATAAGACTATTAATCCCAAGTGTCTTGTTTGTTTTCAAATTTAGACTTGAGACTATTAGTCTAGGGATTATAAAATGACTTAATAGTCTTTAAATTATAATTATAATCCCGGGATTATAATCCTAGAATTAATTGTTTTGGAATTATAATCCTATGGATTATAATCATTGCAAACAAATATAGCCTAAGTTTTCTACAACTTCCATCTACCTTCAAAAATCGAGGTGGAATTATCTTCAACGAAAATCACTTGAGCTCATGCTAGCAGTAGGGGGTTTCTGGTGTTTAGTGCTAAACAATTTTATTATGAGTATTATGACTAACAGATATTAATATTTATTCCATTGAATGTAAGTTTTTGTGTAATTATTGAGTATTTGTTTTAAAATCAATTATTATGGTAGCATTCTACATGCATTATCGTGCATTAATCTCCAGTTTTTCCTGGTGTGTTTTCAGGGGAGAGCTTTGAGGAATGTGCTGCCAGAGAAGTGAAAGAGGAAACTGGATTAGATATTGAGAGGATAGAGTTCTTAACCGTCACAAACAATGTTGTACTGAACGAACCAAAACCAGAACATATTGTTGCCATATTCATGCGTGCAGCTTTGGCAGATGCCAATCAATTGGCCCAAAATCTTGAACCTGAAAAGTGTGGTGGTTGGGAATGGTATGAATGGGAAAACCTTCCGAAACCACTCTTTCAGGGGTTGGAGACTTTATTGCAGAGTGGATTTAATCCCTTCTACACTGACTAAACGATGAGATATATGACTGATTGGCGTTGTTATATACTTTGAGTGCCATTCCAATTTCCAGCCCTCCAGATTTTGTAGGACTTGTCTATCCTTTTGCTAACTTCAGGTAAAGTGCTGCGTTATGGTTATGGTTATGGTTATGCCAGTTTAAGACTAGTATATAATCTGTCTTAAGATTGTAAATATGTCAATGACTATGATTGCTTAAATATAATGAATTGCTATGGGAGCTTTGGCACTTGGGCTTTGTTACTTTACATTTAAATGCAATAAATTTGAGCATCTGCAGACACAACACCATATTATGTGAAGCTTTTCTTTATTAAGATGTATAGGGGAAACATAGTGTACTCAAATTGGGAAGCAATTATTTAGAAGGTGACAACTGACAACTTGAAAGAATTTGTCTCAAAATATGCAGCTACATAAAATTGATCACAAAACAAAATTCTGACTTGCTCGAGGAAGAAAAACTTGCTACTAAAATTTTCATACTGGTATGATTGATGAGAAAATGAATAGCAACACTTGTTGTATTCATACAGAAAATGATTGTGCAGATTGCCAATAGGAAAGTAGCAGCAACAATGACAATGGGTTAGATGGCAGCTGTATCTTGTTTGCCCATTAAATTTGTTAAGATTGTGGGAATCTGGAATTCCTTGGACTGTTTTACTTTCATTTTCTTTTAATCTCTCCTTGAAGTGGGGCTGATTGTATGTTCTATTACGTTATTCATCTTAATTGCTTGGGTTTCAACAATGAAATCAAATTTCCATCGGGATCATTTTTAAGTTACTACACCTTGTAGGCTTGTACCAGTTCATTAGGTTGTCTGTAACTTCCTCGGTGGTTTTTAGTTGTTTTGGGGGTAGTTCAAAGCTGCTTTAGTTATTGTAGAGCCTAATAAGTAGTTGATCCGTGAACTTAGTAGTTAGGTCCTAATGTCATAGTAGTACAGTACTACTACTTATTAGAAAAAGTGACTCCTAGTATTATTGAACTAATTCCAGATTTGGTGCATTCTCAAAATTCAACTACTAGGATCTAACTCATGCATATTAGTTAGAAGGTTGGTCGCACAAAAATCCTCCTACATTCAAAACACAGTTGACAGCTTCTTTCTATGTAGTAGTATAGCATTTTAGGGTGGACGGGCAAGAGTTTATTGGCTCAATGTTAGTAATCATTGATGACTGTAACACCTTTCGACTACTGTTGTTCTCATTGGTGTGATTATCACATAAAGGTGATTCCGATTCGATTCGAATTTTTGCTGCATTTTACACGAACCCAGTTAGTAAATTTAAAATTGAAGATGGCAAATTGGAAGTCTATAGACCAGTGGGATGAGATTAAATGGATTCACTCCCATGCAGCCCGATGTGTAGGCTAGAGACCCTTTCTGATAATGTTTTATTGAGAAAAATAAATAAATAAATAAATCATTTTTTTTACGAGTAGTGCGTGCTCCTGCTCCCCAAATAAATGCAGTGATAGGGCCAGAGGCGTATAAACATTAAAGACAGCAGAGCACCTAAAACCAGAAATTTGTGAATGTAGGTACTAGTCGGCTGTGGTTAGTGAGCACTTGCTGCTGCTAGAACCATCATACTAATGATTTCACTCAAAAGCCTATAAACAAAGAAGGGAAAATGATGCAAAGCACAATGGGGGCTAACGGAGGCTCGGCTCTCTTTCATCTGTCATAGATTCGTGTGCAGTAGTGGACTGGTGTTGTGGGGGATGAGATGGTCCATTGGTTGGTACGATTTGGTGTGGCTTTACCTGCCCCCATTACTGTTTCCAATGCATGTCAGAATATTAGACAGGCACAGTCAATCCGTTCTCCACACACACACAGACACTCTTTCTCTCTCCTAGTTCGTGTTCTCAGCTCAGCCCCCACCAGAAAAAAAGATACTAGTATATCACAGGACCTTGTCTCCTCAGATTCCACTATTCTTTTTTCCTAACTCCTCTGTTTTTGTCTCTCTCCAGTCTCCATCTCTCTCTCTCTCTGTGCGTGTTGTTGTCTCTCGCTCTTTTGTGGTCCATTTTTCTTTCACAGTTTGGTGGGGCTGCTCACCTTACTTCTGCCAGGATTCTATTTACAAGAACCACCCCTTCAAAAAAGTCCACAATCAAAGAATATTTATACAACCATAATACTAGTATAGTAGTAGGAGTAGAAAACAGAATCCAACTATATATCATCTTTTAACTTTTCCTTTCATACCCATTTTTGTGGAACTGCATCTTTTGATCTTTCCTTTGGTTTTTTGTTGCTTCCCCAGATGAGGACAATCACGGCAAAAACCCCTCACGACTCCTCTTTCTCATTCTCTAGGAGATACTTCCACTGGAAAAAGAAAGTTGAAGATGAGGATGATATGGAAGAATATCTAGCCTACAACTCCTCACTCCCACATGGTTGCGAGGAGCAGTTGAAAGCAGAGGAGCTCGACCCCTCGGTGCATTCACTACCTACTCTAGTGAAAGCACCGAGAAAAATATTGTCAATTGTGACAATTTCTAAGCTACGATCGGCTTTTGGTTTTAGTTTTGGTAAGAGCCGATCAGCCGTACCCTCGGGTCTAGGCACCCGAGTGGTATGTACCCTTTTCGGTTACAGACGAGGGCATGTTCATGTTGCATTCCAAGAAAATGCAAAATTGAGCCCGGCGTTCCTTGTTGAACTTGCAACACCAACAAGTGTTCTTGTCCGAGAAATGGCTTCCGGGCTGGTTCGAATCGCATTGGAGTGTGAAAAAAAGGCGGTGAAGAAAGGTGTGAAGCTGGTAGATGAGCCTGTTTGGAGGACATACTGCAATGGTAAGAAATGCGGATACGCAATGAGGCGAGAATGCGGGGCGGATGAGTGGAAGGTGTTGAACGCGGTGGGTCCGATCACGATGGGGGCGGGTGTGTTACCGGGCAGTGGGAGTGGGTCCGAAGGGGAGCTCATGTACATGAGAGCCAAGTTTGAGAGAGTTGTGGGGTCTAAAGACTCTGAAGCTTTCTATATGATGAGTCCATCACCTGATGGTAATGGATGCCCTGAACTTAGCATTTATCTGCTCAGAGTTTAAGTGAAAGTTGTACTAATGTTTAGTTACTACTACTACTACTACTACTGATTTAGTTGTTTGTTGAGGTATTTTGGGAGTCGGGAGATTTGTATTTTGGTTTATTTATGTAATTTTAAGCAACGCGGAGAATGGGTGGATGTAGATCATGTATCAATCAATCAATTCTGACAAGTTTTTATAGGAAACGGACCAAAATTCCCAGAATCCATGAATTTCTTCGTACTAACTAACTAGTAGTACTT
Organism: Panax japonicus; assembly: GCA_020205505.1. Classification (NCBI taxonomy): domain Eukaryota; kingdom Viridiplantae; phylum Streptophyta; class Magnoliopsida; order Apiales; family Araliaceae; genus Panax; species Panax japonicus. Next base: position 54,342,637 of record CM035112.1, on the reverse strand, counting down.
ATTAACAAAAGCCAGCTGCAGTAACCATGCATAATCGAGGGGATGAGTCCATTAATTAAACCTAATGCATATTGGTTATTGGTTATCTAAAAATAAGATGTTGAGCTGAGTAGCAATAGTATGCATCGTCAAAAGTAGTACTCCATACGAGGAGGGACTGGACTGGACTGGACTGGACTGGGAGTCTACTACATAATTAATCTCTCAGGTTTGTTGTTCAAATTAATCAGTCGAGTTGACTGACAAGGAAGCAGAAAGGCAACATTAAAATAAACATCTTTTAGCACCTCTTCTGTTTTAACAACTGCAGCAATGCCTTTTACCTACTTACTTTACTCGTCTATAATCCAGAATTTTGTCAAGGTAGAGGTAATGACTCGTTACTTTACTTGATGAATGTTGGATATGGGGAATGACATCTGTCCCTCCATGTTTCTTACTTTTTTATTTTTTATTTAAAAAAACATATAATGGTAGAAATTTTAAAAAAAATTATCTCAAAGGGATCTTAATTGACATGATATTAGATATTTTAATAATAATTTATAAAAATATATCTACCCAATTAATATTATACTGACATGTATCATTAAAGATAAAAAAAATTGAGATCTCTAACATTATATTTTTGAAAATTACCGTTCTAGAATTCAAAATAGATACTCCCTCTTTTCAATTATATAAATCGTTTAAGATATAATCATACATATTAAGAAATATCTTTAATTCTAATGTTAGTTTGAAATTTTATTATTACTCATGCATTAATTAATTATTATTTTTTCTCTCTTTCTCTCTCAATTATTCTATTTTTTAAAGAATAAAATAAAAAATAATTGATTTTTTTTTTGACATAGGTAAAACATCTTATATTATGAAAAAAAAAAATGACTTGTAGAATAAAAAAGAAGGGGTTAATAATTAAAAACTGAATATGTGAACGTGGAGCTAATCCATTAGTGAACACAATCGTGCATGTCTGCCTAGATTTCTTAAAATCGAAGTTTAATAAGCAGGACTGCAGGAGTATGAATTATTGTTATAGGTTTGGACAATAATTAAGTAATACTATGATGAAAAATGATTGTTGTACCACACTGATGCTTATGCTCTCTCTCTCTCTCTCACATCTTTAATTGGAAACTTGGTTGGATTTGTGCACGCTCACTTGAAATGGTACTGGTTTCACTTTCACATGTGCGGTAGGTTACTCGTCAGATCTTCTGTCCCCAAATTTTCTGTTCTTCTATGTTTCTTTATTTAAATTTTGACACATGATATTTTATTTAATTTCTGTTCTTCTATGTTTCTTTATTTAAATTTTGACACATGATATTTTATTTAATTTTAGAATTAATTAGTGTTAAATAAGAGAGTAAATATCAACATTTGAATAAAGGGACACAAGGGGACAGAAAAATTAGGGACAGAAGATCTGCTCTCGGTAGGTTACAACGAGTACTCATCCGTTCTTTAATATAAGTTATTTTAGAATTTTTTAATTTTTTAATTATGTATATTGTTCTTTTATAAAAAAAATATATTTATTATTTGAGATAATATTAAAAATTAAACAATTAATATTTATTTAAAATTTTCAAACGACTAAATAATTTTCTAAATCAACTTATATTAAAGAACCGAATGAGTATCTTTTTACCACATTTAAAAAAAAAATTTGTAACAAGTAATTGCAGCATGGCAAGAGCTTAATCAACAAAAAAAAAATAATGGTATTATTAAATAAAAAAATATCATATAATGTTCACATACTGACATAAACATGTAAATAATATCCATATACACATGTAAACGCCAGTTTGCACAGTTACGATTTCCGTCTGACTTTTGGACGGAAAGTGAAAATAATGACTATTTTGTAATATATGAGAGTACAGTAATTCGATTGTAACTTTAAAAGTTTCGATTATCAGAATAAAAATCAGATCCCAGTACAGTGACCAAAATTTTATTTATCCCGATATTGTTCCAACAAAAAAACCATATGAGCAACTAACTAACATATAGTAGTATTTGACTCATTAGTTCCCTGTATACATATACAAATACAAATACAAATACAAATACAAATACAGTAAGTAATTCATTTTTAATTCAGCAGCCAGCTGTTGTTTGTTTAAAACATTTTCTGCAAATGTTGATTCTACCAATGCAGAGAGAGAGAGAGAGAGAAATAGGCGGGAAGAGGCAGAAAATGTAAAATGAAGACGGATGTTGTTGATTGTAGAGCTTGGGGCACCAAAATACTCCTTCCATCCTTAATTATTTGATATTTTAAAATATTTTATTTATCCTTAATTATTTAATATTTATTTAAATTTAGGAAAATTAATAATAATTTTTTCAAAATTATTTCTCATTTATTTTTTAAATACTTTTAACTTTTTCTCCTCTTTATCCCAACAAAACTCTTCTGGATATTACTGAGGGAAAGAGTGTTAGATAATTTCTAAAGAATTGAATACATTTTTTATAGGGATGGATGGAGAGAGACCAATGAGTAAATGAGGCATGAGAATTTTTTTAAGAGATAATTATGAAAAAAATGTGTGTGAGAGAGTATGAATAATAATGATAAATAATAATTTAAGGGATTGAGTATTATATTTAAAAATTTTGGATCATTATCTTAATTCTTGTGTCCATTTTTAAAATATCAAATAATTAAGGACGAATGAAGTATAATTGTTTGTTCATTTTATCACGTTACCTACAAGTTAAAGTTTGTTGGCCGTCTACTACTGATTTTTTTCACGTAAGAGAAAATTATGTGAAAGATATAAAAAATACGTGTAAAAATATATAAGATGTTATATATTATATGCACTCCATTCTCAATTGGATATCTGGTATTTGTTTTGATTTCTGATTTTATAGCCCACGTGACTTACTCTACATGTGGGCTATCAAAATATACATGTGAGTGTATGTGAACGATTTTATGTGATAGTAGATTTATTATTTTCAAAAAAGCTAAAAGGCTTCAAAAAGATATTAACAGCACAGCCAGGCCTCTGTCTCTATATATTAGATATGATTATTATTTTAATTCGTTTGGACATTACTTGACAAACGGGTGGACTGAGCTGATCATCCGCGGACAGCGTTATTATGGGCCGGACTTTTTGAGTTAGCTTAAAAAGACTTATTTAATGGGTATTTTTATAGATCCTGACCCATACATTAATAAGTTAGATGACCCGTGGGTTTATTATTTGTTAGTATTTTTATATAAAATTTTGAAGTGTTCTTAAAGAATAAAACAATTAAATGTAAATTAATATTTCAAGTTATTTTGAGTAGGGTTGACTTAAATTTAGATGGACTAGGTCAAAAAAATTTCACATTAAAACATTTATTCATACCTAAACTCTTAAATTTAGTGGGTGAATTAAATGTGTCGTAAATTTGGATGATAAACTGAACTGCCGGGGTACCAAAAAGATAAAGAAAACGTGTTGGTACTTTATACTAGTAAATTCTTAGGCTTAAATTCAACTTCAACAGATTAACAATAGTTTTTGATGTGTATATATGGGTCTTATTGGGGTAATTAAGTCGTCTGCTAGTTAATTTAGGGGATTGATTAAATTATTTTTTAATCACAATCACTACTTATATATAGGTACGGACAATTAGGATAATATTTGTTCATTTTTGATCCATAACAAATAATAACATATATATATATATATTATATATACATACACAGTCACCTATGACGACTGATACCGTCGCTATAGCCTAAAAAATCGTTGTTATCGACGACTGTGTATATACATTTTTTTTCTATATATATATATATATATCTGTAATTTTAGGGCAGGATTTTGTGTGAATAGTCAAAATTAAATATTAATTGGTTCCGTGGTTAAGGAGACATATTTCCCACCAATAAGATTGGCCAGATTGCCTCCTAATATCGAAAGTTATGTGATATGGGGCATCACATGGAACAATATTATTTGTTGAATTTAGTCTTTTTTTTCCTTTTCGGAAGCAATAAATAATATGATTAATGGATGGTTATCATAATTATATTCAAAATTTTAGTTGGCGAAAGCACATGGTTGGACTTAATTTCACTTCCTTTAATTAACTACCCTTTTTCTTAGTTTCAACTAATTAATTTTTTTTATTCATTGATTTTTACTTTTTCGGCTGTAAATTTGGACCAAATTTAGGTTTGCATTGAAGTGATGTGCATGGGGATGAAGAATATTAAACTTGCAAGAAATGAAAACTATCTTGACTTGACACTCAAAAGTTTTGAAGGGGTACTGGATGTGGTTCAATTGTCAAACCTAACCTATTAACGGCATATGAATTACTCATTCAACTCCTTTATTGCAAAAGTCCATTTAAATATTGTTAATTAATTTTGTCTAGCACAATGCTTTCTAGATCGTGATTTGATACGATTACACGATATACTATATAGTTAAAATGTGATACGTTAAGATATCTTTATATAAGTATTTATAATTAAGAATTCTTATATATTAGAATCCAAATAAAATAAAACTATCCAAATAAAATAAAACTAAGTTCTATAAAAAAATTAATTGAATCATGACAAGTTGGTTGTTTTATACAAATGTAATATTTGAGCATCTAATATAAGTTAGAATATTGATATTTGTGCATTTAAAAGTAAAATAACAAAGAAATTTTTCGATACAATAAATTTAGAATATTATTAACACGTAAAAATACGGTGTTTGAATACCAAAGTACGTAATAATACACAATTCGGTCTAGCTATATACGTACATCAAAATCACAAAATTATTGCTTTCCTTTCCGAAAGCTAATCTCATAGTCATCCATACACAGTGTGATCCGCTAGTGCATGCAAAAGAGATCACGAAAAAAAATAAAAATCTTCATATAGAGTACAAAACTTGATGATATATACATATAATTATTAAAGAATGGTAGTAAATTTGAACTAATAAATCCGTCTTTCTATACAGTATAGAACTATATAATTTGCGTAAAGCCAAAACAACTTTGTTCTCAAGTTGCAACTTGCTGAGAAATTCTATAAACATGCCGAAGTCTTTAATTTGATGATCCTACAATTGGAAAAGGGAAGAACAGAAAAAAATAATTAAATAGACAAATAATATGAACATATATATGGATGATGATCACTAAACTATAGATTCAATGTTTTGAATCAGTTAGTTATGAGTAGAGGTCACCACTGAGTTGTGCCTCTTGGATGGACCAGAAGGAGGAATTGGTACGCCTTTGGGAAATAGATTGAAAACCAAGCCTTGGTGGTCGTTTCGGCTTGGATAATAATGCTTCATATTGATCTCTCGTGTCATGTCAGTTAATGAAATTTCCTCCACCATCATGTTTCTCCCCGGTCTAGTAGCCGCACAAGGACTAATTAGAAGGCAGATAATTAGGAGAGAGAAAATACAGAAGAGGTGCCTTGAAAAGTGTCTGGGTTTGGGTTTGTAAGAAGCCATTTAACTTGCCGCTAGAGATTTTAATTGTAGGTAGCCAGGGTTTTAATTAGTGGGTATATATACAGGGGATGTGTGTTAATTTGTGTTTGTGCTTGTGCATGGAAACTAGGGAGTATAGGAAACTTGGGGGATATGATGTAAAGGTTTATTAATTTAGGAAAGAGAGTAAGAGATGAAGAAGTGAAGAGTGAATGTCACGCCAACTGAGTAAATAATTTTCAAAGTCAACGGTTGAGTTAGAAACATATAGTATATCACTAGCTAGTACGCTTGATCGTTGCCGCCTTGCCGGCTAGCTGGCTAACTAGTACGTAGTGGTTTTTTCTTTGTATTAAAATTTAATAGGAGGTCAACTATACAAGAAGATTTTTATTTTTATTTATTTTTAAATTTCCATGAAATCCAATTCCTTGCACGTATGGTACAATCCTACAATATCATGTATTGAAATATAAGATTGGATTTCTAAACATGGTGTGTATATATGTTACACTATGCCTGCCTTGTTATGGAGTAAATTAGAGTTCTAAAGTACGATTGAGAAAAATATGTAAAATTTAAATTGTAGTGTCAATGTACGGTAAACCTTTCAATGAGAATAGGTATAATATTTCTTCTCGATCACGGTTATATATATATATATACTAGCTGGGTCCCGTGCCTCCGGCACTGTATAGACAATATAATTTATCTCAAACTTTGAACGACCAAAATAATTTATTCAGTGAGCGGAAAATTTAAAGTCATTTATATTTTATTAAATTATTAATAGATTATTAGATAGATAGATGTATTTTATTAGATAGATGTATGAACGGTGGGATTTATCCCAAACTTTAGACGGCCCAGATGATTTATTGAGTGAGCGGGAAAATTCAAAATCATTTGTATTTTATTAGATATACTAGCTGGGTCCCGTGCCTCCGGCACTGTATGAGCAGTGAAATTTATCTCAAACTTAGAACGGCTCAGATGATTTATTAAGTGAGCGGGAAATTCAAAATCATTATTAGATAGATTAGATAGATAGATATATTTTATTAGATAGATGTATGGACAGTGGGATTTATCTCAAATTTTGGACGGCCCAGATGATTTATTGAGTGAGCGAAAAATTCAAAATCATTTGTATTTTATTAGATATATATATATATATATATATATATATATATATATATATATATTCAAATTTAAATGAGATGATTAATCAAGGATCCAGTCGATATATCTCTCATGAACTTTTCCTCAATTTATCTTTCATTAATTGCATCAATATAGCGTACTGCATGCATTCACAACTTAGCAAGGGCGGAGCCTGGAATTTTTTCCCCCCGGGCTACCAAGTGCTATTTAGATTTTCCAAATAATAACAAACCATTATAGGCCAAACACCCCTCCTAACTTGCTAAAAAACCAACTTTTCCTACTCTCAGAACTTTTATCGAACACCTTGAGGGTGCTGTTTTATAGCCCCTTTCTCTCCCTTGTTTGGATGTTCAATAACCAGTGCACAAGCACCCAACAATCATTATAGATAATAACAAATTTGAATAGACTAAATTAAGCCCCAACACCCCCAAAACTGTCAAAACCAAACTTTATCAAACTAATTATAAAAAATAAGAAATTTTACCTTCAATGCAAATCAGCAAGAAATTCATTAAATGGTTCACTTCTATTTTTTATCAACTATGATGCAAACAAAGTTAAGGCTTCTTGATTTGATTTGGCCATCGTAAACGACGACGTAGGTGGCAGAGGGATTAGTAAAGACTTGGCCTTGGTCTTCGAGTGAGGAATTAGCTTGAACAACCACAATCGAATAGTCCGAGTAAGAAATTAGCTTGAACAACCGCAATCGAATAGTCCCTGAAACATATTGCTTCAAATCCATGTGCCATAACAAATTAACAACACATCGGCACTACTACTTTCACTGCTAAAGCATGTCGTACCAGTTGAATAATCATTCCACCCGTACAAGACTTCCGGGCTACAGCCCACCCTAGACCAAGTGTGGCTCCGCCCCTGCGTCGGCGGGTGTCACCGCCATGGCATTAGCATCGTGGACGTAGGAGCGAGTGGGGTGATTTGCGGCAAATTCACCCGAACTACCGCCCACCACAGCCCAAGTGTGCCCCTGCAACTTAGTGAATATATATATATATATAAGATAGATTAATCCCTTTTACCTTAATTAATTAACATATTGTTAGTAGTTTAATAAATAAAGAGGTATTGTCAATATATAGTCAATACTAAATACTCATATATTCACCTCCCTAGCTCTTGCTCTGTTAATTTTCTTGTTTTTTTGTTTGTTTTTGGCTGGCTTAGTTGGCTGATTTAGGTTTTAATCACTTGGATATGGGGGGGATCTTTTGCTTGTAAAGAAACTAAAGCTTTATGGGCTCCACAAATTACTTGGATATCATTCTATATATGTCCTAGCTAACTAATTGACAGGGATATCTATCTATGACTATACATATAAACAGATAGCTGGATTTGGTACATAATCAAATAGCAGCTTAATTTGGCTAGTGTTATTATTTTTATAATATTGGTTTTTCCTTCATATTTTAATCAATCGTGTTTATCATTACTTAATTAGTCGGTTACATAGTACTACTAATGCACTATAGAATTCCTCCCCATATGAACTGAACACAACAAGTTTGTTCTTATTATATATATATACTAGCTGGGTCCCGTGCCTCGGGCATTGTATGGACAATATAATTATCTCAAACTTTGAACGATCAAAATAATTTATTGAGTGAGCGAGAAATTTAAAGTCATTTGTATTTTATTAAATTATTATTAGATTATTAGATAGATAGATGTATTTTATTAGATAGATGTATGAACGGTGGGATTTATCCCAAACTTTGAACGGCCCAGATGATTTATTCAGTGAGCGGGAAATTCAAAATCATTTGTATTTTATTAGATATATATATATATATATATATATATATATATATATATATATATATATATATAAACTCAATAGACAGGTGGATGGAAAACATTAAAAAAATAAGAGTATATATATATGACATGAAAAAAATATAATTATAAAGTTACTCCCATGTGGCCGTGTTCAACAAGTGTCAAAAAAGCAGGGATCGATCGCCAAAGTCAAAAGTCAACTGATTACATAATATCTCGGCCGTTTATATATTAACGAGAGAGAATGGGAAGACACGCAACTGATAAAGACCTTGGACATTCTTGTTGTTGGAAATTTGGCGCCACATGGATGGAGGAGGGACTTCGATCGATGCATTTGAACATAACATATTAACTACTGCCAAGTGAAGGGCGAAGGGATCTGGGCACCCAGCCGAAGCGCCAGCCATCTCTTATTCCGCATGCTCACACACGGTCTATGATCTCATGCGGACCTATATATATATAAAGGGGTAGTTAACATGAAGTTAACTTTAATTAATTGATCAATACAGTATTAACACGCAAGTCAATTGGTGATCTCTCTCTGCGTATGAGTACTGTATTGGTTAATGATAATCGAATCCATGTACAAATAAACCTTGCCTACCGACGAAATGCCATTTTTAACACCTGATAGATAGCATATATATTAGGACTTAGGTGTGTAAATTATGTGCAGTAAAATAAAATTTGAAAGACTAAATAAAAAGATAAAAAAAACAAAATAAGAATTATCTTTAAAATTGAGGAACATAAAAAAAATAAAAAAAATTGTTTGCACCAAAAAAGAGCCTCCAATCCATATTTATGCATTAGATAGATAGATATACTGGTATGTGTTATGTGATTGATGGATATGGATGTTGCTAGTCTTGAAAGTTTTAACCAAGTACATCCATATGCATATAATGCTGAGAATTAAATTTATAGAACGTGAAGCACGGAAGTAGATTTGTCATGTAGTGTATACAGACGGAATAAGTATTTTCACGACTTCAAATCAATTCTCACTATTGGTCTGTCTTATCATATATATACGTATATTTTTATTTATCACTTATTAAAATTTAATTTTAACTATTAATAAAAATTACGTATCAAGTAATATATAGGTATGTAAATACTAGAATGGAACGGTAAATTTGGATTCCTTTTGAAATACTCCAATAATTAACTGTGTCTAGCTTAGCTAGTTAGCTAATTAAAGTTAAGCGCTAATGGTTCCATGCATCAAACAGATTAGCTGGCTGATGGTAAAATTCTTAGAAAGCCAGAAGAACTTGATTATAACCGATGTCCCACACACACACAAAAACACTAGCCTAAGATTAATCCCGAAACAGATTTAACGTTGGATACTATATATATATATATATATATATATATATATATATATATATATATACGGAAAGCTTCAAGAACATAATTCTTAAATAACATAATGCCTTAAATAGCATAATTTTATCAAAACGACGTAATTTTGTAAGGACGAGGTGGCATTTTTGTAAATACGCGGTGGCATGGTATTTACAAAAATGCCACCTCGTCCTTACAAAACTACGTCGTTTTGATAAAATTATGCTACATTATGCTATTTAAGAATTATGCTCTTGAAGCTTCCCGTGTGTATATATATATATATATATATTATTATTGAGAAAATTACAGATTAATCTCGAGCTATCATTATCTTAAAGGGTTTATCCATTAACGTTCATACTTATAGTAGTATAGTCTCTATACATACATCTGAACTTTCTCTTTCTTTTTTGCTAATTTATACTTCTTCACTTTCAACAGTCTGCTAGTTATAATATTAAATTCTCGACTGACATGTCTATGTATGTGTATGCCTTGAACCAAGTTAAAACTGTAGCTTATAAACCCAGATACCAAAATTTCTATATATATATATATATATATTTATATATATAGAGAGAGAGAGCCAGCTAAGTTAGGTAACATCAATCCTAGTTGTATTGAAGTTCTAGTAGTACTCAAGCTCGAGCATTGTTTTTTTCCGTATTTGGGGTTTTTGATATTTATAACACAAGTTCATATTTATACATGATACTAATACAATATTTACGCAGGAAAATAAAATCATTTTCCTATACTTATAATAGCATAAAAAGACGGTAAAAAGACGCTTTTACATCTTAAAGTGTTAATCTTCGGCTTCTAGATCCTCAAAAGTAGTATGCCTTGCATGGAAAAGTTAAAAGAACACAACCATCAATATCACTATTTTTACCAGATAAACACACCAAAACTCATCCATTACCTTGCTCGAGTATCCCAAAGAGGCCACGAGTTGGGAATCCTGATTACCTTTCCCTTTTCCCACCTTAGAATTTGTATCTACTACTGTCCCATAAAGATTAACCTCTTGTTGACATGGCTTTACCCCAAAAGGACATTGGCTTGATGAAAGCAAACCAATTGGGTAACAGAGATTGGGGTTATTCCAAGCCCCAAAACGCCTCCCCATTTTCCCATAAAACAATTCAGAGAATTTAAGTTCTCCGGTCAGATTATTGCCATTTATGTAGATTGAACTAACATTAGGAAGGGCTGCTAGTTTTGGTGAGATATCACCTGTGAGATTGTTGTCATTAAGGCCCAAAAATCTCAGCCTCTTGAGCTTTGCAATGGACTCTGGAATACCACCTGTCAACCCCATATTGGAAAGATCTAAGATGGCTAGGCCACGAAGATTATGCCACTCAAGGCCCATAAGGTCTCCACCTAAAGGGTTCCCCGATAAGACCAACTCTTCCAAGGAGCTCATTTGTTGAAATGACTTGGTTAATCCACCTGAGAATTTGTTGTTGCTAAGGTCCAACAGAGTAAGATTTTTCAGATTTGCAATTTCTCTGGGGATATTTCCCACTAATTGGTTATTGCTTAGATCTAGCTTCAACAGTGATCCCAACCCACCAAAAGTAGAAGGCAAAGTCCCTGATAGTGAATTTCTACTCAAGTCCAAGATTAATAGTTCACTCAACCCACCAAAATTTCTTGGGACTTGACCCGTAAATTGATTTCCAGAAAGGACTAGTCGCTTCAAGTTGATTAGGTTGCCAACATTTGTTGGTATTTCACCGCTTAATCCATTTTCTAGTAGCACCAGAGATTTAAGCTTTCTAAGGCCACCAAAAGTGGAGGGAAGTGGTCCGTTGAGGCCGGGGTTTGATCTCAACTCTAGTGACTCTAAGCTGCCAGCAAGTTCCCCCCACTTGTGTGTAGGAATTGTGATCGGATGGCGTTCGTGCACCATGCAGTTGAAGAATACGAGAGATTTGAGGCGCTTAAGTGCAAATAAATGGGGATTGAATCCCACATTTGAGGCACAGCCAAGAGAATTGTCATGAATGGGGCCAATGTTTAAGGTTGTCACATACCAATAGCCATCAAATATATCACAAGAAACACCCTGCAAAAAAAAAACAGAATTTGGAGGGCATCAATGATTTGAATTAATTTAACACTATGATGATGGAACATACGATTGTGCCATATAAAGATTACATGTTCAGATTCTTGTGCAGTAGAACTAGAATTGGTTCTGAAACTTGTTGATATATATGAAGGTAAAATCTCAATAACTATTACTAAAACTAGCACTCTTAAGTTCATTGATCATAACTAGAATGAGGGTAGTCTAAAAAGTACAAATTAGGATGATTCTACGTAGTTGCAGTCAAAACTGGCAAAAAGCTATGAAATAAATGTGATAAAATTGAATCAGATAGTTCTGAATGTTTAAATAATCTTTTACCCTTCTGAAAAAATTCAAAATTATTGTAAATTTATTTAATACTACTTAATATAATAGTTAATATTGTAAAAAAAATTAAACATAAAATACTTCGTTCAACGGTCATTCAGAAAGAAAAAAAAAACTACATTTGGCCGATTTAGCCAGACAATTTTTATTCAAAACAAACGCACTGAATGATTCAGTCATTCAACTTTAAACAAACATCTCCTTAATGTCTCATCTTCACATAATAGTTAACAGTATTATATCTTTTGTCTTTATGTTTCTCCCTTTTTTCACAAATCATTGATTAAATTTATACATGGTACTAGTGTGCAGCTAAAGCCAAATTGAACTATTTATAAATTATTTTATGTGGTTGGAATTGATGCATATAACGGCGTTCTAGATGGTAAAAACAATATCATATAAAATCTAAAAATGCAAAACAGAGAACAGAATTCCAACAAAAGATAATGTGATCTGCTCTGCCAGTTTACATTATACTAATATTGCCAATCAAATTAGACATTTTAAGTAACTGGATCATCACATCTACTACAATTTCTATAATGGTTAGTGTTCGACAGTACTAATAAAATTTTGCTACTCCCAGCTATTTTCCCGCATAAAAATCTTGTTCCATTTTTTCCTTAAAGTCAGAAACGCTCAAAAATATTGAAATAACAGTCTGATCCCAAGTACAGTGTTAAAAAAAAGGGAAAAATACCTGAATGGGGGTCCAACCACAAGGATCAGGATAGAGATCAGAGCCATTCCACCACTTACCCACAAACCCTTGAATGGCTGAGTAAAGAGCCTCTTGCTCTCTTTTCTCCATAAGAGCTCCTACTGTTTCACTTTCTTCTCCATTGCACCAGGAGGCACTCAAATAAAGTATGAAGATTATAATACAACTGGCACAACATATTTTCCTGATATTCTTCATTTGCATTTGCCAACTAAATTTAACAAAGCTCGGGAATAGAAAATATTATGAAAACAGAGTAAAAACAGGGGAACCCAGAGTGAAGAAAATTGGCTTGAAACTAGAGGCTAATTATATACAAAAGTTAAATGAACAGAGGAAACAAACAGCACTAGTTATTATATAGATGTGGTGACAATGAGAAAAATCCAAAAGAGTGTTTCTTGAAATCACTCATCTTCTCCAAGAACCCCATATAGTATGAATAGGAAAGATCTAAAGGGATCGAATAAAACAGGGAAATGCAGAGATCATAGAGTTGAAGTTCCAATCTCTCTTATCAATGTTTATAGCAAAGCTAAGGAGTAGCAGAGATAGATAGAGAGCATTAGAGCAGAATACAGAAGATCCTGGATGTCTAACAGATAAAAGCCGTAACACATTTCTCAATGCACAAAAAGTAACTATAGAAATGTCAATAGTAAGATCAGAAGAGTAGTAACTGAAACTGAATCAGAAAAAGGAAACTCAACTCTCTTTCTTTCTGCTTTAAATTAAAGACCTTGTGATTCTCTTCACCAGATATTGATTGTGATTAGTAGGAATTATTACATTCATTAAATAGAACACTAGATAAGGGATGGATAATTGGTTTGGCAGTTGGGAGATTAAATGTTGAACAGGGTAGCTACAATACAAAAGTTATGAGGATTTCGTTTTATTTAGGGTTAGGGTTGTGTTTTGAGGAGTTTGTTAGGGGTAGGGGGGGGGGACCAAATTGCATGCAAAAGAAGTAGAAAAGGAGAGATGCATGTAAATGCATGCAAGACAAAGGTAGGTTTTGTCTGTTGGGTATTCACTAGCTTTCTGTATGTAACAGATGTGAAGAGAGACAAAGGACTGCGCTAAGATGCTTTGAAAAGTGTGATCTTCTCTTTCCTTCTGTTTTTTTCTTTTCCCCCTTCCCTTCTTCTTGCTAGACGTAGACGCTAGTGGGGGCTCTGTTTTTAAGTACAATTTTTAATACCTAGTATTACAACAGTCCAATTCACATCAAATCATATAGGTAAGTCCGTCCGTCCGTCCTATCTTCCAATTCTAACAAGATGTTGTATTTTGGATCTAACTTCACAGTGACATACATCTCTTGATGTGCTTGTTTGCATTTAACAGTCGAGAGAAATGAAAAATTATTGTCATGAATTATCTAGATCTGTAACTAAATGGAAATTGGTGTGGCCTTGTTATCATAATTGAACAAGTACAACTCTTTTTACAAGTGCCGAAAAGTGAAAAGCTATACCGATAGTACATACTAGCTTTGCAGTCTGAGAAGAAGGGTTTTGTTGGGATGCAAAGCTTCATATTGAGCGAGCATTGACATTTGGCCATTGGGGGAACCTTGTAACTGTGCTACGTACCATCCGATTCCGACCTTTGTTTCACCACCAAACTTGTTCAAAGCCTGAAATTTGTTTCCTTATAACAAAATGGAATTCTATTTATCCTTTCTTTTTGGTGCACTAATTATATTTATCCTACCAAAATGAACTAAAGTCCATACATATATCATATATGAAAAATAGTATGGATGTAACAACCATCCTAAAAGACATAATTAATTTTGATTGATAAAATGACGAAACCACTAAATCATTATTATTAGTTTAATGATATGTCCCAATCATATTATTTCCATAAACATATATATATTTGTTTATGGTTTGTGTATAAGGAAGAAAAAAGATGGGAAATGCAGGAAGAGAGGACTAGTGAAGGATAAAGATGTACATAAATGGAGTTTAACGTAAGCTTTAGGCTTTACCAATTTGGACGACCTATTATCACAATAGAGATATTCCATCGAGAGAAGAGGGAGAGAGGGAGCAGGGTATGGTTAAATTCGTAGCTGGACAGGCCTAATAGACTGACTAGTCATTTTCTATCTTTAATTAATTTTAGCTATACTCTGGACTCACTTTAGGGACCAACGGTTTGATTAGCTCGTAATCCTATCCATCATAATTCATAGCCTTTTAACATAAACCATAGCTTGTGTTTGTCATTTTACATTATGGGGGGTTTGGAACTCAAAAAAAAATAATTAACAAGGCTAAATAGTTGGTATTCATTTTTTTGTACAAAGGCTAAATATCTGTCTCATGCTTGTCAAAATCCTGATTCCTACCTATAAGATTTTATGAAAATAAAATGATTTTGTTAGGAATAAGATTGCATAGAATCGCGTATGATGATCGTAGGATCATAAAATAAAATTAGTGTTGACGTATACAAGTGACTCAATTAAATCAAACAAAAATTAAATTTCTGTTAAAACTCTAAACTTTTAATTTAATGAAGTGCATTTGATATTTTAATATTGGTACTAGATATTCCTTTCGTTAGTTAAATTAATTTGGTGTTAAAGTTGATTGGTTGACACTTGCCACTTAATATATGTTCAGTTAGTAATTAATTTTTATAAGTATAAAGTTTATTTGACTATAAATATTGTAAATATAATAAAATTTTATGTTTGAATTCTCCTAAAAATATAATAATATATAAGAATTTATACTTTAATATAGAAATATAAAACATGATTATGGCTGCTAATCACCAAAGTTATGCAGGAATAGTTACGGTAAAATTTAAAAAAGATGATAGAAGAAGAAAAATGTACAAGTAAAAGTAAAAGTAGTCGTAGCCACCCATCGCATCCATCTTTCTCAAACTACTAAAGACGGTCATGTTCATCTTTACTTTCTTGTGTACGAAGATAGATAATGACATTTCACTTGCTGGCATTTTCCAACGTCATTCAGTCAGTCAGTCTATACTCTTCCCAGAAGCTACCTATCTACCTATAGCTTCAAAATGGTTAATGGGTTCGGATCATAAATTTTACGGCATGAAAATGGGATATATAATTTTATGGTAAATTGGTCAATTAATTAATATAATATTTAAATATAAAAAAAATCATCTTCTGACCTACGTGTCAACATTATATTTGATCAATTAGCCAAAGTTTATAAAGAAATTCGGAATTTTCATTTGCCTCCACCTCCTCCTTTAGACTTCCTTTAAAATTCTAATCAATGCACCAAATATTTATTAATAACATTTTTGTTAGTAATAACTGATTCACATAACAAAAATGTTGGGTGGCGTTAGTAACCAACTCGAGGATGGCGAGTTTTTTTTAGTACAAGGCAGGCAGGCAGGCAGCCATCATAAATAAAGTGGAGTACATGAAAATTCCAGCAGCGAAAGAATTGAATGGATCCATCCCCACATTTCACAAAGTGCTGTTGCTGGGTAGTATGTTAAAGTGCCTCATTTCAGTATTTCATTAATCTTGTTCCACATACAACAAAATGGCCACCTAAAACTCACCCACGCCATTGCCATTGCTACAACCTAGCTCTCCATTCTTCAATCATCATCACAATTACTGTGACCCCCCATTTCCTGCATGCCCGCATAATCTGTGGCTCAAACTGTTTTCAAAGAAGAAACTGATGAACAAAATCTCACTCCTAACACCAAACATAACATACTACTACTACTTCCCATTGTCCGTTCCATCTGCAGCTTTCATACTTTCTGATGGATACAATGTTCCAGCATCCTTCAAAATCACCAAACAGTAACAGCAATTACCAAACTCAAATTCTAACAATCACAGAAACAGTTTACTTGAGTGTCGCTCCCTTGCTATTAGATTGAAAATTATCATAATAAACACACAAGACGACTTGGAGACGATACTAGCACAAGTGCACAACTACTTTATTTATTGCACATTCGTGCTTGTTACAAGATATTATTAGTAGCATCATCACAACAAAGAGCTAAAAAAATCTAAAACCAAAGTCCCAATGTAGATTATTATATCTTTTGCATGTTCCCCATCTAACACTAGTACAGCCTTCAAAAATGTATTGGGTTATTTTTTTGTGGGGTTGGGGCCGGATTGATACTAGGAAATTGTTATTAATTCGATTCTGTCGTATATATACAATCTTTGGCTGTGCAGCAACTAATAGCTTCAGCCCTATAGCCATAAGAAAGTTTAAAAAATGCTACAGATACCAAATTCCAGAACCTAGAGCTCGGCACTTAAAAATAATCGCAGCTAGAGCTGATATTCCTGACTAGCTACTGTCCAATGTTGACAACAAAACACAGATGGGGAGAGACTTCCCGAACAACCTTGTAAAATCCAGCAATCATGTAGTGAAGAAAATCCATAGCTTCTTTTTTATTGAAACTTCACCAGGATGCTCTGATTCATCATCATCATCATCATCGAGATCTTCATCCCCATCTCCGTCTCCATTTAACGTTCTTTCCCTATCATCATCACTTTCCCTATCATCATCAACACCACATCCAGATGTATCATATACCTCTGTATTTTCAACTATGTTTGCCGCATCAATGCTTTTATCAAGACTGTTGGGTGTTTTGAACTGCATAACAAAAAAATATGACATATAACAGGGTTCACCGATTCAGCTTTATATATATATATATATAATCCACAATTTCAGGCAGAATGAAGAAACTGAGGGTGCTTACCCTGACAACCCTCTCTGATGAAATATCTCGAGTTTCGAGACTTCTGTAAGTTGTAACCTGTACCAATTGTGTTGGATTGCTTTTCTCGATATCAACCGTCGGTGATGGAGCAGAAGCAACTTCAGGATTTTGCACTACTTCCACAGAACCGCCATCACCATAAACTTCCTTCTCCTTCTTAATATCAACTGAAGCTTGAGCTGACGCAGCCAAGCCCACACTGACCAATCAATAGACAAAAGATAATTAGATACACTGACCAATCAATAGACAAAAGATCATTAGATAACTATATGCTGATACATACCATAATTGGCTTCCATACTACAACACCAATTCTGATCACATACAAAATATTACAATTTACAACAAGTAAAATATTATCTACCTTCCCTTTCCTATACAAATATTTCTTAATCTTTCTAGCCAGTCTTCCGCGATTCTAAATTTTTGTCATAAATGCCTTTAATATGGATCTTCCTTGTTATTTTTTCCTAAATGGCACTGATATAAGTTTTCCTTATATAGAAAATTCCCCATCCCCCCTTTCCAGCCAACAATGATGTAAATTGATAAAAATAAAAGAGATTTCATTACCTCGTACCCAAGTCCAGTGCACAATCCAACATATTCAACTTCTAAATGAAAGTGCTCTTTATTATCAGCACATCATACTTACAGTTCAAGATGCAAACCACTCCACCAAATAATAATAATGATGACGACTCCATTATAACAAATTCAGTTATAGGCAATTTTTATTATGTTTTCATAATAAGTCTCAGGTTTTTCATGAAGCAACATTTTAAGAAAAAGTAATTTTCAAATTAAGATTTTTTTTAATATAAGGGAAAAAAGATCCGCTGTGTTTATATATAATTTATCATTATTTTTTTCGCAGATATATTATAACCGACAAGCATATCTGGCTTGCATGATTTCCAGGGTTAACCTACAATGAAAGGTTGGTTCAATTTTGTGAACCTTCAAATGGGATAATCAGCTGATTTAAAATCATTTTATTTCTTTAAAAAATAGAAAAAATGGTAAGTTGATATATCAACATAAGTATTGATAATGTGACAAATGGTCATCTTACAAGTTCAAGGCGCACCAAAAGGCACAAGCTGGTTCAAGAAAGAACAAGCAACACCATCGTAGATGAAGTATGCCCACATTACAGACAATCCACAAAACAAAACTAAAGATATTTCGAAAAAGTAAAAAAGAAATCAAGTTCATTAAATATTGATTTGGCCATAGGAAAGAACTTATACCATGTACATATATGCTCACAATTGGTATACGCACGATGACATAACAAGTCCTCTAGAATGCAAAACATACAGGCTTCAATCCTTAGATTTGAAGCATGCCCGTAGATTAATATTTTTGAAAACTTAAAACGTGTCCCTAGAGATTTCTTTCAATCACTATATATTGTTAATTCAAGTGTCGAACATAACCTCAGTGAATTACAAAACTAATGTTCTAATATTCCTTGCATCTATAGCATAAGACGATAACCATAGTGGACGCACCAATGGAAATCAACTTAATTGCAAAAAAATAAAAATATAAACAAATAAAAAGGCAAATGAAAAAATTGACTTACTGAAATGAGAAATCTAATAAAAATATGAATGCGTCATGTTCACATCAATTGGAGTTAAGGGGCCTTGCCTGTGTGAAATCAGATGCTCAGGCGGTGCCTTGACATATATATATATATATATATATATATATATATTAATAAGATAGAACCCATTTTGAATTTTGGCGGAAAAACACAAGGACGATTCAGATTCATTTTAATTGATTTGGGCTGGAAAGGATGATTAGAGAGGAAGGGGCTGAGAGGAAATGAAAGTTGGATTGTTGAAACGGAAAGAGAGAGGGAGAAGATTTCATTACGACGTGCCTTCAGGTACGGACAATTACTAGTATATATATATTATACTACCATCGATCGACAGAGCAGAATATATAAAATTGCAAGCCTAAAATGGCCATAAAATGGGGGGGGGGGGTGTAATGCAAGCCTAAAATGGTCATAGGTTTTTTAATATCATTTTTCTAAGTATTTCAGGCCAACTTCTCAATTCACAAGACTTTACAAGGGCATAACATATTTTCTTGTTATCAAATCATGACATCAAGGACAGTCAATTGCTAATACCAAAAATAATTTATACATCAAAAACAAGCCCATTCAGTATGTTGCCAAGTGTAAAAGCTGATTCTGACCACTGGCTCAAGCATAGAAGAATTTGATGACATTTATTAACCAAAAAAAGTTTGCTGACATGTTGGCATAGGTACAAAGTCGAAAAGTTTTTCTTTTTCGAAAAACAAATGAAGATATCAAAATGGAAATTCTCTCCCATCAATTACTTCTGAGTCATACAACCAGTCACTAATTCAAAAACCATCTGCTGAAAACACCATTACCAGTTCCTAATAACATCATCATTCACACAGAAAAGCTAGGAACTTACGTCTTGTGTCGTCTGAGATTATATCGTTTTTCACCTGGGGTTAGCACAGATGGAAATACTGTTTGTCGCCTTTTCATACGACCAACTTCAGAGACACTTTCGGAACGTCCTTCACTGTCATCAGCATCCACTTCACTCTTCGTAACCCTAGAGGTTTGTTCACATTGCCGCTTCCTTAGAGTGGTGCCAGCTGCTTTTTCACCATGGCTGGAATCCCCAAGACTTCCCTCGTTAATGTAAGCAGAATGCTGATCCTTCTCATTCAGTCTTGGTGCTCTCGAATTCTTCCCCAGAATAATTGCAGCATCTTCAACCACGGCCTTCACAGAGCGTGTTCTATGTACTCCGAACTCTAGGTTTTCTTCCGGGTCTGCCACGGTCGCTTCTAAGCTTCGACTGCTGGGAATCTTCTAGAGCTTCTTGTGTCTTACTGTTCATGTTGCTAAACTCATTAGTTACAAGATCATGCCCCTGATCCACCTCTCTAATGATGCTATCAGATGTGAACTGATGAACATCACAAGACTCATTCACGATACCAAAGGATAGTTCAGGTCTATCTTCAGCAATACTTTGCCCCCTTGCTTCTTCTAACTCAACTAGCAAACTTGGTCCTTCAGCCTTTTCTTCTGCACTCACCAGGATATCTAATGAGGGAGATTCTGAACATTGAGCTGTCTTATTAGGAGACAAGTTAAAAATCTTCGAGGTGCATTTCCGTAGCCAAGACATGTGACCCCCAGAATTTAAAGATCTTAAATCAGTTCCGGAAGGAGATCTCCCAGCCATTGCTCCATAAGAAACAGCCGCATCAACCTGAGACTTGTCAAAATATTCATCTCCCAGCCTTGAGAGAGGAGAGACCTCCTCATTCTCCATTGCAAACAACGGGAGATCAGAATGTACATATTCCCCGGTGATTTCTCCACAATATTTGCAACTCTTAAGCCTGTCAACAAATGCAAGGAATCAGACCCCTCTCCTTGATAAATTGTTCCCTTTGATCCTTCAGCTTCTTGCTAAGAACACCTAGCTCATCAATGTCCTTGTGCATTTCGAGTTGGTGCTCTTCCAGTTGTTTCTTGTTCAAGGCAATCTCTTGTTTCTCCCTTTCTATTCTACACCTTTCAGACCTCAAGTCTTCCCTTTCCTTCCATACAACTTCCTTCAAATAACTGATATTTCTATGTTCTTTCTCCCTCTCCTCCTCAAATGCTCTCTCCCTTTCCCGTAGATGTTTCTCCACTTCCTCCTGCCTATTCTGCATCTTAGTCTCAAGATCCTTTCTCCGCAAATCAAAGTCACGAAGCAATTGACTATGTTCACATTGAGCTTGTTCAGATAAAAGGGACTGCTCGTGACTCATTGTGGCAGCAAATATTTCTTTCTCCGCTCTAAGAGCTTCTAACTCACTCTTAACATAGTCTTCTACTGCAAGTTTTTCCTTTTTCAGTCGTTCTTCTTCAGAGAGTCGCAATTTCTCAAACTTCTCTTTCTCTTCGTTAATTTCCCTCAACTCCTTAGCTATGACAGTTGTTCTTTCATCCAGTGCTTCCCACTTTTCCTCAAAGTTCTTCCTCTCCTCCTTCAGATCCTCAACTTCCTTTAGAAGTAACTCCTTCTGAAACCTACACTTCTCAATCTCTTCTTTCAACTCCAACTGCAAACGAAGATGTTTTGCCCTCTCTTCTTCAGGAATTCTGAGCTTCTCATTTTCTTCGTGAATCTGAAGTTCCATTTGACTAATGTCAGCCCTTGTCTTTTCAATCTCATATTTGAGAGTCTGAAGACTATCTTTATCAGCAAGCATTTGTTTCTTTTCCAGCTCCAGCCTTTTCTCATCAGACTTAACTGATTTATCTTTCTCCTTCAAAGCTACCAATTTACTTCAAGGTCTTTCTCTTTCTCTTTTATTCTCTCTGACTTCTTTTCCAAAGATTGCTCTTGCTTTCCCAGTTTCTCCTCTCTATGGATGATCTCAGCTTCCTTGTAATTTAAGGCGTTTATCTAGCCTCCCATTTCCTCATCAAGAGATTTCCTCTTGCCTTCCATTTCCACCTCAAACTCGTGCCTTTTTGCATCAAGGCCAACCCGCTGTTCGTCAAGAAACTTCTGAATCTCAACCTGTAACAAGTACAGAAGTAATAGGCGTCAAATTTAATAATAGTGATTTTATACCTTTGAATCACAACTTGTAAGATGTCTATTTAAATGCACGTTCATGTGAATGCTGGCATCTACATGCAACACAGACCTCTGATTGCTATTCAAGATTGGTGTTATTCAACTCTGTTTCAAGATAGAGATAGAGAGAAAGTAAGGGAAAGGAAATAATGATCACATTCTTTTATCTTTTTTAATATGCCCATCCTACCATATCATGCAATATGCAACTATGCATAGAATGGATGTAGTGCAGAAACAAAAAGGTGCATAACTACAATCAACAAACGTAAATATCCAACTTCCAACTTCATCAATTTAGATTTTATAATTAATAGAGATTACATAAATGAAATTTGTCATCATAAAAGATTACAAGTATCTTGGGGGAGGGGGTGTCTATATATATATATATATATATATATATATATATATATATATAGAGTCCGGATCCAGTCCGGGATCCCGGACTCTACTAAAATACGGACCTTTTTTTTTTTTTTTTTTTTGCTTTTTTTTTTTTGAAACAACTAAAAAAAAAAAAAATTTATGGAACTGAAATTTTTCCATAATACAGTGTTTTGGGCGTGATTTGGATGCCTATAACGAAATATGTCTGTACAGTCTGGCCTGTACAGACATATTTCGTTATAGGCATCCAAATCACGCCCAAAACACTGTATTATGGAAAAATTTCAGTTCCATAAATTTTTTTTTTTTTTTTTAGTTGTTCTACAAAAAAAAAAAAATTTAAGGGTCCGGATTTGATCAGGTCCGGGAGTCCGGACCTGATCAATCCTGTATATATATATATATATATATAGAATGTCACCTTGTTTTGTGAGTTTTAGGCATGGATCATATATAAGACGCGCTGAAAACATATTTATACATTATGTTTTCAATATATGCTATATATTGAGAACTCCACCAAGAAGTCGTGTTGGCTAAAAAGGGACTCCTTGACTTCATATTTATCGTATAAAATAAAAGAAATGTCTAGCCTGACAAGCAATTACTAGTCAACGACAGTAGATCTAATGTTGAAACTCACTCTTTCTCTAGCAGTCAGTTTCTCTGCCAAGGCAAGTAGC
This sequence comes from Panax japonicus, assembly GCA_020205505.1. Lineage (NCBI taxonomy): Eukaryota > Viridiplantae > Streptophyta > Magnoliopsida > Apiales > Araliaceae > Panax > Panax japonicus. Next base: position 54,319,142 of record CM035112.1, on the reverse strand, counting down.
TCCTTCTCCTTCATCTCTAGGTTGTTCATAAGAGACTCAGCTTTCTGTAATCAAATCAAACAAAATGTGTCTACATAAAATCCTGTCCATGTTTCAATTACCTATTATAAGAAAAACCAAATCTAAAACTCACTTGCTCTTGTACATTTAAGTTTGCTAGTCTATTGTTTATATCATCCTCTGTCTTCTTCAAAACTGAATTGGTTAAATCAATCTTCACCTGAGCTTCTTTAAGTTCCTTCTCTTTCTGCTTATAAGCCCTCTCAATTTCATTTGCCTTTTCCTCTCTCTGGTTAATAATTCTCCGACCCTCACATAGCCTTTCTTCCCCTTCCTGTAACTTCCTCTCCCACTCTCGCAAGTCTTCCTTGTGTTTAGAAAAAGACATTCCATGTGCTTCCTGCCTACAAATATTTAGAAAACCATCTAAAATTATTTTTAACTTCTAAAAAAATGTAAACTATTAGAGGAAAAGATTCAGCGTAGATCATACTCTGCCAGTTAAGGATATGCGCTCCCTTTGAAGGACACTTTCACGGGCCTCAACCTCTTGAAATTTTCTCTCCAACTCCAAGTTCCTTCTACTTGCCTCAGCAAGCTTGGCATCAGCAGCATGCAACTTCTTTTCAACATCCAAAGATTTATCCTCAAGTCCAAATAGCAAAGCATTTGCATCTACCAATTTAGTCTCAGATGACTGCTTCATTTGTGCATGCTCTGCACGAATTTCACAGTAAAGCCTTCTCAAGCTGCAGTGAGGAAGTTTTCAAGGTGATACCAGTATATAAGAATAAAACAATAAAGCAGAGACTCGTGATTACTTGGTAACAAGGCTACTAGCAAATGTACATTTACAAACACCAATAATGAAATTAGAATGAGTCCACCTGCAACACTGCATATCTGGAATGATTAAATAACAGGAACACGCAGCTAAAATGCAAATTATAAACTTTAACTGTAGAATTTAAACATACACGGAGAATGAAGACTTTCGTGGGAAGGTGACAAATCATACTAGCAAAAAACATGATGAAAAAATAATTGTACCTAACTGCAAAGATCAAGTACGTTGGGGAAAAATTACTATAAAGACAGAATCCCAATGAAAGTAATAGCTCCTGTCTATGTATATACCTCAACTTCGTGTATTTCCCCATATATTATTGAATAATTTCAACATGCCAAAATATAAATTGCATGAAGAGAGAAAACACCATTAAAAGCCTTATATAGCTCATATGTTAAACATTTAGATATGCTGGAAGCATAAATATGTAATCTAGACATTTGGAGAATCAGGACCTATCAACAAGCTATTAACTCAAAGTTGGACCCAGCGTTTCCAAATGTTACAACATCCAATTCACGTGAAGAGGGGGGAAAGAAAAGAAAACCCTACTAATTCTACCAGTATAACAATAAAAATTAAATGGATGTGATGCAGGACAGCAGGATGTCTGAATAATAAAGCAGCAAAAGCGAATCATTTGTATTCGTGAGATAACTAGGCACATCCTAAACTGTAACAACATTTATAGATGCCTACTAAAAATAAAATTGAAGCAAGTGTCTTACATCATTAACATGTCTGAATAATAAAGCAGCAACAGCGAACGTATTCGTGAGATAACTAGGCACGTCCTAAACAACAATATTTATAGATGCCTAACAAAAATGAAATTGAAGCAAGAAGTGTCTTACGTCATTAACACACTGCTTCTCAATGTCCAAAGCTTTCCTCAAATTCTCCTCTCACTTCTCAACTTCAGATATTGAAATCATATGCACTGTCTGCTCCTGTTTAAGCATCTCTTGTGATTCTGCCAGTGCTTGTCTGATTTCTTCATACTTTGAAGTCCATTCCTTCTTCTCAATCAGAAGAAGCCCCATATTATATTGATAATCAAAAAGCTGCAAGGAACGAACATTTAGTTAGATACTAATGAACACCATCAAGACCTTTTACCAATTCTAAAATGTACGGCGTACTCCCCACGGTGTTCCTTTCATCCTAAAACTTAAAAGCATAGCCTATATACAATTTCTGATCATCAATAGAATGAAGGTAGGTCTTGCATTCAAATGAATAACCTGTTTGCCCATTTCATCCAGCTAATTTAGTAACTCCATATTTTCCCCATAATAAATAAGGATACAAAAAAAATCCTAAATGTTAGTATGATTCAACACCAAGTCAACAACCCTCTACAACTGCATGTAGAATACTACCCAAATATATGCCCCTTTAGGATTTAAAAATACTGCACACGAAGCAAAAAATAAATTTGGAATGAGAAAGCATTGATAGCTAGAACATAACAATACACAGTAGTAAACTATAGACATACAATATAATCACCTCTGGCAATTCATATTGTTTGATAAATTCTGAAAATTTCCCTCACCTCTCTTTCAACTTTCGCAACTCTCTCAAGTAGGGCCACCTGGTCTTTCCTCTCCATAGCCGCCTCATCCAACAACCCCGCCTCCCTAAACTGCCTCCAATCCTCCACACCCTCTGTGTATCCAAATCCGCTACCCCCACCCCCGTCTCAGTCTCAGACAAAAATGCTCGCGGCGGCGGTGGAGGACCATCGACAAAGGCCACCGCTTTGCCCTTACCCGCGGTTCTAGGTTTTGCAACAGCACTCGTCGGACCTTCGGTCCGCGGCGTAATCGTCAGACTAGACCATGCCTTTCTCTGTGGTGTAAACATTTGGAAATTCTAGGAATTCCAAAATACATAAACGAGACAAAGGGTAAGCCTGATACAAAAATTCATGCGATTGTTCTTGAAACCCAAACAAAAACCCTAAATTGTACCCAGGAATTGAAGATGAGAGTTAACGAATTTGTTTAAAAATTCCGGTTAGTGGGAGGTTGAAGCCTAGCGGAACAAAACAAAAGAACAAAAAAATCGAAATGGTGTTGGCACGATTGAAGTGGGTACAAATTGTGCCTGTATAGTAAGTAAGCGGGTAAAATGCAAATGTAGCCATCGAATTTTAAGTGTTTTTGGTATTGAATTTTTTTCAGAATTGAACCCACAACTTCTAATTTGAAATTTTGGTCAATAACAATTAAATTATCCCAAAAATAATATTTGTACTAAATTAATTCATTAATTATAATAATAATAATAATAATAATAAATAATTTATGATATATTAAAAGAGTCAAATAAAATATGATATCTACTATCTTCTATAATTTAAAAGTTTATCATCAATTTTATCGTTGAGACTCAACTTAATAAATAATTCACATCACTGAATTATCCATGCACTACGGATCAAGGATATTCATTAGTATCACGACCACACGAATTATCCATGCACTACGGGCCAATGATATTCGTGTTTACCAATGGTCATGAACATGTCAAACAATAATTCATTTTTGCACCATTGGCCGAAGAGAACGCATGGTCATGATTATACCAACAACTGTCCACCAATACACTACGGGCAAATGAGGATTTTTACCGTATCATTTGTAACATTGCAGATCATGATTATACCGAATAATTCCTGATCATAATCATACCAATCAACAGTTCATCTTTGCACCCTTGGCTGAAGATGACTTTCATCACAATATAAGCATGATGATGATGACAATGATATAAGAAATTAAATGAAAGAAAGGATAAATTCTAAAGATTTATAATTTGATTTATCCATAATTCAATAATGTCCAAATTATCAACATAATACTGCTTTGTGGAGTAAAATTCAAGAATAATATTGTATCAAAAATAATTTGGACGGAAAAGCAATCAATTTTTATCATGAATAGTATCCCGGGTGAATAGTACTCAAGTAAATAGTACTTTGAGAATAGTACCACATCATGAAAATATTAAAAATTATCAAGAATTTTCAGAATAATATTACCGTGAAAAGATACTAGATGAAACGCAAATTTCAAGGATATTCTACTAATTTCATAGAATATAGAAGCAAAAACACAATAAAATGAGTGTAGAATTCGAAATTTGAAACGAAATAATATTACTTACATATTACAGAGTATGGAATAAAATATTATTTCATACGAATATTGAACAAAAATAATATTCATTACGAATATTAAACGAAAAATATCTTCCTTAAAAATATTAAACGAAGATAATATTCCTTACGAGTATTGAACGAAAATAATATTCCTTATGAATATTGAACGAAATAAAATTCATTAAGAATACAAAAAATAATATCTTAAGCGATTATGAAATAAATAATACCTCTGACCTCAAAAAGAGAGCAATTATGACTGATATAGCGGAAAAAATTTTAAAGAAAATTTTTACTATTTTTCTACACTCAAAGCTTCCTTAAACTCTAAAGAAATACGCTCAATATTATATAAGAAAAATTCTCTAATTCTGGTGTAATTTTCTTTTCTAAACTAAGAATCCTATTTACAGGATAAGAGAATGATACTATTTGGATGCACAGCACGGATGAATAAAAGATTCACGGGTGAAAACTTTGTGATTTTCTAATTTTTACTATGCAAACCATATACACACACTATGCATAATAAAATCTAATATATTATATTTTTCATAAAAAAACAAATTTATTATAATAATATGACTTATACTCCCTTCAGTGACCATAATTATTCCACCCGTGGTTTTTAAAAAAAATTCATCACACGTGGGTCCCACCACGTGTCATTATCATATATATGTTGTAAGACCCTAACTTTTATGAATAAAGATGAATTTTCTATAAATATCATTTTTAAATATTATGGAGTGAGTTTGATATAATGTTATAGTTGTGGGTAATATTTATAATTTTTGTAAAGTACGCAAGTTGTTGTATAATATTCGATTGGTCGGGGAATATTCGTTTTAACATGGAATATTCGTACGACGGCACAATCATTGGTGGACCCCACAACAGAATTATTATCGGATTGAGAAAACGACAAAAATATTTTTATAAAAATAACGGCGGAAGTTTTACCGTTAACTATTGAAACACCCGGTGTTAAAAGTACAGTAATACACGTGGTAGCATAGTAGCACACGATATTGATTATTGATGCTTACGTGAGAAGTCACTCATTTTTGTTCAATTATTGCTACAGTAATTGTTGCATAGTATCTCATGTTATTTGATTCAATTATTGTCGATATTTTATATATTATTAAATCAATAATTGAGATGACAGAATTATTAATATTGTTATTTATAATATTGACAATGTCTAGAAATTCTGTCAAGGAAAAGTTTGGTCACCTAATTGCGCGCCAATAGAGAAAAATCCTTATTGGAAAGTCCCCCCTCTTTCCTGGGAACGACTTGGTTGTTAAATATTGTGAATTATAATAATGATGATAAATGTTGTTATATATATATAAGTTGTAATATTTGTCAAGTGGAGGAATCATGGGTGCATTCCGTGAATGAGCATTATAAAACATATGTTATATATGTCTTAGTCAATTTTTGGTGGGAGAATACTTACAGAGTACTATCTTGTTGTTATATATATATATATATATATATATATATATATATATATCTTGAAAGCAACATGGGTGGGGGTTACATTAAGTCACGGGATGATGGAAAAATTGAAATGGTGGATATATATATATACTATATATATAAGTGGCCAGCTTGTTAGTATGTATATATATATATACATATGTTGTCGTGAATTGAAGGAATTCACATGTGATACTATTAAGTTGCGTCTGAAAAAAATTTCCTTTCGCCCGTGATTCTACAAATGATTTCGTCTGATTCCTACTGTATAGTCCGTGAGAATTCTAAATAGTATCCTTTCCATTCTCCTATAAATAGGATGCTTAGTTATAATTGAAAATCACACCAAAATCAGAGAATTCTTCTTCTATAATCTTGAGCGTATTTCTTTAGAGTTTTAGAAAGCTTTGAGCGTAGAAAACAGTGAAAGTTTTCTTCAAGAATATCCCCGCCCTTCAAGTCGGAATACTTTTCTTTTCAAAGTAAGGGATGTTATTTTTATTCAATATTCGCTTGAAATAATATTTTCTTCCATACTCTGTAGTATGTAAGTAATATTATTTCGATTCAGATTTCGAATTCTATACTCGTTTTGTTATAGTTTTGGTTTCTATACTCCATGAAATTAGTAGAATATCCATGATATTTATACTTCATCCAGTATCTTTTCATGAAAATATTATTTTGAGCATTTTTGATAAGTTTTAATTTTTTCATGCCGGAATACTATTCACGGGGTTACTATTCCTGAATTACTATTCACGGGGTACTATTAACTCGAGTACTATTCACCCGGAGTACTATTTATAATAAAAATAGATTTGTTATCGGTCCAAATTATTTTTGGTATAATATTATTCTTGAATTTTACTCCACAAAACAGTATCATGTTGACAATTTGAACGTTATTGATTTCTGGATAAATTAAATTATAAATCTTTAAAAATTTATCTTTGAACTTATTTTATTGAATATCATTGTCATCATCCTCATGTTTATATTATGTTGAAAGTCATTTGTGACCTGTAGTGCATAGATGGACTTGGTATGATTATGACCAGGGATTATTCGGTATAATCATGACCGTAATGTTACGAATGATGTGGTAAAAGTCCTCATTGGCCCGTAGTGCATCGATGGACAGTTGTTGACATGATCATGACCATTGATGAATACACGAATATCCTTGGCCCATAGTGCATGGATAATTTGTGGTTGTGATACTAATGAAATCCTTAGCCGTAGTGCAGGGATGATGTGGATTTTTTATTAAGCTGAGTCTCAGCGATAAAAGTGATGAAAAACCTTTTAAATCATAGAAGATAGTATATTTTATTCTCTATTTGACTCTTCTACTGAATTGCTTGTTTCGCCGCAGTTAAACTTGATGTTTGTTATATTTTATCAGTTTAACATTGTTGAAGGCTAACGATAATTTATTTTGCATTATCTTAGTCATAATATTGTTTACTGGGCTAGTTGAGCTCGCCCTTTTGCTTTCATTGTTCTCTTCAGGAAATGAGAATGTAGCAGGGACTAGTCGGGGAACGGAGTACTGGTCTGAGATGGTGTCATAGTAGTCCTCACTATTCTATGAAATAGTGTGATAATAAATGTATTGAAGACTTATTTTGAGTTTAAATACTGTCTTGAAGACAATATTTGTATTAAGACTCACAGTTCATGTTGTATATTTAAGGTTGTATTTGTATTCTGTACCATGTATTTGGCGACTCAGAATAGGTGATGTATACCTATTTTGAGGGCGTCATAGTTGGTATAAAAGCTTAGGGATATGATCTCTGGCTGATATGTGAGACAATAAATAGGAGGGAGATACGGGGAATTCATTCGCTAGTATGACCTACCTAATTTTATTTGGTATTTAATTGGTCGGTCATAGTATAAGAATTATATGTTGCATGTCAATTAACCTTTGTTTTATGATAGTATTTGAAAATCACATCCGAGAATGTTGAGAATAGCAATGGAGCACAGAAGACCGTTGAGTCTCCACAGATCAATAGCCAGGAAAATGTGCATCAGGAAGGCGACAATCCTCATGCAAACGACAACACTAACCAAATGATGAACGATGGAATGTTCAGAGGCTTTATGAAATTCATGCAACATCAGGCGAGAGCGGCTCCTGTCCAAAATACAGGTGGAAAAACTGGCAACTCTCGGACGGTCACTGCTAAACAGTTCAAAGAGCTGGGACCACCGGAGTTTTTTAGAGAGCCAAAACCACTTAAAGCGGAGACGCGGATAAAGCAGATCTGCAAGATATTTGATGTCTTAGGATGCTCCGAGGAGCAAAAAGTTCCCTTTGCCACCTTCATGTTACGGGCAGAGGCAGATTACTGGTGGGAATCTGTAAAGTGTACTCAACCTGCCGCACTGAAAATGTCTTGGGAGAAGTTCCAAGAACTGTTCAATGACAAGTACTTTCCCGAAAGTATTCGTCACATGAAAGAGGTAGAGTTCATTAAACTGAAGCAAAACAACATGACTGTGTCACAGTACGAAGCCAAATTTGTCGAGTTGTCCCGATTTACGTCCCACTTAGTTGATAATGAGGAGAGAATGACGCGAATATTTTTAAGAAGTTTGAAACCCGAGATACGTCAATACCTTATCTCTCACAAACTTTGCTTGTATTCAGATATTGTTAATAGAGCTCAGTTATTAGAGCATGATAATGAGTCAACCCAACAAAATGAGAGCAACCGGCAAAATGATAATACTAATGGTAGCGGTCATCAAAGCGGTGACAACAAGCGTAGAGGGAATCAACAGGCCAGAAATGGTAACCACTTCGGTGGTAATCATGGTCATGGCAATAAGAGTGGACATTTCAAGAAAAGAAGGTTCAACAATGATGGAAAGACATCAGCACCAGCACCCGTTGTTAAGGAAGGAGAACGACCACCTATCATATGCTTCAAATGCGGATGGAAGGGACACATCAGTCCAAATTGCGCGATGCAGTCCAAAGCGTGTTATAATTGTGGAAGAGAAGGTCATCTAGCTCAATTTTATCGTTCAGGGAAGGCAAGTTCAGCTGGGATGGAGGCATCAAAGGCCATTTCAGAAAAGTCAAAGCCGGTAGTTCAAGAGAGAGCGCTTGTCGTGACCTCCCAGAAAGCAAAAAACTCTAACGAGGTCATCACGGGTAAGCTTATCATAAACTCTAGCGAAGTCTGTACCTTATTTGATACCGGTTCTACCCATTCTTTTATTTCTCTTACTTGCGCTCAACGTTTAAATTTGACTCCGGAGAAATTAGACTTTGACTTATATGTTGAAACTCCGTTGGGATAAACCTTCATTACATCCACTGTTTATAAGTCTTGTTTAGTTCAAATCGGCACTTGCACGTTACCCGTCGATCTTATTTATTTGAAAATACTTGTATTTAACGTAATTCTAGGGATTGATTGGTTAACTACTCATCATGCAAAAATTGATTGTTTTCGTAAGGTTGTTAACTTTCATATTCCTAACCAACCTATTATGCGAATTTAAGCAACCAAACCATTAAAATCAATCATTGTCATCTCAAGCCATAAAGCTATTCGTTTATAAAAAACGGATGTCAAGCTTTCTTAGCTCATGTCACGGATTTAAACAAAAATACGTCAGTTTTGAGTGATATTTCTATTGTTAATAAATTTCCTGACGTATTTTCTGAAGAACTTTCTGGCCTACCCACAGGGCGTGAAATTGAATTTTGTATAATATAAAATATTGTGCAGATGATACCGTGACAATAATAAAATTAATAATGTGAGATACTATGCAATAATTATTATAGCTATAATTGAGTATAACTGAGTGACATCTCACGTAAGCATCAAATACATTGTGCTACTATGCAACCACGAATATTACTGTACTTTTCATTACCGGGTAATTCGATAGTTAACGGTAAAACTTTCACCGTTATTTTTATAAAAAGATATTTATGTCATTTTTAACTCCGACAATAATTTCGTTGTGGAGTACACCAATGATTGTGTCGTCGTATGAATATTTCTTGTTTAAAACGAATATTCCACAACCAATCGAATATTTTATAACAAATTACTTACTTTGCAAAATTTATAAATATTACCCACAACTATAACTGTGAGATCCCGAAATTATGAAATAAAAGTATTCAATTTTCTTATAATTATTATTTTATTTAGTAAATGGTTAAATTGAGAAAGGGTTAAAGTTAAGGGTGATATTTGAAAATTTTACAAAGAAAACAAGTTGTTATTCGTTGTGTCGGAGAATATTCGATTTGCGGGGAATATTTGCTTTCACAAGAAATATTCATACGACGACATAATCATTGGTGGACCCCACAACGGAAGTATTGTCATAGTTAGAAAACGACAGAATTATCATTTTATTAAAATAACGGCGAAAGTGTTAACATTAAAACTGTTGAACTACCCGGTAGTAAAAGTATAGTAATACGCGTGGTTGCATAGTACCACACAGTATTGATTATTGATGCTTACGTGAGAAGTCACTTAGTTATACTCAATTATTGCTACAGTAATTGATGTATCATATCTCTCATATTATTGATTTAATTATTGTCAAAGTATCATCTGCATAATATGTTATATTATTAAATCAATAATTGAGATGACAAAGTTATTCATATTATTATTTATAATATTGATAATGTCTAGAAGTTCTGTCACGAAGAGGTTTGGTCACCTAATTGCGCGCCAATAAGGAGAAATCCTTATCGAAAAGTCTCCTCTTTCTTGGGAACGACTTGATTGTTAAATATTGTGCGTTATAATATTAATGATGAATAAGTTCGTGTTGGTTCAAGATAAAATTGATAGTTTCATTATGTGAGAATTATTATTGTTAGTGAAAATCAACATTTATTTCGATAATAATTGATGTCTGGAGGTTATATTGACCAATCGGGTAATTCACCGGATAAATGAGTAATTAATTGCTATTAATTCACACGCTTATAACTATGTGTTCACATGTGTATACTATTGATTCACATGATTTACTATTAGGGGAGTTGGTGCAAGATTGATAATACTTGCATGACTAAATTAAAAATGGAGGTATAGATGAAGGTATTATACTGTAATTAATTTTTTCACATGTTTAGAACTATTGAGTCACATGAAATTTACTATTGATTCACATGATTTACTATTGTGGGAGGTGATGCAATTTTGATAATACTTGCAGGACTAAATTAAAAATGAAGAAAAAAGAGGAATGTATTATACTGTAATATTTCGAGCCCCAAAACATGCAATTATCGAAACTATATTTTTCTATAAATAGAAGCTCATTCCTTCATTATTTTTCACCAATTCACTAAAGCTATAGAGCAATTAATATAGAGAAAAATTATAGAGAGGAAGAAGAAGAGAAGTCTGCTACCTCATTATTCCAGTATCCAGTTTTTTTCTAAGGTAAGAGGTATTATTTCTTTCGTATTAATGAAGAGAGTTGTTTTCTTTCAATACTCGTAAGGGCGGTTATTCAATTCTTAATTATTCTGTTGGAATAACCTGTCTACGCGAACTATCGCATGCATGGTGAATTCTTCTGTTATTTCATTCTTTATTATTCTGTTGGAATAACCTGTCTGTGCGGACTACCGCATGCCTTGTGAATTCTTCTGTTATTCCATTCTTTATTATTCTGTTAGAATAACATGTCCGTGCGGAATACCGCATGCATGGTGAATTCTTCTGTTATTCCATTCTTTATTATTCCGTTGGAATAACCTGTCTACGCGGACTACCGCATGCATGGTGAATTCTTCTGTTATTCCATTCTTTATTATTCTGTTAGAATAATCTGTCTACGCGGACTATCACATGCATAGTGAATGACCCTTCGTATTAATTCCTTATTAAATTATGGAAATGATTTTTCTACGTGGATTACCGCATGGCGGGTGAAAATCCATTTTCAGTTTCGTAATTTTTCTGACCCTCAAAAATTTTGGAAAAATTTAAAATGATTATTTGATGAGTTTTCTGGATTGTGTCCAAAAATGGCGATTTTTGGATGTATAGATTAGGAGCTATGAATTTTATGAGAAACGACTATTTTAAAAATAAACTTTTATAACTCCTTGTGGTTAACTCCAAAATTGGTAAAATTTTGGTTGGGAGTACATGAATATCACAGGAGCATATCCTGTAAATTTCGGAATTTTTGGAGAAAAGTACAGTTTATGATAAATATCTAAATATTCAGTAGTTTTGGCCATATGAAAAATAGTAAATGAATTTTAAAAATTTTAAGAAAAATATATGTTCAATATAAGACTATGTTCTGCTAAATCCCAGAAAAGAAAACTTTTTGAGACTGATTTGGTATTTTTTATGAAAATAGACTAGTTATGAGTAAATGAATTAAATATGTTATATGATTTTAAAAAATTAGAAAATGGGATTTTATGGCTTGGAAATCCTATATAAGGTATATGCAGATTTTTTTGATGAGAGTTTTGGTTATTGGTGATGAAAACTTATGGCATTTTAGGATGATTAAATGCATTAATTAGTAAAGTGTAAATAATTAAAATAAATTATTTATAAGTTTAAAAAATAATTAAAATATTATTAGAATATTAATGATATTAGATTATGAGATTATTAAGTGATTGATAACATTTGGATATTCTTGAACTCTGAATAAATTATATTATAAATGTTTAATATTAATCCTTCATCTCATTTGACTGATTCTTTATATCATTGTCATGATCCTCATGCTTATATTGCGTTAAAAGTCATCTTTGGTGTAAGACCCCAACTTATTATAAATAAAATTAAATTTTCTCTATTTATTATTTTAAAATAGTATGGGTTGATTTGATTAATGTGGTTAGTTATGGGTAAAATGTGCAAATATTTCAAATATGAAAGTGGTTATAAAATATTCATTTTTATCGGAGAATATTCGTTTGGTTGTGGAATATTCTTACTGCCGGGGAATATTCGTACGACGACACAGCCTTGTGTGGGCCCCATAACGAAAAGCGATTAAATGAAGAAAATGACAAGTATAAGTTGTTTATAAATAACGGCATAATTATTACTGTTAATACTGTTGGAATACCCGGTTGTTAAAACATAGTAGCACACAGTATTGCACCAATTATTGATTCTTACGTAGGAAGACATTACTCAATAATTGTTACAGTAGTTACTGTTCAATATTTTATTTTATTGATTCAATAATTGCTACGTTTATATTTTATATTATTGTTGTTTCAATAATTGTCACTACACATTATTTTCATTCTCAGATCAATAATTCATATTATTTGAATAATATTATTTGATAATATTATTGACAATGTCTAGAAAGTTCTGTCTATGGAGAGGTTTGATCACCTAATTGCGCGCCATTAATGAGAAATCCTTATTGGAAAGCCCCGTCTTTCTTGGGAACTGTCTGGTTGTAAGTATTGTGATTCTGTAATATTATTTGTAAATAATTAATTATTAATTTATACGATAAGAAAAATATTCATTTTATGTAGATATAGATGGAGAAAATTTTTAATGTGACAATTGTTGAAAATTGTTATTTTATCTTTTCTGATAAATAATTCATTTAAATATATTATTATATTTTAATAATATAATAATGATGATATTTTTACAATGAATGTGGGATATATGAGTATATGAGGAGGAGGAGTATTTTTGTTACAATTAATGTTTAAAACATGTTAAACATGTCGGTGGACCCCATTTCTTGTCTGAAATTGGTTTATAGCCCGTAAAATCGTCCGTTTATGGATTTCGGTCAACTTCTGCTTGAAATTTGGAAAAACTTAAACTTACAAAGTTGTAGAGAATGAAATTTCCTATGGAAAGGTCATGTGATTTGAATTTTTCTGATAAAATGACTATTTATTATGAATTATTGAAGTTCCGAAGTTCCAGAATAATTAATTTTTAAAATTTAAAATAATTTAATTAATAATTTTTTTAATTTTTTGGCACATGGTGGATGATGTTTTGGGCCAAATAAGTGGGCGTAGGAAATTTGAGAAAATTATATTATTAATTTATTAAATTATCTGCTTTGGTGTTCTAAGCATTTTGCTATAAATAGGGTGCTTAGGTTAGAATTGAAAATCATACCAGAAACTGAAATTTTCTCTCTCTTTCTCTCTCTATATTATCGAGCGTGTTCTTGTGAGTATTTTGATACTTTGAGTGTTGCTATACGATGTAAGTCTCCTTCAGCACTATATCCAGTATTCTAGTCAGAAGTACTGTCTTTCCAAGGTAAGAGATGTTATTTTTTTTAATGATATTATTTCTTCTAATATCATTATGCTGGATTATTGGTAAGATTTTTCTTGTAAAATTCTTGTCTTTTAGTGTCGGAGTTACTATTCACGTATACGACACTATTCTCGTATATAACACTATTCACGAATACGACATTATTCACAGAAAAAATAAATTTTTGTTTTTGTCCAAAATATCTATTGTGGATATTAGCTTTGATTGTATCCATGTTTTGATCATTCTTGAATTTTACTTCACTATGATTATTTATGAAGTATTTTTGAACTCGGATTGTTTAAAGTACGAATCCTTAATACTTGTTCTTTTGTTTCAATGGATTCGTTTTCTTTAAAATATTTGTCATCATCCTCAGTCCTAAATGATGGTATTATTGAATATCTTTGGCCTGTAGTGCAAAGATGGTTGATTTTCTTATAAATATCTTTGGCCCGTATTGTAAAGATGTACAAGTGTTGAGATGAACATGACCGATTGATGAATATCCTTGGCCTGTAGTGCAAAGATGAATATTTGATTTAAGATAAATATTGGTTGATGTTACAGGGATAAAATATTGATGATAAACTTTTAAATTCACAGATTATAGTAGATTTCATTATCTACTTAACTCTTATATGAATTATTATTTCCGCTGCGAATATTGATCTAAAACTTATTGTCTATTGTATTTTATCAGATTTTTATCTGTTGAAGACTAACGATAATTTGTTCTATATTATCTTAGTCATAATATTCTTTACTGGGCTAGGCGAGAATGTAGCGAGTTCTAGTCGGGGTGTGGAATGATGGTTTTAGAAAGTTGTTTTAGTAGTCCTCCTTATTTTTGTAAAATAATGTACCAATAATTGTAATGAGGACTTATTTGGGTATGAATATTGCCTAGACGACAATATTTGTATTTAAACTCACAGTTTTCATGTTGTATTAATAAAGTTGTAGTTGTTTCTGTATCATGTTATTAACGACTCAAAATTGGTGATGTGTACCTATTTTAGGGGCGTCACATTTGGCTCGTAGTGCATAGATGGACTGTTGGTTATTGGGTTTATAGTTGTATGTCTTTGGCCTGTAGTGCAAAGAAGAACTGTTGATTGATATCTTTGGTCGTAATCCAAAGATGAACTGTTGATTGATAGCTTTGTCCCGTAGTGCAAAGATGGACAGGTGTATGACATGATCATGACCACTGGTGATACTAAAGAATATCTTTGGTCGTAGTGCATGGATAATTCAATGATGTGATTGGTAGGATCATGATTATTAGTTAACAGTTGAATATCTTTAATTTGGCCGTAGTGCACTGACATACAATTGATTGGTATGATCATGACCATTGATTTTATAGTTGAATATCTTTGGCCCGTAGTGCAAAGATAAACAACTGATTGGTATGATCATTGTTATTACATTTGAATATCTTTAGCCTTTAAGGTTAGAATTTTGAGTAAACGTTCTATTAAGTCTTTGTGGCAAGGAGGAACTGTTGATTCACGTTTTTATATACATGAATATCCTTTGCCCGTAGTGTAGGGATGATTCGATGATGTGGTTTATTTATTAAGCTGAGTATCAGCGATAAAGTTGATGAAAAACTTTTTTAAAAAATCATAGAAGGTAGTAGATATCATACTCTACTTGACTCTTCTAATGTATTGCTTATTCTGCTGTAGTTGTTGATCTAAAACTTGTTGTCTATTGTATTCTATCAGTTGTTATACTGTTGAAGGCTAATGATAATTTATTATGCATTATCTTAGTCATAATATTTCTTATTGGGCTAGTTGAGCTCAGCCTTTGCTTTCATTGTTCTCTTCAGAAAATGAGATTATAGCTGGGACTAGTCGGAGAACGGAGTGATGGTCCAGATGATAGCATTAGTAGTCCTCACTATTCTGTTAAATAGTGTGACAATAAATATAATAAGGACTCCATTGAGTGTGGATATTGTCTAGATGACAATATTCTTATTAAAACTCTTAGATTATGTTTTGTCGTATTTTACACGACTGTTGTATAATTAAGTTGTATTTAAATTTTGTACCATGTATTTGGCGACTCAAGATGGGTGATGTATACCTATTTTGGGGGAGTCACAATAACATTATATCAAATCCGCAGCATAATATTTAAAAATATATTTTGATAAAAATTAATCTTTATTTATGAAAGTTGGGGTCTTACATTAATAATAAATAATAAAAATAATAATAAAAATAATAATAAGTAATAAATAATAATATCAATAATAATAGATAATAATTATAAATAATAATAATAACGATAACGATAAATAATAATAATAATAATAATAGATAACAACAACAACAACAACAACAATAATAATAATAATATTTTTAAGTTGTCTTTTGACCAAAATTTCAAATTAGAGGTCGTGGGTTCAATTCTTCGGAGTAACATATTTTTGAGAATTAATTTTGAAAAAGTACATGTCAGTGCTGCCACGTGCGCCACGTAGGCAGGTCAACGCACATGTGACACCTAGGAGCTTAATTTCCAAATTTTTAAAGAGAAAGGGACTCGATTTGCGTTGACCAAAAGAAAGGGACTCAATACCCATAAACACCTAAAGTTCAATATCCCCATTTATATTTTACCTGTAAGTAAGTAATGTTTATTTTATCTTTGGCACTTAACTGCTTGATCCAATATTTCCATTTCATAATAATAATATTAAAATTTATATAAAATTTTATTATCGTCACAAATATTATCATTTAATAATTAAAATTTATATAAAATTATATCACTACCCTTTTATTAGAAATTTAAAATTACTGATATAAGAGATAAATTTTTGTAGGACAATAACACTCTGTTTCTGAGTTTTGAACAGAAAAGAAAAGAATAGAAAACTTAAATTAGAACAGAAAAAAAAGAATAGAAAACTTGAAGTTTTCCTTTGTATTGTTTCTGAGTTTTTAATAGAAAATAATAGAAAATTTAAAATTGAGGACATGAGTTGTAATTTAAAATTTATTATATTAAAAGTTGAGGATAATATGAGAATTATAAAAATATTACTTATTCCAATTTCTTTTCCGTCCAAATCATGCCAATTTTGGACGGAAAACTTTTGTAGGAAAAGTGGCCAAGTTTTCTATCCATTTCTTTTCTTTTTTGTTTATTAAAAAACTCAGAAACATAAGAATTTGAAAGAAAACTTGACTTTTCTTTCCATTTATTTTCTTTTCTGTCCATTTTAAAACTCAGAAACAGAGCGTAAGAGAAGTTAGGAATCATATAAAAAATTAAATAATTTATTCGTGTAAAAAGTTGTAATCACAAATAAATTGGAGCACATTTTTTTAAAAAAATTGATTATTATATAATGTATGTAATGTTTTTTTGGTAATTAATTTTGATGTATATTATTAATATATGAATCTTCCCTTGTGCAAATTTAGGAGCTACAAATCTCAATACTCGAAAATACTTAACTCAAACGAAATAAAATAATGAGTACATATCGCACCCAACAATACACCCAAATACAAATTAACATTGTTGGCCTATAATATTTTGGACCTATTGAGGTACCCTTATTTTGTGTCTTTGGAGCACTGGGCTGACCTGTTGGACCGGACCATTAAGTGAAATATAGTTCTACTAGCTAGGTCCCGTGCCTCCGGCACTGTATGGATAATATGATTTATCTCAAACTTTGAACGACCAAAATAATTTATTGAGTGAGAGGAAAATTTAAAGTCATTTGTATTTTATTAAATTATTATTAGATTATTAGATAGATAGATGTATTTTATTAGGTAGATATATGAACGGTAGGATTTATTCTAAATTTTGGACGGCCCAGATGATTTATTAAGTGAGCGGGAAATTCAAAATCATTTGTATTTTATTAGATAGATTTGGGTTTTGATCGGTAATGATTAGAGAGATAAACTTTGACTGATATCTCTGCTCTTAATTAAGTGGAAGGGACATAACAGGTAATAGCAGGTCGGTGACATGCAGGAGACAAACGGAAGTATATGAGGACAAAACACAACACAAGAAATGTAACTGATATTTTTCATTATCAAAACATTAGAGTTTATTATCTCCATTATTATCATTGTATCAGCCTGTATTGACTCTCACGTTTGAGCTATCCCCCGATGGTTCAAGTCGCCAATCTTCTGGTATTGACTCGTTTACTGTGCAGAATTGAACACGATTTTTGGTGATTGAGGTGCGTGAAAAGATGTCAGCGTTAACAAACATAATAAAGATCTTCATAATTAAATCAAAATTTAGATTTTCATTATTATGAAAATACTTTAATTCATCTCACATAAAAATTTATCACTCCGATCCTCCCTTAATTCTGCATAACCCCAAACTTTTATTAACATTTTGTTAATCCCCCAAACTTGTAATAATATTTTGAAATACTAATATTTTTTAAACTCTCAATTTTAGAAGGTTTTTATTTTGTCAATACTAAAGTTGTTAAATAATTAGAATTTAAACATGTATGAAGAAAATTCATGTGTAGTGATGTAAATAGTTAAAGGTATAATATAAATATAACTTTAAAATAATCAAATTTAATAAAAATTGTTTGTAGTAATTAAGCATGCATGAGTTTGTTAAAATATTGATTTATGAATGATTGTTATATACTCCATTATTTATCAAATTTTAAAATGGACATCAAATTTAAGCTTTTATGTCCAATACACATAATACATGTATAATAGTACCAACAGATTTGGACAGAGAATTTTAAGATCTAAAGTAGACAAAATTTTAAAAGAAAATGAAACTATTTGAGACAACTGCTGAACTGAGAAAGATGCAAGTGTATGAATTTAGAGAAATAATTTTGTTTATATTTAAATTTAATTTATAAAGACCAAAGAATAAGATATAAAATCAGTTATTAATAAATAAATAAAACAAGTGGAAAATTAAATCTGAATCAAAGGAAATTAAAATTGAGATGTTATTTCCACAAACACACGCACAGTGGAATGAATCGATGATTAAAAAATTCCAGACCCCATAGCCAACCAAACACATATTGTGAAAACTGAAACCCTACGTAGCAGCAGTATCTCACAGTTCATCTTCAAAATAGTCAACAAATCACAATATTTCTTTCCTCTTTTTCTCTCCAAGTCACAGCGTTGAGTCCTCAATTTCCCTCTCTATCCATCACTAGCGAAGTGTGGAGTTCGGTTTCTCCCTCTATATCTAAATTCTCTGGTTCTGCTGGTGTGGTCGTTCAGTATGGCGGCAGAGAGTTCTAGATCTAGTTCAACGGCCGATTCCTATGTCGGAAGCTTGATAAGCTTGACCTCCAAGAGTGAAATCAGATACGATGGAATTCTTTACAATATCAACACGGAAGAGTCTAGTATAGGACTGCGTAACGGTACACTACTTCTCTATTTATTTTTTGGGCCTTCGGACGATCTTTTATGTTTTCAGTCATTTTCGTCTTGTTTTGTTAATTTGATTTTTTTTAATGCAAGTACTTTTTATTTGTTATTATTAGATTCTTGTGCTGTGCTTAAATTGAAGAAAGACAGGAATTTTACTGTTGCTGGTGTGAAGAATTAATAATTTCCTGGAAACTGAAGTTAGTTACTATTCATATTATGTTTTATAGCTGTCTGATTGTGGATTTGGATTTTTATTACATTCAAAAGAGTTTGAAGTTTGAATGTTGTGGTGCAAATGTTGATAACTGAAAAACATTTGGATCAATGTATTAATTTATACTATGTTCATATTAGTTTTAGTATTGTTTTTTTGGATTTTGTCTATTGTTTCTATTTTACCATGTTTGGTAATCATTGTATTAATTAAGAGTATGATAATGGATTATTTTAGTATCTATTTTCCTGTTAATACTGCTTATGGTAATCAAAATTTTGATTAAGGTTCTTTTTATTATTTTTTCTTTAGGTGTCTTATTAATTATTTATTTATTTATTATTGTTGTTGTTTTCGCTACTTTCGTACTTTTTTTTGAAATTCTACGGTTAGTAGAAGAAAAGATTTACTATTGAAATTTGAAGGTTAAGGCGAATGTACGGCATGTAAGCACTTAAATCATGAAAAGGGAAAGAAAAGCTAAATCCTCCCTATAAATTACTCTCTCCGTCCCGAGATAAAAGTCTTTATTATTATTTTAAATAGTTTCAAGTTAAATGTCTACTTACCTGATCTATTTTTTACAATAATTTGACTATAATACCCTTATTATTAATTGTTATATTTTTATTATCTATGCATATTTATGGAGCATCATTAGTAATGTGCAAAAAACTATGCAATTAAATGAGAATTTAAAATAGACAAATTTTGTCATTTTATCCTCTTTCTTAATATGCGTAAAAAGTCAACCAAGACTTTTATCTTGGGACGGAGGGAGTATAATATATAGGATAGTATCAATGACAAAGTTATGGATGCCATGCTAATTTTGGTGCTCATTTATTGAATGGCAGTAAGATCATTTGGAACAGAAGGACGTAAAAAAGATGGTCCACAAGTTATGCCTAGCGATAAAGTTTACGAGTACATACTGTTTCGTGGAAGTGATATCAAGGTACTAGGATTGGGAATTCATGGTTCATTACTGCTATCTTGGAAACTTTAAACATGACTTGTTTATCTTGTTATTATAATTTATTTAATATCATGCGAGTGTATCTTATATTTTGGTTCTAATTCCTCAGATTTACTGTAAAGTTTCATTCTTTCTGCAAAAATAGAGCAAAATCCATCTTATTTGATTACCGTTTGAATGGTAATTAATTCATTAATCTGCCTACGCAATATAGTTGATTATGCCGTACATGACAAAGCTGAACTTCCCGCCACTCCCCCTGAACTCGTTATTAAAATTTCATATAATAAAGGATTTATTAGCTGCTCTGCCTTCCACAACATCAAAGTGAATAATCTATATCTCATTATTATCCTGCAACTACGAATAATATCTGCTTGAGTTCCGCCTTGTTCACAGATCAAAGTGAATGTTTTCTTTGATATTTCTAGCAGTTCTTCTACAAGCAAAACTTAGATGGATTTTGGTTAAGTTTTATGCTGGAAGAATTGCAGAGTGCCAACGCTCTGTGTGAACCTTTCTGTTTGTTAGTTGCATATGTTAGAAAATATTATCTCTAGACAGATTATATGCTCAAATAGCTCTCCGCTAAATTTATAGTAATAGTCTGTTAAGCAACATTACAGATATTGTGTGACAGAATTTGTTCGTATGATTCCATTTCCTTGAATGGTCAAAAGCAGATATATATCAATATCAAGTAAAGTTCTGCTGCCTCAAAGTAAATTATTAATTATGTATCAAGGAAGTATCTTATACATTGTATATTTGTTTGTGTTTTATGTTCTGGATGATTTAACCTTGTTGTTTTTTCAATAATAGTAGTTGTTTTTTAAGTTATATTGATTTGTTCGTAGTAGTGATAAAATGTACAATATTCTTTGTGCCTTTTGCAGGATCTACAGGTTAAGTCATCTCCACCTGTTCAGCCGCCTGTCCAAACTACACCACCCATAAACAGTGATCCAGCTATAATTCAGGTAATTTGGAGGAAGAATTTAAATAACACATGCATACTTGTGCACAAGTCTTTAGTTTTTAGTGACTCTTCTTCTTGATTCCCTATGCAGTCACACTATCCTCGCCCATCTTCCACCTCCTCAGGCTTTCCACCTGCTGGTACTGGATCTTTGACAAATCTTGGTTCGCATAGTGCACCACTGGGACAACATGGGTCAACTTATCAAGGTGGTATGCCTTTGTACCAACCAGGAGGGAGTTTGGGGTCATGGGGGCCTACACCTCCTCCTCCTCCAAGTGCAAATGCTAGTGGACTTGCAATGCCAATGTATTGGCCAGGTTTCTATGCCCCGCCAAATGGGCTTCCTCAATTGCACCAGCAATCCTTACTTCGACCACCACCTGGGCTGTCAATGCCTTCTTCAATGCAGCAGCCTATGCAGTATCCCAATTTTAATGCATCTTTGCCAGCTGGAGCTTCAAATTTACCAGTTTCAAACTTACCAGAATATCCCTTTCCTTCGCTTCCCACCACCACTACTACTTCACTCAGCTTAAGCTCTACTTCTTTGCCTTCGATTCTGCCTCCTGTTCCACCTGTGACACTACCTTCTGAAGCATTACCCAGCTTTATGCAAAATAAGGCTCCTAACTCTGCGATTCCTGTAGCGTCACTGAATGTTAGCTTGCCATCAATGCCTCAGTTGACTACTTCAAGTCCAGATGTAAGTGTCATTGCGCCTCCTATCTCTAACAAGTCTATTGCAAGTCCAGCCTTACCATATCAAGCCATTTCTCAACCCATTTCCTCTGTTGCTGGGATATCCAGTTCAATCCAAACAGAAACAGTGACACCCTTACTTGTAACCCCGGGACAGCTGTTGCACTCTGGGAAAATCGCAGTTTCTACGTCTCAGTCTTTACAAACAGCTCATAAAGACGTGGAAGTGGTTCAAGTATCTCCGCGGCCATCATCAGAACTGCCAGTTCCAGTTGCAACTGAAGCTCAGCCACCAATTTTGCCATTACCGCCACCTTCTCGCACTGGCCAAAAGGTGTCAGTTTTATTATTATTCTGGATAAGTTTATGTGCTTGTACCTTGTGTGTCTTTGTTTATGTCATTTTATCCATGTTTATGTCGTTTGTGTTCTTTTAAACTCATGTAAAGTTGTCAAAAAAATGTTTTTCTTGAATAACTTTTTAGGTTGTTGATTTATAAGAACAATAAAGTGTTTTGCTTGGTCTTAATGGTGTTCATTTGAGGAAAATATATACATTGTAGTGGAATCATTGGCTGTAAAAGATGTCAGTGATCGAATAAAACACGAGGGAAAAGTTCTCTTTCAATTTTATTAGAAGTTTCCTTCTAGTGTGCATGCTCTAACTAAAACTCAAAAATTAGTTGTTTCTGCATAAATGTAGACTTTTAGGCAAATTTAGTAAGCAAAAAACAGTCGCCTGTGAATAGAAACTTGTAAAAAATAAAATACCAACAAGTTTCATTTCCAGAGTTTAACACTTATCAAGCTGCTTTCCGTCTTCTTCCATGCTGATGATTCACTCAGCCATTTCACCTTCCTTTTTGGCGTAGTGGACCTTTTTAGCTTTAATTTACTGCTCAATCTACATTTATCGCATGATAATAAATTTAGTCACAGCAAAGAAGAAGGTTTAAGAAATATAACCGAACTAACTGAGTTTTTTTGGTTGTTGAACTAATTGATTTTTTGTGGTTGTCGAACCGATTGATTTTCTTTGTAGATTTTTTGTAGTTGTCGAACTGATTGATATTTTGTTGTTGTCAAACTGATTGATATTTTCTTGTCGTCAAACTGATTGATATTTTGTTGTCGTTGAACTAATTGATTTGTTTTATCTTGAACTTTTTGTGTTTATACAATTACAGTTATACACTATTTATGTGTACCTGCATGTGTTTCAGTGGATACCGATTTCTTTTTGCTGGGCTCTTAATTATTGAAATGCTTCTCATGTGGAAATTGTTGCAACCTAATGTACATTGCATTTCATTTTTTTCCCTTTCATAAATGATCTTGCAGCCATGATATTACGAAAAACAGTAGTATGTGAGTATCTTGCTTCATGCAAAGCTGACAAATAAGTAAAATTACTTCATGTTGAGTATACAGGACCTATATGTTCTTTTTATTGAATTGGTCAATAAATTGTTTTTAAGTACATGTGTCGACGGCTCTGTTCCTTCCTTTTGATTTCTTCTTTTGCTTTGATTAGCCAAATGGAGCTCCTTATCAAGCTCGTCACAACAACTACAGAGGGCGTGAACGAGGAAGAGGAACAGGGGTAATGTGTTGTTTTCTTTGAATCTTTATATTTCGAACTTATGTTATGAATATGATGCCGTATCATCCCTACAGTATAATAGAACCCAATCCTTCTGTGCATTTACTACAATTGTCCTATTGTATCTCATGGTTTCTAACATTTGTGATACTTCCATTTCTATAGTACATAAAGTTATTAATGTATTAGTTGATACCAAAAGCAAGTTATAGATCAATCTAGTAAAGATCTCAATGAAATGATTTTTCAAATTTGAGTGTCCTACCTTTGTGATTATTGGTCGGAAATATGAGACTGACTTTCGAACTAGGGTGAATCCACTGTTATGGTTCTAATTATGTTAACTCATATTATTCCAGCTTTTGTGTGTGGTTCTGAGGGTGGTCAACTGAATATATGGGATTTTCAGCCCTTCTGATAAAGTATTTTGTCGTGCTTGTTAATGGGATGGAACAGTAGTAGTTTACATAGTATCCCAGGATGCAATTTTTTCAGCAGACCGACCATCTAGGGATAGAACTGACTAATAGGGTACTTGTTCATTTGTGTGTTTGAGATAGCAGGTAATAGGTGGGTTTTCTTTTGTAATTATTTGAAATGTCAGCAGGAAAGAGTGTTTTTGTTTTGTTTGTTTTTTCTTATTTTGTAGATATTCTGGGTAGAATGGGATTTAACGTGCGACAACTAAAACTATTTGACATTTGGCCCACAGAGTTCACGACCGGTGATGAAATTCACTGAGGAATTTGATTTTACAGCAATGAATGAGAAATTTAACAAGGATGAAGTATGGGGTCATCTTGGCAAAAGTAACAAATCCAATTTAAAGGAGAAAGAAGGGGATGGAAATGCCAGTGAAGATCACTTTGAAGAGGAAGATGATGCTGAATCACCTAAGTTAGAGGTCAAGGTGAGAATGGTTATTTTCTGTTTTATCTTCTTCTTCTTCTTCTATTTTTTTATTTTTATTTGAGTATTTAAAATTTTCCTTAGGTTAGCCTAATTTAAAAAATAATATCATTGTTTATTTTATACACATAATGCTCAAACATTCCCCTGCATTCTACAGCCTGTTTATAGCAAGGACGACTTTTTCGATACCCTCTCTTGCAATGCCCTTGATAATCCATCAAATAATGGACGGACAAGGTTTTCTGAGCAGATGAAGTTAGACACAGAGGTATGTCTACTCCATTGTGGTTAGATTTTTGAAGTATTTTGTGAATCATTTACAATTTGCTTCGCCTGTTTCATTAGGTGCAGACATTTGGCGAATTCTCAAGGCACCGAGGTGGGTGGGGTGGCCGCGGTCCAGGTCGAGGTGGTCGTTCTCGAGGAGGTTATTATGGAAGAGGTTATGGCTATGCTGGGAGGGGCCGTGGTCGGAATATGCCAAGTCGTGATTACTAATGCACGTCTATTAATTTCTAGACCTCAAGGGAGAGAACCAAGCTCCATTGGTCCCTCGGGACAATTGATTTAGGTTATGCTTGTATGTCGGCCATTTACCTTGTTCATTCTGGAATAAAATTAGGAAGTATTGCCCTTCAAATCTTTTTGTATGGGCTTTGATATTGCCTTTCATATCTTTCTCCAATGGTGGATTTGTCTTTTATGAAAGTGGTTTTAATCAGAAGACTATTCATTTACCAATAGGGTTTCTGTCATCAGAGAAGTGACTGTAAATTCTGTGTGTTAGGATATGAATATATTGTTTAATTTATTTTTCCAGTCTTTCCTAGTCATTGTTTTGTATTTCAGGTAGGAAGTAGTTATGAAAATCTTGCAAGCACATTTGTAAACGTAAAAGGAAATGGCACGGGCTTCTAGTCCCTCATCCTTAATACAGCCCAGGATGTGGTTAAATTTATCCAGATTCAAGGATTCATCTATGAACTTCACAGCAATGGAGTAAAAGACAATAGCTTTGTATTTTATCTACAGTTTCTTTTTATAATTTATAAAGAAAATGGGAGAGACCAACTTATCAACCGTGAATTAAACTTTATAGTAAAGATTTGATATTTTTTTGGTGCAATAGTAAAGATTTGGTAAACTAAATTGTTGGATATTTTTAAAATTTGTTCTTGTATAATAAATATATTATATTGTTTGAATAATTAACAAATGCATTGGTTCAATGGTTGAATTTGTGGTTACTAGTTTAAACAGGTGTAACGTTGAACCGGTGCAATGGTTTAACTTGGGCCACTAGTTTGAACTGGTGTAATTGCTAGTTTGAACGGGTGTAATATTAAACCAGTGCAATGGTTTGATTTGGGTCACTAGTTTGAACTGGTGTGACTCTTAGAAAGGGTGTGTTTGGTTCATATTTTTTCAAATTAAAAAAGTGCCTTTACAAAGGAGTATTTGGAATTTTATAAATGGATTAGAAAACTCTCTTTTGGGATAACAATTCATTCACAAAAAATAAATGTATAATTCTTTAAAAAAAAAATTGGCTTTTATTTTATTCTCTCTCAAATTATAGTTTTGAATTAAATACTATCATGCATATAGTATTTAATACAGATTAATTTATGGGTCTTACTTATCTTGGAAGACGAATTCGCTGTATCTCTGTGCAATTTATGTAATGGATGAATACTGTTTTAAAGAGAGAGTGAACTTTCATTTGATTCAGACGGTGCTATTATTATTTTTTTAGAATTTCGACAATGTCCTAAGACGAAAGTTTCAACAATCTTAAGACATAGAAAGACATTCTAAAAAATGATATTTGGGATAACGATGTTACGTCAAAGAATGGTATTTTCTTATAACTATGATCGCATAAATTATTATTATTCAAGGAGGAAGTTTCTCAATCAAATAAACTGTAAATAAGGATATGTGAAATCACTATAAGTGAATTAATTAAATTTTGGCATGATAGTAGATATTTATTAATTATTTGATAATACTATCTATGACTAAAAATGAATTTTTATTTCTTCCAAGTATAATATATGTGATTATATTATTTAGGAGAAAAATAAAGTAATACATATTGATTATTGTGACGTTCCCAAAATAGGTATACATCACCCATCTTGAGTCGTCAAATACATGGTACAAAATTCAAATACAAACTAATAATACAGCAGTCGTGTAAAATACGACAAAACATATGCTGTGAGTTTAAATATAAATATTGTCTTCTAGACAATATCCATTCTCAAATAGAAGTCCTCGTTACATTTATTATCATATTATTTTACAGAATAGTGAGGACTACTAAGACACCATCTCTGACCATCACCCCGTTCCCCGACTAGTCCCAGCTACGTTCTCATTTCCTGAAGAGAACAGTGAAAAAAAGGGTGAGCTCAACTAGCCCAACCAGAAATATTATGACTAAGATAATGGAGAATAAATTATCATTAGTCTCCAACAATGTTAAACTGATAAAATACAATAGACATCAAGTTTAACTGCAGCAGATCAAACAATTCATTAAAAGAGTCAAGTAAAGAATAAAATCTACTATCTTTAATGATTTAAAAAGTTTTTTTTATCACTTTTATCGCTGAGATTCAGCTTAATAAATAATTCACATCATCCATGCACTACGGCCAAGGATATTCATTAGGGTCACAACCACAAATTTCATACACTACGTGCCAAGGATATTTGTGTATTCATCAATTGTCAAGATCACGCCAACAACTGTCCATCAATGCACTACGAGCCAATGAGAATTTTTACCACATCATTTGTAACATTACGGTCATGATTACACCGAATAATCCCTGGTCATAATCATACCAAGTCCATCCATGCTCTACAGGCCACATATGACTTTCAAAAAATATAAACATGAGGATGATGACAATGATATAAGAATTTAATAAATCAAGTTCAAGAATTAAGTTATTCAGGAACTAATAACGTCCAAATTGTCAACATGATACTACTTTGTAGAGTAAAATTCAAGAATGCTTAGAAGAATATTTCCATGAAAAATACTGGATGAAGCGCAAATATCAAGGATATTCCACTAATTTCATGGAGTATAGAAGTCAAAATTTTAAACAATTGAGAATAATAAGGAATGAAATAACAACAGAAATCATCATGCATGCGGTACTTCGCATTGACAGGTTATTCCAACAAAATAATAATAACGGAATCAGGTCAGGTGAAAATCACACCGACAAGATGTTCCAACAGAATAATAAAGAATGTAATAACAACAGAAATCACCATGCATGCAGTACTTCGCATAGACAGGTTATTCCAACATAATAATAATAAGGAACCAGGTCAGGTAAAAATCACACCGACAGGATGTTCCAACAGAATAATAAAGAATAAAATAATAACAGAAAACACCATGCATGCGGTACTTCGCATAGACAGGTTATTCCAACAGAATAATAAATACAGAATAATAAAGACGAAACCAGGTCCGGTGTAAAACACACAAACAGGATATTCCAACAGAATAATAAAGACAGAATAATAAAGACGGAACCAGGTCAGGCGTAAAGCACAGACAGGATGTTCCAACGGAATAATAAAGACAGAATAATAAAGACGGAACCAGGTCCGGCGTAAAGCACAGACAGGATGTTCTAACAGAATAATAAAGACAAAATAATAGAAGAATGTCACCAAGTATAGGGTATTCCGCGTATACAGGTTATTCCAACAGAATAATAAAGAAATAGAATAACAGAAGTTCTCTTTTTGAATACAAAAGAATAATATCCCTTACCGTAAAATAATACTTGATATAAGAGTAGTGAAGTAGCAGAAAACTTTTATTCTCTCTCTCTATAGTCTCTCTCTATAGTTTCTCTCTCTAGATTTCAGTTAATTCGTAAGAAAATAATGAAGGAATGAACTTCTATTTATAGGAAAATGGAATGCATAATAACTAATCCATGAACGGTCCAGATTGATTTATTTTAATCTGACGGTCCATATTTAAAGCAAAATATTTTAAATAAAATATAATATATTTTATTTATAAAATATATATATAACAATAATGCACAACTCCCTCCGTGCTTGACTCAAAATCTCCCCCTTAGCTTCCCACTTATACTCGATCATACATATATATATATATATATATATATATATATAATATAAATATACTAGCTAGCACATGTCACATTTATATATATATATATATATATATATATATATATATATATATATATATTATAATAATAATAATAACCTCCCTCCCGACCAAGTTAAGTCATCATCCCATTTTGTCAACTTTTCCAATTATATATATCATCCTAGTATAATAATTCACCCACCATCTTCTTTTTCTTCTTTACCCACACACATTCACATGCACACACATCACACTCACACACGTATAATATATATGCTGTATAATCTTCTACCGACTATTTTGAAAAATGAATAAATGGGTGTCTATAAAATAAGCAAAACTGAGTGACTTCTCCCGTAAGCATCAATAATTAATACCATGTGCTACTATGCAACTACGCGTATTACTGTACTTTTACTACCGAGTAGTTCAACAGTATCAACGGTAAAACTTCCGCCGTTATTTCAATAAAATATTTTTGTCGTTTTCTTCAATCCGATAATAATTCTGTTGTGGGGTCCACCAATGATTGTGTCATCGTACGAATATTTTCTGTTTAAAACGAATATTCCCTGACCAATCGAATATTATATAACAACTTGCATACTTTGCAAAATTTATAATTATTACCCACAACTATAATATTATATCATAATATTCAAAAATGATAATTATAGAAAATTCATTTTTATTCAAAAAGTTGGGGTCTTACAATTATTATATGTGAGAATTTGAGTTCATAAGTTAATAAAAATTGAAAATATAGTATGTGCTTGTTAATTTATTTTTAAAATTGTTACAAATGAATAATTTGCATATATGTATATTTTAGATTAATCATACGATAAAATTTTGTGCATGGTTATGTGCTTTAAAATTTATGAGTATTCATAAATTTTGCACATATATAGTATTAAGTATGATGTTTAAGTATAAATAATTTTTATTACGATTAATTATCATATGTCATGATCATGGATTATAGTCGATTTTAAGTTTATCAAGGTAATAAAAGTTTCTCTCAAAAAGAAAAGACAATATTGTCTAGTTTTAGATTACTGTTTTTAAATTGTACCAAGTCAAGATTAATACGCATGGTCCACTTTCAAAATGAGTGATGGTTCAAAGTGTTATAATAAGATATATATGAGACATCATATATAAACTTATTTACATATAGATTAACCATTATTTTGGTGTTAAAGATAATATAGTTTACATATCGCTATCTCTAATTAGGTTTACCTAAGTAACTATGTAAGTAAAGGAAGTGGGGTTTATCTCTAAGTCACTTATGCAACTCAAGAGATAAGCACAATGTCATAAAATGTGTTGGATTTCCTTTAACTATAATTAACTATAAGGGGTATAATATATTTCTATTGAGTAAGATATCACTTTAAGATTTTCTAGTTTAATGGTAACATTATTAAGAATTATTATGATATTTTGTGATATGGAGTTATGGACTATGTAAAGATTCAAGTCGAAAAACACCTATTACTTATATGTATGCTATGCCTAAAAATAGAGAATAATGTTGACAAAATAAAGTTACATGATTTAAAAAATGGGGGGAGATTGTTAAATATTTTCAAAATCTGTTGTTATATAATAAATATATTATATTATTTTAATAAATAACAAATGCATTGATTCAATAATAAATGTGTGATAACTAGTTTGAACACGTGCAACTTTGAACGGGTGAAATTGTTTGACTTGAATCACTAGTTTGAACCTAGTGCGACCCTTAGAAGGGTGTGTTTGGTTCATATTTTTTCAAATTGAAAAGGTGTATTTACAAAGTGGTGTTTAAAATCCTATAAATGGAAAAACTCTCATTTGAGACAACAATTCATTCACAAGAAATGAAAGCATAATTCTTTTTTTAAAAAAATTAGTGTTATTATTTTATTCTCTCAAATTAAATTTTGAATTAAATATTATCACTATATACATAATAATTTCTAGGCATGTCGACAGATTCACCTGTGCATTTTATATAGAAGTCCAATAATAATATCTTAAGGAGAGAGTGAAATTTCTATTCAATAAGCGATACTATTATTATTTTTTCAAAGTTGAATGTTCTGGGAGAAAGTTCCAACATGAATTCCCTATAAACAAAATAGTTATGTAGTAATTAAATATTTGTTGTGTTTGGAGAGTGGGACTACTTGGGAATTTATTCTCAGAGAATCACCTACCTACTGGTATATTCTGTGTGTACTAACAAATGGACAAATGACAGTCCAAACAATAAGCAATTCTTCCGAATAAAGTAATGGTGAATGGATAGTATAATGGTGGGATCTAGAGTAACGCTACTGTCGGTTCGGTTCCCTTATAGAGCTGAAACTGAGAGGAAAGCTGCCTGCAAATTAAAGCATGGCCAACAGAGTAACAGTCTTACCAGTGTCTCCCCTCCTCCCAACAAGACCTATTTATTTATGCTGTCAGTAATTAAATTAAAACTCTCCTTTCTCTATACCAATTTACTAATCTTTGTAATATAGAAAATGTCTTTTCTTTAAATTAAATTAAAAGAAAAATTCTGATAATTTCAGTGAAAACGTGTTGAAATTTCGATTCATGTTTCCACGTAGCTGGAAGACAACCAGTCTTATTGGATAATACTTTGGCTACTATGCAGGAGCAGTGGAGCCAGAGTTTGTGATCTAGGGGAAGGTTTTTTTTTTTTTGTTTTTTTGTTGCTAATTTGACACCTCCCCCCCCTAAGGATTAAACCCCAACCTGATGATAAACATCCACTAGGCCAACGACCTTGGGTAAATTTTTAATGTATATTTTTGTTTTTATTCATCAATTTGGCAAGGGATACATCTACAAATTCCTCTACTAAATTGATATTCAATGAGGGGACTGCCATTTCTAACCATTCTAAGACCTTGCATATGCCAGGTCACCAGTCCCTACTAATGACTTGGCCAAAATTTGTTCCTGTTACATCTAAGTAAATAAAAATAAAGTTGGAAAAAAGAAAAAGAAAAACAAACTATGTCCACAGAAAAGCCAAAAAGCCTACTCTGTTTGACTATTAGTACCACACAAAAAAGCTTAGTTTAATCTTATTGCTTTTGGCTAACATCTTCCATATGCTTCCATCCATCAAGTAAAGTTGTAAGAAGATTGACGCACTAGTGTCACCACTACCTTTATTGGCAAACCTAACACCTATATTTCTTTGAAATTTACTGGCCTACCGAAAGGGAAAATGCATGTTATTTTTGTATGTACCCAAAAAGGGGTACCCACATGCTGTACGACCCAGATAGCTAAAACAAAATATTTCTCTTGTGGGTCTAATTCCAATTGCGTACTCCTTGAAGTTATGAGATTGATCACACGGTTAGAGTTGATGGGTAGTTTATATTACTCCATTATTATTTTCTGGGTTTTGCCCAGCAACCCAAAATATGTTAATTTTTGGGAGAGAGAAAGGGAAAATTGGACGCGAAATAAACTTTTCCTTTCCTTCCCCCCTGGAAATATACAAACACACGGCTACAGCCTACAGCCAACAGAGAAGTTTATTCCAAGGCAGTAGAAGATAGACCTTGAGAAATAAGGCAGAAAACTCCGGTCTGGTGGTGCTAGGTTTTGTTCCATTTACTGTTAATATTGTAGAATTAACTGCTAAGATAAAAATAAATATTAGTCGTCACCCACCCATTTGTAGAATCTTCAATCCAATTGGAGGAAGACTGGCCACTAAATATTGGTGGTACCTGTAGCTCTTAGGGTGACAGTTGTGATTGAGTTCCATTATTCCTGTGAAGGGTCTACATAAAATGATAAGGAGATAATGCTGAATGTGGGCATGCTTATATCGTTGTTCACCCTGCATAATTACTAGTTTCTAAGCCTGGACTTCGTTAAATATACTGCTCCTGAATCTACTTAATTCCACGTTCCTAACCAAGAATTGCTCCATAATATATCTTTTCGGCCAACAACGGATTATTTGTTGCTTCTGTTATATTTCAGTGGGCCAGATGGTCTGAGTGATTAACTATGGGGTTGGGTAGAAATGGGTGGGAGGCTGTTTGAGAATTGGGTTGTCTTAGTAGATGAGTGGAAGGCCCGGAATTTTCCGTCCAAGATACCTAGATGATAGCCAGGTTAGGCTTCCTGGTTGCTGCTTCAATTGCAGCCTATGCTGTTAAGCAGGTCAACGTTAAAAGCTCGAGGTCATCGGAAGCCCAGCTGACCAAGCCTTCTTCAGGTTAGTACACTTAAATTTAATTATTCTTTGCTTGTAACTATCCAGTATGTCAAAAAACAGGGCTTCTTCCATTTGTAAACGGCTTCGGTTTATTATACAAATTCTTTTGTAAATAAACTAGTGGATTTCGTCTATTTGTCAAAATTGAAACTTGAGTCTTGTTTAATCCAAAATTTCATATAAATATACTTGATTGGTGAAATTGGAGCTCAGAAAATGGTGAAGCATCCATTGAACCACCTCGAAGCGAAGCAGAAGATACTGAGCAGTCTACATATTTTATCGATGGCCTCAAAGAGGTGGAAGTAAGTAATAATTCATTGTCTCTATTCTTTTTTTGGTGAGAAGACTACATATTTTTTTTTTTGGAAAATTAATAAGGTGCTATGCATACTGCAGGATGAGGAAGAGGAAAAAGAAGAGGTTAAATTGATCAATGGTGAAATTAATGCAGCTTTGAATAATCCATCTGATTTTGAAGATGAGATTTTTCCCGAGTTTGAAAGTCTTTTATCAGGAGAGATTGATTTTCCACTACCACCTGAGAAATATGACACAAAAGACAAATTCCAGACAGAGAAAGATAAATTGTATGAAACTGAGATGGCCAATAATGCAAATGAGTTGGAACGGTTGCGCAACCTAGTAAAAGAGTTGGAGGAGAGGGAAGTGAAGCTCGAAGGCGAATTGCTCGAGTACTATGGATTAAAGGAGCAAGAATCAGACATAGTTGAATTACAAAGGCAGTTAAAAATCAAGACAGTTGAAATTGACATGCTGAACATTACCATCAATTCCCTTCAAGCTGAGAGGAAGAAGCTTCAAGAAGAAGTTTCTCAGGGAGCTTCTGCCAAGAAAGATTTGGAGGTGGCTAGGAATAAAATTAAGGAGCTTCAGAGGCAGATTCAGATGGAGGCTAACCAGACAAAAGGCCAACTATTGTTGCTCAAGCAGCAAGTTACTGGTCTTCAGGTGAAGGAAGATGAAGCTTTCAAGAAAGATACCGAGGTTGAGAAGATGCTTAAATCTCTGAAGGAGTTAGAAATGGAGGTTGTTGAGCTTAAAAGGAAGAATAAAGAACTTCAGCACGAAAAGAGGGAGTTGGTCATTAAGTTGGATGCTGCTGAAGCCAGAGCTACTGCCCTCTCAAATATGACAGAGGTATATAACT
Organism: Panax japonicus; assembly: GCA_020205505.1. NCBI lineage: Eukaryota > Viridiplantae > Streptophyta > Magnoliopsida > Apiales > Araliaceae > Panax > Panax japonicus. The sequence goes on along the minus strand of CM035112.1, from coordinate 54,284,927 downwards.
TCAACTGCTCATGTTCATCTGTTGTTGAATCTAGTTTAATGATCACTTTGTGTTCTTGTTAGTTTCTTTTTCTCCTCAGCTCCGATTAGTTTTCTTTATTCTCTTGTTTTATATTTCAGTAATTTTGAAAAATCCTTTAGTCTTTCATACTTGCTAGCACGCATTATGTATATCCTGCTCGCTTAAGTTTGGATGATTAACCATTCTACTACAATAATTTGAGCAGAAGTTTTTTCTTTTTAAATGAAATCATTGGTTTGCAAGAAATTTCAACCATTGGTACCTACCTTTTCTTTCCAGAGTTTAAAAGTTTTCACTGGGGAGCATTTGTTAATAATTGATGTTCCTTGCTGTTTCAGAGTGATTTGGTTGCGAGCGTGAGAGAGGAAGTCAATAATTTGAGGCACACCAATGAAGACCTTTCAAAACAAGTAGAGGGACTTCAGATGAACAGGTTCAGTGAGGTTGAGGAGTTGGTATACCTTCGATGGGTCAATGCATGCTTGAGGTTTGAGCTCCGGAACTACCAAACACCTGCAGGAAAGATGTCGGCTCGTGATCTCAATAAAAATTTGAGCCCAAGATCCCAAGAAAGGGCTAAACAGCTGATGTTAGAATATGCTGGATCAGAACGAGGTCAAGGGGACACAGATCTTGAGAGCAACTTTTCGCACCCCTCCTCTCCTGGAAGTGAAGATTTTGATAATGCTTCTATTGACAGTTCTACAAGTAGATTAAGTAGTTTCAGTAAAAAGCCTAGCTTAATCCAAAAACTGAAGAAATGGGGCAAAAGCAAAGATGATTCTAGCACACTTTCATCACCTGCAAGATCCTTTGCAGGAGGGTCTCCAAGCAGGAGCAGCATGAGCCATAGACCAAGGGGGCCTTTGGAGTCCTTAATGCTAAGGAATGCAGGAGAGAGTGTAGCCATCACTACGTTTGGGATGGCGGAGCAGGATGATTTTAACTCTCCTGAAACTCCAAGGCTCCCACCCATCAGAAGGCAGGCTTCTTCTGATTCACTAAACAATGTTGCTGCATCATTCAGTTTGATGTCTAAATCAGTTGAAGGAGTCCTAGATGAGAAGTATCCTGCATATAAAGACCGGCATAAGCTGGCCTTGGAGAGGGAGAAACAAATTAAGGAAAAAGCTGAGCAAGCAAGAGCAGTAAAATTTGGTGATACTTCAAGTTTCAAGCCACAAAGAGAGAAATCAGTGACCTTGCCACCAAAGCTTTCTCAGGTCAAGGAGAAAGTAGTTTTCACAGGTGATTCAACCGACCAATCTGGTGATGGCAAGATGGTTGATTCTCAAGCAGTGAGCAGAATGAAACTGACACACATTGAGAAGAGACCTCCTAGGGTCCTTCGGCCTCCTCCTAGACCAGCTGGAGGGGCTGCTGCTGGTACAAATGCTGTTCCTTCAAGTGGGGTATCAGGTGCTCCACCTCCGCCACCTCCACCTGGTGGACCACCTCGACCACCTCCTCCGCCAGGAAGCCTATCAAGAGGAGCAGGGAGTGGTGATAAAGTTCACCGGGCTCCTGAAGTGGTTGAATTCTACCAGAGCTTGATGAAGCGTGAGGCGAAGAAAGACACTTCATCTTTGACTTCTTCGACATCTAATACAGCAAGTGCTAGGAGTAACATGATTGGGGAAATAGAAAACAGATCATCCTTCCTATTAGCTGTAAGGAAAAAGCTATATCTATCTCTCAGTTCAGCTTCTTATCTTTTACATAGAAATGTATATTTCTTTTTACCTCATTCTGTATACATTTTGTATGGTCTGGATTTAGGTGAAAGCTGATGTGGAAACTCAAGGTGATTTTGTCCAGTCACTGGCAACTGAAGTCCGAGCAGCTACCTTTACCAACATAGAAGATTTGGTGGTATTCGTGAACTGGCTAGATGAAGAACTCTCCTTCTTGGTATGACTCTTGTTCCACAGCATTATGCTTTTAGGATAGTAATCATCTTTAATACTGAAGTATGTTTGAGATATGCATGTCGGCATGGCTTTAACATAACAATGGAGCCTACTGGACTTGTAGTTGAAAAGATTAGCTCTATATTGACCTTTAGCTAACAATCTAAGAAAACACACATTATGATCTGTCTAAAGTCTCATTTTGCCGTCTTATGCTTTTGACAAGGTTGATGAGCGAGCAGTCCTCAAGCACTTTGATTGGCCTGAAGGGAAAGCAGATGCATTAAGAGAGGCGTCATTTGAATATCAGGACCTGATGAAGCTGGAGAAGCAAGTCACCTCTTTTGTTGATGATCCCAATCTCCCTTGTGAAGCTGCTTTGAAGAAAATGTACAAGTTGCTCGAAAAGTATGTTCTTTTCTCTCCATATATATTGTCCATATTTTGTTTATGTTATTGAGTTTCTAAATATTAATATGCGCCATCTATCTTTATGTTTCACAGAGTAGAGCAGAGTGTTTATGCATTATTGCGTACAAGGGATATGGCTGTTTCACGATACAGAGAATTTGGCATTCCGGTTGACTGGTTACAAGATTCAGGAGTTGTTGGCAAGGTATGATTTAAAACCTTTACAAACAAATTTCATGGAGTAAATAAGATGGTGAAATTAAACTCTCCCAAATATATATATATATATATATATATATATATTTATATATATATATGTGCAGATCAAGCTCTCTTCTGTACAATTGGCAAGGAAGTACATGAAGCGTGTTGCATCAGAACTTGATGCATTGGATGGACCAGAGAAGGAACCAAATAGAGAATTTTTGGTCCTGCAAGGTGTCCGTTTTGCTTTCCGTGTTCATCAGGTATATTCCATTCATATTTCATGGGCTTGTTGCATACTATATGAACAACTTTGGCCATTCTATATGAACACTTTGATTTCCAATTCTTAAATATATATATATATATATACACACATTTTCTTTTCGTATTCCAGTTTGCAGGAGGTTTTGATGCAGAGAGCATGAAAGCTTTCGAAGAACTGAGAAGCCGTATGCAAGCAAAACCAAGCGAAGACAACAATCAAGAAGCCTGAGGGATCGCTTTAGTCACTTGTATTTTAATCATGTACAATCCAAAGTCAAGTTAAAGTTTTGTTTTTTTAAAAAAAAAAACCTCATACAGCTGTTACAGAGAAGAATTATATTTTTCTGCAAATTTTAAGGTTGCTCAACTTATGAAACAAAGAATCAATATATTCGGTTTAAGAAATTTGGGGTCCCAATTATTTGTGTTCTCAAACGATTTAACTTTGTTTTGAATTTTTAGACATTTTATTTATTTATTTATTCCTCTGGGAAAGAGCATATGAAACTTATAAATACAAGGGAGGAGCAAGTAACATTTTTCCATTGGACAGTTTAAATCAGAATTTTCAAGTTTATTTATAATTTATATTATTATTTATGTTGCAGTCTGCAATCTGCAATGTAAGCCTTTAAAGAGAAAATTTCACAAGTTCAATAATTTCTCGTGGATTATTTTTCATTAAACACTGGTTGGTCATAACCGGAAATTAGTTGCACAAGAAAGTTTGGTATTAAGGAGGATTTTTTCGCTTCTCTCGGAATAAATGTATATAACAAACGGTAAAGGAAACATTACTTGGGAGAAGAAGCCGAAACCATTTACATTATCCTGGTGGCATGCCTGATACTTTTACGAGATATTAATATCCTAGATACAATTACACTGAATGGCCCATATGTATGTTCTGGTGTTACATTGTTGAATATGTTTGCCTTGAGCCACGCTGTGGTTTTACACGGCTCAATTCCATCTCTCTGCCTCCTTGTAAAAATTCTCATATTTTTAAAATTTATGCAAATATGCCAACTTCACTTGACATTTAGAAACCTAGAGCCGGCGCTTCAGCCAGCGCTGCATGTGACGCTCTAACAATAAAAGGGGCTTATACTATCGCATTGTTATTATAAGATTTCTGTCTATGAACTTGGCACCTCCGACCTTTCCTTGAATTTGAGACGGCAGTCTAATGACACGTCTCTGATCCCCTGCTTCCACCAATAACTCGGCTCCTCCTCTGAACTGCAATTTTCAAAAGAATATAACAGAATCAATTGTCACCTAAAACTTAATACTACGATCCCAAGATGAAAAATAGATTAAAAGCATCATAATGCAGTCAATCGAGTAGACCTAGTTAAAAATATCAAAAAGAAGTTACGTAATCAAATGCAAAATGACAGAACTAGAAGGTAAGCATACTTGGTACAGTTTGATTTCTGACTTATCAAAACCTGGCATGAGAAGGGTGACTGATTTGTTGGTTGAATCCAACTTGACTGATTGAGTTACACTGCCATTGTCACTTGTGAGAAGATTTCGCGAATCTTTACTCAAAGGGCTCAGTATAATCTCATTCCAGTCTAGAGGGGCACCCGCAGAAAGAGGTGGAGCAAAAGCAAAAGGCAAGGGTGAAAAGTTCTTCTTGATTGTCTCTGCTGATTCTACGCAAGAGCTAGGAGGTACAGTACTAAATGCTCCAGATACTTGTGCACCAGCTTGAATTGTGCATCCCCAATAACGTAATGCAGAATTTAAAGAGGCCGGACTGTTTGGGTCCATCACTAGGTAACAGGCAAACCGACGTGGTTCTGCAAAAAGAGAAGATCCTCTCTGCAACAAACATAAATTATGCAGAATATCATATATGTTGCATTATCACCAGATAGATGAAACTAGGAATTGTATACCTCCAGTTTTTGTTCCAAGTCATCCCATACTTCCGTACTAATATTTCCATTGAGAAGGGACCTACTGCTTATACTCAAGGATTCATCCACAAGCCTCAAGAGAGAGGGGCCAGCCAATCTACCTAGATCAGTCCTCTCAGCTAGGTTGCGCAGATACTTCAAATATAATCTGTTCAAGAACATATGATTCCATACAGGACTTCAGAGAGAGAGAGGGAGGGAGGGAATTTGAAATTCAGTAAATACACACACCTAGAGGGGGGGGGGGTGAATAGGTGTTTAAGCTAAAGAGATAAACAGTGAAAACTTTTTGAAATTTTCTGCTATAGGTTTAATTCAGACAGCTACACCTGTTTGCTTTAACTTATGTTCTTCGTTCAATATTATCAGACAGCTATACCTGTCTGCTTTAGTGTCTGGATTCGTGTATCTTCAAACTAATAAAGCAAAATACCCAGAAATTAAACAAACAGAAAAGAGAAGTGCAGAAACGTGGTTCAGCCCCTGAACCACTATCCTCTATCTAGTAGCCTAATCCACGTCCAATCCCAACTAGGATTGGAGACTCTTTTTATTACTATTTAAACCTTAATACAAAAATCACTCCCAGTTACAAAAAAGCCTCAAATCTGATGTTGGACACCTATGCCCCCTTTTTGCACCTCTGCAACTTGTACACCTCTGCACCTTTTCTCACCTCTGAGACTCTTGAAGCTTTCTATGAACAGACTAACTAAAACAGGAAACCTCAAGCCAAAACTATGCTTGAGTAATTTGGTTTACAATGAATGAGTTTGGAAGATAAAACAAATTTCCAGCACAAAAGAATATAATAGATTACAATAAATGGCTGGAATAAAGCGATTGAAGTTCTCTGATATAGTATGTCCACTAGATTGCAGGTTTCAAAGTTGTCTCCTGTTTAGCCAAAGAGAAGGAGTATATATAACAAGACACACAACGGCTATAAAGTTGTTAGCTAAGAAAACTCAGCCCCGTTAGAAACCATCCATGATTTCAGCAGCTTTGTATAACCAAAAAGATAATATGAAATCTGCAACAGCTATACGATTTTAAAGTAGCTAAAATAAAGGAAAGAAACTCTATACCCAGTCAGTTGTTGAGTACCAAAAGAGATTACATAAGATAATACCCAACTCTAAAAAGATTCTGAAGTAAGATAAGACCCAATAGTTAAAAAGCTTCTGAAGAAAGATAAGACCCAATAGTTAAAAAGCTTCTGAAGACTCCTTATAGTCACTAACTGATGTGGACCCCACTAACCAAGAGAATATCCTCAAATAAATTTAGCACCCACAAAATACTCTGTAGAATAGATGAACCAAATTTGGGCCAGGTGGAAAAAACATTTAACAACATAAACCCATCTAATAATATTTGACAGCATTAAAAATTATAAATACCAACATTCCTTAATAAACTCCAAATCAAATCTTCCTTAATAAACACCAATTCAAATTTGAAATAATTTTAAAACATTTCAACTTACCAACGGAAGAAAATCAGCAACAAGTGTTCATATAATAACCATAACCCATGCATATTAATTATAATATTATAAACCATTTATATATAAACCATAATCCATGCATATTTAATAATATAATAATAACAAACCATGAACCATGCGCACGTCTAATATACTTAAATTAGTCATCATTCAAAACATCATAAAATCAAAAACTAACAGAGTTCACTAACCTCGCTTTGCTAGTTGCACCCATCATCCGTATTGTTTCTTCAGTGCTTATACCATCGTATATAATTATGTCAAATTTATCTGTTTGGTGGTTCCTTTGAGGCATATCACCTAGGAATCCGACAAGCCTTTCAAGTGCTAACGCAGAAAACATAGAATCCATTCCAGGAAGAACACCAAGCTCTTCACCTACCACCTACTAAATTATGCCACATTTAATAAAGGGAAAATATCACCGAAGGGAATCCACATCTTTTAGATGACAGTAATAAAATTAAAAGAAAAAAAACCCAGTACATACCCACCCCTTCCAGAACTCCTTGGGTCATGTTAAGCTGTGCATCTGCTTGCTTCAGTCTACGGAGAGGTTCAAGGAGCATCTGCGATTATAGATCATTTAGATTTTATAGCTATTCAAATGAGCCTCAATATAACATTTAGTGTACGGAAAAGAAAAACACACTTTTGTAGTTTCCAACCTAACTGCTGAAAGGTTATTGTTGCATGCGACAGGAGATGTGCCAATCTTACAATTTAGAAGATATTCAGCAGTAGGGTCTTGAGAATGTATCATCAAGCATGTTTTAAGGCCAGCCATCGCATAATGCTGAGAATCAAAAGTAACAAGCTAATTAAGATATCATACTTACTAAATGTCAACACGCACATTCTATGATGCTAAAAAAGAATGCCAATTCCTAGAATACCAAGTGAAGTCATTATCTCAATCCTTACCCCCATGCACCTAGTGAGAGATTGGTAAGCAGGCACATTATGATTTGATAGACTGCATATGAGTTAAATTCATGTGATATAATGATAGTATCTTGCTGACTTTTTGCACAAATACACAAACAAAGATCTTTTTGCAACCAAATATCCCGTGTGCTGCTTTCACAAATCACCTCTATGTGCTTCATCAGCTCATTAGTTCTCTATCTGTCTAGAATTGAGAGTCCACTTTTCCTTTCCGATGTCCCCAAATAAGGGTCTAATTTGAATATTAATGCACCAACTCTCATTGTTATGCAAGTGACTTTTAGTGTCCACCATTGAATGTCCAAACAAAAAGAAGAAAGCCATTGATTTTGTTAAAGTGAAAATTTCCTTAATTCTATCAGTGTCGCAAGGGGACTCTCATTTTTTGGAAGGGGGAAGAGTATATGACTGCCTGAGTAGAATTTCACCTTGCAACTTTTGTTGGAAATATAATTACTACACATAAAGCATTCTAAAAAGTACTGTTACCCCTAATTCCAACACAAACAAAAGCAAATTTTACCTCGCAGCTAGTAAAAATACCTGTCCATACCTCAGTTCCTAACAAAACTTCAATCAAAATTAATCTCAAAAGATTGAAGAAACTGAATCCACATCAAAATGGCAAATCCCAAAAAATCACAACTGTAATCGAAACAGTATATACAAGGTTAAATTATCAGCGAAAACAGTACCTGAGCAGCGAAGACGGCGGAAGTGGTCTTCCCTGAGCCACCTTTACCCAAAAAGGTGACCAATTTCGTGGGATTCTGAGGGGCATTGTTTTCCCGTGACGAAATGGCCATAATTACAGCTGCAAATCTTGATTGGCTTCTTTGAATAATTAAAGGTGATTTATAAAATTTTTGGGGCAAAAATGATGATGGTAACAGTACAAGTGACGGAGTCAAGAGAGCCATTTCTCAAGAAGAAGAAGAAGATAGAGCAAACGATGGTGGCGTAAAGAGTAATTAACATAGAACAATACTATATTATTCAATTTTACAGGATTTAATACGAGTATTCTGTGTATTACAGCATAATATTAGTAGAGGAGAACCGAGAAAGGAAGATGATGGGGGTAACTGAGAGTTGGTAATAGATAGATAGGCCACAAGTTTCGGCCCTGAGCTGAATATGGATGAAGCAACCCCGAGGGAACCCGGCCCAGCACAATTTTGATGCCTTGTTAATAATGCTTATAATTCACATGGGCTGATTAAGGAATTCTAGAAATCAATTTTCTTTTATATTGATATATTACGAAAGGGAGGGATAGCAGTTGAAAATAACTGAATCTAATTTATTATTATTTTTTTCACTTTTTTAGCCCTACAAATCTCTCATATATTTTCTCACCCATATTTTATATTTTTTCTTAAAAAATTATTTATTTATTTTAATTTCACAACACATATTTTATAATTTTTATTTAAAATTTATCTATTTATTTGAATTGCAATTGGGACTATAGTACTGAATATGCATAAGACGACTAAAGTGAAAAGACGGGATGTATTCCGATAAAATGCTATTGATTTTAAAAGGACTATAATGTACGATCTACTAAAGGGCAAAACATAGTGTATGTGTGTCCAAACAAATAAATATAACAATTGTAAACTAACTGTGAAATACTATTAATTACCATTATTGTTGTTTTCAAAACTTGAACGAAATTATATAAATTTTAAATTTTAAGATTTTACAAATTGACTATAAAAAGTCAAAAATATTTCTCTAGCAAGTCTTTAAAAAATTTCTGCAAACTCATGCATCAAAAAAACTATAGTATTAAGCATCGATAAAAATCAAATTTGTACAATAAGATGGACCTAGCTAATTATCACCCTTTGACAGTACCGGAAAAGAAAAGGTTGGTAAATTAGGAGTAGCTCTAGGTGATCTTGGCAGCTCAGAAATTTGTGTACCATAACAATCATAATAAATCACACCCGAAAACTCAAGAGGCTGGCATTTCTCCCCCATCAATATATCCTTCTGCCACAATCCACCTTCTCCGAATCCTTCCTCCTCTTTTGACTCCTCAAAATCACCCGCCTTTTTCTGGTAGATGAAGGGAATGTCCTTATTGAATTTCTTAGGAGACCGTAAGGGTGATCTTGGCGCCAACTGTTGATCATCATTAATCTTAATCTCGGACATCTGATCAGGATCAGTAGCGTAGTTTCTTGAAACTCGCCTCGCGTGCTTGGCGCACAAGGCAGCAACAGCTGAAACCGAGACAAATAAGCCGACTGCTAGCGGTATAGAACCGGCCAAGTGGTCAATGGAATGTATTTGCATTGGACGTACCATTATATTTTTGTACAAATGGTACTTTTGAGCCTTTAATTGAGGCTAGCTTGATAATGTTAGCTTAATCAATTAGTGATTGAAGAAATGAAGAGTGTAGCTTGTGTATATATAAAGGTGTTTTTATGTGTTTATTTATTTATTTATGGGAGCAGTTGGAAGGTGGTAATTAGAGCCGACCTCTTCATTAATTACTATTGATTATTGTCTCTAAAGTCTAAGAAAACATGTTTTAAATTTTTGAGTTAAAGCTCTTCTATATAAGTACTTAGCCATTTAATAGTGATTTAGCTAGCTAGAGGCCATGATGGCGAAAGCTAGGTTGATCGAGAAAGGAATAAAATGGAAGAGAAAATGTGAACGCGTCTTTTAATTTGGTTGTTTTGTGGTGGGTGGGTGGAGGCAGGCGGTGGTTGAGTCAATGGCAAGGATGTTGAGCAGGATCAGAGACATGTTAAAGATGAAGCCATTGACCATATATATTTTGTAGTTGTAGGCCACAATTTGCTGCTGCTTTTTACGACTTTTCTTAATTAGATTGAAACCTGACTGATTTTTCCTAGATAGTTGCTAGTTTGGAGTTTCATAGCTTTGAACAAGTCGATTATGACCATTTTTTCTCGAAAATTACTAATTTCTCATAAAGGTACGCTCTTCATTGTTTCATAATTAAAAATATATTTTTGAAATAAAAAAATTTTGTATCTCAAGTGCACTTTTAATATTAATTACACTAATAATTTAGTAGAAGTACTGGTACTAATATACTCATATATATGATAGTAAAACAATTACAATAAACTAAGAATATATATCACAACATTTATAGCTAGTTTTACAGCAAAATTCTGTATCTAATCGATCTTAAAAATTATAAATTTTGCAACAAATTAAATGGAGTATTAATTTGATATTAGGTCAACGTACATAATGTCAAATTGTAGTGGTGATATATATATATATATATATATATATATATATATATATATATATATATATATATATATATAGGGAGCAGATCCTATCCGGACTCCCGCATTTTAACAAAATGCGGACTTTTTTTTTTAAAACAACTAGAAAAAAAGTTTAATATTTTATGGAACTGAAATTTTTCCATAATACAGTGTTTTGGATGTGATTTGGATACGTATAACAAAACAGGTCTGTACAGTCTGTGCAGACTGTACATATATTTTTTGGTATAGGTATCCAAATCACGCCAAAAATATTGTATTATGAAAAAATTTCAGTTCCATAAAATATTAAAAAAAAATATTTAGTTGTTTTTTAAAAAAAACAAAAAAAAATCCGTTTTTTATTAAAATCCGGGATGCTGATAGGATACTGGTTCTATATATATATATATATATATATATATATATATAGCTAGTTAGTAAAATTAATATCGATCCTCTTTAATAGTTATGATGATGGACGTTTTTGTGAGTTAATTTTATTTAGATTTTACTCTCTCTACTCCTTTATTATTTTCAGAATAAAAAACTGTTTGGCTGACTGTGGAGTGTACAAAAAATTATCTTTTGAAATCATTCTAGTTTCTCCTCTCATCATTTTGTACGTACATACGTCTAAAATATGTCTCTATCATATCTTACTTTATTTATTTATCAGCCAGTGGCCAAGATAATGTCATATATAGATAGTAGTGTTTACTGTTCATGACTGTAATTTCATGGCACGTACAATTTTCTTCGTGCTTCTGATTAATTATATGTCACCAGTGATTTTGATTAATATTGTTATCTCAATCTACGTTTCATCAAATATATAATAGAATACTCTGTCGATCAAAAAAATATATATTTATTTAATAGAATTCCCTACCAATTACTCATGCCAACTCTTAGATATGCATGGCTAAAAGAGGTACTACATGCGGGTCATGATATTCTATCAATTGAATCGAATGGATTGGGCCTAATTATTCGGTTAGTCATTGAGACTTAAAGTTACTGGTCCAGTCTTTGTATTATCCTTGATTAAATTCCTATAGTATTGGGTCGGGTCTGTGGATTAACCCATAAGATATTAAATATCTATCACTTTGACCGGTAATGATGAAAAAACATGACAGTTGACTATTGTATCTGTCATGCATTAATATGGATGAGATTCTTGGACGGCCGGCGGTAGCAAACAGTGACCACAGGTAGTGGGTGGATTGTACCCAGTCGACAGAAACCATCAGATCAGGGGGCTGTGTCAAAAGTAGTGGGTGGCACGGTAAACCGAGCTAGAGAGCATAACATAGCAATGAAGTCTTCAAAAAAAAGGTACACACACATAACTGATAATTTTTTCTCTCTCAAGACACTAGATATTTTATCCTCTATTTTTAACCTTGTGATCGCCTGTACTGACTCTCACGTCAGAGCTATCCCCCGACGGTCGAAGCCGTCAAGCTTTTGGTGTTGTCGTGTTTACTGTGCAGGATATAGACGCGTGTTACGTGATTGAGACACGTGGAAAGATCTTGACGTTAACATTGGCGCTAGAAGAATGGCGTGTTCTAGTGTCATTGAGTTTTCAATCACAAGTTTCCATTTATTCTACTTCGGAAGATGGTGAGGAGTAGAGCAGATACACCGGAAGGACAGCTGAGGGCTGTAAGCTCATCTGTCCAACATATTTTTTAGCACAGGGAAGCCTACGGGTTTTTTAGCACAGGTCCAGCTGTTTACCAATGAGTCCTTGGGCCAGTCCTTGGGCCAGCAGTTTACCAAGTGTCTGACCTCAATGATCTTCAAGCTGTGGGGTTGTTTCAAAATGGTTTAGACTTGGTGAAGTCGGAGAAGTTCGTGAAGAAGCTGATGTTTCACCATCCGAAGAGTTTGGCCGAAGCCTTTGAAAAAACTGAATGTTATATTGTAGTGGAGAAGGCTATGAATAGCCTGAAATGTCCTTCTTCGGACCAAGTCAAAGAGACAGATACTTCTAAGGCGGAAGGCGATCAGAAGAAGGGGGAGGGTATAATGATCGGCCAGAGGGCAGCTCGAAGAAGTATAATAATTCATGGCGACAGGGAAGTAATCGCCCACCTGCTCCTACCCCGAAGGTGAATAGGGTTTACACCAAACTGAATACGGATAGGTAGGTGATTTTAGATCAGATCAGGAACCAGCTATTCTTTGAATCGCCTCGTGACGTTCTCAAGCCGGGATAGGGAAATGCTCAAAAATATTGTGGCTATCATCAAGCTGCAGGTCACGATATTAATGAGTGTTGCAATTTAAAGGATTTTGTGAAGAGGAAGGTTCAAAGTGGTTTACTGGTTCAATACGTGGCCGGGAGGGACCAACAAGATCAGCAGAATGTTGACCGTACTGTTCAGACGGTTCAAACGGTTCCCCCCGTGCAGCCTGTTCCAAATCAGCCACCAAGGCACGTCGTTGATGTAATAACCGGTGGGACAACATGGAAGTTGGTAGGGAAGAAGAGGAGGGGGTATCTGGATTCAGTCATGTCTGTGACGGGTGTTCCCCGGAAGATAGAAAGACCGTTTCCAGAGACAGTTATATCTTTCAGTGATGCAGATTATCCTTCGGAGCCCATCGAACCCCATGAAGGAGCCTTGGTGATCACAACATAAGTGAGTTCGGTTGATATGAAGCGTATGATGATAGACAACGAGTCTTCTGTGGATATTTTATATGCCCACGCATATCAGAGGATGCATCTTGATGGGCGAAAGATGGAGGTCGGACACGAAGCCCCCTTATATGGCTTCAGCAACGATCCGGTCAAAGTGGCAGGAATTATTGAGCTACCAGTCATCTTCGGTACTGCTCCACAACAGGCAGAATAACATGTAAATTTTATGTTGTGAATGTAGATTCGGCCTACAACGCCGTATTGGGACGGCCTACCTTGACGGCTCTCCAAGCAGTTACTTCCATCCCTCATTTTAAAATCAAGTTCCCCACCACCCACGGAGTTGGAGATGTAGCAGGGGACTTGGACCTGACCAAACGATGTTATAGGAATTCTGTGATCGCCTCGAGAGTAGGGGTCAACAAGCAAAAACAAACCATGACAATTGAGATCGAACCCTTCATTGAAAGTAGTTCGGAGCCATTGGTTATTCCTGCAGGAGAGACAGAGGAGAACGAGCTGGTCCTTGGGAAGAAAGACAAAACAGTGAAGATTGGTTCGGGTTTGCCGGAACCTCTCCGAACAAACCTTATAGAACTTTTTCGCTGCTATGCGGACATTTTTGCATGGGAGCCACAAGACATGCCTGGAATCAGCCGAAAGATTGTCGAGCATCGACTAGATGTGGATCCATCAAAAAAGCCAGTTCGACAGAAAAGACAAATTTTTGCACCTGAGCGTCAGAGGATCATTGATAAAGAGCCAAGCTGATAGCTACTGACTTCATCTTTGAGATCGACTACCCGAAGTGGATGGCAAATGTAGTGCTGGTACAGAAGCAGAATGGGAAATGGCAAGTTTGTATTGACTACACCGACCTGAACAAAGCATGCCTGAAGAACTTCTATCCTCTGCCCCACATCGATTAACTTATTGATGCGACTTCGGGGTATGCACTACTAAGCTTTATGGATGATTTTTCAGGTTATCATCAAATTTCCATGTGCAAGGAAGATATTCCGAAGACAACATTCATCACACACCGTTCGGTGTATGCCTATAAAAAGATGACCTTTGGCTTGATTAATGCTGGAGCCACCTACCAGAGAATGATGAACTTTATCTTCCAAAAGCAGCTAGGAAGGAACATAGAGGTATATGTGGGTGACATGATCGTAAAGAGCATGAGTATTTAGAAGCGCTTGGATGATCTGGAGGAATGCTTTCAGACTATCCGTCATCATAAGTTGAGGCTCAATCCTGTAAAGTGTACCTTCGGGCTCGGTGCAGGAAAGTTCCTGGGTTATCTGGTCAGTCAAAGGGGCATTGAGGCCAACCCGGAGAAGATCCAAGATATCCTGAACATGAAGACTCCTCAGTCATTCAAAGACGTTCAATGTCTGACTGGTAGGATTGCAGCTTTAAGGAGGTTCATGTCCAAGTCAGCAGAGAGGTGTTTGCCATTCTTTGATACATTGAAGGGACCGAAGAATGCGAAGACGTTCCAGTGGACTTCGGAGTGTGAAGACGCCTTCTAAGGCATAAAGACATATATGTCTTCGGCTCCCTTATTGGTGAAGCCTTCTCCATCTGAGACTTTGTATTTATATCTGGCAGCTAGTTCGTTGGCAGTGAGAGCTGTCTTGGTTCGGGCGGAAGGGGAAGCAGCATCCGGTTTATTATGTCAGCCATGTTTTGAGAGATGCTGAAACCAGGTACCCAAATATTGAAAAATTTGCCTTTATTTTGATAATTGCTAGTCGAAAGCTTCGACAATATTTTCAAGGTCTGCCTCCTGGTCGTCTACACGGATCAACCGTTGAAGAAGGCGATGAGCAAACAAGAGGTTTCGAGGAGGTTAGCAGCATGAACCATGGAATTATCTCAATTTTTTATTGAATATCATTCCCGAACTTCTATCAAAGGTCAGGCCTTGGCCGATTTCATAGTGAAATGCTCGTTCTCCGAAGCAGATGCTGAGCTGCCAGAAGCTGAGACATCCGATCTAGCAGTTGCAGTTCTTCAGCACAGTCAGAGTTCATGGATGTTGTATGCAGATGGGTCTTCTACTACGGATGTCAGTGGAGCAGGTATTATCTTAACAAGTTCGGAGGGATTCAAAGTGCAGCAGGCCATCAGATTTGGGTTCAGAGCAATGAATAATGAGGCCGAGTACGAAGCAGTGCTAGCATGAGTTCGTTTAGGCAAAGAGTCTAGAAGTTCAGAAGTTGATCATTTACAGTGACTCTCAGCTGGTCGTCAAATAAGTGTCAGAGATTATGAGGCTCGGGGGACGAGGATGATCAAGTATTTGGTAGAGTTGAAAGACCGACTTTAGTACTTCGTCTCGTATGAGTTTCAGGGCCATATAGCGTAACGACAATTCTATTGCCGATGCATTGTCGAAGCTGGCCACTACTGATGCTGATGTTTTCAATGGGTCAGTTTATTTGGAAGTTTTGCAACATCCGAGTATCCAGTATGAAGTAGTGATGTGCATTGAACGTTCTAACTGTTGGATGACTCCCTACATCGAATATCTGGCAGATTGTGTCCTTCATTCGGATCAGATGCTGTCAAAGAAGATCAAGTACAAGAGTGCCAACTTCATTCTTATTGATGGGGATCTTTATCGAAGGGCATTTTCGTCACCATTGTTGAAGTCTTTGGTTCCGTCTGAGGCTGAGTATGCTCTTTGGGAGGTTCACGAGGGTATTTGTGACAACCATATGGCTGCTAAGTCATTAGCTTATAAAGTAATTTGGCAAGGGTACTACTGGCCTACAATCTTCAAGGAAGCTACGGAGTATGTAAAGAAGTGTGAAAAATGTCAGCTCAACAGTCCGATCCCATATCAGCCACTAGAAGAGCTATACTCGATATTATCTCCTATACCCTTTGCTGTCTGGGGGGTAGATATACTGGGTCCGTTGTCGAAAGCTAAAGGCCATGTCAGTTTTGTCATAGTTGCTATCAATTATATGACCAAATAGGTAGAAGTGAAGCCACTTTGGTTGATAACTGGAGCAAGAGTGCTTGAAGTTCATAAAGGAGTCCGTAGTGTTTCGTTTCAGAATTCCTAAATTGGTGATATCGGACAACGAACGCCAGTTCGTGGGATCAAAATTTGAAGGATTTCTGAAAGAGTTTGGAGTTCAACACAAGAAGACTTCGGTGGCTCATCCACAGTCAAATGGGCAAGTTGAAGTGACCAATAGAACGCTGCTGAATGGGATCAAGCGCAGACTGGACGAAGCTAAAGGAAGATGGCCAGAGGAGCTTCTTAGCGTGTTATGGGCTTATCGAACTACACCGAGGACTACCACAAGGGATTCACCTTTCAGATTATCCTATGGTACTAGCCTTAGTCCCAAGTTGAGATTGGATCTCCAAGTCTTCGAGTTAGTCAGTTCAAAGAGATCTATAATGAAGAAGGACTAAAGGTCAACTTCGATCTGTTGGAAGAAGTCAGAGAGGATGGCTTTGATCAAACTGGCAGCCTATCAACGGAGAGTATCCAAGCATTATAACAAGGAAGTTAAGCTTCGTAGATTTGAAAGTAGGAGACTTTGTCCTCAAGGAAGTCGAAGCTTCTACACCTCAGAACATGGGAAAGTTGATGCCGAACTGGGAAGGACTGTATGAAGTAATTGAAGTACCGAAGCCAGGAACTTATCGATTGAAGGCATTGGATGGATCGATGATCAAGAATACTTGGCATGCTGGCAGACTTCGGAAATATTTTCAGTAGGGATTGAGTCAGTTTATCAGAAGTCTGTAAATATTGGATCGTCATCAATAAAAGATTCATTTTTTCACAATTGATATTCTTCCTATTGGTCCTAAAGTCACAATGGTGTAAGGAGGACAGGGGGAGACTCGCTGACCATTCGATGGTAGCCTTTTTGGCAGGTGGTCCTTATGAATCTGTCAGGCCCTTCGGGGTAGGCAAACTTCATCGGTGTAAGGAGGACGGGGTGGACTCGCTGACCATTCGATGGTAGCCTTATCGACAGGAGTGTACTCATAGGTTTGATTTACCGCGAGTGGTAAATAAATTCCATAGTCCTTTTAATTTTGGTTTACCGCGAGTGGTAAACAAAATGCACCGAAGTAAGGAGGTTCGGTTGGATTCACTGGCCATTCGATGGCAGCCTTATTGTCAGGTGTGTCCTTATGAATTTGTTTTACCGTGAGTGATAAACAAATTCCATGGTCCTTATATATTTGTTCTACCCCGTATGGTAGACAAATGTCCTTATATACTTGTTTTACCCCGAATGGTAAACAAGATCCTGATGGTGCAAGAAGGATCAGTCGAATTCACCTTATGCCTAATCTATCTCACACTTCTGAAACGATAAGTATGCATTACTTTATTTTGTTCAAGTGTTGAGTTCGGTTATTCAGTTCAGTTCATATCATTTCTTAACTTAACTGTTATATGCCTTCTCTGTTCCACAATTCAAGTTAAGTTCAATAGAATCTTATACAGTTTTCAAGTTGATTGATACTGAATTATTGACAAGAAACGAATTAAACAGAAGTCATGATAAAGAGAGTTAAAAATTCATTAATAGTTCACTATTCATTCATCCATTCATCCATAACACTAACCGATTACATAAACACAGAAATTTTGACAAAGGTTCTTAAACAAAGTTTTTAAACAATTTCAAAAACAACAAAGAGCAAAGACCTATAATCAAGCATCATCTTCTTCACCATCCGAGGAGTTAAGGAGAGATGGATCTATTTTGGCTTCAACCAGCTTTGCCTTATCCTTACTTCAGGCACTCTTCATATCCTTCCAAAAATACCCGAACGATCTCTCCATTAAGTTCAGTTGATTTCCGGTATTCCAGTTAGATTTATCTTCGAAGATCTTCAGTCAAGGGTGGACCCAGATCTCTGAGTGCCCGAAGCTCTGCGACTTCTTCATCTATCTTTTGACACTCCTTGAAATGATGAAGTTGATGGGCCTCTAAATCATTCACTTGAAAAGTTAAACTTTTATTGGTCCTGACCAAGGATTCATTTTTCTGCACAAGGACTTCATTCCTCTTGACCAAATCCTCATTCAACTTAGTGATCACCTACTGCTCTGCCTTCATCTTCTCCATTTGTTTCTTGGTCTGTGCCAGATCTTTCCGAAAGTTATTCATTATTGTACTGGACGATGTCAAGATCGTGCCTCTCCTTCGCCAGTGCAGACTCCAATAAGACCTTCCCCCTTCGAGCACCATCCTCCTCAGCTTCAGTTTCTTTGTATTTAGGATGGAGACGCCCGAATATAGCATTTGTCTATATAAATTCAGCCTTAATCCACCAATTTCAGACAAAATGAAATAAAGATATATAAACATCAGAAGACAACTTACTTTGGCCTGGTATTTCATGCCTTCATCAATTAAATCTCCGATAGAACTGTTTCCGAACCGGTGATCATCGGTCTCGCAAACAAAGGAATTGTACAACTGGAAAGGAAAGGGCTCATTTAACTCAGGCCAGATAGTAAGGGAACCCATGGTTTCAGGCCCGACTTTCTAGGAAGATGGTCTTGGCGAAGAGGTCGGGGGATGATCAGGAGGTAGAGGCGGCTGAGTATATGCAGTTCGAGGTGTAGGTGACTGATCATATGCAGATTCAAGTATCATCTCAGGTTGATCACTTAAATAATGTTTCCTTTTGCGAGTAAGGGAGAATGTGGATTCTACTTGCTCTTCTAATTCTTCTTCGGAAATAATGATCTCTTCGGGAATGGTAGGGGACAGATTGACTTCAGAAGAAGGTACTCGCAAGTCATCAGCAGTAAGAGGAGTAATTTTGGTTCTTCTCTTTTTGGTACGAATGATTTGTGATCGTTCGTCCAAAGGCAGATCAAGTAAACTTTCATCAATTAAAGGATGAGGTACTGGTCTAGTCTTTCTAACGGCTCTTTTCTTGAACTGAAGCAGCACTGACTCTGTGGTAGGAGGAATCTTTTCAGTGGGGAGATCGGTGAGTTGAGCTTCGGTGGTAGGTGGTTCAGACACAGGTTCAGAAGTTTTCCTAGAAAGAAACTCCTCAAGATCCTTTATATCAGCGGAGGTTGGCTTAATTAAAGATACTGTGACAAATAAATGGTAATTCTTAAGGATGAATACTGATAGAAATTAGCATAATTACACAGTAAATTGAATTCGAGGCTTACATTTATGGTTATACAACCATGCTTGTCTACTCAGAAGTCCGAAGCTCCATTCTTTATGAGGTATCTTCTCCAGAAAACTTGCCATCTCTCTTAGACGTTCTTCAGAGATATCTCCAAAGTCAGCAGAAATTCGATCAGAGATAGTCCAATCAGGGAGAGAAGAAATTTAGGTCCTGTAATAAAAAACCATTTTTTATGTCATCCCTTGTTTCTGGAAGGGGTATCCATCAGGGGTCTCCTCTTAAATCTGGTGTTGGGACGAGGAGATTGTTTGCTCAACATTTTAAAACCTTTTTCTCGGGATTTGCCAGCTGAGAAGAGGATGAAGAAGATATCGACAGCTGGGGGAATCCCCAATTCGTGACAGAAGGCAATGAATGCCAGAATGTGGATGTAAGAATTAGGAACTAATTGGGCTAATCCTACTCCTATTAACCCTAAAAGAGTGATGATGAAGGCATGAAGGGGTAGGCGAACCCCCTTTTCAAGTAGGGTAATCGGCATGACAATCCAACCGTCAGGTCGATGATACATACGATCCTCCGGAGCCAGAGCCCTTGTCGCATAAGTATCTGGAATCTGATAGCGAGTCCGGAGGATACGTATCTCAGCCTCTGTGACGGTGGAATGGGTATTGGCATGAGGAAACTGTTCCTCATCTTTAAAGAAGGTAGTGGGCTGTATTCTTACCCGTGACAGTGGCTGATTTGGGATTTGAACTTGAAGCCTCTTTATTAGGGCTTGGATTGGGCGGAGCAGTATTGATAGGGGTCACTCGAAGAGGAGAGTTCTGGTTCGAGTTCAGGGTCAGCATTATTGAGAACTTGCAGAGAAGAAGAAGATTTCGAGAGAGCAGACCAGAGCTCAAGAGACTGAAAATTTGAAATGCCAAGTAAAACGATCAATTTGGAAAAATTACCTTTTATACTGTCAATTGTCTCTTCAGTAGTTCACGCTACACGAGGGCGGCACATTAATTTCTAGAAATGAAGAGGAATTCAAAGGGATAGCGTCCAAGAGAAGCCTCAACCCTCAAGAATTTATCAGGTCGCATCTTTCCTTTAGACTTTCGATTTTTAATTTACCTCATTAGTCCAATCCTATACCGTTTGGGCCTTGGTGAATTTCAGTTTGGGCCTATTTTATATTATCAGGATCCTACAATATCAGTGACCACTTATAGTTTCTCATTAAACAGTTTGTTTAATAAAAAAATTAGGGGGCAATGTTGGGTCATGATATTCCACCTATTGGGTCGAATGGATTAGGGCCTAATTATTCAGTTAGTCCTATTGGGTCTCCACTATTGGGGCTTAAAGTTACTGGGCCCAGTCTTTGTATTATCCTTGATTAAATCCCTATAGTATTGGGTCGGGCCTGTGGATTAACCCATAAGACATTAAATATCTACTACTTTGACCGGTAATGATGAAAAAGCATGACAGTTGACTATTGTATCTGCCATGCATTAATGTGAATGGAATTCTTGGACGGCCGGCAGGTAGCAAACAGTGACCACAGGTAGTGGGTGGACTGTACCCAGTCGACAGAAACCATCAGATCAGGGGGTTATGTCAAAGGTAGTGGGTGACACGGTAAACCGGGCTAGAGAGCATAACATAGCAAGGAAGTCTTCAAGAAAAAGGTACACACACATAACTGATAATTTTCTCTCTCTCAAGACACTAGATATTTTATCCTCCATTGTTAACCTTGTGTTGGCCTGTACTGACTCTCACGCCGAAGCTATCCTCCGACGGTCGAAGCCGTCAAACTTTTGGTGTTGTCGTGTTTACTGTGCAGAATATAAATGCGTGTTACGTGATTGAGACGTGTGAAAAGATCTTAGTGTTAACAACATGCATGGAAATTAAAGAGGGGAAAGGTCTGAATTGAGGCTGTCATTAATGAATAATTACTCGTCTGTCCTTAGAAGCCAAATAATTTTTCAAGTATGCTAATTAGATGTACATTAAATTTGCATTAAAAGCGCAGGGGCGGGGGCGGGGGCGGGGGCGGGGGCGGGGGAGGGGGAGGGGGAGGAATGGAATAGAGAAAGTAGTAAGTTGGAGAGAAACTTAAAGAATAATTTATTTTCTTCTAGTTTGACTTAAATGAGTCATTTCATATTCTCTTTAAAAATAAAATTGAAAAATTTAATAAAAGTAAGAGCGATTCATTTCATTAAAATATAACAACCAAACACTTTTTTTTTCTTCCATTTCATATAGAAATGAGTTAGATTCATTCCATCTTAATTCCTACAATTCAAAAGTAGTTAAGTGTACTACTAGTTAATTGTAATTGAATTAACTGTGGATGCATGCTATTGGTACATTAATTAAGTTTACTAATTATTTGTTCTTGAATAATTTTGCATGCACGCATTTAATTTGGTGTTCAAAGTGTAGTCATGAGCAATTTTTTGTATGCTGTGTAATTAGTGAGTCCCTTCGTGTATTTTCTTTACTTTCAATTAAGTTCAAGACACGTTACTGCCATATCCAAGACACAAACTAAATGTATGAGAATATTGCAGCAGGCAACTTTTCATGGAGAACTACAAGTAATTAACACTTATACAACTGAACAATTTTCCATATATATATATATATATATATATATATATATATATATATATATATATATATATATAATTCTTTTCTTTTTCTTTTTCTTTTTTGCCACGGGCAGTTGTGCTGTGAATAACTAGGGCATCCATTTAAACACTTGAAACTGTACATGTTGTATGATAGACACATAATTAATATATTTTAATATTTTTTTATTTTTTATTTTATATTCTTATTTTATTTAACTAATATATTTTGTTTTGTTTTATAGAAAATAACATTTATTTTTTTTGAGGAATAAATAAAGGATTTATATTCAACTTTTATAAATGGAAAAGGACTCTTAGAGGCTTACCATATAGAGATTGAAGTTATAAAGAGGAAAAAAAGGAACAAAAGTGTCCAAGCTCAATGAATCTAAATTATATGGCACAAATTTATTTTCCCTATAAATAGATCTCTTGTTTTAGAGAGGATGAGAATTAGGGATTGTATTAGTTTAGGTTAGCAGTAGGATCAAGAATAAATTATTTCTTCATTGTAAGTTCGTTGGATGATCGTTAATTAAAAGGATTTTTTTATTTATTTTTAATCTTCTTCATTTCTTTATTTTAGTTAGTTTAATTATTTTTCATGTCTAGCTAATTTTTTTTAATTTAGGATGAAGATGAAATTAAATAATTATTTTTGATAATATTTTTCATCTCCTCTATTATTTATAATTTTATGTTTAATTGATTTCACCTTCATGTTTCGTTATTGAAATACTTTCGTTTTATAGTTCTTATGTGATTTTAAATTAATTACGAGGTTTGATAGATTATTGTTAAGATATGAGTTTTTCATAATCCATGTTTGCTCAAAGTAGTTTTGATGCGTTATAGTTAATTCTTAAATTTTCATAGTCTATGTTTGTCCCACGTTAATTGTAAATTACTAAATTAAAAGGGAAGAAAGATCAAAATCATATTTGAGTTATAAAAATAGAAGAGATTGAATTATATATTATATTGATTATTATTTAATGGATTCGGATTCCTAGATTATTTCCTCATTAATAGTTTTCATATTATAGTTAATCAATTCTCAAGTCTTTATTTCTAATTCGCCTAAAATATCTATTAAGGAAACATTAAAATTAATCTAGTCTCTATGAGTACTCCGACCTGCACTTGTCAGTTATTCAATTCCACATTGTACACTTTCAGTACATAATTTTAACATCATCAATGAACTCAAAACTTGTTACATCGGATAAATTAATATTAAAGAGATTAATGTGCAGCAGTAACTCATGTGACCTTCTTCTATATCTATAATTACACACCATGGATGATCCACTACTCACTTCTAAAATTAAACACACATCATGTCATATTTCCTTCTTCTTCTTTTTTTCTTGTAAATGAATGTATGCCAAGCACAAAATGTTTTACGCATTCATTCTATGATCACACCTTAGAAAAAGAACAAAATAAAAATTTAACAAAACATGAGAAAGTTGAAGACAATTAAGCAGACTCTAAAAGATTTTAATAGAACTAACCCTCATGAACTTGGAGTACTACGAAACTATGTTGACAATTGCATCGATCGTAACTACGACTGATCAGCTGGATTCCGAGACTGGAAATGATCATGAAACTTGGAGTTTTCCATGGAAACTGAGGTAGGGGTTTTACTTTTTCCTGTCAATGTTGGGAACATATATATTTGTGGTCATTGCGGAATTGTTGGAACTAATGTTCCAATTTCCGAGAAAACTGAGGAACGTACTTGTTGGAATAAGAATCTATCCACCTGAGAATAATGCATCATTTTCTTGATAATCGAATATCGAGCAAGATAGGCCTGCAGGTGCAGCTGATGAGCTTGCAACAATCCCCACATTTGCTATTTGATGATGATGATGATGTGATGCATGAGAACTTGAATATTCATGGGAAGAATTAGTCCTTT
The DNA here is from genome assembly GCA_020205505.1 of Panax japonicus. Taxonomy (NCBI): domain Eukaryota; kingdom Viridiplantae; phylum Streptophyta; class Magnoliopsida; order Apiales; family Araliaceae; genus Panax; species Panax japonicus. Next base: position 54,261,072 of record CM035112.1, on the reverse strand, counting down.
CTTGAGTAGTAGTATAAGAACTCACAGAAGATTCTTGGACTGTTTCAAAGATGGAATTAGGGTTTACTGCAGCACTAGACCCTGATTTGGCCAAATTGTACGTACTAGTACTTGTTTGACCAGACAAGTAGTAGTGTGGAGATTTTTCAAGGCATCTGATCATCATTTTTTTCCTTGTTCTCTCCCTTGCTCTTGCTCTTGCCTTGTTCCTAGTATCCCTTGCATTAATAGAATTATTACCATATGCTGCGGTTTGTGATTTCCGGGCTTTTCTCTCACCAGAAACACTATCACCTTCTGATTCTACTTCGCATTCTGGAGACATTGACGAATCGCTCTTCTCGGATCCAGTTGCATTGTTGTGATAAGCTTTGTTAGTACTGATCATGTTGATTTGTGGGAGGTGATTTGTTGTGGTGCAACTGAGATTTTTAATGGCCTTTTTGGACTTGGAGAAGAGCCAGTCTATGGTTTTGCTTGCCTTGTCGAAGCCTAACATGTCTTGAAGATCAAAGAACTTTCGCGCAATCTGAAGGGACAATCTCATTCTGCGGTCTCTAATACCTTGAGCCGTGCAAATCTTGCTGTGTCTGTCCGTCTTCCCACTCTTCGTCCTTTGCTTCTTGGCTGCTCCTTTATTACTGATACTTTTCTTGATCATCTTGGGTGCAATTACTTCGGAGGAAGGTGTTGGATGATCATCATGAGTAGTATTCATAGTAATGTCTTGTGAATTCTTATCAGCTGGTATATTAATATAGGCACCTCCATGAATATGTTCATCATGAGCCATGAGTTGCTGAGGTTGTGGGGAATTAATATTGTCATGAGTGAAGAAAAGTAGTTGGTTGTGATCATGATGATGATCTAGAAAAGGAGAAGGGAAGTGATCTAGGGAAAATGAAGGAGGATCTTCTTGTGGTCTGAAATTAGGGTTTGGATCATCATAATAATTATAAGACCTTCTCAAGGCGGAGGAGCTAGGTATCATCGTTGTAGCTAAGAGGGAGGTGGTGGTGGTTGTTGTTGCTTGTAGGAAAAATATATGTTATGGCAAGATTGCTATTGCAACAGTACATATATATAGCAAATAGAAGTTCGTACCACTACTAAGTCGTCTTAGTTTTGGAACTCATAACAATTACAACTAAACTGCGTATGGAAGGTCAAAAATATTTTCTTTTCAAAAATAAATATTGTTCGTACAATTAAATTGCAAATGACAATTATCATCGTTAGAGACGAAAGTAAAATTTGACTTATTGTCGGTAATTTTGTTTGTTATCGACTGATCAAACTAAATTACAAAAATGATGATAACTCTAATTATTAATTGAATCACAATTTAGACGATAAAGATTTATAATCGTAAGGATATGGCTATTCCTACAACTTTGCCTACGGATCACTCCTTATGCAGTAAATGAAAAAAATAAATTAAAAAATCAAGTAATTACTAATTAAATGAAAACGTGAAGTTAATATATACATATATGTATATAGATGCACCTAGTCTAGCAGGACACCTAGGAAGTATAGAGAGAAGGACAATTATTTTTCGTCTTCTAAATGGATGGAACTCAACTACTGGTGAACTGGCACGTTTTAAGAACCTGCACAAATAATTTACCTTTGTTATAGATACCTAGTTGTATATACTCATTCTCCTTTGACCAAACTTACCTTTCACTTCCAAGAAGAATTATATATAGCTCTCACCTTCTGATCACCATAATTAACTATATAATACTTAAATTGAATATTTCAAACTGATAAAAAAAAATATGCAAATGCCCTCTCGTACATGAGCATTGACATTTGAAAAATAGAATCAAATTTGATATATTATTTAAAATGTATATGAAATATTTTTAAATTCAAAGTTATTTTGATTTATCTTACTTTTGATAGAACATGTATATTGTAATTAGTAGTATTTTTTACATAATTTATAATTCTTATAAATATATTGTCGTCTGAAATTAGAAGAGGTCAATCGTACCAATTTTAAACTTAAAAATATATTAAATTAATTTTAAAAAATTAATTCTAAATTTTGAAAAGAAAAAAGAATGTGCAAGCATTTGTGAACATATGCATGAATGATCCGATCATGCATAATTAAGTAGAGGCCATGACAAACGAAAGGTTTAGATCTAACCTACGTACTCTTATAATTAATTGAGTCCTGCTAGGTATTGTAAGAATTTTTTTACAGAATTACGATTATAACATATATAAATAATAAGATTATAAAATTATCTTATCATCGTAAAAATATTATTAAACATAATTATTTACTATAAAGTCCCAAATATTTTATTATCCTTACTAATTAGGAAGTTACTACTACGTAATTAAGCATTTGTTGGTTTTCTTTTGATATCCATATCTGACCTGGTATTTAAAGGTTATTTACTCCTTGGATTAATTTCTCTGGCGACCTAAGGTTTGACCGCTAGTACTGTTGCCTCATAGCCATTACCTGGACTACGGCCCACGGTAGTTGATCTGATCTGTTGCATATATTAAGGCTGCAAACCTATATCAACTAGGCCTTCAAAGTCTCATGGGTTTAAAGCCTTTGGGCCATATTGCATTTACGTACGTTCTTTCGGTTGAGGGCCATATAGAAATTTGTGATATCAATTTAATTATATATCAATAATGCTGATTTTTTTGTGTCAGACCCAAAAGGGCAAAAAAAAAAGAAGATGAAGGGGATCAGAATATATAATTTTGTTCATTAGGCATTTATTTTATATTTAAATTAATTAGGGAGTGATTAGAAAAAGGTTTCAGTAATATATATATCAGTCTTGCCTAAGCGAAATTAATTAGTTAATTGGAGTGCAAAGAAACAAAAACATACTTAGAAAATAAAGTCAAAACTAAACTAAAAACTCGCTTTTGGGAACACAAAAGTATTAATTATCCATTTCCCACTTCACTTTGTGAAGTTAACAATAGATTTATGCATATATATTTTTGCTCCTTGGTTCTTAATCAGCGTGTTATTTTGTTAATCCTATATACTCCCTTCTTTCCAAAATTTAAGATACAATTTGACTTTTAAAGTTAAACAATGACATAATAAATTTTAAATTAATGTGAATTTATTTACTTTTGGTTGATACAATTATTACAATTGTATAGTATATAACAAAAACTGTTAAACATAAAATTTATCTAATTCTAAACTTTTAAGAGTCATACTAATTTTGAAATTTAATATGTCGTGATCCTTTCATCTTAAAAATTAAATTATATTTCTAATTTTGAAACAGACGGAGTATTCGATAAGATTGGTTTTGTTAGGTCCTGTTTTTCCCCTAAAAGTTTATTCAAGGAAATTATGGAGCCTTAAGTACATTGATTTTTTTTTTTGTGGATCTTTTTTTTTTGCAAAAGGCTAAATATGATATATATATATATATATATATATATATATATATATATATATATATATATATATATTATTGAAAAACATATCCCAAAATTTATAAGAATTAGATAATGGTATATAAGATTACAAATTTGTATGCTACATACAAATGAAATCATTTTTTTTCATCTATCACTCTGTTGCTGTTATTATTTTCTACAATTGATGCTACTATTTTTTTTTTATTACTACTAAACTCTTTCTACAACTGCTGCTGAATGTATCTCATTGCCTCCATGCATTAAACTCCTCTCTTTATGCTCATGGCTTCTATTTGTTCTATTTGAGCAAGCTTGGAAGGTGTCCTTTCAATCTTTGTTTCCGGGTCTTATTTGAAAAATTAGACTCTGCAGCATGCTTGAATGCAAATAAATCAAACCAAAAACAGACAAGCTGCTGTACTGATAAATTGAGAAAATATCTCAACCTACCTACCACAGAAATCCATACATTTACATATACATATACATAAATATATATATGTATATTAATGTATGTATGTCATTATCCTTGACTAATTGGATTCAAAGTGGACCAACAGGCTCCTACTATATATGATATATCCTTGTTCCTCCTATATATCCTGATACATTACTTCTTTTTTGGTGAGAGTGAAATAATTAATATTAACTTGACCAACTTTAGTTATCTTTTGATGATAACCAACTAAACGCCATTAAAAGATCATATATATAGCAGCATGCATGGAGACACCATCAGTAATTTAGATAACTTTCGGCTATGTATATATATATGAAATGATATATTTATTCCAATTTTCTATTTGACATGCATATGATCGAAGGAAATGCAATGTTCATATACAGAACACATGTCCATGGAAATTGACTATAATTCTGGTATTATATGTATGTATGGGGCCGGATTCTATTTATCATTATTGGATGTGAATCATTCAATGAACCAGAGTACATATGTTATTAGAAGATGAAACGTCCACAATTTAAAAATAACCCTCTCATTTCTATTTAAAACAACACACTTATGCTACGTTTGGTTTTGTTGGCAAGTGTGGTAAGAAAATCATCGAATGCTTACAACGGATCCACTAATACTGTCACAAATTTACTTATACCAAGCTTTTACTAGATTTTTTGTCACAAATTTAATAAAGATAATATACTTTCTCTTATATTAACCAGAGCAAACGACGTATATTATATATAGTACAGGCTGATAGAATTAGGTCGCAAGAGATGTGGGGAGTGCAATAAAATATTAAAAGATAAAATAAAAAATTATGCCTAATTAAATTAGATAGACGAGAAGGAGCAAATTTGTTTTTCCTCCACAGAAAATGTCATTGATTTTCTTACCAGTGCAGGTAGCGGTGGCGTCGGCGGAGATTGTGGTGGTGGTGATGGTGGAAACGACAGCTGTGGTGGTGGTGGTGGTGATGGAGGCGGCAGCGATTTTCCCCTCTTCTCCCTCTTCTCTTCTCCCCCTTCTCCCTCTTCTCCCTATTCTTTTCTCCCTCTTTTTTTTCTTTTGTCGATCGAGAGTGACGAACTGGAATTGGAACTGGTTAATTGTAATAGATCAGCAACCGCTATCCGCGACGGCCTGCGGTCGCTACTTTTAAATGATGTGGAAGCATCAGCTACCGCATGCGGTCGCTGATTGTGAGTGGTAGCAAATAATTAAAGCGCCAACATTTCGTGCCAATTTTTTTGGAGGTAAAAGTGAACCTGCGACTGAATAGCGACCGGGTTCGGTCGCTAACATACCCTAGCGACCAAATTCAATGTCGATCGCTAATGTCGGTCGCTAATAATACTTTCTGCGACCAAAACGTGCGGTCGCTGATGGTTTTGGTCGCTGTTAGAGCATTTTCTTGTAGTGTCTTACTCACCCGTGCTCACCCCTACTTTAGCGACGGACCCGGCGACGATTTCGATCATATAACCGTCGTTTATACTTTTAACGACGGACAACATATAGCGTCACTAAAAGTATAAATGACGGTTGTATGATCGAAACATATCTGAGTCTGTCGTTAAAAGGAAGTGAGCACGGATGAATAAAATAAGGAGTATGCACTTGATTCGGACCGTGTATATATATATACTAGCGATAACCCGTGCCTGAAGGCACGGTGTAACGAAAAATTAAATTAAAATTTAAAAAATATTACATTATCTAAAGACATACATACTCAATCAACAATACATATTCAACCACCAAAACATCGAGCTAGTCGGTACTAATTTCACTAAATTTCGGCAAAATTTTCTTTAAAAATAGATATCCGGAAAATTCTAAACTTATCTACAAAACTTATAATCATCAATACTTATCTGTGTGTGTGGGTTCGAAATTTGAATAAGGAGGACAAGAGAGAGAGAGCTGCTGACGTGTATTTTGATGTGACATTTATGTATTTTCTCTCTCCGCTCTGTTTTATATTATATATATATATATATATATATATATATATATATATATAATACTCTGACCAAAAAGAAGATGAAAGAATATATGATTGGTCAGTCCTGATTAAGACAGCCAGCTAGAACCTTAGTAAGAAATATTTAAGACAGCAGGCCAAGTCAACATAAAATAGAACGACTACTGCCTGACAGGGATATTTGGGTCATGCGGGATTTCGTGAAAGCTAATACTACTAATATATGAATATAATTAATTTCCCTCGCCCCACTATGATATGAAATTTTCATATCCTTAGTTGAAAGTTTTGTGACCGTCCAAACTTATTGACCTTGTATATATTTGGACCATCGATCCATTGTGGAGTACTCTACTACACTTTTCTACAATCTTCACCATATATGCTGGTTTTCGATTGTTTATGTTCAAGAATATAAGGGCAATATAGACAATTGATAGTATATTTAATGTTTTATAATCATTTCTTTAATATTTGTGCACAACTCTAAAACGTTCTATATTAAGGAACAAAAGAATTACTACAACTATCTTTAAATGTCTTACTAGATTATGATTGTTAATTAATTTCACAACGAATTAACCACCGGCCCCTTAGCTTCAATGAATTTAAATCCGTTAAATTAAAATGCATATGGGAAGGTTTCAGACCTTAGGTGTAACTATCGATCGAGTAGATCATTTGATTTGGTGAAGATATTTCACCTGGGGGAAAAGCTAGCTGGCCTTTCAAGGATACCCACAAAAAGATTTTTATTTGTTTGGTTTAAATATTGTTTGGTCTTTATTAATTTGAATTTTTATATATATAAATTAGAATGTGCATTAAAGATGAAGGTTAGGAGAAAGAGTTTAATTTCAAGGTCTTGTACTTAATTAGTTTAATTTGTTTAAGATCGAATTTTCTGAAAGTGACTTTTGCACCGAGTTTTCTACCCACGTGCATTATTATTTTGTTTAAAAAATAAGAGATAATTAAATATATGCAGTTACGAGAAAGAAGCTAAACCTTTTCTTACTTTATGACTTGGCAATGATTATTTAATATTTTATCAATTTCAAATTATAAAATTAATATTAATTTTTAAAATCAATTTTAAATATTTTTAAATTTAAAATCCAGATGATTCTATTTAACGAATAAATTATTTATTAGAGTTTTCTTGATTATTGGCTAGGGCCAAATTAAAGGAGTACTATATAATAAATTAATACTAATATATATTTGTGAAAAGGTGCTGAAAGAGGGTGCCACTTAGGAAGTGTTTGATAAAAATTGAATGAATCTAAATCAGAATGAGCTGAATCTGAATCTGAATGAAAAAAGTTGTTTGATAATTGAAATGTCTGAAACATCTGAATGACAAAACTTTATTATTTTACATTTCTGAAAAAATTCAAAATTGTTGTAAATTTATTTAATATTACTTAATATAATAGTTAATATATTTTTTTTTACTTCATTCAGCTGCTCATTCAGCCATACAGCTTAAAAAATTTGACTTAGTCATTCAGTTCGTCCATCTTATCAATTCAGTCATTCAGACCAAAACAAACGCACTTACCGATTCAGCCATTCAGATTTAGCTTCATTCAGTTCTAAACAAACACCCCTTAGTCACAAAGAGATTGCTAGTATATATATAAATATATATATATCAGAGCCGGTCCTGGGTTTTTTAAGGCCCGGGGCAAAATTTCTCGAGTGTGCCCTTTATACGAATTAAATATAAAAATAAATAAATTATCAACTAATTAATTTTATTAAAATTATAAGAATTTACAAAAGATAAGGAAGAACACTTTAAAATATCATTGAAGCAAAGAATCATCACATGTACCTACAAAATAAAAATATCAATGAAATCGGTAAAATTAATAAAATATTCACTGTAGTTGACAAGTTTTATTGATTACACAATTGAACTTTTAATTTTTCAAATTATCCCACTAAACTAATTATTATTTTGAAATTGGGTTATTCCGTTAATAAAAATAATTGACATTAATTTTTTATCTACAAAACTAATGAATTACCCACCGTAGTTGGCACGTTTTACTGATTACACCATTGAACTTTTAATTTTTCAGATTACCCCATTAAACTAATTAAAAATAAATATTTTTAATATTTTTAAATTTTTTTATTATTTTCAATAAAAAATATTAGAAACTTTAATTTTTTTTCCATAAAATGAGTAAAGTTTCATAAAATATAGATTTTAAAAAATTAAAGTTTTATGAAACCTTAATGATTTAAAAAAAAATCTTTTGAAAATAAAGTTTATTTTTTTGAATCTATATTTTATAAAATTTTACTCATTTTTTTTAAAATATGAAGAATTTTCCAATTTTTTTCTTGAAAATAATATTTATTTATAAAAATTTTTATTTTCTTTTTTGAAAAAATTGAATCAATTTTTTTATTAACTTTTACTATTTTTTAATTTTAATTTCTATTTTTAGGTTTTTTTTAAAAAAATCTAATATTAAGAATGGGTAATTTTGTTAAAAAATTAAGTAGATATTAATTTAATTTAAAATCACTTTAATTTTTGAATCTATATTTTATGAATCTATATTAGCTTCTAACATTTTTTACTTAAAATAATAATAATTTTTAAAAATATTTAAAATAATTATTTTTAATTAGTTTGATGGGGTAATTTAAAAAATAAAAAGTGCAATGGTGTAATCAGTAAAATGTGTCAACTACAGTGCGCAATTCATTAGTTTTGTAGATAAAAAATTAACGTCCGTTTATTTTTTTTAACTGAATGACCCAATTTCAAAAATATAATTAGTTTAGTGGTGTAATTTAAAAAATTAAAAGTTCAATGATGTAATCAGAAAAACCTACCAACTACAGTGGATATTTCTTTAGTTTTTTCCAATGAAATCTAAATCACAAAATATCATTTAAAATGTGTTCTTGTTGCACTTTTAGATGTAAAATCATCAATTATATTATTATATTTAATATTTTTTAACATATCATTTTCAATACATAATATCGTTAATTTTTTTTTATACACATAAATACATAAACTTATAAAAAAAATTTTGGGCACCCTTCAATTGTGGGCCCTGGGCGGTCGCCCTGGTGGCCCTTGCCCAGGGCCGGCTCTGATATATATATATATATATATATATATATATATATATATATATATATATATATATATATATATATATATATATATACACACACAAAAAAAAACCTCATAATTAAAGTACAATTCTCAATTGCTAGGTAGCTGCTTGTGCAAGTATGTATAATCAATAATAATGAGAAATTAAATAAACGTCATGACAGCGTGGGAGTGAGGTCATGATAAATCCCCACCCCCACCACACAAAGAAAGGCTTCGATCTTTTCTTCTCGTGGTTTATAATGTTAGTTGGGGTGCAGCTAGCGCTATGATCAAATCTTTGAGTAAGAGAGAGAGAGATGCTACTAAAATTATATAAGTACTTTTTTTAAATAAAAAAAACAAGAAAACTGGCTAAATGCAGAAGAAAGAAAGGGGACTTTAATTAAAAGGTTAAAGACAACATGGGACCAATGTGTAGCCATGCGTGTGACCACCAAAAAGTGTCCCAAAAATATCGTGCTCTTTAAGCTAATTCCTTCCATATATGCATGCTCAAATCTGTATAGATTAAAAACTGAACTGAAACGGAATGAAGGAGAGAAAAATTAAAGAGACTATTAATTTAATTAATCCGTATTAAAAGTGCCCATAGATTGACCTGGCTGAGGAAAAAGAATAAAGACGTCCTTTAGTTAACAAAGTGAAGGATATAATAGCAGAGGTGCACAAGAGGGGACACTGGAAATGAGCTTGTTTGTACTTGGTAATTTTCGTAGGGTTAGTGTCATCATTCTTTAAATATTAGTTCATGTGAAAAATTTGCCAAAGCTAGCAATCCAATACTCCCTCTCCCTCTCTCTCTCTCTCTATATATATATATATATATATATGTGTATCTTCATCACAATATTTAGGGTTCTAAAAAGTGAGATAAAAAGATTAGTAGGGTTGATGATTGTTGTTTTTAACTTTTGTCAGCCTCCAGAGTTTCTTATTATTAAGCAGCTACAGTAATTACCCGGATCATGCTGGTGAATAGGGTTTGAGCCAAAGGACTTGCTCTTTTTAACTTTGCTTTGTCTGTACTATTTTGTGTTTATACTTTCCTGTTTTCAACTTTTTTTTTCTGCTTTGTATACCATAAACACAGCACGGTTACGTTTAAAAGAGGTTGCGCCGGCCTATTTAGACCCAACCATCCAACAAATTGCAGAAGAAATTAACTATAGCTACCTAGCACAATATGCCACATGTCAGATGTGATAATATACTCTCCTTGTTCGGTAAAGACTTGCTTAGTTTGATTTTTCTAGTTAAATTGACCAATTTTAAAAGTGATATATAAGCACATTTACTTATATTTTTGAACTTCCAAAAATTGAATGTTGTAGTAAATTAAATGTACTTAATTTCTTTTCTTATAGTTATAATCTCTTTAACCATATTTAAAAAAATAAAAATAAATTTTAATTCTAAAATTGGTCAATTTAACTTCAAAATTCAAACTAAGACAGACTTTGCGGGATGAGGGAATATATATTACCACTACTTTATATAAAAGTGGTCTAATTTTTCTGTCATGGCATTTTGGCCACTTTGAAGGACAAAGTTACCAAACCAACCAAAATTCCAACCAAGGGACGTATTCTTCTGGTTCCTTAATTGTTATTTAGAAGGTTCAACAGAGGAATATTGAATCATATCACGTGTGAAAGTGGAATTCAAATATCCGTAAAATTAAGAAAGGAACTTCTGGTTCTAGGGCTTTTCTTTTGTACAGTACGTACTAATATTGCAAATTCGTTCTACGTTTAATTGTCACCATTATTCATCATTCGATTTTTTTTTTCTCCCATGAGAACATAATTCATATGATTACTACAAATTAATTCTAGAGCAGTTACAACTTCTTGTTGTAAGTACTCTAAAAAAAGTAACATATAGTATTCAAATTCTCACTTCTACATTGTGTTTTAAGTACAGATGCTTTTGCCAAAAATATAAATATTTTGTTTGACGTAAAATTAATTACTTTTCATCTAAAATCTTTACACTCTAAAAAGGCTTTTAGTTTTACACTATGTTTCTTAGTTTTGGGACGGAAAAAAAAGAAAGAAAACTTAAGTTTCACATACTAAATTTCCCTCTTATATTAGTTTTATTATATTTATAATCTAAAGGTATAATATGGATTATAAAAGATGGTCTTATATATGTTATTTAGTGTTTCGTCTAAATTCGTCCATTTTTAATTAGATCGAAAAGTTTGGAGAAAAAAGTGGATAAATTTTTCATCCATTTATTTATTGTTTATTAAAAAATTCAATAACAAAAGAATTGAATAGAAAATATCTATTTCTTTTTTTTTTCGTCCATTTTAAAACTAATCAAACACTAAAATATTTACATATTTAATTTAAATACTTTTTAAATCCATCCAACCGTTCCGTTAAACGGCTCTAAAAAAGGGTAGGTTGCCTTGCCCCCATGCATGATTCTATTGGAAAAAGCAGGTGCCCCGTTGGTTTCATTCCTTCCCAATGGTCTTTATAGTAACAATATAAGCACCTGAAACCGAGGAATTAAGTTATAGTAGTAGTAGTAATTACTAAGTACACTAATGCATATATATATATATATATATATATATATATATATATAGAGTATATATGGATGTGTATATATAGAGATGGAAGGAGAGAGGGTAGTGTGTAGGGGGAGGAGTGTGTTCCACGACACAATGATTACTACATGGGCCTTGGGGAAACAGAAAGACTCGGCGTGGAAATAGCGAGCGGAGAGAGAGAGCATGGAAGAACGTGGACGCTTGACCGACGCAACAATGGCAATTAGGCAAAGCAAAGCTACCCCTTTTTATTACTACTCTCTATCTATGTGCGCTTTAATATATGAACGAATAGATGTAAGTATTTGGTCGGTCGACAATCTGTATGTTTTGTGTTGTGCTTGTGTTTCCCCCTGGCTATTTCCATCTCTCTCCCCCAGCCCAACTTACAGAGTGTAATTATACCCTTTCAACCAATCACTAATTAATTACTCTTTAGACAATACATATATACCAATACCATGCATGCATGCATATACTTATGTATATATTCTCATTTACATACATACCATGCATGCATACAAAAGTTGTAAAAAAATAAGAAGTGGCAATGATAGCTACAGAAAGAGAGAGGATGCCGTAAGAAGGAAATTAAAAGTATATATTATTAGTGGGAGGTGGGGAGAGGGCGCAGCATACTGTGTGTGAAGAGCCCAGCCAAAAAGATAAAAAATCAATAGCCAAACTTACTTGATTTTAGGATAAAAAGGCTCTCTTCTTCCACCCATAACAACCACAAAGCCAGTTTGTGCCAGAAAAAAAAGAAAAAAAAACTTCCAAAAGAGAAATAAAAGATCAGAAGAGATTCAAGAGGGGTCCAAGTTCATCTACCCATCAAAACAAGGTCTGTTTGTCTTACTTTTCTTTTCTGTTCCTTCCTTAATTCCATATATCTCCCTTTTATTCCCTTTTCCCCCATATATGTATACATATATATACACATGCATAACCAACTATATAAACATATATATATATATATGTATATATATAATCCAAGTTCTTGATCCCCTTTCTTTATATTAATTCTCCCTTTTCATCTTTATATCAAATAAAAATTAGTTGATTATGGAATAACCTAAAAGTTAATTGTTCAATCTCAAACTTGTTCTGCTTTTTTGTATTATATATTACTACTTCTACTTATATATAAAGAAAGAAGTGAGTTAGGGTGGGGAATATATATATAGAGAGAGAGACTGAGCGATGTGTACAAAGAAAGAAGATGAATTAGGAGAGTGTTCACATAATAATAGCGGTATACAAAACATTGGTCATCAATATCTATTTATTGATCAACAGATCATGCAGCATCAAAACATGAGTGACGCATATTTACAAGCAGATGCTGGTGGTAGTAGCATCATGTTTCCAGAAGTCATGCCGTGGACTCTCCCTCCACCTGTTCATCACGGCTTCAACCCTATTCGAGACCAAGACCCGTTTCTTCTCCCTCCTCCGCCACCTTGCGCACCCTATGGAGGAGGTTTCTTCAATAGGAGATCCTTTGGCTACGATGTCGGTCCATCTTCGGACCATCTCAGGCTCCTATCCGACACGGTACTTGGTCAAGTGATTCAACCTGGCTCAAGCCCATTTGGGCTCCAAGCTGAGCTAGGTAAGCTAACAGCTCAGGAGATAATGGATGCCAAGGCTCTAGCTGCCTCCAAGAGTCACAGTGAAGCTGAGAGGAGACGTAGAGAGAGAATCAATAACCACCTTGCTAAGTTGCGCAGTTTACTACCCAGCAACACCAAAGTAAGCACTCTATATACTACTCCATATCTATGTACTAGTTGGGTCCCATGCCTCCGGCACTGTATGGACAATATGATTTATCTCAAATTTTGAACGACCAAAATAATTTATTGAGTGAGCGGAAAATTTAAAGTTATTTGTATTTTATTAAATTATTATTAGATTATTAGATAGATAGATAGATGTATTTTATTAGATAGATGTATGAACGGTGGGATTTATCCTAAACTTTGGACGGCCCAGATGATTTATTAAGTGAGCGGAAAATTCAAAATCATTTGTATTTTATTAGATAGATCTATATACATATGTGTGTGTATATATATATATATATATATATATATATTCATAACACTATCTAACTATATTGCCATGCATGCGTCCAACATGCAATTATATATCTTTATACAACTAGTGTAACCCTTTTGTAGTTTGTTTACACTCGGTATTAATTTGGAATCTAAATCTCCATGTAGATATGTATTCTTAAAATCCTGCTAAGTGTGAATATTTTGTACAATAAAGAAATTAAGAAAACCTAGTCATCAAGCAAATATTTAGGTACAAAGAATATCTTACATGAAGTAACATGTTATATACACTGTCACGAATTACTATATACTCCGTATAATTTTTCTATATATTGCGTCCTTTTGTATTCTATCCTTTGGGAAGAAAATTAATGTTTGTTTTACAAACTAGACTAAGAATTAGGCTACTAGGTGGCCAAGTATATTCGGGGATCAAGATGACATGCATAATATTAAATGTATAATTATATATAACAGTCGTGTTATTTGGCAAGTTATTAGTTCTGAGTGAGTCATGTAATAGTTTCGAGGAAAGAAAAACGAAAAAATTTGAGTACTAACTATACACAGAAGGTTAATGTCGCAAAGTTCATATGATAAAGAGAACACAGCAGTTAAAAACTTTGCATGTAAAATTCTTGCCGGATTCGCAGTCAAAACTAAGTAATTAATAATGAAAAGAAGAGGGGTATATATAAGAAAATCATTCTTGTCACCATATATGCATATACAAGTATACTGAATTTTGAGTTCACGGTGTTGTAACTTGACCATTCATAGCTTTTTCGTTACATTTGCTATAATAACAAAAAACAAATACTTTAGTATTTGTTGATAGTACATCTTATGTTTGTGACTGATTAAATACATAATAAATTGACTAGTGCTAATAATTTGTTTTGCTATTGGTGTTATTAAGACGGACAAAGCTTCATTGCTAGCTGAAGTGATACAACATGTAAAGGAGCTAAAGCGCCAAACATCTATCATTGCCGAATCGAGCCCGGTCCCAACTGAGATGGACGAGTTAACAGTCGATAATGAGGCCGCTGATGATGGTAGGTTTGTGATCAAAGCTTCATTATGTTGCGAGGATAGAACTGATCTCTTGCCTGATCTCATCAAGACCTTGAAGGCCTTGAGACTAAGAACACTAAAAGCTGAAATAACAACACTTGGGGGGAGGGTGAAGAACGTTTTATTTATCACCGCAGACGATCAAGAATTGAGTGGCGGTGATCAGCAACATCCACCACCGCCACATCAGTATTCTATAAGCTCAATACAAGAAGCGCTTAAAGCTGTATTGGAAAAATCAAGTGGTGACGAGTCTTCATCAGGGAGTGTTAAGAGACAAAGAACCAATATATCAATATCCTATACTTAAAATTATATTACTTTCGTGTGCTCCTTTCATTTTTTTTTTGGGTGTCGTTTGTTAACTTTTATATGCTTACGGTTTAAAATGAGTAATATATATTTAAAAAGTCTATAAAAATGAGTTATATTTTAAAAAATAACTTTATATTATATAAATGTAACTCATTTTTATAAAATAGTGTCTATTTTAAACGAGTCGGGATCAAAATCTGAATCCGGATGGTAGTACATGATAGGGGTGTTTATATATTTTCCATAATTTGTGGAAAATATGGAGAGTGAGACAAGTGGATTTTGGTTGGTAAGTGGAGGGGAGGTGGGGTTTTCATATTATTGGGTTTCGTTTGGTTGTGCATAATAGTGGGGGGAGAGAGAGAATGATTTTTTTTGTGATCAGGAGAGAAACCTAAGATGAGAACCTATCAAAGAAATGTTGACTTAAATTGTTGGACTCCAACACCTATTAATTCTCTCCCTCTGTAAAAACTGAATCCGTATATATATATATATATATATATAGAATGGATCCTGTCCGGGAGTCCGGACAGGTCCTAAAATGCGGACCAAAATTTTTTTTTCTTTTTTTTGCTTTTTTTTTTAAAACAACTAAAAAAAAAAAAATTTATGGAACTGAAATTTTTTCATAATACAGTGTTTTGGGTGTGTTTTTAATACCTATACCAACCAATGTATGTACAGTCTGCCCAGACTGTACAGAAATATTTTGGTATAGGCATCCAAATCACGCCCAAAACACTGTATTATGAAAAAATTTCAATTCCATAAATTTTTTTTTTTTTAGTTGTTTCAAAAAAAAAAAGCAAAAAAAAAAAAATCCGGATTTTGTTAAAATCCGGGAGTCTCCAAAGAGAGCATGCAAGTTTCCAAGGTCACGAGAGCTTGTGATGACAAAGGAATGTACACTTGTAATTTCATATATGTTAATCTCTTTTTAACATTTCTACTTTCTCCTCATCATCTTTATTCAGTACTATTATATATATATATATATATATATATATATATATATATATATATATATATATATATATATATATATATATTGGATGATTATTATTATTATTAAAATATATATTAATTTGGTGTTAAAGGGTTTCATATGTTCTTAATTGTGATTCGATACATGTTAATACAAATTCGATTAGATATTCGATACATTCTCTTATGATATATACAAAATTAAATAAAACTAGGATACTTAATTATTATTGTTTTATTTTGTTCTTAAACTTAACTATGATTTAATATATGTAAAGTATTGTATTAAATATATTTTATCATTTCTAAGTAAAAAAATAAATTTAATTTATAATTATATTTATTATAAAGCTAGTTCTTATGCGGATACTCGAATTCGAGCTTGAATTTGAAGCTCGCGAATAATTTAAATATAATTTGATGCTAGTCAAATTATATTTAAATAATAAATATTTAAGTCGATTTAAATTTGAGTAGAATTTGAGTATGAGTATAAAAAATTGTGATATGCATTTATATATGTTTGAATTTAATTCGCGAGAATTTGCAGTAAAATAAAAAAGTAGAAAAAAGTTTACAATTCTATTATGACATGCAATGTATCTATCTAATAAAATACAAATGGTTTTGAATTTTCCGCTCATTCAATAAATCATCTGGATCGTCTAAAGTTTAGGATAAATCACACCATTCATCTATCTAATAAAATACAATTTATCTAATTCTATCTATATCTATATTCTATATATCTAATTATATCTAATAAAATATAAATGATTTTGAATATTCCGTTCACTCAATAAATCATCTGGGACGTCCAAAGTTTGGGATAAATCCCACCATCCATCTATCTAATAAAATACAAATTATTTTAAATTTCTCGCTTACTCAATAAATCATCTGAATCGTCCAAAGTTTAGAATAAATCCCAACGTTTATAGTGCCGGAGGCACGGGACTGTTGCTAGTTAAATTACATTACATTATTTAGTCGTCATCCATTCATAAACGACGAAAAAGACGGGAAAGCAATGCAATGTATAGAGTCAATGGTGTTTGCATGAAAGCAAATTCGTAAAGGAGAGAGTTGTCTGTATATTAATGGATACCGCTCGAAACCCTCGTTTATTTTGTCTCTATACATCATCTGCTTTAACCATTTATGTACTTTAACTGTACATATATGCATACATATACCTGTATAAACACTGTATAATATTATATATAGAGAGATTTAGGAGAGTGAAGATGATGATGGTTCGGCAGCGGCAGCGGCAGCGGCAGCGGGCGAGAGTGATGAGTTGGAGGAGAGTGGCGAAGTCGCTGCAGGCACTGGTGGCCCACGGCTTGCTCTTCTCTTTCACGTTTCTCCTTGTTCTTAAGCTCCATTACGCCGCCGTTTCTTTCTCTTGGTGGTTCGTTCTCTCCCTCTCAGAGAAATGTGTAACAGGAAAGGAAAAATTATTACTTATTTAGGGCTTTAAAATTGCTAAGCCTACGAATTCCTTAATCTATATATGTTATTATTTGATTGAGGAAGCAAATGCCTTCTCTGTAAATTGATGAATTAGTTTTATTTAGTTGAGTTTTTTTTACTTTATATAATTAATGTTTTCTGTTGGTGCATTTTATAACAATTGAACTCTTTTTAGCTCTGATATATGGAAGTGATAAATGCACTCCATAGCGGAACAAATTTTGCTACATTTTAACATTAGAGTGGGGTGCATTATCCTTGCCTACCAGAAAGTCATTTTTAGTTGTTTATTCAGTTAAAGATTAGTTTTTACCTCTTACCTTTTTCTTCAAAGGTTCAGCTATGGTGGGGTGTTTTGTGAAATTACTACCACTAGTTGCACAGTAAAACAAAATTTTCTTTCAATTTCTTCAATCCATATAATTAGAATAAACCTTATTGATTCATATATCTTGTTTCATATACTTACGCACGGAGAGAGACACACTATACTATATATATGTATGTGTTGAGATATTAAGTTCCACATCGGTCAATTAAGATTTGGAGACTCAATATATAACTTGAGAGGATACTTTACTTATTGATAGTTAGTTTTGAGTTGGATGCTTCAATTTGGTATCAGAGCAGACACCATTCATGTGCATGCCCACATACTCCACTTCAAATTACCTCACACGTGATGGGTAGTGTTGAGATATAAAGTCCCACATAGGACAACTAAAACCTGGATATTTAATATATAACTCGAGAGACTACTTCACTCATTGCCAATTGGTTTTGAGTTGGATGTTTCAATAGTATGAAACCTCAGAACATGTCGACGCTGTTTTAATCTCGATCGAGGTTTTGATGGTTTAGACTTTTGTCAAAGAAGTTCAATGAGTGAGACCAAGGAAAAGAAAAGTTAAAATTGTACTGAACGTATCAAGTTTCTGATGGTCAATTCTGAGTCATCTTGAATTGAGTTACGTGGATATAGACTTCCCATGCTGGAATGAGTTTGGTAATGTACCTTTCAAGGAAACTATTTTGTGATATTAGGATATATCCAAAACTAGCTACCCAAGAAAGCTTGCAAGAAGTGATGATGGAGTCAAAGGTCAAATTTTTCTTATTGTTCTGTTGATTTGAAACAGATAGGTTTCCTCATGGTTTGGTCCTTGGGTCATGTTATTTGGTTAGGCTTAAATTGTTTTGGAGATGATTTGTTTCATATGAAGCTTTGCATCCAATAAAGCAAGAATTTTTATTTTCTTGCCTTGATTCATCCAATAAAGCAAAGAAGAATCCAATATTTTTATTATTTTTTTATGCACAAAAATGTTCAATGCCTGAACTAGAATTGGAAGTTATCTGCTGCCATATATGTACAAAGTTACAAACCTATTACTGAGTTTGCAAGATTGTTGGTCTGTACATGGTCGATAAACATGGGAATTCTCTTAATTGTTTTAACTTTGTTGCTTTCTTTTGTTTTGCAGGATTGTTTTCATCCCTATCTGGTTATTTCATGTTGTTTTTGCACGTGTCAGATTCTCTATACCTGCTCCATCAATTCCTTGGGATCGCTATGTATGACACAATATATTAAACTAATTTATTATTTTTATGTGACTGTTTATTATGTTGTTTTTGTTTAAGTACAAAAATTGTATCATAAGCCATTATATTAACAGCAACTCGTACACTTCTCTATGGGCAGTGGGCACCGTTTCACGCCATTGCGGCGACGCCTTTGCTTGTTGCTTTTGAACTACTGCTCTGTATATATCTTGACGGTAGTTATGGTAAACAGGGAACATCCTTAATAAACACTGTGATATATTCCACTAGACCAATTGAGCTCTTCTACCCTTTGTCAAAGTATTTTTTTAATTTATATTTAGAACTATATTGAAGTATTGTGTTAAATTGTGCAAGTTAAAGCTATAACTTTAGTGTAGTAAATTACGAAATTAAATGTTAGCAATCTTAATGCTAATATTTTATCTTGAGTATCTGTATACCATGTTATGTTTGTTACTAAATGTCTTCATCTGCATTAGTAGGCTAAAAGTACCTGTCTTTATTATGCTTCAAGTTACCAAAGCCTTATCAACTCATTTATTTATGAGCTGTGACGTAATGCAGCTATAAACTTGAAGATTGTTTTTTCACCCTTGCTAGCGCTTGAAACAGCAATTTTCATCGATAATGTTAGGTAAGCTCCATATTTTTTGTAGCAAATAAGTTCATGTTGTCTAGTTGTTTTGAAAGCTTCCTCATGCAAACCTTCGAGCTGTATTTAAATCAAAACATATTATAAAACGCGCATTAGTTCATTGGTTACACAATCTAGTTTACATTGATTTATACACTTGCTACTTTATGATGGCAAATTCTGCTTCAACCTCCGTAACCGGTTGTTTTTCTTTTTAGGATGTTTAAGTCTTTACTACCAGGAGATGATGTTACCGTGACTGATGCAACAATATTGAAGGCCCTTCCTGTAAGCCTATATTTAAAGTATAATCATATCCAATAACTAATTGTTTTCAGGGCAAAATAAGATGATAAACTTTCCTTCTCTAGTCTCCACAAGTTTGCTTAGAGTTCTTGCAAGACACGATTGATGACCATGAAATGACATAACATTACTTTTCTTTCTTCTGACTGTCAAATTTTGAACCATTATGTGAAAAATCCATTTTAATAAATTAGCCATCTTAGAGTTGACTTTTTCCTTTTAAATTACTTATTAATTGAAGTATTTCTCCACTTTTCTATGAATTATTACTTCTTTCCATGTGAATTAGTTTTCTAAATCATTCTTTTTGTTATTCACACATTCCCAATAAATACTAAAAGCTAGAATGAATAGAGAAAGAGAGTCTAGAGAGCCATTAAATAGAAGACATGTTGTACTGGTAATATGAGAGAGAAAATGGTATAATAATTCTTCAGTTCTCAATGTAAACCTTTTCTCATTTCTTCAATTTTCAACAAAAGTTGAGTAAAAAGATTACGAGGGTATAAGTGAAAAAATAAGAAAAAAATAGTTACAAATATAGAAATAGGACATTTATTGCGGAACATCCTAAAAAAGAAATTAGGACGTTTAATACGGGACAGAGGGAGTATTTAATTTATGTTGCTTACACTGAATAAACATAGCTTTTTTAAGTTTCACACAGCTGTCTGTAGTTTATTTTAATTTATCATGGAACTTCTTTTTATTTCATTGAATCATCTTTTGTATAAACAATTTAAACAGTTGCTTATTTATATATAGTTAGTTCTTACATCGATATCCTTTGACACTTGATAATTTAAGTTTCTAATATTTGTATCAGCACCTTTGGATTGCCTTCTCTATGATCTTCAACATTGCCGCGACGACATTCACACTTTTAAAGCTATGCGGTAATTTGTTTATTGTATACCGATAATAAATTTTGCATTTTCACATTGAGTTGGCATTATCCAATATTATTCATACTTTTTGTAATTCGGGCAGCATTTTCTTATTTAACAGGTAAATTGTTTTGTTTATGAGAAGTCAGTTTTTTAATTATTTCAGAAGTCCACATTTAATTAAGTGCTATGGTAGGATGACCTTATCTGTAACAACTTCTAGAGACCAGTCCTTATTTTAAAGTTGTGATGTATGCACAAGATATATTATTACATCATACAAGTAAATGTTGGCAAACCCACCTCCTTTGTAATAACTGGTAGCTCTTTGTGATATAAATTTATTTCTTAAATGTTTGTCAGAGACTTAAAGTGGAAGCAAATTTTTATAAGAGGAGAAAAGAAACTTTCTCGTTCTGAACAACACTGATAGTTTTTATCTATATTAGTGGGTGACTGGGTGTAGGTTAGTTCATCGTTGCTTCCAGAAGAATTCAAAGGTGGATTGACTGGGGCCCTCCATATGACAGCCACCACAATCACCTGATATCCTTGTGGGGAAATGTGCTTTTGTCGCTAGAATTACTAGATGTACTTATCACTCATAGATATCCTGGCCAGTTATCTCCTGTAAATATCTTGCCATTTAAGTGCCATTGGGGAACCATTTTATAGACTCATGGGTGCAAGAATAAAACAATCAGGCTCTAAATGAAGTTATAGGCAGAATAAGAACTCACTATTAGCATTGAAGTATGGAGGTAGTTACTACTGCCATTGCCGTTGGTACTCCTCAACAGCCGGTAGGGTGGTGGTCCAGTTTTCTCCCGTAAATATCTTGCCATTTTAGTGCCATCAGGGAAACCATTTTAAAGACCCACAGATACGAGAAGAAAACAATTGGGTTCTATATGAAGTTACAAACAGAATAAGAACCCACTATTAGATTGAAGTATGGAGGTAGTAGTCACTAGACTCACTACTGCCGTTGGTACTGTTTAACTGCTGGCAGTGGTGGTTATAATTTGAGTGGCATTGCAAATTGGGTGCTGTAAAGACACGGGGCTATGAGAAACGAAATCAGTCCGACTCTAACTCTAGTGTAAGAAAGAACAAGAAATTTTGTAGCTTGAAGGAACCAAAAGATAAGATGAAGAAGAATACTCTCTCCGTTCCACATAAAGAGCCCCATTTTTACTTTTAAGAACAAAATTTGTGAAATCCTAAATTTTTTAAAACTACATATTTTGTAATTTGTAATAATTTTAATTTTCACTTAAATTATATGAATTCAAATTGATTTTGAATTCGAATATGTCACAAAATGACTTCAAAAAATCATAATAGGGCTCTTGCTTTGGGTCGGAGATCATCAATTTTGATTAACTGGGTTGAAGGTCAATATTTCAACCCCTACTCAAGTCATTTGGCCGCTCTAGTTATGAATAATTGAGTGCCTTTGTATCTAGAGCATGTGATCTACATTTGCTTGAATACTAGATGCATATGATAGTTGTGCATAATGTGGTCAGTTTTTCAGGGATTATTATTACATGTGAAATTTTGATTTGTCTGAACTTCAAGAATTTCCATTACATTCCTTTTAATGTTTTTCCCCCAATATCTTTTTTGGACATATATGCAGGTGATTCAGAAGTTATTTTTTGGTGGGAGATATTTCTTAATTATGGGTACAGTTGATTTATGTTTGTATTTAAGACTTTTGAGTACATCATTGTGGTTTATCCTGCTATCTTTGTGTATTAATTTTGTTGTTGTGCCTGCTTTGCAGATTTGCCCAGTGCTTTTTGCTTTTTTTACTTGCACAAAGTGGTATAATCCCGCAATTCATAGACATTCTCATGTTAGCACGACCAGTTTATCCTCAACAATCGTTGGATATCTTGACTGGAAATCCGTCTTCATTTTATCTTCAAACGAAGACCATCAACAGAGTCGGAGACGCAGTTTGCAAGACGTCGGTGGGAATATCATGAAACTTCTATTGATCTTGTTTCAGATCCTGCTCTTTATGCATTTACAGGTATTTGATGGTTTGAGAAGTGCCTATTTTCAGATATAGTCAGTTTCGTATCAGGATGAGTTCGTCTTTAATACTTTTAGTTTCCAGGTACAACTGTCTATATCTAAACACATCACAATTCCATATGTCTTCTCTCCTCTTTTGTTGCTTCAAGGAGCTGGGTTATTCTTTACCATATATATATTTGTGGAAAAAATTATACTCATAATACATACCGGAGATGGTTCAGGAAGATATTTTGAGATGTCTTCAAAAGCCCGTGATATTTTTGCGTTTATGCACCATGGATCGAGGTATTGGCTGTAAATTGAGTGTGAAATAACATATCCTTTGTAAATCAGTATAAATCCTTAACATAATATGGGTAGTCCTAAAAATTGCATATTGACTACAGTTTACTGGGTTGGTGGTCAATTGATGAAGAAAGTCGGGAGGAACTGGCTCGACTTTACTGTGCTGATTTATCTAGGTCAGTCTTTCTATGTTGCTCTGAGGAGCCTTCTTATAGAATCTTTTTGATTTAGTATCTTTTCATACTTGCACAACTGGCACCTAGTCCTAACATAATTATTCACTTAATATAGACTTGCAAAACTAACTTGTGATTGGATAGGATGTGTGAAATCTCATACTTGGTATATTTTTCTTCAATCTGATAGAATTATGTGGTCTTTCGATCATAGATCCTAATTCTGATGAAGAGATGAAGAAAGGTAAAACTGCTTCAGGAGTAGCGTTACTTGATCATAGTTTTCATGGTGTCACAGAGAAATGCGGCGGTAGTTGACCGTTAGGACATCTCGTCCGTATGACGACAAGTCATTAATAATGTGCAATTTATACATTATTTATTTTACTTCAAAAATATACTAAACAATAAAATTGTGTATACATTAAAACCTAGAACGTAATAACTAACATTATGGAATACAAGTAAAAACACAATTCTATAAGTACTTCACATTCAAAATTCAAAAGTAAAGTACTTGACATTAAAAACCAGTAGAATAAGTCAACAAACACCATGTAGAAAATAAAGAATCAACCAAGTCATCATCCATCACACATTACTAGTCGCAAGTCCATGGGTTATGATGAGTTATGGGTAAAAAATGACTTAATCACTTAACTTGGGCCAGCTATCAAGGTGTGTGAGCCTTAGCGTCCAAGGCGTTGTCTTGCCTTTCTCCAGCGCTAAGATGCCTAGACGTCGCCTAGGCGACTACAACTATGTACTTGATCATTCATTTCTAGGTGTAGTGGTAAGCTGTAGAACTCATGTAGACCTTAATGTCCTCAGATATTTAGCCAAGTCAAAACTTCATATAAGGAAGGGCGTGACTCTGAACCAGTAGGATATAGATTGTGCCACGATACTGCATACTGATGAATTACGTGGTAATTTCTGTAATATCTTGGAGTAAGTCAATGTGAACAGCTGCACAATATCGCTTTCCAAGGATTCTTTCTCCTGCTAATTATGTCCAAAAAATTGAGCTTGCAACGTGCATTATTGATGTAAAATCAATTGAACTTTGTAATATTGTATAGGATTCAGTTTCCCCTTGTTTGTGCCTGAGTTTCATCTCTCCCTATCAGCGAGTTTTTGATCTGTTGAATTCTAATGCTTGCATTGACATACTAGTTTCCATTATCAATTGGCTCCACGAGTCATGATAACATGTTTTGCATATACGATTAACTAAATTAGATTACCTGATAAATGATTTGAACGTTTGTATTATAGATGGTATACCATATTTACTCTTGATGCTTACTATTAGCTGTTATTACAAATTCACTGCACTGTATTTGCTAATATTTAATGTAGTCTTGAGCAAGTATCACTTATTTTATATAGTTTGTACTTTGTAGTCTGTTGATCTTTGTTGATTTATCTCTGTCCAGTTACAACACTTTCTCACCTGATGTCGTAAAGAAAATGCCCAAAGTGGGTCTTATTGAGGAGGTGAAACATTCTTTTTATAGTTTCATCTGTTGTTCACTGAATTCCAATTATTTTCTTTTAGTCTCAAATTCAGTTAGATCCTTGATCTTTCTAAATGCCATGCAAATCCCTTTTCTCAGATCCAGAGACTACAAGCAGCACTTGGTGAGCAAACAGAGATCAGAAAATCTAGCCAGGAGGAGTATGAAAAACTTCAAAATGTAAAGTTCTACAACTTTAGATGATAGTCTTTAATGCTGTGATATGCTGATTTATAAGCTTCTGTTCTAAATCTGTACTTGTTTGTTAATTAACAGTGCTGCCTGTTTCACTGTTAAATGTATGATTGGTTAATGAGTCGTTCTCCAACATTTTTTTTCTACGACTTCCTACATATTCCTATTTAAAATTCTTAACTGGATAGTAGAAAACAAATAAATTCCAAAATGGAACCATGGTCTTCCATGGAGATTGCTTGAACGTCTTTTTGGGAATTGACCCGTTATTTATATATTTATATTTTAGAAGCGAAACACGCATAGGTCATCAAGCAAAGATTGTCAAGAGCAGTCTCCTTGGTTATTATTTATTCTAAAGTTCATAATTGTATTGATGTCATCGCTGATGTGGACAAGAAGCCCGTCTAAGAGCTCTGATGCCCTGCCCAAAAGAAAGTTAAAGCAACTTGAAATGGAAGTGGGGGTGAGTATCGGTATTTAGCCTCAAGGAGAAAGTGCTTGTTATGTAAGTTTTTGGGACTTAAATTTTTGATGCCTTGCAATGCCCTGGGATTATAACTGATTATGGATACTGGATCAAATGCAGTATGAGGTCTTATCCCGTATTCCGGATATGTGTGAATTAGGTTAGACCACTATATTAATCCAGATATGTACACTAAATAAATGGTTATCTTCACTGTTGAATTTGAGTCGAGTATTTCTATATTTAATAAATCAGTTATATATAATGATGAACTTTTCTAGGAAATTATTCTCATGTAAAAGTAATTCATCTTCCTGAGTATTTTGATGTTGATTACGCAGTGGTACTATAGATGATGTAACAACCCATTTGGAGGCCATCTGGGTCAGCCAGCTAGGTGGACTTGCGCCATTACACATGTATTCAAGTAATTGGGAAAATGAGGGAAACATTTTTTATAAAAAAAAATAGGAAAGTTTTAATTTTTTGTTTTATTTTGCATGTTTTTCTCCATCTGTGTGCTTATATTTTGTGATTTGAATGTTGAATGATTTATCAACTTGTATGGTTAAGCAGGAAAAGATCCTATGTCAGGTTTGCTTTGAAGAACAGATAAGTACAGTCCTACTCCCGTGTAGGCATTACATCCTTTGCAGGCAAGTGAATCAATCTTTATGCTGCTAACCATTCATTTTGTAGTGTACTATTCATTTTACTATTCAATATGAAACAAAAGAAACTTTTCTTTTCTTTTTTTGGTTTGCTAAATTAAAAGGAACTTTCACTTTGCTTACAAGCATGGATTTATTTTCTGTAGCAAGGAGTGTTCTTACATATATTTGAAAACTTCATTTTTTTTTTTAATAATTGCACTTGCAGCCTCTTTAAATCACTCTAATTGCTATTTGCACTATTGAATTTTGTGAAGGCTCGCTTATACTGATCATGCATCTTCTTCATGCCTTTCAGATCTTGTTGTAGGAGGTGTAAAAGGTGCCCCATCTGCCGCGTCTATATTGAACGACACTTATGTGTAAATGAAGTGTAGTCTTTTAGTATCAATTCACTTTTCTCAATATACAAAAATACATACTTTCTGAATGACACTCGCATCTTGTTGAGTCTGTAAGCACAGTATTTAAATCAACAAGTGAATGCAGTTTCCCTCAAGTTATGTCACCACTCGGAAGAATCTGAGATATTACGCTTGACTATATTTACAATTAATATTATCTTCCCTAGTTTAGAGAGATCAGATGAAAGTTGATCCCAAGGATCAGTTACAGCAAATATATAAAGATCATAAGGATCATTATTGTGTTATCATATTCCCATAACCCATTGGAGAATTTTGGAAAGTTTTTGGAGTAATGCTGTTGCCTTCTCTTAACCTCTTGAAATCAATTCACAGATTTATTTGGTATAGAATTGTAATATTCGCAACATAATAGTATCATTTTGACTATGCTTTTCTTATCTTATTTTCAGATAATTAATACTCAAAACAATGTTTAAATTCAGTAGATGGGCTAGTTATTCAAGAAGTAGATTTGGCAGAATATTATGAACTTTAGTTGGATATGCATCATGCATGATGTTAAAGTGATCAATGGATTCAATACTTGAACTTGGTCTCCGTTCCCTCATGAATTTTATTTGTTTGGTAGAATCTCTCATGAAGGTAATGAAATCTGAAGTTTTGGGGATTTTAAGCAAATTATCTGAAATTCCTTTTCTATTATGCTTTAGCTCTTGTTAATCCTAAAACAATTTCTTTGAAATATGTAACTTCAAACTATAAACCGGAGGAATCACTTGCAACTCTATGGTGAATGCTTGGACAACCCTTAAACTTGTCGTCATTCCATTTTTTTCCCCTCCAGGCTCCAATTTATAATTTGGATATATGATATTTTGGGTAATGCTAGGTCTCAAAAAGTTCCGAGTGTCTTAAAGCCATAAAATTGGTTGGAGTTGGCACTGTGCATATAAGTTGGGGTCAAACATCAAAACAACATTTAGCATCAATGGGCTTCAACAAATAATTTTAATTGCATCGATTATTGAGCACATGTACTGAATAATCAAGGACGAAAACTCGTCTCTCTCTCCATGCACCTTTATGGCAAGCACGATTCAAGGTATCCCCGTCAACTTTCCACAAGAAGTTCATATGCCAATGATTTAACTGACCAAAATGTCAGGGGTGATATTGATCAAAAGCCTACAAACACACAGCAGGCAATTTCAGTGCTAATCTAAAAAATAAAAATCTGCTTATTTTGGTTAATCAAGATAACAAGATAGACGGTACAATTGATGGAAAATGTCAAAAGAATTATACTACTCATTTATCTTCATAATTCTACAAAATTTCTCAACCTTGGGCTGCTTCAATTTTAGAAAACTGGAACCTTCTATAACAACTAATAGCATAGTTTATATATATGTATATCATAGTGCCTCCTTGAGATTGAAAGTTCTAGATATTGCCCTGGCATGATCATATTCATTGAGCTCAACCAGCATCTTCTTCAATCGACGAGCGAGTCCACTTGTCCCAGTCTCTGCCCCACCAGAAATATGCTTCTTCTCCAGTGTCTTTCCAAGTACAAGCAAGTAATCCACCAGATGTTGCAACTTCGGACTGCATGATGACATTGTATAACAATTATAACCTTAAAAGATTCTTCTATGCACGTAGAAGATTGCAAACCAAAATTTAGATGTCATATGATTGCAGATAATTGTTCAATTTAGTCAGAAAATGGTAGTATGACTGCAAATACAAACATGATTGAATGAATTGTTTTGCATTAATGAGGATGATGAAGCAGTTGAAAGGCAACAAGAAAATACTACATTAGATGAATGGTCATCTAAAATGGTTCTGTGCAAGTTGCAGCAAATACCAATAGATGTACCATTAAAATGTGTGGACCACACAAAAATTGGTTCCAGGCACTCTATATCCAAACCACTACCAACAAACAACCCCCCCCCCCCCCCCCAAAAAAAAAATAGAGAAAGAAAAATAAAAAGGAGTCTCCTTTAAATCCTAAAACAAGCAAATTCGAGGCAGAAGCAAAATTAGCAGGCACAAGGGCACTTAAAAGGAACCAGTAGATTACAGGTAAGACATAAGAGCCCATATATAGTAATGGTAGGCAATAGTGATAATTGTCAAGATCAATGCAACATGACTTGAGTAAAAGTAGCTCAAATATTAAACATAAGTGACTGGACAGAGATATTATAATAGCAAACGCAGATTATGTGCATTTGAATGTATGCATTAACATTCCAAGCATGAAAAACAGGAAATGAAATAACATACACATATTTACTCGAGACATATCATTAAGAAAACTAATCATGCAATACACTGGCAATTCCAGGGTTTTGAAGAGAGCAATCAATGCAAGTCACATAACAAGAAGACTGAAAATTTAGTATGCAGAGTGTGAAGTATCCTAGTAAAACATACCTTCGTTCCCCAGTTACACTTGAACCCGACCACACCCCACATAATGAGGCAATGATCCTCTCAGTTCTTGTGACAGCATCATGAACATTTGACTGAATGCTTCGCAGATGGGGAAGAATTTTACCAGATAAAAGGTCATCAAGAGCTAGCTTCTCCAGAACAGGCATTGATAAAACCTTATTCCACAAGCAAATATTCCTCATTAATCTTACAGACATACCAAACTTATATGCTGCAACTCGTGCTGCATTTGGCACAGCCTTCATTACAAGTGTGTTCCATGTTGGCACCTATGAATTGAATTACAAGAAAAATTATTCAGGAATAAAATATTAGGAATATTACATATATATATATATATATATATATATTGCCATGTAAGAATATTTTATGAGATCTAAACAAATATAGAAAATTTGAATCGATAGGCTAGGGAGTTATACCATCAGATCAGCTACAGCATCAGTTAGACGATCACGAAGAGCAGTTACTAGTACACCTAGAGACTTGCTGGAGAGTGGAACATATCTGAAGACCAAATTTGTAGCTGTAACAGCATACTTTGTCTCACGAGTACTAAGCATATCCCAGCAATGAGATATCTCATGATGCAAAATAGGAATTGAAACCTTCTCCACCAGTTCAGGTATAATGTTAGTATCAGCATCATCCTCTGGAAGGCCATAATCGAAATAGCAAGGAATGCCTGAACAATGGAAGATAAACTCTCAAGTATCAATGATCAAACAGAAGCAGACAAGTATGTACGCAAGCACATGAAGGGAAAAAAAGAGAAAAGAATAACTGCGTAGCTCATAGACTGAAGAAAAAGGAACATTCAAACATTTAGAATTTAGCAAAAAAGGAGCACAAGGCAAGAGAGGATGGGACCAGCTATTGCCTATGCGACAGATGTTATCATTCTTATTTATTTTATTTCTCATGACAGGTTCAAGCCCATGCTTGAAACTTTTTCACCTTGTCAGTAATTACTCACCCACTCAAGTGTAGGCTACAAAAGCACAGGCACGAAAGCCTTCCTCTGAGGTTCAAGAGATTTGAGCAGAGCTTACGTACCACTTCGTATCTATAAAATCTGAATCTTCATGAAGTGGATCCCACTTTAGAAGTTCCAACCTTACATATGGAGAGAAGATTGCAGGTACACTTAGTGACATATAAGCATCATTGTAGCTGGATGGATAATCTCTTTTCCATCTTTCAAACCTTTCTTTCACCACTGAAAGTTGTGAATATTCCTCGGCTGCATCACTGAAAACCTGTTCAGCAATCTGAAGTAGCTGATCACGGTTAGATTGGTATGCAGTGCTCTCAGAATCGCTTTCATCAGTGCTTGATTCTCCTTCGATTCGCTGATAGGAATTATCATCTTCCATGGATGATAATCTCTTAGAATCTGATCGAGCTTTCCTGCGATGACGTGCCTCTGCCCTTCGTGCCATGTCCAATCGTTTCTGCAGGTTCTCATCTCTACCAAACTCATCGAGCTTCACTGGAAGATGTCTTGATTCTCTCAAGGCAGAAGATGCAGCCTGAGCTGCACTTGTAGCTCCATCTAATATTGAGGCACTATTACCACCTCTATTAAAAACTGACATTGCTGCATTTATAGCAGCTTCTACCTCCACCACTTCATCATTACTATCAGCTGCTCTTCTTTCTAATGTAGTTGCTGCACGTTCTTCATGAAGCTTTTGCATCTGGTACTCAAGTTCCTCAATGAAAGGAGCTTTATCCTGAAAGCATAAAACTACCATACCTTAGTGTAGTCCAACAAGAGGGGATGCCCCTTCAACAGGCAATTCAGGAAAAAAAACAAAAGATAACAGCAACAGAAAGAAGATACCAAATCATGCATTAAAACCTGAAACTCTTAAATGCAAAGTCTAGATTATGGATAAATCAAGCTAAATTTGAAAAGTAATCGACTCCGCTTGGTATATTATAATTCCAAGTTTCATTCTGTTATAAATTAAAGCATGCCAAAAACCACTTATAACATGCCCCAAAAAATATAGTACATAGCACCAAGTATTTACCACATGTAGAAAGCAGAATAGAAAACTTATTTTCCAAAAGGTTACATATCTGCTGAAAACCTAATAATAATATTTGTTGTAACTAACACAAATGCTAGTAAATGCTATGGTATGCTCTGTTTTGTCATGTAACTTTACATAATTCTGAATTCTGATGAAACTTCGAGAATTAAATTCCAGTCACTACAGGATTATATTCTACAGATTTCCATGTTATCATCCACCTCATTATCTTTCTCTTCTTTTGACAATCGAGTAAGAGAATATAAAAATTGAAATTTTTTTGAAACCAAATGTATGTCACTGACTCGCGCAATGTATGTGATAGTACATCGGTATCAATATTTAAGCCAATCTATGTTGGTGAGTCGATCATTCTAGGATACTATCATTTTCAATTTTTTATATATATAAAATATCATTATACTTTATTGCTAAAGCACCAAACATTTCATGTCAAATGTGTCAGAACTATGAGTAAATTGACACCTTTCAAAATAAGTGACGCTTAAGAGATTAAACTTGGGAAAGCTGGGGTTTAGTTTAAAAAGTAAAATAGAAGCTGGACAGATGAGATTATATAGTAAAACAGAGGCTGGACTCCCATTCTGCTGGGGAGAAAATGATCATCAACAATAAAAGAATGGCATCAGAAAACAGAACAAACAGGAGTTGAGTCTTTCTAGAACAATAATGCCAGAATCATTGTTAAATACTAAACTATTCAAGCATACAATATACATACACATATAAGTGTATATATATCTATAAGTACAATTCAAGCATATATCAAATAGCCTAATTAAAATAAACCTTCTAAATCATCACAATCAATATTGCAATCAGATATAAGGATTCAGGCCCCAGCCTCCACCCCCGCCAGTCTTATTCAGGTTTAATAACTACATTACCATCTTTGACATCTTTTATTATGAATCATAACTCATAAATTACTGTCTTGTTCCAATTTATTTGGCCATTTTTTTTGTGTGATTTCAATACAAGTTTGAATGTAGGCATTATACCTTAACTTTTTTCACATGTTTCTAAATTCTCATTACATTTTCAACTATATTAGATACATATAAAAATATAATTACACAATTGTGATTCTAACAAATCTTAAAATATGTGCTTACCAAACCTAAAAAAATTGATCATGCGACATCGGCCTGGGGGAGGATAAATTTGTCTAAACTAATAAACGGTGTTAAAAAAAAGGTAGAAACAGATGTAGTTTATATACATGCTCAAGAGCTAGGTGTATAAGAAAATAACCAAAAGTACAAGGTAAATTCATAAATCAGATAAACACATACCTGCAAAAAGTCGCATATAACGGAAACAAAATCACGAAGCTTTTGCATAAAGATGAACTTCTCACCAGATGCGGATAGAGAATTTTCAAGGGCAGTGACCTTCAACAATGAGGCTGACAAATTTTCATCTGTCCTAGTTAATGATAACATGGTTCTGCCATGTGTTTCCTAATAAGACATAGATAACTGCATTAAAAATTATACTAAACCAAAGTTTTTACAATGCATAAAATATATAACATGCACTACGACCAATTTTTTTTAAAATGCCTACCTCAGTACATTAAACCAGGCATATAAAAAAGTGTAAAGCAATTTAACATATCATGTGCACTTATTTTCCGGATGGTCATTTAAATTGGAGTGAAAAACCAGAACTTATTTGTTGCACAAATCAACAACAAAATGTAGTATGTCAATGGTTTTTCAAAAGAAAATAAAAAAAAATTCTATCTATCCCTACTTCTAATACTGACTTGTGATGGGAACTCGTTAGTAGTGACTGAGAATGGAGCCAAATCAAAACATTGTTTGAAAATTTACCATGGAAGTTCATAGCACTTTCTGGTTGGAGCTTCATGAAGCTTATGCATTTAAAGCATATAGACTGGTCGATTTATCCAGTAATGGATGAGGATTCCCAACCACAATGGAGATAATACTAACCAGATGTGCAGAGGAAATTTTGTCTCACCACAAACAAATAGCTTATGTTAAAAACCAGTGTGATTTGAATGCCTGCTCTAATGAATTAAAGTTTGAATTTAAGCTCAATCCATCACTTAAGTAGATTATTATGTCACCTACTCACCTAGAGCGTGAGTTTTAGTTAAATTTGTATTCCAAAATTTTCAGAATGCAAGGTATAAAGATAAAAGTTTTTCATGTCAACCAAATGGGGTTTCCAAGAGAGAGGAGGGAGAGAAAAAGAGAAGGGGGAGGGGGGCTTATGCCATTAAGGTGTGGCAACAACCAAATAGGTGATCAATTAAGATATGCTATAAACTTCATCAACATTTAAATCAGGTATTCAATTCAAAATATGTTTTCTTATTCATCAGCAGAAGGAGAAGTATATAAGATGTCATATTAATGTTATTTCTAATGTGAATTAAGTTTTTATTTTCATAAGAACATGTGATACCAAATATTATCTGCTACTTTTGTTTTTATACCGTGATTGCCTTCTATTTTCATATTGTCTCAAAAACCTCTCTTGTGGCTTATGTACACATACTACCTCTCTACTTATCAAAAAAAAAGCACAGTACCTCTCTAGCATCCATTAGTTATGTTACTAGTGGATACCTCAAGCTCTTATTAAATTACATATGCCCTCTGAATTCAACCCACTGATAGGCACAAGGTAAGGTAGCTACAAATGGTTCTCAGATCCATTTTTCTTTTCTTTTTCCTTTTTCGTGGTTTTTGGCAGATTGATTGGGTTTCAAGAACTGAGACAAACTAATGTTGTAACATATTTTGATTTAAGTTTTCATAGCATGAGACTAAAAAAAACTCAAATCAGAAAGCAAGTAAAGTATATGTTTTAAAGTGCTGTTTCAACACTCTACCAGCCATGAGAACAAAAGCACAAACCTTAAGCCTCCTCACACTCTCATGCAATGCTTTCTTAGATAGCTCAGCTTGCTGTGATATTGACATCACATCCAAACCCGGTAATGACCCAATTGCTCCTCCAATGCTTGGACCACCAGAAGCACCAGACACAGAGTGATATGCAGCTGGTGCAGCTTGATACATCATATTTTGCTGCTGAACAGTCTGAACAACAGGAACAGTAGTAGTCACTACCCTACTTGACCCATCATCCATCCTCTTCCCTAACCCCTTCCTAAACTGTTCTTCTTCCCAAATTTTGTCTTCATCATCCTCATCGTCAACTTCAGCATCATTAATTTCAGTTTCCTTTTTCAACCCACCATCAATTGCCTCCTCAAATACACCTTTTTTCCCATTATCAGTCTTTGCCCCTAACATAGCAATCCTCCCTTGAAACTCGGGCTCCTCGTCACTCAATCCCTCAGCCTCGCCATGATTACTCCCTCCATCCAATGATATATAATCCGATGCAGCTGCCCCTGCCTGCCGTAGCCGTTCCCTTTTTGCCCTAATCGCATTAATAGCGGCCTGATCAAGAATCACTGACCCAGATGACTCATTCCCTTGCTTTAACACTTTATCTTTCCTGAACGAAGTAGTATCATTTGTGTCATCCTCATCATCATCAGAATCACCTGTGTTGGTGCTATTATTGAGGGGTTTTATTAGGCCCTTCAGAATTATTACAGGCTCCGAGGGAGGAGGGTTACGGGAGCTAACAGCCAGGGTTTTGGTGTTCTTTTGGAGCTCAAGGAGAGCTTCCTTGGTGTAAGTTCCCGCTTGGGGTTGGACATTGGAAGAGAAAGAAGACGTGGGCGGCGGAAGGCGGTCTTTTGCAGCGGTGAGCTTATGAGAAGAAGATGACGATTGTTTGGAGAATTTAGATGAAAAGGCCGGTGGTTTGGAGGCTGGACGAGAGATTGGTGTCTCTATTTCTTCGTCGTCGGCGAAGCTGAGGAGCTTCTTGGGGGTTTGGTGCAGCGGTGTTTTTTTAGGTTTAGCAGCGGCGGCCTTAGTCGTGTTGGTTGATGCTGAGGTGGGCTTTGATGACAGTTGGGGTTTTCTGGTGATTGTGTTGTCGGACGCTGCGGGGGTGGTGTCCTTGTCGTTGCCGTCGTCCTCCTCCGCGCGACGGCGGAAATTCCTGCTCCTGGTGCTCATGCTTGGTGGTGATAGAGGTGGTGGCTTTTACTACCCGATGAATCTAGATGCGATGGTTGCTCTATTTGCCTATTTCTTTCTAGATCTCCTTCGCCATATGCCCAAGCGGCCCAAAGCCCTTTTGTTATTGGTTCCTAACCAGTAAGTACCATTTTTCCCTTCTTGTATTCTTATTTAATTTAACTATTCCAAGTTTTTATTTGATTAATTATATTAGGGATTTCATCCACAACAATCAGTTGTTGAGGAGCAATCAATTTTGGTCAGTCGCTAATACCTGTACCGCTTATAAAAAAAATTATCTAAGGCCGGTACAGATAGTAACAACTGGCCAAAATAAATTGTCTCCAACAGCCGGTTGCTTTGGATGGAATTCTTTCATATTTTGATCAACCCATAGTTAGCCTTATTAAAAAATTAACATTATTTCCATTTTATTTGTAGTCTACCTTTTTACCTAGTTTTTAATTCATCTTTATGTTTAAAAAACATAAACACTTCAAATTATATCATATATTCTTTTGATCATCCTATGTTAAATAATCCTACCAGTAATAAAATTAAAGAATTTATATTTTTAAAATAAGTTTCTTACAAGGTCATTTATTTATAATTGTGAGAAACAAATTACTTATCTAAATATTACTCCCGAACAAAAAATATAAAAAAAATTATCTATAAAAGTGTTAATCACTTTATATATTATACTTATAATATTATGAGATCGTAAATAAATTTAATATTTTTTTTAATATATATTATACTTTATTTATCTTTTTGAAACTGACACAATAATCTCCTAAAAATACTTAATTAATCAACCGACGAAGAAAGAAGACATTCATTTTTGTGATTTACTAATAATTTTTTGTAGTACTAATATTTATTTTCAGTCATCCTGTCACCTCGTATAGAACAGTAAAATAGGAGTAATTCAAAATTCAAACATAGTCATTATCATAATTATAAAAAGTGGGAACTCGAAACTTTTTAGCATAAAGATTGCTCTTTTAGCCTCATCGAGTAGACCTAAGAAAAAGGGGAAGAAGAACAGAGGACGAAAGAAGAAAATAGATAGTTATGAATCTTTCGATTTGATTGTCATTCTCCCCGAGTCTCATGGCTGGGTAAGCAAGTCTCTCTCTCATACACATTACTCATGTATATATGTATGCACAATACATATTATAAATCAATGTTGAAGTTTTAAATTTTCCTAACATATTTAGTGTAAATATTCGATCACAGTGTTATGAGCACTAGTTGAGCCCTAAGCTTACTGCTCGCAATATTTGAGTTCTTTAATTAGGTTCTCTATCTCTGATTAGCGGTAACATTAGTAATATTTTATGCAAGCTGATATTGTATTGAGACATGGGTTTGGATTTCTTTATTAAGGTTCAATATATGTTTTATGAAGAAAAGCATGAATTGAAACAATTATGACTAGTAAGAAAATACGAACATGCATGTTGCAATGAAAATAGCAACCTTACATGGAGCCATTTCTGATGAAAGATTGTTGAAACAAACTGACTAGACATAACATTGACCATCAATGGTTGAACATTCATTTTTTTTAATTGGTAATTTAACCCCAAGCATGGTTCAATGGATGAACATTCAGGCTGTCTTGTTTGTTTTAGTAAAATCAGCATGTAGTGTATTATGATAGGTAAAGTAAAAATATTTTCAAATAGGCACCTGGGGGTGCCACCTGTGTATCTTCAGAGCAAGCAAAAGGCAGGAGACAATCTAATGTCCCAATGCTAATATCTGACAAAAAATCAATGAAAAGAAATAACCCCGCCTGGGCACACCTCATTCTTCCAGAAGTAAAGCAAGTACAAGAATAAATATTTTGATATGCACAATGGAATGCTCCTATATACAGTTCTTTTCTCTCCAAATCACCCACCAGTACAATGAGAGATCATTCTTGATTTGGCTTGAATCTTCATCTGAGCTGGCAAGCCCTTCCAAGTCTCTAAAAAGTCCACCATAGATGCAGGCATCACCCACACCATCCTCACTTAAGAGACACCATCACCCACAAAAGGCTCACCACCTTGCAATGTGTAGTATGACAAAATTGAACACAATGAGTGGTCATTGTATTTTTCTCAACATGATTGCTGTATGTCATAGGCCCTGCATTATTCAGTAAGGTTTGCCTTTGATTTAATTCTCAACTAATGTATTTACTGATAGTTATTGGCAATCCTTGTTGAGATATTAACCTTTATTAATTCTTACTTATTTTATTTGAATCATCTTTTGTAATTGTATAGAATGTGCTTTGGTGATTCTTAGTCATACTTGAAAACTAGTCTTGATTTTGGTCTAGTAGAATGTTCAAAAGTATTTCTTGTATTATGTCTATGTTCATTATTATGACTAGTACTGTTATATTATTATTTGTAAACTATGCAGACGGTCATGGTTGGTTGATGGTAATAGATTTGCTACAAAAATCAAGAGTGCTACTGGCGCATGTGATCCTGGAAGAATCAGTTGGGAAAGCAACCCTACTAAAGCTTGTCCAAATTGCCAGCATGTTTTCGACAATAGTGATGTATAAATTCTTACTCATGCACTTAGCTATGAATCTGATTTTAACAACATGATACTAGTATGGATAATGCTATCATAAATATTATGTTTGCAACAAATTGTGAACTGATATGTTATGCTATATATAGGCTATAATGAATAATACTTCGGAACAATGGATTGTGGACATTCAAAAGTCCAATTTTATTTATTTAATTTATTTAAAAAAGAAGGCCTCCAGATAATATGGACAGAGGGACTAACTTTTTAAAATATATTAAAATTTTAGACAGTTTTATATTTTAATCAACTTTTTGAACAGTTTTTATCTTCCTTATGGATACATTTCCTGTTAATTATGAGCCTTAAATATTCGTACTGTATCTTTGGTCATTGGACAAAAGCCTACACCAATGTTGATAATCAGAGCATCTGACACATTCCATTTTCAGGTCACACAGCAGTGGCCAGGATTACCCAGAGGGGTAAAATTTGATCCATCTGATAAAGAGATCATTTGGCATCTACTTGCAAAAGTTGGTGTTGAGAATACGAAACCCCATCCTTTCATTAATGAGTTTATCCCAACAGTTGATGAAGATGATGGAATCTGTTATACACATCCTCAAAATTTACCAGGTAGTTACAAAATTTTAGCTCGTGCTTTTCTTCTCATTCTTAAGTATCTTCAAATTATCCTAGTTCTAATTGTAGTAGTGTTTAGGTGTTATGCAAGATGGAAGTGTATCTCACTTCTTCCACAGAGCAATTAAAGCTTATAATACTGGAACTCGGAAACGCCGAAAGATACATGGTGATGTTCTTGGAGATGCGTTGGCACAAGACTGGCAGGACTAAACCTGTTATATTGGATGGGGTACAGAAAGGGTGTAAGAAGATCATGGTTCTTTATATGAGCCAGGTGAGGGGTGGTAAAGCAGAGAAAACTAATTGGGTGATGCACCAGTATCATCTAGGCACAGGGGATGATGAAAAGGA
Organism: Panax japonicus; assembly: GCA_020205505.1. Classification (NCBI taxonomy): domain Eukaryota; kingdom Viridiplantae; phylum Streptophyta; class Magnoliopsida; order Apiales; family Araliaceae; genus Panax; species Panax japonicus. Next base: position 54,222,263 of record CM035112.1, on the reverse strand, counting down.
AGGAGAGTATGTTATTTCGAAAGTGTTCTATCAGCAACAACAAATCAAGCAGACTGGAAAAAGTGAAGAACATTCACATGAAGGAATTGATGCTACAATTTTAAAAGTAGACGCCGTCTCTCCCAAGTCAGTGACTCCTGAACTGTCACGTGTTGAAAGGTGATTTCCTGTTTATGATGAGGAAAAAGACTTAATTGTTACTTCAATCAGCCCCCCTGCTAAGGTACACCAAACTTCTCCTTCTATTCTTACTATACTTTTTTATTATAAAAGTAAAATCCTATAAATAATCAGTGGGCCATATTCTCTGTGGCTCTTGTTGTCTTTGTTTAGTTTGTTTTACTTTTGGCATAGCTAGGGATGCCATCTAGCTGAACTTGGATTGTGTATCCTTTTAATACGAGGGTGCTTAGATATGAGTAACGATATGGTCTGATTATGCCAATTGTCTCAAGTGTTAGGTATGGTCATGTTCATGCCCTTGAGATGGGTTTCAGTTTCTGAAGATCTAATCTCTGACTTATCATGGGTGAGAAGAGGATTTACTGGTTCTAGTCATCCACAGAACATACTAATAGGTCATAGAGAAATGAAGAAATAAACTAATGAGGAAGTAGTATTTAATGTTACACTTTCGCATTAATATAAAACTGCTCAAGGAAGATATATGCCATCTGTTGACTGTTGACTATAATACTTATTGAACTCTTTGAATTGCTTTTGCAAATAGAACACATAATTTCTTTCCTATTCAATTTACTGATATATTTTAACCTTTATCTTAGCATTTTGAGATGGAGTGCCTTAAAGATGAGGTGCACACTGCATTTGAAAACCCTGATAATCAAGATCACATTGCAGCTGAGAATGATGCTTATCAAATGGGAGATGCTATTGAGAATCAAGCCGGAGAAGACACGAATGGTTGGGACAGCGGGTCACAGTATTTGTTAGATTCCCAGAAACTGGTGGAAGCATTGTCTTTGTGTGATGAGTTTCTTCATAGCCAGTCTCCAGATAGGAATGTAGTTGAAGGTAGAGAAATTGGGAACAAACCTCGTCTTTCTGATTATGCTCACCTAGGACCAGAAAATTTCAAGAGGGATTTAGAGGAGTGTCAAGCATTGATACTTGCTTGATCCATCAAATATAGAAGAAAACACACCTCCTGATTTCCGGCTGAGCCAGCTTGTAAGTCTATTATCTCTACGCCGTATTGTTTTCCCTGTATCAACCTTACCCAATTTTTTAGTTATCTTGTTTTCCATAATAGTTTCGTGTGATTTTTTTTTTCTTTCGGTTTTTCTTTGCTGTTGTTTTTTATTTGTTTTATTTTTTTTCTAACAAATTGTGATGCGTCTCACATAAATTTCTACAGGAGTTTGGATCACAGGAAAGTTTTGTTCCTTGGGGAGGAGTCAAGGAAGCTTAACTGAACATGATCCTACTACCATCTTTTGAGACATGGCCCTCTAAATTAACTTATGGATAGTTGTAAAAAGCACTTATGGTGGTGAAAAGACCGTCTAAACAACCTATTATTTATCGCTAATCTTGTTTTTTGAGCAACTTCTACTCCATGCTTTACGTGTTAGGTTAAAGATACCTAAGTTCACTGTGTATGTAACCTATTACATGGATTTGTTACTTAAGTTTGCATCTGAGGGATCTCTGTAATTTTGTTATTGAATTGTGCTCTTAGACGCATTAGATTTTTGCATATTATTAGCTTTAATCTAGATATTGGCTTTTATTGGTGAACTTTATTGTGGAACATACATCTAATCTTGGGTGTTATTAAGCAGACTAGTAAAAATAAGATGTAATATACTACTTGAGAGCTGGTCAGACCGTCTCATTTTTCCTTTAGTCACTTTGAAAAAGAGATTCTAGGATACGGTCCGGTTACTTTAAACAAACATACACAACTTTTACACTGCTCTCTTGATTGTATACAACTTTATTGACTTATCCAGCTCGGATGAGTGAAACATGTCTAGGTTTGGCATGAAAGTGGCTTATGAGGGAGGCCACAGGAGCCTTGTTTTAGGGTTCATATATGGTTAAGTCACAAACGAGCGAGGTGGGATATCTGATTTTTGGGAAGCTTAGACTTAATGGTTGCATGAGGCCATGGAGTGCAGCAAAGTTTGGATAAGGAATGGGAGCCTCACAGGTTATTAGGGTTGTTGAGAGGATACTGGGCCTAGATTTCTTGTTTAAGAGAAGAGAGGGTATTAGTTAGCACAGTTCCCCCTTCTTTTATTTTCCCCTGAATATTTTATACAGTAAATTTTTTATAAATTAATACTCGATAAATTAATTATATTTTTTTCAGACTCGACTTGGGCTTAATAGGATAAGTTAATAATTTTGATAAAATAATAAAATAATAATTTTTAAAAAGACCTTTATATAAATACATAGTTCCATCAAAGTCATATCAAATTATAATTGGATCGCAGGTATGAAATATATAAAAATTAAGATTAGTATTACTATATCAATTTCTCAAATAAATGGAGGAAGGTAGTGGTAATTTTTAAATTTAAATATTGAAAAATGAAAGTGCGAAAGTAGACATTTGACGGGTAAAGGATTTGCACGTGGGGGTGAGGATTAAAAAGGAAAGCCTGTGTGGGTTGGTTCCATTTTCCTCTTATTTGACCTGACCGATTGGTCAGGTTCTGTCGATCTGGGGGGACTGTTTGGCCAATCAATGAATGATGGTGGCCGACACAGACCAGAATATAAATACTACTACTACTACTACATCAGCTTTCTTCTCGTCTGCCTGACACCCATTCCCATTCGACTTTAATTTCTACTCCATTTTGTTCCCCTTCTCCCTTCGTGTGCGCGGTTTTTTCAAGTGGCATCATGTATGTATTGGTATTTACCGGAGTATTAGTATATTTTTGCATTAATTTTAAATTTTAGATTATTTAATTAATTCCATAGTCCAAACTAAGTGTGTGTATATAATACACACTCTCTCTTAAAAGATTTTAAAACAACATAATTTTAATAAATAAGTGTTATTTAAGAAAGAATGTTATTTAAAAAAAATGCTCTTAGTCCTTGCTCATAGAATATATATATATATATATATATATATATATGAAAAAGTCAGTCGGGTTTTTAATTAGTAATTTACTTGTATTTGAATCGCGCGTACAACTATTTGTAGGTCGATCTATATATTCTTGTTTGGAAATTGGAACTAAAAAAAAATCTGTCATCTTTATTTTGTAGTATGCAATATGCATGATGCATACTCCCCCTCCTCCCCCCCCCTCCCCTTCCCCTTCCCCTTCCCCCTCCCCTTCCCCCCCAAGAATGGTTCTGCTGCTTCTTACGTACACCTCTCCTATCCTCTCCTCTCCCCCACACTCACCTAAAATAGCAATAGTGAGGAATATATTATACTGTTACACTACAGCTTCTTCCCTACTTTAGACGTGGCAAAAGGAGCTTTGAACACTATACATAAAATATATATATATATATATATATATATTATTTTTTATATACAATTAGATAATTTGTTAAGAGGTTGTTTAATTTGAAACGTAACTAACTAAATGCACGGCAGTAGTTTAAGAAATGTCTTAATGTTGTTTGGTTAGGGACAAGAAAATCAAACCAAGCTTTTATATATATATATATATATATATATATATATAGAGAGAGAGAGAGAGAGGCCGGATCCTGTCCGGACTCCCGGACAGGTTTAAAATCCGGACCTTTTTTTTTTTTTTTGCTTTTTTTTTGAAACAACTAAAAAAAAAAATAATTTATGGAATTGGAATTTTTACATTATACAGTGTTTTGGGTGTGATTTGGATGCCTATAACGAAACATGTTTGTACAGTCTGGGCAGACTGTACATACATTGGTTGGTGTAGGTATTAAAAACACACCCAAAACACTGTATTAATGAAAAATTTCAGTTCCATAAATTTTTTTTTTTTTAGTTGTTCTACCAAAAAAAAAAAGAAAAAAAAAGAAAAAAAATCAGGTCCGGATTTTCTCCCGTCCGGAAGTCCGGACCTGATCCTTCTTCTATATATATATATGGAGAATGATACGTGAAAAGCGTTAGTTATTAGCACTGTTTGAACTAACGCTAATCTAGCCGTCTAATATTATAGTTAATGACTGAGATGAATGCCCAGCCGCTAGAGGGAGTAACGGCCAGCAATAAATCTCTGCTGGCAGCTAGAGGGAGTAGCGGCCAGTCAAAACGACGTTTTGACTGGCCGCTACTCCCTCTACCGGCCATCAGAGAGGATTTTTTAATTTGGCCCATGTCCTAGCCGCTAGAGGGAGTAGCGGTCAACAAAAAAAATTGGCCAATTACTGATTATCCTAATTATTCTCATACATGCTACTTTAAGTATAATTATAAGGATAATCAGTAATTATCCTTATACTTATTAATAAAATAAGTATGTATAAGGATAATTAATAATTATCGTCTTATGATTTTTAATTATAAATAGGAAATAGTGATTGAATTTATATTATATTTCTACTCAAATATATAAACTCAATCACTATTTCCTATTTATAATTAAAAATTATAAGACGATAATCAGTAATTATTCTTATACATACTTATTTTGTTAATAAGTATAAGGATAAGTATAAAGATAATTACTGATTATCCTTATAATTATCTTTATAATTTTTTATTATTTTATTTTACTGATTAATAAGCATAAGGATAATCTGTTAATAAGTATAAGGATAAGGATAAGTATAAAGATAATTATTGATTATCCTTATAATTATACTTATAATTTTTATTATTTTATTTTACTAATTAATTAGTAGCATGTATGAGAATAATTAGGATAATCAGTAATTGGCCAATTTTTTTGTTGACCGCTACTCCCGCTAGCGGCTGGGCCATGGGCCAAATTAAAAAATCCTGTGTTGGCCGCTAGAGGGAGTAGCGGCCAGTCAAAACGACGACGTTTTGACTGGCCGCTACTCCCTCTAGCGCCCAGCAGAGAGGATTTTTTAATTTATTGCTGGCCGCTACTCCCTCTAGCGGCTAGACATTCATCTCATCCATTAACTCTAATATTGGACGATTAGATTAGCGTTAGTTCAAATAGTATTAATAGCTAACGCTTTCCACGGATCATTACCCTTTAGATATATACATCAATCTCATCATTTACTTAAGTTTAAGCAGTTTCATGTATCTCACAATCACAGCGGACAAATGAAAATGTAAATTGAAAGGCTTTGTCAGTCTAGCACGTGATAGATTAATATTTATTTTAATTGCATCTTCTTATTTTTCATATAAATTAGTACCACCTCCGTTAACTGTCTTTTTAGAATAAAAAATTTGTTTCAATTTATTTGTCGTTTACAATTTTTTAGGAGAATAAATTATTTATTTTTTTATATCACCTCTAACTTCTCTCATTGCTCTCATTGTCCCAAGAAATTTTCTCCCTTGTATTAATAGTTTTAAACTTCACATAAAGGGGTAGTGATGAAATTTCATATAAATTTTAATGATAGTATTAAATGAGTTTCTTAATTCATGTGCATGAAGCTAAAAAAACTATTATTATAGAATTGAGGTAGTATTAATTTGTTCACTATATATATAACACCAAAACTGTGATTAAACAAATTTCAAATCGCCCTTAATTAATTAAGACAATGTTTGACGTACTACGTGCTTATCAATAATTTCTGTGCGTGCTTGTGACCAAAATTTATTAAACGGGGGTTAACCAATCGTTATCAATACCAGTTTAAATGATTAATGGCCCTACATGGTGGTTTACATAGCCTGCTTATGTTATCTTGGAATATTAATTACTCATGCTTAGCTACTCACACTCACAGGACCTACCAACATAAGCTTAGCTTTAAATATATGAAAAAGTCTAGGGCGACCGTGGGTGGTGACCGGGCTCGGCGGCCGGTCCAATTTTTTTTTTTTTAAATCTTTTTCAAATAATTTATAAGATTTATTAGAATTGGAATTTTTACAGAAAAAAATATTTTGGATGTCATTTGGATGTATGTACAGACATTTAATTTTTTAAATGTCTATACAGACATATTTTTTACATGTATCCAAATGACATCCAAAACACTTTTTTTTTTAAAAAAATTCCAATTCCAATAAATCTTATAAATTATTTGGGAGACATTTAAAAAAAAAATTGGACCGATCGCCATACCCGATCGCCCCAAAATCACTCTAAATATATATATATATATATATATATATATATATATATATATATATATATATAATGATTCATAACTTCCGTTAGTTATGAGCACTATTTCAACTAACTCATCTCCTGTTGTCTAATGAAAGATCTAAGGGCTGGGTTGGGACCAGTCGCTACTTTCTCTAGCGGCCAGCTAAATTATTTTATGTTAGGCAAAAAGCACCTTTTGGCCACTGTGGTTATAGTGATTTAACGAATTAGTCACTGTGCTTTTAAAATATTCAATTAGCCCACTGAGCTTTTTAAAAATTAACAATCAACCCATTCCGTCCAAAAAATTGGACGGACGTTAACAGCTGGATTAAAAAAAAAAAATTATGTGGTAATTACGTGGCAATAGATTTTAAAAAAATTAATGCTGACGTGGCAAAAAAATACATAATATTCATTTTAAAGTTTTAAAAATAACAAAAATATAATAAAATAAAACGGATTTATTTAAAAAATATTATTTTTAATAAAAACAGATTTTTTTTAAAAAAACATAATTTTTTTAAAAAAACACAATTTTTTTACAAAAATATAATTTTTTTTTTAAAAACGGAACTTTTGTAAAAAACAGTTTTTTTTAAAAAAATATTTTAAAAAACAGATTTTTTTAAAAAAAATAATTAAAAAACAGATTTTTTTAAAAAACAGTTTTTTTTTTAAAACAAATTTTTTTAAAAGCAAATTTTAAAACAGTTTTTTTTTTAAAAAACAATTTTTTTTAAAAACAGATTTTTTAAAAAAAACAATTTTTTTTAAAAACAGATTTTTTAAAAAAAACAATTTTTTTTAAAAACAGATTTTTAAAAACAGTTTTTTTAAAAACAGATTTTTTTAAAAAAACAAATTTTTTTAAAAACAGATTTTACAAATTTTTTAAAAAACAGAATTGAAAAAATCTGTTTTTTATAATTTTTAATATTTTTAAAAAAAATCTATTTTTTAAAAAAAATTGTGTTTTTCAAAAAAGTACGTTTTTTAAAAAATTCAGTTTTTTTTAAAAAATTATGCTTTTTAAAAAATTTGTACTTTAAAAAAATTTATGTTTTTTAAAAATCTGTTTTTTTAAATATTTTTTTTAAAAAAAATTTGTTTGAAAAAAACAGATTTTAAAAAACATAATTTTTTTTTAAAAAAAAATACTTTTTAAAAAAAACAGAATTTTTTTAAAAAAATTTAAAAAACAGATTTTTTAAAATCAGTTTTTTAAAAAAATCTGTTTTTTAAAAAATTTGTAAAATCTGTTTATAAAAAAATGTTTTTTTTAAAAAAATCTGTTTTTAAAAATCTGTTTTTAAAAAAAATTGTTTTCTTAAAAAAATCTGTTTTTTAAAAAAAAAAATTTAAAAAAAATTGTAAAATCTGTTTTTAAAAAAATTTGTTTTTTTTAAAAAATCTGTTTTTTAAATTTTTTCTTTAAAAAATCTGTTTTTTACAAAAGTTTCGTTTTTTAAAAAAATTATATGTTTTTTAAAAAAATTATATGTTTTTTAAAAAAATTATATGTTTTTTAAAAAAATTATTTTTTTAAAAAAAAATTGTTTTTTAAAAAAATCTGTTTTTATTAAAAATAATATTTTTTAAAAAAATCTGTTTTATTTTATTATATTTTTGTTATTTTTAAAACTTTAAAATGAATATTATGTATTTTTTTGCCACGTCAGCATTAAGTTTTTTAAAATCTATTGCCACGTAATTACCACATAATTTTTTTTTTTTTTAATCCAGCTGTTAACGTCCGTCTAATTTTTTGGACGGAATGGGTTGATTGTTAATTTTTAAAAAGCTCAGTGGGCTAATTGAATATTTTAAAAGCACAGTGGCTAATTCGTTAAATCACTAAAACCACAGTGGCCAAAAGGTGCTTTTTGCCTTTTATGTTAGCCGTAGCTGTCAACATAAAAGAATTGGACTTAATCATGACCTTAAAATAGTTATAATTTAAATTAAAAAAATATAACTAATTAATATTTCACTCCCTAATTGGTTCACAAATATAATGAATTATAAAAAGAGTAGTAGACTAATATAAAGAATAGTAATTGATTAGGTAATTTGGGAATAGTAATTGAATACTTAATTTGTTTGAGTATGAATATAATATAAACTCAATAATTATTTTTTATTTATAATTAAAAATTATAAGACGATAATCATTAATTATCCTTATACCTACTTATTTTATTAATTAGTATGATTAATGATTAAGTTTATATTATATTCATATTCAAATAAGTTTTAAGTCCATGATTAAGCCAAATAATTATATTAGTCTATTACTCATTTTTGTAATTCTTTATATTTGTGAACTAATTAATGAGTACTGAAGTATTAATTAGCTGTATTTTTTTAAAATTAAATTATAACTATTTTAAGTCCCTGATTAAGCCAAATTCTTTTATGTTGGTTGCTACTCCCTCTAGCGGCCAACATAAAAGAATTTGACTGACTGCTAGAGGGAGTAGCGGTTGGCCCCAACCCAACACTTACATCTTCTATTGGACGGTAAGATATGGGTTAACTAGAATAGTACTTATAGTTAACCGAAGTTATGGATCATTCTCCCCTATATATATAGAGAGAGAGAGGTGCACAGTTGTATAAGTTCCAAATGTATAGTCTACGATCATAAAGTAGTCGCTTGACTCTACCGTAAAAGCGTAGAATGACTTAACTCTAATATTGTAGATTGTGTACATTTGAAAGTCTGCACAGCTCCATTACCCACCCACCCACCCACCCACCCATATATATATATAATAGTAATAATAAAGGTCTAATTAGCAAGTAAAGATCGCTGGTGAAAGATTAGTATTATAAAAAATGGAGGAGATAGAAATAGCTGATTAATCTTTTTAAAAAGTGAGGGGGACTCAACTATGCTTTGTGGGACAACATTAGCTCATTAAAATATTGATCTTTCTATTCAGGAGTTGGTTCATAATAATAAAAAATTTGAAACTAGTGGCCATGAGACTGATTCTTAAACATCATCCCTTCCAACAAATTTGTAGCTGTAGGCTCTTGAAAATTCAGCTGACCGAATGGAAGCTCTTCTTAATTCTTATAGATCCAAACAAGTAAGAAAAAATTACATGCAAGTACTGGAATCTAAATTTAAAAGAAAGTTGAAAAATGAAGTAGCATGTACTCTATATATGTAAAGAGGCTAGGCTTTGTGTTAACCAACCCTATGATATGATCTTCATTTTTCCAATCACCTCCATATATGCATCTTCTTGGGAAATTGAGAGACAGAGAGAGAGAGAGATCCACAGTACTTGGAAGAAATTAACAAGATAGTATTATGAAGCAAGTAAAACTCAAAAAACAATAATTATATTATACTCCATTATTAATTAGGGCCACAACCACCCAAACCAGAGATGATCACCACCATAATACTACTAACATTAAGATGATGGAAATTAAAAGTAATAAGATTAGTAGTTCCATAACTAATTAAAAACTCTCCGATGTACAAGAAGGAAGGTAGGCCATTTGGTACAAAATTGTGATCTATCCATCTTCTTCTTCTTCACTAATTAGTATTTACAAGAAGATAGATGGGGGATCCATCATATCATATCATATTCATATTCATATATAGATTCATAATCTAGCTAGCTAGGAGGTACCTAATATATAGTATCTAATGGATGAATGAGTGATTAATTCATTCATTCATGCCAGCAGATTAGCATGACAACACATCTTCGAATGATATAGAGCCTAGCCCTTTGCTGTCTAAGGATTCCTCCAAGTCCTCTGCTTGCAATCCTTCTCTTGGATCCTCCCATGCTGCTACCACTGCTCATCATCTTCATTATATTTTATTTATTTTCTTAAAAAAAATAAAGTATAGAGAAAAACAGTAGAGTTTTTTGGGCTTGAGCTTGTAAATGATCAAAGTTGAATTGAAGGGGAAATAAGTGGAAATCAAAGGGGGGGGGGGGGGGGGTTCTTATAGGAATGGGGAGGCTATCTTCTTGTCTGTATAGAGATGTATTGGTCTAGTAAAGAGCCAACTATAGGGGGGCATCGAAGGATGTGCAGTGCCCCCTACCTCACCATACAATACCTTATGGGTCCCACTTCCCACTATTGATTCCATACCACCCCAGGCCCCAATCCACAAGCAAAGTGATCAAAAGAGTCCACACAAGAAGCCCCCTTCTCAGCCCCCACACACACATTTGGGCAAGTGAAAAATATCCCTGGGAAAAAATATAAAGGATAATATTAAAAAGTATTTTTACACTCATTACTTTATTAATACTAGTATTTGTGACACATATATTGTGTGTAATTATTATAAGAAGAATATCAAAAATATAAAGGATAATATTAAATTAAAACCTGGAAAGATAAGAGGAAAAAGAGTCGTGACACGTCCTCATGATTAGTGGTTATTTTTCCCCACTCTCCCCAGATAATATATATAAATGAATGTATTTTACTATGATGAAATTGGCACTAAAAAAGTATATTACAACTACTTATTTATGTCATCTTCACTGAGGCTGTAAACGAAGTTCTGCTCCCTTCGAAAAAATATTAGCAAGAATCGGATTCATTAATAATATAATTTAAATTTGAATATAAAAAATAGTTCGAAAAATAAATATGAGTAGAATCTGAGAAATATTATATTTCACTCGTTTAATATTTAAACTATTCGAATTTTTTATTGTGATTCGATAGATACTCAATTGATACAAATTCGATTAAATACTTGATATATTCTCTTATAATATATACAAAATTAAATCAAATTAGAATAATTAATTATTATTATTTTATCATGTTTTTAATTTTAATTGTGATTTTATATTTGTAAAATATAATAGTAAAAATATTTTCACATTTATAAGTAAAATAACAAATTCAATTTATAATTATATTTATTATAAAATTAGTTATTATGTGGAGACTCGAATTCAAAACTATAGTTTGAATATAATTCGATTCGAGTCGGATCAAATTCGAGTAATAAATATTCGAATCGAGTCGAATCTAAAATAGAAATGTTCAAATATAATTTGAATTTAAGTGGAATTGGAGTATAAATTTAAAGTGTTGGACTTGATTACATCCTTAATCCTCACTAAAGTAATTATATGCAGGGCATCACCAACCAACATATAGTGGGTCGACCATCACTACAATAAGGTAGCAAATGCTTATTTGTTTATGAGCTGCTCTCCAATTTGTTGTTGATGATGTGGTGATAATTTGAGTATCTTATGCCTCTTTGCTTTTTGACTGTGGGGATCACCTGAATATAAAGAATAATGTTATACATTACTAAAAGTTGGACATGCATAAAACTTTCACAGCAGGGTGAAAGTGGTGGTAAAAATGGAAAATGATTGAAATACTCTGCAACTTGCTAAAAGAAAGAAAGAAAGAAAAACAGTCCAAAGCATCTCACGTGCATCTCCAATTACTGTGCCGAATTTTGATAAAAGAAATAATGAAACCATTGGAGAGTAGTACTAGTAAATTTGAAGTGATGACCAAGATTGATAGAGTACTATAAAGCGATTGAAAGCACAAAACCCAAGCAATTACTACTAATTTGAAGTTAAATCATTGATCAGAAACAAAGCAATGCTGCTGCACCACTTGCTTTGTCTTGTGTTCCTCCCGTTTTACCTAGGAATTGAAGTGAAGGACACCAACTTTCCTTTCAATAACCACCCCCAATACTCTTCCAATAATAATACTACTAATACAATTAATTTCGATATAAGCGCACACCTTTCTTTGTTGCTTCTTCCACCCCTTTTGTTAATTTCATCAAGTATCATGGATGATCCAACCATGCATCCATATCTAGCTCTATAATTTGTACTACTGTACTACTGTTTTTATACTACTGTACTAATACTAATACTACTAATACTAATACTGGATTTGTTGTACTACTGTTTTTATATATAAAAATAGCCAGCCAACAAGGTCAGGTTTACACGTGAACGTCTTGTTCGTGCTATCATCGATCTAGTCTACTACTAGTACTACTATATTACTACTCAATTAAGCCTTGCATCTTTTATTCTAATAGTTAGTTAGTTTCTCCATAAAAACACTTGTATATCATTATGTTTCAAAGGTCGTGTTTGAATCCCATATATCCTCGAAATTTCAGTCGAGTATGTATAATGTTTTCACGGCAAATATTGTTCAATTAGTTGTTTTAGTGTAAATCCCGCAATAATCCTCATGCCATTGACACCTCAAATTTAACTTATTATTATTTTTATTACCATTATTTGAAATTTTATTTTTGTCCAATAAAATAGATGCCACGTAGTTGGGCCAGTTCCTTGACCAACCTTTAGAAGTAACATTTTGATTATTTTTACTAATCAAATCTATTTAATAATTATGATTGCCATAAGTGAGCATGAACTTGTTTATAAAAAATTCAAATGGGGAATTAAGGATATAATTCTTGGGCATGGTTAGCATATTTATACAGTCGTGTGCATTGAGTTACTCTTAAACACAGCCTGATTACTGTAAGAACAAGTATTAGCATGTTAACGTGTCCCAACTGTTACTCCATCAACAACGTAACAGCAAGGTCTTTGCTGGCTCATGAATTCAAATTACAAGTGCTGTACAAAAAGATCGATGATGGGAATCTGAATAAGATCAGTATAAATCTACATGTTTGTAACACTTCATAATTATATATTAGGATTTAGGACTACAAGGAAAAGATTTTTCGGAAGCATTACTTGTTTGTGAGACAATATCCCCCAGAATGCAAGGAAAATGCAGGCCAATAGTCAGCCCGGGAGAAGGGGGTGGGCGATAATAATGCCAAAGGCAACGAAATTAATTAAACAGCTAGCTACTTGTATTACATTAAGTTTCCTCCGTGTCTTCTGTAAATTGTTTGCTTACACAACTGGACAGTTAACAAATGGCTCAGCCACAAGTTCCAACATAGGACAAAGCCAATATAATTACCCTTCTCTGTCGAAATAGGGATGGGCTAAAGCTGCTTTTTCGATCGTCAAGCTTTAGAACGAATCATTGATGCTAGAAGTGACCATCCTAATCCACGGAGATCAGAGCTGACATGAGGCTCTACAGTCTTAATTCCTCCATACAACCAAATCATATTCATACCTCTTTAGCTGACAGTTAATTTGTATGAGGCCGCTGTCTGAAGAACATGCATAATGCTGGGAATGCCTGTAACAGGCCAATGTCACAGTGTTTTCTCGGTCAAACAAGAAGGAAACTAAACGATGTGAGTAAAAGATGCTCTATAAAATCCAGAATACTGAGCACAGAGAATATTAACACTCGTAGATAAACAAATGTAAATCTTATGCTGAAATGATTTTGCAAAATCTAATTCATAGATACCAGGTCGTTAAATACTTCAAATCAATCAGGCTATCAGATCTAAACAAAACTTCCAATATCCTTTTACTTTGACACGAGGCATTTAACATTCCACGTAGCAGTTTGAATGGTATTTTAAAGGAAACTAGTGATAATATGTTGGGAATGAAATTTACTTTGAACAAATTAAGAATATTGTCACTAGATAGAGAAAAGCAAAGAGAACTTATTGTTGATTTATATGTTATTGGTTTTTAATGATGACAAGTTGTTTTGTAGAGTTATATATTATCATTCTTAAAAAGAGGAAATGTTGATTTATGAGTTTTTATTTTAATGATGATAATATATATTTTGTATGGAGATATTTTGAGATTTTCAGGTTATGGATAATGTATCAAGATTTCAAGTGGGTCTTCATAAAGAAATGTTGTTTAGAGCCATCACATGATTAGGTCCATAGAATCTCACCTAGGAAATCAAATGTAAGAAAAATTCAAATCCTCTAAAGAAGCTATTTTTGGAAACCAAATAAATTGAGAGTATATTTAGTCATGATTTCCAAAGTACAAATCTGTTTTCCAAATCTATGTCAATATCAAGATCTCTTCCATAAAGATGATTAGGTTGATTCTTTGTGTTCAATTTGGTTATTCTGGTGGGATCATATCCCTTAATTAAATTGTTAATTTTTCTAAATCTTATCCCTTGATTCAAGTTGATTCTATTATCAAATTCAAATATTCTTTCACATCAGCTTGTTATTTCCTCCCATTGGGTTTGCTGAAATAGAGTTATTAGTTTTCTTTGCCTTTGGTCCTTATATATATATATATATATATATATGGGTCTCCATCCACAGCAACCGGTTGTTGGGGAGCAACCCCTTTTGTCCAGCCGGTACAAGCTGTACCGGCTTATAAAAAAAAAAAAAAATTCTAAGGCCGGTATAGCTTGTACCGGCTAGACAAAAGGGGTTGCAGCGCCTGTTCAAGAAGATAGCCTTTCCCAGAACGACGTAGCATGTTTAGACACGTCCATTCGGCAGGTAACGCTTCACAAAATGACACAGTATAATGATAATAAATAAAACGACACAATTTTAATTATTATAACTAAATAAATAATAAAATAAATTTTAATTAAAAATTTAAATACATTATATACCCAGACCAATCGGCGACGTGAGTTTGAACAAAGTCTTGGCTATTTCATCTCTCTTCCACAAAAGTAGGGTGCCCCTTGGGGTCCAAACCCAATTACAATTTTCTTGTATATAAACATATTAAACTTTTAATTCTTAACCGATGTTGAACTTGACTTCACACATATATTTATTATCATTTATCATTTTCAATGGTGATCTTTGGGAGTTAATATCTCATTCATTACTCCATGGATTTGAGTTTCTAAATACTCAATTTAATCTACTCATGGAGTAAAATACATTGATATGTGGATTTATTTAAAATAACTATTAAAACCCACTTTATTTTAGCACAAATTCTAAAAAGAACCGCGTAAAAATCTTGATGTTCTTATTTATTGTTTTTTTTATTTGCATTGTTTAAATTCTGCACTCAACCACAAGTTATATTTTTTATTGGATTAATTGAGCTCATCAGTTTAGCTACGCACGATCACATCATGGAAGAAGTGGGCAAGCCTCGTCTCCAGATATCACGGAGAGCACGTCAACCATCTTGCGTATTAGGAAGAGGTTGGGAGCTCCACTAGAGTAGTGATTTAGTGGCTACATGTTCACCCCAAAAACTGTCACAGGGTCATTATAAATTGTACGACTCACCATCACTTGAAGGACAACTGATTTCTTGTACTTGAGAACTCTTTGTACTCCTTCTGTTTCCAACACACTTGATATAATAAAAAGTATCGACGACTAAAACCATTCAAAAGTGGACTAGGTCACCTAGACCGAACTATTCTAATTATTGTCTTATTTTCTTATTTTAATTATTACATTTATTATTATTTGATAAGTGTGTACAAAATTTATTTTGTGCATCATCACTGCTAGCTAGCTAGCTAGCTAGCTAGGTAGGTGGAATGCATGCATGTATTATTAATTTATTTATTTTGTAAAAGATATCAAGAGTCCAGTTACAAAATTAAATACAAACTAGCTTGTTCCAAATACGATCAAGAGTCACAAGCTAGCTAGCTAGCTCCCAGTCATCACGTGACGTGAGTGAGAAGTCCATAAATGACTCGTCTCAAGCTGATCACTGCCTCACCATAGCATAACATTGCTCTTATGAGGTCCTATATAAATGGACTAGCTATAACCCGTGCCTGAAGGTACGGTGTAACGAAAAATTAAATTAAAATTTGAAAAATATTACATTATCTAAAGACACATATCACCACAACAATTAATACATACTCAATCATCAATACATATTCAACCACCAAAACATCGAGCTAGTCGGTACTAATTTCAAGAAATTTCGGCAAAATTTATTTTAAAAATAAATATCCAGAAAATTCTAAACTTGTCTACAAAACTTACAATCATCATTACATATCCAAACCACAAAAAAAATTATCATTTCATACCCAAAATCATTATAACCATGTATAATTAGTTAACTTTACAAAATACGGAACACACAATCATCAACACATATCTAACCACCAAAACATCAAGCTAGTCGCTACCAATTTCAAAAAATTCGACACATATTTGTATGTAGGGGGGATGAGAGAGAGAGAGCTCTGTGTGTGTGGTAGAATAGATAGAGGGTTTGAAATTTGAATAAACTGGAATGAGAGAGAGAGCAGCTGACGTAAACTTGATGTGACATTTGTCTATTTTCTCTCTCTGCTCTGTTTTATATTATAGATTCGGTTAGCATGAAATTATTTTTTTAGTAAGTTGGTCAATTGACCAATAGAAAACTGACACACGTACAATTTCGTATGCATGTCAGTATTCTATTGGTCAATTGACCAACTTACCTAAAAATAAATTTCATATTAACCACTTCCATGAAGGAGTAGTTAGTTTAATTTAGCAACTTAACTATGGTTGATATAGTATAGTTAGTTGGCAGTTGTGACAGCTGTATATAATGGGACTGGTTAGTTAATTGTAAAATGTTTCCCATATAATAACATACTCCGTTTAAAATATACTTATATGATTAATTTTGACTTTTTAAATTAATTGAGATATCTTTGACTTTTTTTAAATTAAATTGAGATGTCTTTAATATTAACACTAGCTAATTGTAATGTGGTGTAGGACAGAACTGATCGAGACAAAAGTAAAAATAGAAAGAAACATTTATCTATTTCTTGTGGAGCAAAATCAAGAATGATGGACCAACTTTTAAGTTAATTAATCAATGAACATGCATGTGATTGAGTTAACTCAAATGCAGACAAAAATGGGTCACTCTTGGACTATTCAGTCACGGGCCTAAACAATTAATACTCGTAGTATCTACTCCACAAAATTACGACATCAGATCTTTTGTCCTCAAATTTTTTGTTTTTTCATCTCTCTACTTAAATTTTGATACATAATTTTTTATTTAATATTAATTAATTTTAAAATTAAATAAAAAGACATGTATCAAAATTTAAGTGGAGGAACACAAGGAAGACAAATAATTTAGGAACAGAAGATCTGCACTCCAAAATTACTGCCACTAGTATTCAGTGGTGGTACGTAGTAGAAAAATATATGCTTTGTTGGGGGCAGACCAGTAGATGATCGTTAGAATTTAGAAATATTCTTTTAATATTTTCCTCACACGAATTAATAAAATAAAAATTATATTTATATAAGTGAAATTAAATGTTGTGAAAATATTATTGTGACATAATAATTCTTTAAATTCAACGTCCGGCGGTTGTTACATTCTTTTTAAAAATCTGATTTTTTAAAACAACAATTATTTGGATCAATAATTTATATTTTCAAATGTAGTATCTTAATATTATTAGCTAAAAGTTTTGTAATAGTTGTGTGAAGCTATAAATGATACACTTTATGTCTAATTATATGAGAATGTACGTGTCAGTTGTCACTTGTCACCTACACTTGTAGACCAAGTGATGTGCAACCTAATATCATACTACTATCTCTCTCATAATATATATGATTTTATTTTTTAAAAATTATTTATCATTTTATATAATTTAAGAGAATTACTATTATTTTTTTAAAATTACTTCTCACAAAAAAATATTATAGAAGAGAAAAAGTATGAGATCATTATTGTAATTATGAGAATTTAAAAGGTATTATATACAATTAATATTATATTTAATAATTATATACTCCTTTCCGTTCCAAAATAAACGTCCTAATTAGTTTTGACACACTTATTAATAAAATTTCTTTTACCTAAATTATTTTTTTTGATTACTTATTAATTGTAGTATTTTTTTCACTTTTCTATGACTAATAATTATTTTTTCACTATTCTACTATCCTAATAATTACTTTTTCATATGTCATTTAATTCTCTAAATATATTTTTTTATAACTCTCACATTCTTAATAAATATATTAAATAGATTATAGATATAAGAGAAAGAATGGGATAAATATAATTATTAATACAGAAATATGACATTTATTTTGAAATATTTTTTTTAAAAAAATAAGACATTTAATATAAAAAGAAGGGAGTAATTATTTTTTAAATTTTTATACACAATTTTAAAAAACGTGATGTATTATGGAATGGAGTAAATACGGAGTAATAAATTTGCCAACAAACAAGTTCATCCAATGCCCACTTTTCAATTTTGGTGCGAATAAATGTGGATGTTTGACATTTGGCTCCTCTAGCTTCGATATTCGTACCAAGTAGTCCCTATATTCTTAATTATTTGACGTTTTAGAGATGAACATATGAATTAAGATAATGATTATAAAATATTAAATATAGTATTCAATTGTCTATAATACCCTTAAATCTTTTGTTGAAATAAAGAGAATTTCGTTGGGATAAGGAGAGAGAAAGAGATTAAATAATAAAAAAATAGACAGAGTAATGAGGGATAATTTTAAAAAATTGTCATTAATTTTTTTAGATTTGAACAAACGTCAAATAATTAAAAACAAATAAAAAATTCTAAAACGTCTAATTAATAATTAGGGATAGATAGAGTATTATATATTACTACTACTAACTACTGACCCTAACGGCTGTTTCTCTCTCTTGACAATTACTCCATGTAAGTTTAATTCATGAAATTCATAATAAAAAATAATATTTTTTTATAATTAAATTATCGTTATAAATCTATATTGACACTTTTTATTGTGAAAATATAAAAAAGTATTGTAGAAATATCAATTTTCTTGTTTTATTTATTTATGACTAGTTTATATGATACACATTATATATAAATAAGATGTTAAAAAAAGTAAAAGAACATATATAATAAAAGAGAGAAAAATATAAGAGTGAATAAAGGACAAGTAAAGTAAATAAAATTTAAAGGGCAAAATAAAAATTACTACTACTATTTTGCTTTGCTTATACAAGTAAATAAATTAACTGTCCGTCCTCCTGTATAAAAAATAAATGCCCAGAAAACGAATACTACTACAATAATTATTATTCATTAGAATTTGGAATGGGTTCCGAGCAGGAACGATTGAATTTAAATTAATCTATTTTTTTTATACCTTCGATTTCATCTTATGTAATTTTTAGAGAATTATTATTTTGTTTGAAGTGATCAATATTTTAAAACACCCGTGTATAGTGAACTATAATTATTGATTATAATATTTGATTCATCCTGAAAAATCAACCAATTATAATTAAATAAATTATTTTATATATATATTATTTGTATTCATTTTTTGTTTCGGTAACGTTACTCGTCCCCGTCAGAAAAACCAATTTGTCAATTTGTTTAGAAAATTGGAAAGATTCACGGAAATAGACAAAAAGAGTCATAAATCCATTTCCTCACCTCCTCGGTAAGGTTGTAAATGAACGAGTCGAATCAAATATTGAATTGCTTATATTTTATTTATAAAATTTATTGAATATAAAATAAAATTTGACTGAGACTCGTTTAGTTATCGAGACGAGTACGATTTCAAATCGAGTTCGAGCAGTTTAAATTTTTCGAACGAATATGATTCGAGTATCAATAAAAAATTATAATTTGAGAAGATTCGAGTAATTTATCGAATTTTAAAATTTATTCATATTTGAATCATTTATATTTTGAATTTAGCTTAAATTGAACTTTTAATCGAGTCAGTACGGATCTAGTAGGATGTTATTCAACAATTTTAGTACTCTCTCCGTTTTTTAATATATGTCGTTTTAGAGTTGTGTACAAGTATTAAGAAAATGATTGTATAACATTAAATATACTATCAATTGTCTATTTTGCCCTTGTATTAGAAGAAGAGATTGTAATTTATTGGACATAAAATAATAAGAGAATTAAAATTACATTTAATACATGTGATAATATTAGAAATTAAATAATTAATGCTTACTTAAAATTCTGAAACGACTTATATTATGAAATAAAAATATATTTTTTAAATAATTTATATTAAAAAACGGAAGTAATAATAAATTTTGTCATTCCCGAACGGACAGGACTCTTTTCCGATAAAGCATATGTACTCACTTATTCCCCAAACAAAGAAATTACTACTAAAATCTATCGACTCATTATATTAGAAGCTTCCGTTAGATTCAACAATGGCGCAATTTTAGTAATACGTTTTGTCTATCTCATCTCAAGTCTCAACCCGTCTTATTCACTCCGTTTACCTCACTCACTCTTACCTCCCCCTTTCACTCCCACTAATCACGCCCTTTTTTCCTTTCCTTTACCCTTTTCTTTCCTCATGTCCACACAGCTAACATAACAACAGCATAGCACCCACAAAATTAACAATCTCCATTATCACAAACAAAATTACATGATGATGGGGTCTCCTCCTCCTCTCTTCTTCTCCTTTTTCCTCTTCTCCTTCTTACTCCTTCCTTCTTCCCTCTCCTCTATTCATTCGGTAAGCAACCACTTTCTCTCTATATCTATATCTATATATGTACACATTAATTAGCTTGCATTTTAACGGTCTGTAACTAACTTTTCATTACCCATATTTACACTTCTTCTTCTTCTTCTTCTTCAGACAATGCTTATCACATAGACTGTGGCGGTTCAACCGACTCTACCGATAAATTCAACACCACTTGGCTCTCCGATCGGTTTTTCACCTCCGGCTCTGCCGGTCTTGTATCTGAGCCGCTCCGTTTCCAGAATCTCCACGAGAAGACCGTCCGGTTCTTCCCCATCTCCTCAGGTAAAAAGAACTGCTACACGATTCCTAATCTCCCGCCCGGCGGTCGCTTCCTATGTCCGTACATTCACAGTCTACGATAACTACGACGGCAAGTCACATTCTCCCTCCTTTGAAGTCTCCGTCGAAGGTACCTTAGTTTTCAGCTGGCGCTCACCCTGGCCGGAGGACATCAGCCGTTCAGGAGCATACTCCGATCTTATTGCCTTCATCTCCGACGGCGAAGCAAACATATGCTTTTACAGCATTGCCACTGATCCACCTGTAATCGCCTCACTCGAACTCATTCAAATCGATCCGGCTTCTTACGACGCGGTTTCCACGGGAAACACCTCGATATTAGTGAACTACGGCCGGTTGACTTGCGGTTCAGACCATTGGGGTCCGGGCTTCAGTAACGACACCGATCTGTTTTTCCGGTCATGGCAATCAGATGCCGAATTTCGGTCACCGAACTCAATTGGTATCAAATCCCTCTCCTCAGTCAAAAAAGTGATCAACACGAATCAGAGCCCGAATTATTTTCCAGCCAAATTGTACTCAACGGCTGTGACTGCGACCGGAGCTGGGGGATTGGAGTATGAATTGCAGGTGGATGCGAAGATGGATTATTTGTTGTGGTTTCATTTTGCAGAGATTGATGTGAGTGTGAATAGAGCGGGGAAGAGAGTATTTGATGTAGTAATAAACGGAAAAAATGTGACTAGGGTTGATATTTACAAAGAGGTGGGGAGTTTTGCAGCGTATAATCTGCACTATACAGTGAAAAATTTGAGTAGTACTGTCTTGAGTGTGAAGCTTGTTCCTGTTGTTGGTCCCCCTTTAATTTGTGGCCTCGAGAATTATGCTATTGTTCCAGCCGATCTGAAGACTGCGCCTGATCAAGGTATACGTGTGTATATAGATATATCTCATCTAATTCATAAAACTAAACTTACTTGAAGGGGTTTGCATTAAAAGTTCAAAAGAAAATAAAAGAAATGATGTCTATATCTTTATAAAAAAGGACATTTGGTGGGTAGTTTCACACCAACTCCAATAAATAATTAGGATTTTACTGTAAATGTGTTACTAAACCCGGGCTTTTTTCCAGTATTAGAATCAAAATGAAACTTAAATGTTCAATATCAGCAAGAAGGTAGGTAATTGTTGATGGCTAAACTTAGGAAAAGAGGATACTTTTAGCATGTGTGCTAACTATGACTTTTTTGCAGTTGTTGCTATGAGAGCACTGAAGGAATCACTCAGAGTTCCGGACAGAATGGGTTGGAATGGTGACCCTTGTGCTCCAACTACTTGGGATGCTTGGGAAGGTGTAACTTGCCATCCCAATAAAGTGGAGTCCGCACTTGTGGTCTCTCAAATGTAAGCACTTGTCTTCTACTTATGATATTTACTACCTGCATAAAGAAATATGAGTATACAATCCAGTGGTTACTTGTTCATTTAAAAAGACAAATAATTGTGTTATTTTGAACTTGTTGGTTTTGTTGACTCTTCTTTTCATGGTTGAAGAGTAAATGGTTGAAATTTGTTAGTCAATGTGTAATATCAAATATACATTAGCCAGGTCAGCTTGCATTGACCGAATCTTTTTAACTGGACATGAATATAGTAGGAAATTTAAATTAGAGATTTTTTCGTTGTTATATGGCTCCTCGTATATCTAGAATTATCGTCATGGCTAAATTTAACAATCACCAGTTACCCCAGTGGATTTATTACATGGTTTTATTTTGATGCATCTAATTGGTCTATCAAGGGTTGTCATCTATTAAGGGCCATAATTGACATGATGCCTTTCATATGATGCCTTGGAGTCTCTTTCCAGATAGAGTTGCTTGCTCCCTTTTAAATGCATTGATGCAACATCTTTCAAGGCTCTAGTATTTAATTTTGTTTTAGTACTTTTTAGTTGCTATTGCTTTAGCTGCTTTGCACTTGATGAATATTATCGTCACATGTTTTAGTATTTTATAGGTTGATCTTACTCTCTTTGGATAAAGATTCAAACTCCTTGTGAGGTGGCTCAATGATTGAATTCATATAGTTGAAAATCTTAAAATTTCCAGAATTGTTTTTAGAGCTGCTGAGGATTTCCCTTCAACATTTAGTTCCTTTGATGCATTTCATAGCTTTAATATAGCATCTCACAGTTTTCTAGCGTTTTCCTCCAGTACTCTTGAGCTGTTTCATGTTTAACGTTATGTCTCCACAAAGAGTATTATCTCTGTTAGTTTTTCTTTTTTTAAGAGACTGAAAAGTTCAAACCCACAGTTTGAGGGCTAGTGATACGAATTCTTCTATCGTTATGATTTGACCAATAGACATGAAATTTGGGCTGTGGCCTATAACTCTTAGTGTAAGTTTTGGCCCTTAAAAAACCAGCTGAATCATTTTATTTTGTATCTACCAAATGGCCGACAAACAATAGAGGGTTTCCATTGGGTTTCTGATGCAAGAGTTTATTTTATTTTATTGTTTAATTTGTTTAACATTTAGAGTGCCATTTTAAATAAAAATGCCGCAAATAAATACTATACCAAAAATTCTAAGTATACGTCTTAAACTCCGTGGCACCAACACGGTTTTCAACCATGCAATTCAAAGGGTAACAAAGGGAGTATTAAACTATTTCACCATATACTGTGGTACTAACTTCCTCTCCAAGATAATTTGCTCTTCAAAAAAATCAAATCTAAAAGATATTCTAGAAATCATACTTTCTTAAAATAAATTTAATAATTCCTAACAATTTGCCTACGCTGTGTTGGAATTTATATGTATCAGTAGCAGTACCAATTTCAGTTGCAGTAGCAGTAGCAGTAGCAGTTGCAGTGTAGTATTAACAAGAAGAATCAAAAAATAAAATTGGAACAACTTAGCTAGAAACCGAGGCGTAGCAACGCTACTGTCCTAAAAAGTGATTTCGCCCTCACTGATAATAACCACAGGTACAACTGGGCTGCTGGCGATCACCCTCCAGATTCAACGGTAATAAGGAAGAAGAACGTTGGAATAGAAGATCACCCTCCAGGATTCAACGGTAATAAGGCAGAAGAACGTTGGAATAGAAATAAATAACATGAACGTTGGACATTTACGCTAATGAACGTTGGAGAAATCAGAACAATGGGCTACCTGGGGTGCACCCGCGAAGCACAATCCACCGCGTGGGCGTAATGCGCGCACACACACGCACTAAGGTTTTCTGGCTGAAAGTCCGAGAACCAAGCTTGGACTAGCTCAATTCCTTAGCCGTTCTCATGTGCGCGAGCCCATCCTTATTTCCTCAACTAAGTTACAAAGCCCAAGCCAACATTTACTAATATACGCCAAGAATATTTTCAAAATAACCAATGTGGGACTTTGAAAAAACCAATAAATTTGAAGGATAACCAACAGGCTGCATCATCTTATTTGCTTCAAAATAAATTATTTAGTCGAATTTTTTAGGAGGTTGGCGACACAAACTTACTCTGGTAATTTTCTTGAACTCATGTCTTGTATTTTTGAGATTGGACGGATGATGAATTTTCCAACCTTAACCACGTAATCCTTCCAATTCGACCATTAAGTTACAATAAAACAGTCTATGCTTTTGTCACAACTGACGAGTCACAAAGACTGATTGTATTTATCAATAGCAAATGGACCTTTAAATGGATGCTCGAACTAGAATTTTTGACAAGCATAAGCTAAACTGTGGTCGGGATTGATGGACTCTTTGTAACTGAGTTATTAATTAATAGCATGGCACCAAAGATAGATTTTCCCTCACAAATGTCACATAACCCAAGAATTTAATGTATGTTGGTGGTGAAACGTGATCTTCCAAATGCCTAAGGTTTATAATTTCACTTTGATCTTCATAAAATCTCGGTGGTTTATAGAGAAGATCCATTGTTTCTGCCATTGAACAGAAGTTGCTATGTTTTTAAATTTTTATATTTTCAATGTTCTGGTTGTTTGGACATTGGTTAATGGCTTAAAGGGCTTTGTTGTGGTCTGAGCTAAATTTTTTGAAAGGACTAACAAAAAACAACTGAGGGCTGGACCAAGGTGAAAATGGGCTGGCTTTTACTAAATGAGCTGTAATGTTTCACACGAAACAGAGGGAAACAAAGTCAGGCTCCTTGCTCACCTTGATAAGCAAAGAATGAAATAATTAGCATAAAGTTTACCTGTAGTTCTTTTCTTTTGTTTGAAATACTGACTTATAATTTTGTCAATGATTGTAACTAAAATGGTGAATGAGGTACGATGTCAAATTCTCAAATGTATTGAAATAGATGGGGAGGAAATCTATTTGTTATATTTTTTAGACCAGAATATCCCTGAATTATGTTATTTAGGGGTAACCCGTAACAACTTGGTTTATATCCCCCTCCCAGTTAAGCTCAAAAGAAACCCCCAAATGAAAAATCCTGGCTTTCCTCCCCCTTTTCTGGCCCTACCATTAATTCCTAGGATCCATTCAATTATGAATTTTCTTCATTTTCCTAAGAAAATTACGCCTGCTTTCTATTTTTTTGTTATACTAAGATGTAATGAGTGGTGGTTGATTTGCAAGTTCATTATATACTTTTTGTATTTATTTTTCAGAGATCTTGGGAGCCAAGGCTTGAAAGGGTTTATTTCTGATCAAATCAGTCTTTTATCAAATTTGGTAAGCCTGTAAGTATCATCGGTTATTCTCTTTTGCCATTGAACAGTTACATAGCTTTTGCATGGCTGAGATTTGTTTCTCTGTTGCAACAGAAAGTGTGTCCAGTATAGAGGTAAATTCCATGAAGGGAGAGTTAGTTTTTACATGGTTTCTGTGAGATTTTGGCAAGTGATTTACATTTGGTTGGACTTTGAGTTTGGAGTTGCTTGTGAAGTAGGCACTTCTAAATTGGTTATATTTTCAAAATTCATATTCTGATTACAGTTCATTGTATGCTAAATTGTCAATATGTTAATATTTTCATATGAAAACCCATTTGTATGTAGGTTTGTTTTCTATGCAGTAAGACTCTTCTATCAAGCATTTGGGAGAAACTACAAAAAATTGTAGCTACCATATTATTTTATTCAAGAAATTTATTTGAACCTCTGACCTTGTGGGACCATGCCTCTAGATGTTAGAGTAGCAGTTGCACGAACAGTTTAAGCTTTGAGAGAATATGTGATGCTTTCTCTGTATCATCTTTAACACATTTTTTAGTCTTTTATAAAGCTTATCCTATGTTTTCCCTGTAGGGAAATCTGCAAAACACTCACCTCATGTTTACAATGTGCTCCGTGATTGGAGAAGTAATTTGACTTGCCATTTTAATCCAACCTCTTACAATTTGGTACTAACCTTTTCAATTGGAGTTTGCATAAACGAGTATTCAAATATTGTTGGTTAACTAACCACAGTTGGTGGACTTTATAAATGGGAAGGCAACTCCCTTAAAAGCGTTGTGAGTTTGTTTTTATTAACCATAAGTTGCTGTTGATTAATATAGAGTTGTAGTTATGGCTTTTGTGTGTGTGCATATGCGTGTGTTTTCTTTCTGCGCTTTAGTTTTAATAACCCCCTTTATGAATTTAACTTGATGCTACTTATTATCATTGTCTTGTCAAGTAATTATCAAATAGTTATTCACATTTGTGTATGATACTTTGGGTTGTCCATATGTTTTCTTATGGATTAATTTTAAAATGTTTTTTCCTCTTGATTGCAGGAATTTAAGTTCTAATTCTTTGGGAGGTACTTTACCCTCAGGGTTGGGTCAGAAATCTCTTGTTAAGCTGTAAGATTTCATAGTTACGTCTTTAAGTAATTCTTACTTTTTAAGAGATGTTGTGGTTTGTTGCCTTGCAGAAGCAATGTCTCACTTGCATATATTTAATATTAATTCACAGTTTCAGCATTGTGTCAATGTAGGGATTTATCAAGCAATAAGTTTTCTGGACCCATACCGGATAGTTTAATTTCTTCAATCCTGCAGCTTGTGTAAGTTATGCTTCTTTTGTCATTCAAAATCTCCCACAATTCTGGTCATTGTTTTGATAGAGAGAGGGATTCACATAGTTTCTGATCAAGTTTACAAGTTGGCTTATTTGTTTGAAAGAGTACATTAATTTTTCTTCATACAAAGTAATGGATTGAAAAAATTAGAAATGATGTCAATTACTTCATATTTCGATAACCCCCTGATTATTCCTCTCTAGTTGTTAACAATATGCCATTTTTATTTCTTTCTTTATTGTTTATCTCATATCAATTTGTAATAATATCTACTTTCCAACTATGACCTCTTTATTTGCTTTACTAGATAAGAGATACGAAGAAGGAAATAGGGATGGGAATATAATTTGTCGTTATAATTAAATTTCAATGAATCCTTGAACATTTTTTTGGCACAAGCCAAGCATAAAAAATTGTTGAAGTTTCTTTTTAAATCCTTCTTTAATCAAATGTACCTTTTTCGCTCATATGTCAGTCTGCTGAATGATAACTCACTTGATGGGAGAGTACCAGAGGAACTTTATTCAATTGGTGTCCACGGTGGAGCTATTGAGTATGTGATACTTTGGTGATTGCTTTATTAATTTCCAGTTTGTTTCATTTTTCATGCATTGAGAATCTCTACAATCTAAAAATATGTTGGACGTTGATTGCTTCTTTTTTTTGATTTTTTTAGTTAGTGCTCAGGGTGTCTACTTATCTTCTTACAAGGCCATATATTTATTCAGTTAGCTACTTAGTTCCTTCAATTTGTCTTCTTATGAGGTCATACTGGTACTTTCTTGAGTATGGGCTCTAAAACAAAATAATATTTTGATACAGAGATAAATCTTTGAGCACTTCAGTTAGTCTCTTACTTTTGTCTTTTATATCTCCTTCATTACTTTTTTTGTCTTTTTAAGGTCCACTCTCTTTATCAATTTCACAAATTTACAACTTGGAATTTTATTTAAAACGGTAAAGCTGGGGTGCAGATAAACAAGGGGTGTCTATGGTAATTGAGATGTCCAGACTTAGTATTGCATGGGTACTTGTACTTGCCAAACTGGCACCACCCTTGGTGATTTGGGGTTGAACTTTAATTGCCAACATTTTACGTGATATGGATGGTGATATGGATGGAGTTTTCAATTTCAAAATTCAAAAAGTGACATTTGCAGTAATCAAGTTCTTCAACTTTTAACGACAAATGGAGTCTGCTTGAAAAATGTGGCGGTTGGATTTTTTTTGATCTTCATAGAAATTAGGCTCGGATTTCTCCTCAACTCAAATGAATTAATGAACAAAACTTTAGCTGCACTCCCAACTACTTGAGGTCAACCATGTGTTCATAATTCAATTTTCAAAACCCGTTTTACTCTACTCTTACCATTCTCGCTCAGTGTTTGCAACGTCTGAGGAGAAATCGATTGCATAACCTCCGAAACTGATGTATATATGGAAAAAGAGCAAATATAGTACACAGTCAACTTTTGTGATCAATACAAGGATTCAAATTACATTTGAGAGGAGTGTGGATGCATATAAGATATTATTACTGTCGTTAATTTCAAGTTTAATTTTAGCATAAACGTTTATCTGCTTCATCATCTTATCTAATCAGCATCATTTTTCCTTTTCACAGCCTTTCTGGTAATAAAGGCTTATGCGGTGTACCTTCTTTGCCAGATTGTCCTCTTTTCTGGGGACATGGTGGCTTATCTACCAGTGGTAAAATTGCAATAGGCATATCATGTCTTGTTTTATTTTGTTTGCTGTTGTTGGTGTTATACTTATGCTGCATCAGAAGGAGCCGTAATGATTATGATTTTGGTCTACCTCAGGAGTTGATGTGTAAGTTCTACTTCAAAACACTTCTGGTCTAATCTTACTCACTTTGCTGAAATATTTTCGAAATATTCATTTTTTGCTTTCATTTAATTTGCCTTTAATCTATTGCGATTAGTTCTCATTCGTGTTCTCTGAGTTAGAATCATATAAACAGGAATTTAAATTTTGGTAACTTGTACATCTGTGTGATATCTTCTGCTTAGTAGGCTCTCTGTTTTTTTTCTTGTATCATTGGATGCTCCCCCTTCCCCCCCCCCTCCTCCCACACACACAAAAAAATTGTCCTGTCAATTTTAGCTATTTATTTTCCATGAATTCTTGCCTTTTTTTCTCATGAATGAAATTTAAACAACTTGATTTATTTGCATTGATACACCCCACCATGTTCCACTGTTCCTTTTTCAGTGAATTGTTTTGATTTCATATATTATGCTTAGAATCCTACTTTGCTGTTAATGTTTTTTTCCTCATTTCCAGCACTGGCTGCAAAGAGAAACAGATATCAGAGGCAGAAGTCCTTAATGGCTCTTGAAATGGAGAGCCAACACGCAAAAGGATTTATACCAACTTATACTTAAAACTAACGGTGTCTTCTTGAAGAGGATAATTTAAATTTTGATAGAGTTGAACTTGCCAACAGGGTGTAGAGGGGTGAATATGTTGATAAAAATTGCACAGAACATGACGGTGATGATTAGCCACGCCACGCCACCACGGCTTCAGAAAGATGTGACTTGAGGATTTGGCTTTGTTTCAGAAATCTGTATGGGAATGGGGTCCTGGAAAACCACGCAACTGTATAATGCATTGAATCTCATTATATTTCAAAGCAAATGTCCCAAAATGTATAATGTCTCATTATACTCATGTATGATAGATAGAGCTGAAATCCATTACATGTAGATAAAAAAGTGGTCCCTGACTTTCATTAATGCGTTATCTACTTCAACTTCTGGCACATCCTCATCTCCTTATCGTATATACACCTGTTCAGCATGGATCAGCTATAAGATTAATATTTGGTGTTTTTTCTTGGATCGATTTTGTTTCTTAAATACTGCAAGATTCTTCAGGGGATGTTACCTTTGTAATTCATTTTTTTACTATTCAGTTTTTGGTTGTGAAATCTTTCCTGAAAATATATTATATATATACTACATACAGACAGGTGTTGCTACCCCTAGGCTAGGGCTAGTATTTTCCTTTCTAACCAGAAACAGACCTTGTATGCGAGTGAAACAACATTTGCAAGGCGCACTAGGGAAGGGAGCCTATTAGGCTAGACATGCAACTTTTTGTCGAGTCTAAGATACTAAGTACTCCCTCCTTTTTTTACAAAAAGTCTAGGGGGACAGGTTTTTGGCGAC
The DNA here is from genome assembly GCA_020205505.1 of Panax japonicus. Taxonomy (NCBI): domain Eukaryota; kingdom Viridiplantae; phylum Streptophyta; class Magnoliopsida; order Apiales; family Araliaceae; genus Panax; species Panax japonicus. Next base: position 54,192,110 of record CM035112.1, on the reverse strand, counting down.
CGGTCTAGCGACCGGTCCAAAAAAATTTTTTTTTTTTTTTTTTTTTTTTTTAAAATATCTCCCAAATAATTTATAAGATTTATTGGAACTGGAATTTTTACATAATAAAGTGTTTTGGACGTCATTTGGATACACGTAAAAAATATGTCTGTACAGTCTGTACAGACATATTTTTTACGTGTATCCAAATGACGTCCAAAACACTTTATTCTGTAAAAATTCCAGTTCCAATAAATCTTATAAATTATTTGGGAGATATTTTAAAAAAAAAAAAAAAAAAAAAAAAAAAATTTTTGGACCGGTCGCCAAGACCGGTCGCCAAAAACTGTCGCCGTAGAAGAGCTCCTTTTTTTAATGAGCTCTTCTACGGCGACAGTTTTTGGCGACCGGTCCAAAAAATTTTTTTTTTTTTTTTTTTTTTTTTTAAAATATCTCCCAAATAATTTATAAGATTTATTGGAACTGGAATTTTTACAGAATAAAGTGTTTTGGACGTCATTTGGATACACGTAAAAAATATGTCTGTACAGACTGTACAGACATATTTTTTACGTGTATTCAAATGACGTCCAAAACACTTTATTCTGTAAAAATTCCAGTTCCAATAAATCTTATAAATTATTTGGGAGATATTTTAAAAAAAAAAAAAAAAAAAAAAAAAAATTTTTTGGACCGGTCGCTAGACCGGTCGCCAAAAACCTGTCCCCCTAGACTTTTTGTTTTTTAATATAAGTTGTTATGCACAAGTATTAAAGTGATGATGGTATAGCATTAATTATAATATCAATTATTTATTGGAATAAGAGATTGTTATTTATTGGATAGAAAATAATGAAAAAATCAAAATTATATTTAATACTTAGCAATTAATGTTTATTTAAAATTTTAAAACGACTTATATTAAGAAATAAAAATATTTTTCTAAAAGGAACATGACAAAATATGGTCCGTGGATACATAAATATTAGTGCACAGATCATACATACATACTATAAAGAGGTGGATTCAGGATTCTTTACTGACGACTAGTTCATTAGAAATGTTTCAAGGTTTTTTACAACAAATTAAAGAAAGCCTTGACTTTTCAGGTCGGTCTTAATAGAGTTAGTTAATGTGACACATTAAGTCAGTCTTCCACCTCAAACTCTACATAATTAATTGCGTCTCTTCTTTGACTCCGGATTAATGCTCAGCTGGCTGGCTGGCTAATCATGGAATAATATTTAAAAAGTAACTTCACATGTTGTCTCAATTTTTTAAGGTAAAAAAAAAGTATTTTATTTATTCTAATAATAGTAATATAAAATAATACATTATCGTCTTCATTTTCAGAATATTTATATTATGTACTGCTTAGCCTTAAAATTTATTTATCCAAGAGGTAGTAGTACGTATAAAGAAATGGAGTCCACATGTTTAATTAATTAAGCAACTTCTTTTCCTAGTTTATTACTAAACCAAGTGTGTTAAACATAGTCGGTCGTTCCACCCACCAAGATATCGGTGTCCATTTCAAAACATAAGATTGATAAGAATTTATTTAATTTTATTCCGTACAATTATAAATTGAATTTTATTTATGAGATTTATTATTTTTAAAAAATGAATATGTCATTTTTAAAATTAAAAATATCTTAAATTAATTTTAAAAAAATATATCATTAAATTTGAAACAAAGTGAGTATATTATTATACATGGATTTATAAAAATTGAAGTTGTTCCGTCAATCAGAAATTTTGAATATATTTATTTATATATATGAAGAAAATTCTCCTTGGACTATTTATTAGTATCATCGTAAATTAAACTGACAATCAAAGCGAAGAATATCTCAATTTCATTCAATTAGTTGACATTTTTGCAGCAAGTTGGAGTATAATAATATATACAGAATGCATGTGATATTTGGTTCCCAACTTGTACGCAGTCCCACCGCAGTGATGAGTGACTGGGCGAGTGTGTGAACGAATAATAATGGAAAACGCGTTAAATTGGAAATAAAATATACTACTTACATCCGCAGTCGACTCTTCTTCTTCTACTTCTACTTGACCTCGTTTTACGTACCCACCCCTAGTCTCCTCCACCCACTCACCCTCGCACCCCGCACCCCGCACCCCGCACCCCGCACCCCGCACCCATACCCATAATTAATATGGCCATATATATACATATATATAATTTTTAATATTTGATTAAAGATTTTGGCTCTAAAAATATTAAAAGAAGTATCTTTCAATAAATGTATATTCTCATATATTTTGTTGTAGTCGAACTATTATGTTTTAAGCTCAGAAAATATACCTTTTTAAATACAATATATATATATATTAATTATTTATTTATTTTTATCTTTATTTTTAGGTGATGATAATATTTTGTAAATGATGTTGTTTTTATTTTTTGTTCTAAACCACCAAAATTTCAAGAACGAATCTGCTACGTAACAACATAAAATATGTCTTTCAAGTTTGTACAATATTGATGGAATATATTTCCAAGAGAAAATTGTTCGTGGAAGTTCTTTTCATACATAATTCATAGAGTAGCGTGTACGTACTTTATCATACAGAGTGTATGTTATTTATGGATTTAATTAGCATGAAGTAAAATTTATAATAAGTTTATTTTATATTTAATACAGTATTAATACACAGACGGAAGGACAATCTTTTTATCTGCGTGTTGAGAATAAAAAAAACTTACCATAAACAGTAATCACTCTCATTATTTATATAATTGTATGTATATATGTATGTATACGTTGCATGGGTGTATGTTGGAAAATAATATCATTGAGTTTTATATTTTCTTGTTATTTCAATTAGTGATAAGAATGCATGAGGTTAGATGTGGATTGAATTGACTAATTAAAGAAAGAAAGATAAATGCTGCTTATCTGAAAGTAACAGAAGAAAACAAGACAATTATATTATTGGTGGACGTGCCAACTAAAATACCAAGTGGCTATTAACATATTTTGACTTTAATCGTCGTAGACTTTAAACTATATTAGTAAGTAGTATATATGTTAGTAATTGTTGGTGTTTTATTTCTGTTTTAATAATATGAAAATTAGAATGAATCTGAATCGTTTTTGTACTTCTTCTTCGTTTAAGATGAATCTGAATTAGCTATTTTTATATTTTTTCGTTCAAATTTAAAATAAGTTATATCTTATTATTATAAATATTGAAATGAGTCCTAATTCAAAATGAATTGTATCTTATTATTATAAATATTAGAATGAATATTATGTAGTACTATATAGCAAGTATGATCAAGGTTAGTTGGTGCTTGACATGTCGGCAACACATAGTGTAGTATACATTTCATTTTCTTTCTTGCCCATAATTTACTTGGGATTATTTTTAATGTGACAGTTTCAAAGGATGTTATCTGTAGCTAGTTTAATGGCTTCATGCATATTGGAACATGGCGCATAGCTATGATCCATAACTCTCTTAACTATGTGGTGAATGGTGATGTTCTAATGGGCCACCTAACAGATTCAGGTCCCAACTAGTATGTTCGAGCATATTATATACTCCCTCCACGCCTCAACGTTTTAGAGAATTTTTTTTATTTATTAATTAATATATTACGTTTTAAAATTTTAAATAAATATCAATGACTTAGTTTTCGATATTGCTCTAAGTATTAAATATAAATTTGATTCTCTCACTAATTTTTGCTAAATAAATAACAATATCTTTTTTCAATACAAGGGCAATATACACATTTGATATTATATTTAATGTTATACAATTATTTTCTTAATATTTGTGTACAACTCTAAAAAATCTTATATTAAAGGGATGAGGGAGTAATATTTATAAAAATGAATAATATGATTGGATATTTTGGACATTACAAACAAAATTATTGGAAAGAAATAGCTAACTAGCTAGGATTCCATTGAACTAGTCAAGTCGTCAAGAGATTAAAATGAGACCCATGATAACCACACCACCTAATGAATCAATACATCTAGAAGGGACCAAAAGAAAGGAAGAGGAATAATTAGTTAGAAATTAAAACAAAACTTTTTCTTCCTTATTCTTTATTTCTCTAATAATAAAGACTCTTACTATATATATATTACAATAAATGTGTCGAATTACGATTACAAAATAGAATATTAATATATAAAATTAAAAAAAACTATTTATTACACATTTATTTTAAAATAAATTATTAGCCATACTTATTCGCATAATGAAAAAATCAATATTAACTTTGAAAATATATACCATTTTCCAATAATAAAAGAGTCATATTAAGGAGGAAAAAGACTCCTCAAGATCTGACACGTCTTCTCAACCAATGAGAATAGTAATGTGGCACACAGGGGTTAGTTAGGTCCCATGCATTAATTAGGCAAAACGATCACAAGTCAAAGAATCATCCTACCCCTACCCCTACTGGTCAATAAAAGCAAGCAACCCCCTTTGTTTTCTTCAAAAGACAAAACAATGGCCAGCCTGTGGCTTTTTGTTTTTCCCCTCCCAACACAACACAAGTAGAAGAATTTTTTTATGGTCAACAATGTTGTTTTGTTTATTTTGCCTACATATTTTCTACACACATGTTGGTAATTAATTTCTTGTTAATTAAATTTATTTTTCCTTTTATACTCCTTGTAACTCTACACAATGAAACAAGAAATCTTAATTATAACCATATTATTTTTACATTTGGTCAAATGGTTGCCATTTAAAATCACGTGTATCGTTATATATTCCACAAATAAATAATAATAGTCCCCTCCCCCTCCCCCTCCCCCTCCCCCTCCCCTTTGCAGGGATAATGTATAGTTAATTAAGGAGCTAAAATTAATTTAGTACATGAATTTATTATCTCTCACATTTTAGGAATTGATAATGTATATTATTTATTCTAAGTAAATTGAGTAATATCATATTACTGCTATTAAATGTAAAGTAATGCTAGAAATCTATTCGAAAATTTTTTGTTTCTCTAATTATAAAAATAATATATGGATCTCTCTCTCTCTCTATATATATATATATATTACATATACATATATCCTCCATCCATTCGGGAAAAAAAAATCTATTTTAGCTTAGATCCAATTAATTTGTAAATTTATTTCAGTTTTTTAAAACAACAATCTTGTATTGAATAAAAAAAATTTAAGTAATTTGTAATATTCCTCTATACTCAAAATCAAATATTATATTTATTAATTAATTAATTAATTAAAACTAACTTTATACTAGTAGCTACTATTAGTACTTCCTAACTTAATGGTGTGTTCATATAATTGCGTGTGAACGGAGTGAGAAGATAAAGTTGACAACACAAAACTACAGCGGTTGACGCGGCACAACACCAATTTGGAACATTTTCTATTTTGCTGTCCTAAAATCGAATCTGATGTTGTCAGCCCAATTATATACTCCCACCATATTCTTAAATAAGTGGAGTAATTTTTTTAAATGATTTTATGCTTATTAAAAAAATTATTTATTATTTTAATTCTGTCATTAAAATTGATATGAATTACTACAATTATCTTTACATTAATATATATATATATATAATTGTTTAGATAAATAAAATAAAAAAATACTTGAGAGTAATAGAGAAAAAATTATAACTAATTCTTTTTATAAATTTATTAACGTCAAATATATTAAAAAAATTGAACACTTCAATTATTTAAGAATGAATGGAGTAGTAATTTACATTCAACCATTCAATTGAATTAACAAGAATTATCCGGCTCCTTTTGTTGAATGTATAATTCTTTTTTTCTACCATATCTCACAATTATCTTCATGTAAGGGTGTAAACAAGTCGAATCGGAGCAAACAAAGAGCTATTCGAAATGATAAATTCGTACTCGAATTCAACTCGAATTCGAATTATATTTAAAAATTCCTACTCAGATTCGACTCGACTCGAATATTTATTACTCGAATTGATTCGACTTGATTCGAATATTTATTCAAACTACTCGCGAGCTTTAAATTCAAGCTTGAATTCGAATCTCCACATAATAACTAGTTTTATAATAAATATAATTATAAATTGAATTTGTTATTTTACTTAAAAAAGAGAAAATATATTTATTATTACACTTTACAAATATAAAATAACAATTAAAATTAAAAACAAAATAAAATAATAACTAATTATCCTAATTTGATTTAAATTTGTATATATTATAAGAGAATGTATCGAACATCTAATCGAATATGTATTAACCGATTATGTATCGAATCACAATCAAAAATTCGAGTAGTTTAAATCTTAAACGAGTCGAGTATAACTTTGCTCAGATTCTACTCATATTTTTATTCGAACTATTTTTAATACTTAGATTTAGATCATATTATTAACGAATTTGAGTCTCACTCGTATTTTTTCAAGTCGAACCCGAATCGAATCTGAACTCTGTTAGCTCGTTTACATCTCTTCATATCTTTTTCCTATTGCTAACTTAATTTAATCGTACAAGATTAAAAGACATGACATAATCTTGAATCCTTGGACACCTACCAAATTACCTATCCACTAATTAATCATAACATCTCTCATTTTGTACGCGAGCCGCCTTAGGTTTTAGATAAACGAATATACTACTATCTCCGTATCCAAACAAAGATTTCATAAACACCTCATAATAACGAAAGAACTATACTTTCTCCGCATCCAAACAAAGAATCTTGTATATTAGTATCAATGTCGTCGTCATCATACACGTAAACATTTTTTCCCGTAAAAGTATGTCATGGCAACTGCACATGTCTATGAGAATGACGTGGCGTTCTAATCTCAAGTCATATGTTGTTAAGTTCATCTCCAACTAAAAAGGTTAGGTGCCCCAAGCATTTCGAAAGTGGGAATATGGAATACTTTCATTATAGTTTTTTGTTAGGCAAAACTAATGATTTGGCCATTAAAATTGACACGATTTTTTGAATATTCGATTAAATTTTTTTTTTTTAAATTAAGTCACTGAACTAATTTTTATTTTAAAATTGGGTCATTCTGTTAAAAAAGTTGACAGACGTTAATTTTTTGTCTACGTGGCGCAGACGTGGCAAAAAATATAAAAAATATTGCTTTATGTGGCAAAAAAATGAAAAATAGATTTTAAAAATAAAAAATTAACATTTTAAAGATTTAAAAATAACAAAAACATAATAAAATATAACAAAAAAATAAAGGTTTTTTTAAAAAAGGTAGATTTTTTTTAAAACAGGATTTTTTTTAAAAAAAACTGATTTTTTAATAATACAGATTTTAAAAAAATAGATTTTTAAAAAAATAGATTTTTTTCAAAAAAAAGTTTTTTTTAAAAACAAGATTTTTTTCAAAAAGCAGTTTTTGAAAAAATAGATTTTTTAAAAAAAAACATTTTTTAAAAAAAAATACAGTTTTTTAAAAAAAATAGATTTAAAAAAACAATTTTTTTTAAAAAAATGGGTTTTTTTTAAAAACACAGATTTTTTAAAACAAAACAGTTTTTTTTAAATTTGTTTTTTTTTTAAAAATCTGTATTTTTTGTTTAATTTTATTATGTTTTTATTATTTTTAAAACTTTAAAATGTTAATTTTTTTATTTTTAAAATCTTTTTTGTTTTTTTTGCCACATAAGCAATGTTTTTTATTTTTTGCCACGTCAGCGCCATGTAGACAAAAAATTAACGTCTGTCAACTTTTTTAACGGAATGACCCAATTTGAAAATAAAAATTAGTTCAGTGACTTAATTTAAAAAATTAAAAGTTCAATCGGGTATTCAGTAAAACGTGCCAATTTTGGTGGCCAAATCATTAGTTTTGCCGTCTTTGTTAATATATTCAATTAATATAACCACATACCATAATTTAATAAAATATTAAATATTAATGGCTTAAATATAAATTAGTACCCTAAACTATAGGGCATATTCTACTTCGGTGATCCACCTTTTAATTTTGTCAATTAGGTGATGAAACTATCAATTTTTTTTAATTACACCAAATTGAACACGTCACGTCAGAAATTGCTGACATGGCTAATTGTGTAGGGTCTTAACAAGCTTACGTGGCAAAAAAATAATTTATTATTCATTACATAAACAAATTTGTTTAAATCATGGGCAAAATGGTCAAAATCTAATTTAACAATTCTAATTAAAATAAAACAAACATGTATCAGTCCAAATAAAACCCAATTCATCAATCAAGACCTCTCTTTTTCTCTCTATATCTACGTATGTATGTATTGTGTGAAAAGGGTTTAACCCTTTTACATATCTATTCCTTTTTCATTCCTTTTTTTTCTGTGAGAAACGCATTTAAATGGAGGCTGTGATGATAAGATTTGATTATTGAGCGAATCGGGGCTGTGACGCCCCCAAAAATAGGTACACATCACCCATCTTGTGTCGTCAGATACATGGTACATAATACAAATACAATCTTTAATATACAACAAGAGAGCTGTGAGTTTTAAAACAAATATTGTTTTATAGACAATATTCACTCTCAGAATAAGTCCTCATTATATTTATTGTCACACTATTTACCAGAATAATGAGGACTACTAATGCTATCATCTGGACTGTCAAACCGTTCCCCGACTCGTCCCAGCTATATTCTCATTTCCTGAAGAGAACAGTGAAGGAAAGGGTGAGCTCAACTAGCCCAGTAAGAAATATTATGACTAAGATAATGCAGAATAAATTATCATTAGTTTTCAACAATGTTAAACTGATAAAATACAATAGACATCAAGTTTAACTGCAGCGGAACAAGCAATCCCTTAAAAGAGTCAAGTAGAGAATAAAATATACTATCTTTTATGATTTAAAAAGTTTTTCATCACTTTTATCGCTGAGACTCAGCTTAATAAATAATCTACATCATCAAATCATCCATGCACTACAGGTCAATGATATTATTTAGTATCACGACCACAAATTATCCATGTACTACGGGCCAAAGATAATCGTATTTTCATCAACGGTCCTGATTATGTCATAAAATAATTCATCTTTGCTCTCTTGACCGAAGAGAATCCATAACCATAATCATACCAAAAATTGTCCATCAATGCACTACGGACCAATGAGGATTTTTTTCACATCATTTGTAGCATTACGGTCATGATTATACCGAATAATCCCTGTTCATAATCATACCAAGTCCATCTATGCACTATAGGCCACAGATGACTTTCAACAAAATATAAACATGAGGATGATGACAATGATATAAGAATTCAATAAAACAAGTTCAAGAATTAAATTATTCAGGAACTAATAACGTCCAAATTGTCAACATGATACTTCTTTGTAGAATAAAATTCAAGAATGCTCAGAAGAATATTTCATGAAAAGATACTGGATGAAGCACAAATATCAAGGATATTCCACTAATTTCATAGAGTATAGAAGTCAAAACTTTAATCAACTAAGTATAATAAAAAATAGAATAACAAAAGAAATCACCATGCATGCGGTACTTCGCATACACAGGTTATTTCAACAGAATAATAAATAACGGAACCAGGTCAGGCGAAATTCGCACCGACAGGATGTTCCAACAGAATAATAAAGAATGGAATAACAACAGAAATCATCATGCATGCGGTACTTCGCATAGACAGATTATTCCAACAGAATAATAAATAACGGATCCAGGTTAGGCGTAAAACGCACAGACAGGATATTTCAACAGAATAATAAAGACAGAACCAAGTCCGGCGTAAACGCACACACAGGATATTCCAACAGAATAATAAAGAATTGAATAACAGAAGAATTTCACCAAGTATAGGGTAGACCGCGTACACGGGTTATTCCAATAGAATAATAAATAATGGAATAACAGAAGTTCTCTTCATGAATACGAAAGAAATAATACCACTTACCTTATTCGTAAAATTTGAGATTTTACAGGGGCTATGTTGATGTGCCCGTATCTTGGCGGGGCGAATCAGATGGCATGATGATGCGAGGGATTTGATTTGATGGATTCATTTGGGTTTTGGGTTTTGATCTTTCTCGATCCCTCTTACATCCGTATCTTGGGGTGGCGAAACAGATGGCGTGATGATGCGAGGGATTTGATTTGATGGATTCATTTGGGTTTTGATCTCTCTCGATCCCTCTTACATTAAATGCAACTATTTTTGCAGCCATGGCGGTGGCACACTCTTTGCCTTGATTACATACAGATCTGAGCCTAAACCTTTTTCCTTTATTTTGATTTATCTAGACTGAAAGTGTTTTATTGATTTATCGATGAATTGGATTTTGTTTGTACTGATATATATTTGTATTTGATGGATTCATTTGGGTTTTGGGTTTTGGGTTTTGGGTTTTGGGTTTTGATCTCTCTCGATCCTTCTTACATCTAATGCAACTGTTTTTGCATCCATGGCGGTGGCACACTCTTTGCCCTGATTACATACAGATCTGAGCCTAAACCTTTTGCCTTTATTTTGATTTATCTAGACTGAATGTGTTTTACAGATTTATCGATGAATTGGATTTTGTTTGTACTGATATATGTTTGTTTTACAGATTTATTTCAAGTAACCATTCTAGCTCATGCCGCCATAGTTGATTATCTTCAGTTCTTCGTTTCGGTTTGCTAGGTTTTGATTTAGAATTGGGGGAGAGATGGTGATCGACGAATTTGATTTCCTTTTGTCTAATATGTTGCTTTTAAGACATTGACGATTTTGCCCATAATATAAAATGATTTGTTTATGTAATGAATAATAAATTGTTTTTTTGTCACGTAAGTTTGTTAAGACCTCACACAATTAGCCACGTCAGCAATTCTTGACGTGGCGTGTTCAATTTGATGTAATTGGAAAAAATTGATAGTTTAATCACCTAATTGACAAAATTGAAAGGTGGATCACCGAAATAGAATATGCCTTATAATTTAGGGTACTAATTTATATTTAAGCCAATATTAATATTAACTACTATGGTCGAGACATAAATTATTCTAATAATCTGATAAAATGAAATGTTTAAAACAGACTGACTTTATATATATTGCCTCGACCAATAGAAATTAAAACTATTTACAACCAAAAAAATAAGTTGAGTGATTTCAATTGTAAACAAATATCATAATTCTCTATTTGTTTTGCAGTAAATGCACGAAAACAACAACCAGATTAGATCTGGTTTTTAAGTAGACCGACTGCAGGTCCTAGCGGTCAAGAAAAATGACCCCACTTTAAAAATTAAAATAAAATTGAGAGCAATTTAATCATTTTTTTATCGCTTGTAGGAGTTGTGCAAGCCGCTAGAAGGACTAGCGACTAGGTCCATGCCCAAATTATTAGATATGCTATTAGACGGTTGGAGATCTAGTTACGGGGAATGACCCATTGCATGTATTTGCTATGGATTAAAAATAGGCATATACCATCACTATTGTTTGATATAAAAATCAACGGCCGATATTAATTCATGTCTACTATTATTGGTAGCGAATGACGCTGAAATAGTACAATTATCCACTATTAATTAATAGTAGCGGACGCAAATTTTTCAATTTTAATTTCGACTGTTGGTTCCTATATTGAACAAATACATATTATGTATCATTATCCTATATATATATATATATATATATATGAAAAGGATAGGCAGGGGGTCACATTCACAACAAAAGATAAGCCATTATGATCTAGATAGATCATTTTGGGAGAAACTTCAAAATCCATTATAAGATCAAAAAAATGTAGATGATGATGGAATTAAAGAATTAAAAGATGAGTAAGGAAGCACCAAACATGACCTAAGGTTATTCATGTTTAATTGAGATTATCCTCATGCTTAATTGTAGGAGGTTTAACATTAATAACTAAAATAATCTCTTAATCTAAAGTGGGAACGGATCGCTAGAAGATACTCATACTATAACATAAAATAGTCGTAGTATTAATTTAGTGATATCATAGAGCAGAAAAGAGTATAGAAAAAGGTGTACGTTCTTGACATAGGATTGATGTTAATTGTGTGGACATACAAACTAAAAAGATTTTATGGGTTTAATGCATCATTGATTTAGGATGATCAGGAGCAAAACTAGAGCATAGCTACCACCACTAAATTAAGGCGATGATGATCTTAATTAACGGAGTAGTATATGTAGAAAGCTAGGTCATCTTAATTAATTTCAATTTCAATTTCCAGTGAAGGATTAATTAACCACCTCAAATTAAAGCAATATGATTTATTTGAAATAATCTATCGTCATTAACTTTTCACATGTAGTGTGTGTGTATATATATATATATATATATATATATATATATATATATATATATATATATATATATTATGCTCTGCCAGTGGTGTATTAAGAACATTAATCGTGGGATGTGATTAAGAAATAAACCGCCATCATATATATATGGTTCATGAGGTTATGTAAAGAGGGAGATGTAAGTACATTTGTAGTTTTCAGTCCTGCATGTACAGCTAAAATTAATTTGAAATAATACTCAATTCACTGTGTACGTGCATGAGAGTAGTACTCAAAAGTTATGAAAAGTTATTCTAAGAGATAGATAGAGTTGATTGAAGGCTTATACACAACCACCAGATGAAGTGTAGACTTTAGATCAATTAGTTAGTTCATTATATATATATATATTAAGTACCTGATCACAAGTCACAACATACTATTGCAATATCCACTAGCAATATACTTGTACCTATTGTAGTAGTAGTACATACACAAGCAATAAATATACATTAAATCATGCATCTATATTTAAACATAGTTTAATTATTGGTACTATATTGTTTTTGATGTTTTAGTTGAAACATGAATATTTTCAAGAGGGTAATAAACTGATCGAAATGATTGTGAATATTTCCAAGAAGAGCATGAAGTAGGGTCCATTAATTAAGAACGATAGAGTTTACTTGAGACCCATCACATAGTCATGGCCTCTCACTCTCGCCCATGACAATCCAACCTGGGTAGACTAGGAATATGAGTATTTACTTCCCACTTATGGGGAGGGGAGGGGGGGGAGCGGGCTGTAAATATCAGAAAGACAGCTTTTCCGTATCACTATACCAATAATACCGTACCCCTACTTATACTGTCCTTAGAAAACAACACATGCATATATAATTCAAACAAAAACTCTAAATAATAAACCAAATAATATATTCTGATCATCCTCTTAATTATTAATTACATGCCTTGATATATATAGATAGTATTATTATGAGTATTTTCTTTTGATTTATTTAAATATAAATTAAATACTTAGATAGATAGATAGTAGTACAGTATTATACTCCTACACTACAAGCAAGTAGTTGTTTATTTTTAGTAAAAAGGGTATCTCCAAGGGGGACCAACACCATATATATTTACAAGAAACTCGACGACAACCAATGTTAGAAACTACTAGTAAAAGCAAAGGCCACCGCCCGGTTTAAGTTAGCCAGCCCTCGGTTTACATCAACTTGCCTGTGGGGCCCTATAACACATAGGACTCCTCCGTACATAATCATACTAGTAGTGGATTGTACGCTTTATACTTTCATTTCATGATGCTCAGAGTTTTAAAAAGTCACGTGTTATTATTATTTATTTATTTATAAAATAAAATACTTTTGAATTATTATATAACACCTCATTTGATTTCATAATTTAATATTAATCCACTTCATATTTACAAATTATATAGTTATAATTCACACATAACAAACTATAATTGTAATCAGAGGCGGAACCGGGGCCAGTTGCCCCCGGTAGCCGGACGCCGACAGGCGGCAGGGGGAGCAGCCGAGCAGGGGTGGGGGGCAGCGGCACCGGTGACTGCGGTCTATGAGAGTTCTTTTCGATCATCTTCTTGCGAAACTGTATTTCTGCAATAATATGAATAATCGAAGCTGCAATAGATCCAAAACGTAGCAGAAGCATCGATCTCAGGAAGGAATAATCACATATATATACCCCTGATTCAATCATCCAAAAGAATAACAATCAAGTTCAGATTGTAAAATGAGAGATAGACAACGATACTTGAGAATTGAGATAGAGAGTCGGTTGATTTCTGAGAATTGAGATAGAGAGTCAGTTGGTCATTAATTGATAGATAGATTATGTATGCTTTTATGCTATATGTAAGACCCCAAATAATTAATAAATGAAATTTAATTTCTTTTAATTATTATTTTGAATAGTAAGGGTTGATTTGATTAATGTGGATAGTTATGGGTAAAATACGCAAATATTTCAAAATAAGCAAGTGGTTATAATATATTCATTACTGTCGGGGAATATTCGTTTGGTCGTGGAATATTCGTATTGTCGGGAATCTCCGTACGACGGCGCAGTCATTTGTGGGCCCCATAACGAAAAACGGTGGGATGAAAGAAAACGACAAAGATTGAGTTTTATAAATAACGGCGTAAATTGTTACCGTTAACACTGTTGGGTTACCTGGTGGTTAAAATACAGTAATACGCGTTGTTGCACAGTAGCACACGGTATTGCACAGTATTTTGAATTATTGATCCTTACGTAAGAAGGCACTACTCAATAATTGCTACAGGAGTTACTGTTCATTACTTTATTGATTCAATAATTGCTGCGTTGATATTTATATTATTATTGTTTCAATAATTGTCATTGCACAGTATTTTCCATTATCAGATCAATAATTCATATTATTTGAATAATATTATCAGATAACATTATTGGCAATGTCTAGAAAGTTCTGTCAAGGAGAGGTTTGGTCATCTAATTGCGCGCCAGTAAGGAAAAATCCTTATTGGAAAGCCCCCTCTATCCTGGGAACGGCCTGGTTGTCGGTACTGTGATTCGGTAATATTATTTTTAATAATTAATTATTGATTATTATGATAAAGAAAATATTTATTTTATGTGGATATAGATGGAGAAAATTTTTAATGTGACAATTGTTGAAAATTAATATTTTATCTTTTTCTGATAAAATAATTCATTTAAATATATTATTTTAATAATATATTAACGATGATATTTTTTACAATGAATGTGGGATATATGAGTATATGAGAAGGTAGAGTATTTTTGTGGCATTAAATGTTTAACACATGTTTTGTGTGTCGGTGGACATAATTTTTGACCGAAAATTGATTATAGACTGTAAAATCGCTCGTTTGTGGATTTCGGATAATTTCTGTTTGGAATTTGGAAAAATTTTCTTCTGCAAAGTTGTAGAGAATGGAATTTCCCATGGAAAGTCGCGAGTTTCGAATTTTTCTGATAACCGAGCTATTTTCTACGAATTGTTGAAGTTTCGGAAGATAAAATAATTTTTATTAAATAAATGGGTGGGACCCACTCTTGTTTAACAACATGTGGGCTGCTGGAAATTTATTTTCAAGGGTGGCATGCTGGTCTTTGATGGCTAGCATGCGTAGAAATATAATTTTATATAATAATAATTTATTAATTTAGTCTCCTTTGGCGTTCTAACATTTTCCTATAAATAGAGGGCTAAGTTAGAATTGAAAATCACACCAGAAATAAAGTTTTCTCTCTTTCTCTCTCTATATTATCGAGCGTATTCTTGTGAGTATACTTTGAGTGTTGCTATACGGTGCGAGTTTCTGTCAGTACTATACCGAAATTCAGTCAGAAGTACGGCTATTTTGATGTAAGGGATGTTATTTTCTTCTCAAATGATATTTTTTCTTCAATATCATTATGCCGGAATATTGGTGAACGTTTTTATCAAATTTGGAACTTTTTGTGCCGGAGTTACTATTCACGTATACGGCACTATTCACGTATACGGCACTATTCACGAATACGGCACTATTCACAGAAAAATTATTTTTTTTTCTTTTCGTCCAAAATATCTATTATAGATACTAGCTTTGATTGTATCCATGTTTTGATCATTCTTGAATTTTACACCACTATGATTACTTTTGAGGTATTTTTGGACATGGATAAAACAAAGTACGAATCCTTAATCCTTAATCCTTGTCATTTTGTTTCACTGGATTCGCTTCTTTAAAAATATTTTTATCATCTTCAGTCTTAAAAGATGTTATTATTGAATATCTTTGGCCTGTAGTGCAAAGATGAATGATTTCTGATGAATATCTTTGGCCCGTAGTGCAAAGATGAACAGGTGTTTAGATGAACATGACCAACAGATGAATATCCTTGGCCTGTAGTGCAAGGATGAATATATGATTCAAGATGTGCATTGATTGATGTTACAGGGATAAAAATACTGTTGATGGACTGTTAAATTCATAGACATTAGTAGATTTCATCCTCTACGTAACTCTTCTATGAATTAATATTTTCCGCTGCGAATATTGATTTAAAACTTGTTGTCTATTGTATTCTATCAGATTTTTCCCTGTTGAAGACTAACGATAATTTGTTGTATATTATCTTAGTCATAATATTCTTTACTGAGCTAGTTGAGCTCACCCTTTTCCTTTTTGTTCCATTTTTCTTCTCAGGAGACGAGAATATAGCGGGTACGAGTCGGGGTATGAATTGATGGTCCTCGAGAGAGTTGTTTAGTAGTCCTCACCATTTTTGTAAAATAATATATCAATAATTGTATTGAGGACATAGTTGGGTATGTATATTGTCTAGATGACAATGTTTGTATTCAAACTCACAGTTTATGGGTTGTAAAAGTTGTGGTTGTTTCTGTACCATGTATTTGGCGACTCAAAATGGGTTGGATGGAATGGACCTATTTTGGGGGCGTCACAGTTGGTATCAGAGCTTAGGGATATGATCTCTGGCGGAGATCGGGGAATAGAACTAGGAGGGGAGAGACGAGTAATTCCTTCGCTAGTGTGTCCTACCTAAGCTTAATTGTTAGTTGGTCAGTATATAGGGATATTATGTGATATGTGATTTGCTTAATTAACCCTTGTTTTATGGCAGTATTTAAGAATGGCAACCGAGAATGTTAACGGTGGAGTTAATGAGACCATGGAGATGCCTGTACTTACTAACGAGGAGAACGTGCAACAGGCTGGCAATGTTCCTCCTGTGAACAACACCACTGATCAGACGATGAATGACGCAATGTTTAGAAGCTTTTTGCAGTTCATGCAAAATCAGACGAGAGAGACTCGTGTTCAAAATACAGGAGGAAATGATAACAATTCACGGGTTGTCACAGCCAAGCAGTTCAAAGAGTTGGGACCACCAGAATTTAAAGGAAAGCCAGATCCGATTGTGGCGGAGACATGGGTCAAACAAATTACCAAGATATTCGATGTCTTGGGATGCACGGAGGAACAGAAGGTTCCATTCGCCACCTTTATGTTCCGTGGCGAGGCAGACTACTGGTGGGAGTCTGTGAAGCGTACCCATCCAGCCGCACTCAGCATGTCTTGGGAGACGTTTCAGAAACTATTTAATGACAAATACTTTCCTGAAAGTGTTCGTCATATGAAGGAAGTGGAGTTCATCAGATTAGAACAAAATAACATGACGGTGTCTCAGTATGAGGCAAAGTTTGCAGAGTTATCCAGGTTTGCACCTCATTTGGTGGAAAATGAGGAACGTATGACGCGGATGTTTCTGAGAGGTTTGAAACCCGGCATACGACAATATCTCATCTCTCATAAATTTTCTCTCTATTCAGATGTTGTTAACAGGGCTCAATTGTTGGAGCGAGATAACGAGTACGGTCAACCGAGGTACCACAATCAGGATCATACCGGTGATAGCAGTCAACAAAATAACGATAACCAGTGGAGAAAGAAAAAGACGGACAAAAATGGTAACCACTTTGGTGGTAATCATGGCCATGAAAATAGAAGAAGCGAGTCAGGAGGAGATTTTAAAAAGAGGAGATTTAACAACGACCATGTGAAGACGACAGTGCCGGCAGCAACTGGTTCTAAGGGAGGAGAAAGACCACCGGTTATATGCTATAAGTGCGGGAAAGAGGGACATATCAGTCCAAACTGCCCACAACAGTTCAAGGTATGCTATAATTGTGGAAAGGAAGGACATATCGCTCGAGATTGTACGGTAGCGAAACCTAGTTCAGCGGGGACGGTGACTCAAAAGACTGTCCCAGAAAAGCCAAAGTCAATGGTTCCTGGAAGAGCGTTTGTTGTACATGCGAGGAACCCAAACGAGGTGATCACGGGTAAGCTATTTATAAATTCTTGTGAAGTTTATACCTTACTTGATACCGGTGCTACCCATTCATTTATCTCTCCTGCTTGCGCTCAACGTTTAAACTTGACTCCGGAGAAATTAGACTTTGACCTATCTGTGGAAACTCCGTTAGGAGAAACTTTTATCACATCCACTGTTTATAAATCTTGTTTCATTCAAGTTGGCACCATCACCTTACCTGTTGACCTTATTTCTTTAAAGATACTTGCTTTTGATGTGATTTTAGGGATTGATTGGTTAACTACTCATCATGCCAAAATTGATTGTTTTCGTAAGGTTGTTAGTTTTCATATTCCTAATCAACCTGTTGTTCGAATTCAGGCAACTAAACCATTAAAATCAATCACTGTCATATCTAATCATAAAGCTATTCGTTTATTGAAAAACGGATGTCAAGCTTTCTTAGCCCATGTTATGGATTTGAATAAAGACACGTCAAAATTGAATAATATTCCTGTTGTTATTGACTTTCCTGACGTATTTCCTGAAGAACTTCCCGGTCTACCCCCAGAACGTGAAGTTGAATTCTTTATTGATCTTGAACCTGGTACAAAGCCCATTTCTAAAACCCCATATCGAATGGCTCCTATTGAACTTCAGGAGTTAAAAGTCCAACTACAGGAGTTATTGGACATCGGTTTTATTCGTCCTAGTACATCTCCTTGGGGTGCTCCTGTTTTATTCGTAAAGAAGAAAGACGGGAGTATGCGACTTTGTATTGATTATCGGGAATTGAACCATGTCACCATCAAGAATAGGTATCCTCTACCTCGTATTGATGACTTGTTTGACCAGTTGCAAGGAGCACAATTCTTTTCAAAAATCGATCTTCGTTCTGGATATCATCAGCTGAAAATTAGAACTGAGGATATTCCAAAGACTGCCTTCAGAACTCGGTATGGGCATTATGAATTCTTAGTCATGTCTTTTGGATTGACTAATGCTCCTGCTGCTTTCATGGATATGATGAACCGAGTATTCAAAGATTATTTGGATCAATTCGTTGTTGTCTTTATTGATGACATCCTCATATATTCCAAAAGCCGTGAAGATCATGAGCACCATTTGAAGCTGGTACTCCAAAGGCTTCGTGAAAACAAGTTATATGCTAAGTTGAAGAAATGCGAGTTCTGGCTTGAGGAAGTAGCATTCCTTGGGCACGTGGTGTCAAAAAATGGAGTATCTGTTGACCCGACGAAGATTGAAGCAATACAAAGTTGGGAGCAACCGAAGTCGGTCACTGAAGTACGTAGCTTTTTGGGCTTAGCTGGTTATTATCGGAGATTCGTGGAAGGGTTTTCTCGAATTGCTACTCCATTAACTCAGCTGACTCGGAAGGATACAAAATTCGTATGGAGCGAGGAATGCGAGAAGAGTTTCCAAGAGCTTAAGAGGAGACTTATTTCGGCACCTGTTCTAACAATACCATCTGGTTTGGATGGATTTGTTATCTACAGCGATGCTTCGGGCAAAGGGTTAGGATGTGTTCTCATGCAACGTGGGAAAGTCATAGCCTATGCCTCGCGACAACTTAAAGAGTATGAGAGGAATTATCCTACTCATGATCTAGAGTTGGCAGCAGTCGTTTTCGCGCTAAAGATCTGGAGGCACTATCTATACGGGGAGAAAGTGGAGATATATTCAGATCATAAAAGCCTCAAATATTTCTTCACGCAGAAAGAACTCAACATGCGACAACGACATTGGCTCGAGTTGTTGAAAGATTACGACCACACTATTCAATACCATCCTGGAAAAGCGAACGTGGTAGCTGACGCATTGAGTAGAAGATCATATGCAGGAATGAGTGCAATGATGTCAAGTATACGCATAGAGCCAACTTTAATAGAAAAAGTTAAGGTTGCTCAAGCCACCGATCCGGAGCTGATGCATATGAAGACGAAAGTACAAGAAGGTGCCATTCCAGAAGCGAGAATTGATGAAGAAGGAATACTTCGAGTCCACTCCAGACTTTGTGTTCCTAACGATCCTGATTTGAAGTACAAGATCATGATGGAGGCACACAATACACCGTTTGCAATTCATCCTGGAAGTACCAAAATGTATCGTGACCTTCGACATACATTTTGGTGGAACAATATGAAAAGAGAGATCGCAAAGTTTATTTCAACGTGTTTAACTTGTCAACGTGTAAAGGCGGAGCATCAAGTGCCAAAGGGTCCATTGCAACCACTTGAGATTCCGAAATGGAAGTGGGAACACATTACTATGGATTTCGTTACGGGTCTTCCTACGGTTTCTCAAGGCATCAATGCTATTTGGGTTATTGTTGATAGATTAACCAAGTCTGCTCATTTCTTGCCGATACGGGAGACTTATTCCCTTGAACGTCTTGCTCAAATGTATGTAAATGAGATTGTAAGATTGCATGGCATGCCAGTATCCATAGTTTCGGATCGTGACCCAAGATTTACTTCAAGATTTTGGGTTAGCTTGCAAAAAGCTATGGGTACGAAGTTACGATTCAGTTCGGCATACCATCCTCAAACGGACGGACAATCAGAGAGGACTATTCAAACTCTTGAAGATTTATTAAGACTCTGTGTCCTAGACTTCAAGGGCAGTTGGGATAAATATTTACCATTGGTGGAATTCTCCTACAACAACAGTTATCAGGCAAGCATTGGTGTGGCCCCATTTGAAGCATTGTATGGACGAAAGTGTCGCTCTCCAGTATGTTGGGACGAGGTGGGTGAAGCAACATTGTTGGGACCCGAGTTAGTACGTATGACTACAGAGAAGATCCAAACGATTCGACAACGTATACAAACGGCACAAGATCGACAAAAGAGTTATGCGGATCTTCATCGAAAGGACGTAGAATTTAGTGTTGGGGATCATGTATTGTTGCGTGTTGCCCCATGGAAGGGAGTTACAAGATTCGGGAAGAGAGGAAAGCTTAATCCACGATTTATTGGTCCGTTTCAAATTCTTGATCGAGTAGGTAATGTAGCCTATAGACTCGCGTTACCTCCAAGTATGTCTCGTGTTCATAATGTTTTTCATGTATCTGTGCTTCGTAAATATGTGAAAGACCCGAACCACGTCATTGAGTTAGAACCGGACGAGATAGCCGAAGATTTAACGTATGAGGAGGTACCTGTCAAGATCTTGGATAGGAAGGAGCATGTCCTACGCACGAAGGTAATACCACAAGTTAAAGTTTTGTGGAGGAATCATGCTATAGAGGAAATGACCTGGGAGTTGGAAACGGAAATGAAAGCAAGGTATCCTCACCTTTTCGAAACACCAGGTACGTATGTCAATTTCGAGGACGAAATTTCATAAGGAGGGGAGGTTGTAAGACCCCAAATAATTAATAAATGAAATTTAATTTCTTTTAATTATTATTTTGAATAGTAAGGGTTGATTTGATTAATGTGGATAGTTATGGGTAAAATACGCAAATATTTCAAAATAAGCAAGTGGTTATAATATATTCATTGCTGTCGGGGAATATTCGTTTGGTCGTGGAATATTCGTATTGTCGGGAATCTCCGTACGACGGCGCAGTCATTTGTGGGCCCCATAACGAAAAACGGTGGGATGAAAGAAAACGACAAAGATTGAGTTTTATAAATAACGGCGTAAATTGTTACCGTTAACACTGTTGGGTTACCTGGTGGTTAAAATACAGTAATACGCGTTGTTGCACAGTAGCACACGGTATTGCACAGTATTTTGAATTATTGATCCTTACGTAAGAAGGCACTACTCAATAATTGCTACATGAGTTACTGTTCATTACTTTATTGATTCAATAATTGCTGCGTTGATATTTATATTATTATTGTTTCAATAATTGTCATTGCACAGTATTTTCCATTATCAGATCAATAATTCATATTATTTGAATAATATTATCAGATAACATTATTGGCAATGTCTAGAAAGTTCTGTCAAGGAGAGGTTTGGTCATCTAATTGCGCGCCAGTAAGGAAAAATCCTTATTGGAAAGCCCCCTCTATCCTGGGAACGGCCTGGTTGTCGGTACTGTGATTCGGTAATATTATTTTTAATAATTAATTATTGATTATTATGATAAAGAAAATATTTATTTTATGTGGATATAGATGGAGAAAATTTTTAATGTGACAATTGTTGAAAATTAATATTTTATCTTTTTCTGATAAAATAATTCATTTAAATATATTATTTTAATAATATATTAACGATGATATTTTTTACAATGAATGTGGGATATATGAGTATATGAGAAGGTAGAGTATTTTTGTGGCATTAAATGTTTAACACGTGTTTTGTGTGTCGGTGGACATAATTTTTGACCGAAAATTGATTATAGACTGTAAAATCGCTCGTTTGTGGATTTCGGATAATTTCTGTTTGGAATTTGGAAAAATTTTCTTCTGCAAAGTTGTAGAGAATGGAATTTCCCATGGAAAGTCGCGAGTTTCGAATTTTTCTGATAACCGAGCTATTTTCTACGAATTGTTGAAGTTTCGGAAGATAAAATAATTTTTATTAAATAAATGGGTGGGACCCACTCTTGTTTAACAACATGTGGGCTGCTGGAAATTTATTTTCAAGGGTGGCATGCTGGTCTTTGATGGCTAGCATGCGTAGAAATATAATTTTATATAATAATAATTTATTAATTTAGTCTCCTTTGGCGTTCTAACATTTTCCTATAAATAGAGGGCTAAGTTAGAATTGAAAATCACACCAGAAACAAAGTTTTCTCTCTTTCTCTCTCTATATTATCGAGCGTATTCTTGTGAGTATACTTTGAGTGTTGCTATACGGTGCGAGTTTCTGTCAGTACTATACCGAAATTCAGTCAGAAGTACGGCTATTTTGATGTAAGGGATGTTATTTTCTTCTCAAATGATATTTTTTCTTCAATATCATTATGCCGGAATATTGGTGAACGTTTTTATCAAATTTGGAACTTTTTGTGCCGGAGTTACTATTCACGTATACGGCACTATTCACGTATACGGCACTATTCACGAATACGGCACTATTCACAGAAAAATTATTTTTTTTTCTTTTCGTCCAAAATATCTATTATAGATACTAGCTTTGATTGTATCCATGTTTTGATCATTCTTGAATTTTACACCACTATGATTACTTTTGAGGTATTTTTGGACATGGATAAAACAAAGTACGAATCCTTAATCCTTAATCCTTGTCATTTTGTTTCACTGGATTCGCTTCTTTAAAAATATTTTTATCATCTTCAGTCTTAAAAGATGTTATTATTGAATATCTTTGGCCTGTAGTGCAAAGATGAATGATTTCTGATGAATATCTTTGGCCCGTAGTGCAAAGATGAACAGGTGTTTAGATGAACATGACCAACAGATGAATATCCTTGGCCTGTAGTGCAAGGATGAATATATGATTCAAGATGTGCATTGATTGATGTTACAGGGATAAAAATACTGTTGATGGACTGTTAAATTCATAGACATTAGTAGATTTCATCCTTTACGTAACTCTTCTATGAATTAATATTTTCCGCTGCGAATATTGATTTAAAACTTGTTGTCTATTGTATTCTATCAGATTTTTCCCTGTTGAAGACTAACGATAATTTGTTGTATATTATCTTAGTCATAATATTCTTTACTGAGCTAGTTGAGCTCACCCTTTTCCTTTTTGTTCCATTTTTCTTCTCAGGAGACGAGAATATAGCGGGTACGAGTCGGGGTATGAATTGATGGTCCTCGAGAGAGTTGTTTAGTAGTCCTCACCATTTTTGTAAAATAATATATCAATAATTGTATTGAGGACATAGTTGGGTATGTATATTGTCTAGATGACAATGTTTGTATTCAAACTCACAGTTTATGGGTTGTAAAAGTTGTGGTTGTTTCTGTACCATGTATTTGGCGACTCAAAATGGGTTGGATGGAATGGACCTATTTTGGGGGCGTCACACTATAAATCAGTTAGCTTTGACTGAATTAGTGACATGGAGTATAGTTGTTAGTGTGCGGAGTAATAAGGATGACGAATTCGGGTTAGAACACAAAGAAATAGTTAAGAAATCTGATTGTTAAAATGGCGCATATAACATGTTCGTTAAAAGCCCTCTTAGGACTGTTTTGTTAAAAACTACTCCCTCCGTCCCAAATTAACTGCTCAATTTTGACCTTTTTTAGTCAAATTGACTATTTTTAGAATTAATAATTAAACATATATAAATATATTTCTGAAATTATAAAAAATAGGATTAGTAATAAATTGTATATACTTTCTTTTGGTTATAATCTCTTCACCTATATTTTAGCAAAAATAGTAAAAATATTAGTTTTAAAAATGGTCAATTTGACTTTAAAAAGTCAAAACTGAGCAATTAATTTGGGACGGAGGGAGTATGAATTAAGCAAAGCCAAGACCTAAACTATATACATATATGTTTTATATAGCTAATTAAAGAGTTTGTGCAAATCGAATCATGAAAAGATATTTTAAAATTAAAATAAAAAATTAGTGTGTCCGGTCATTTTTGGGACCTGTTATGACCTGTGAAACGAATTTAAATTTTTTTTGGGACTAGTTAAAATTTTTTGCCCCCCTACAAAACCGCTCTGGTTCCGCAACTGATTGTAATATTCTTCTGGAAATGCAGGTGTAAAATATCGTTCGACTTTTTGCGCTTTGATATTCTTGTCTTCTGTCGGTGGATGGGATCAAGTTAGTTAAATGTGATTTTATAAATGGATTAAATATACTTGCTATATATACCGCAAGCAAACTTAAATAAAATAATAAAAAAAGATCTTTGATGTCCATAAATTTATTAGAAAACTAAGGTGAACCTAGCCAATAAGACAAACCAGGGGGCAGGGGGGGCAGTGGGGGCAGGGTGCGAGGGTGGGGTGGACAAAGTACGAATCAAATTCATGCCAGGCGGGTAAGATTTATGGGAATTTTTTGTTGGGTGAGCTTAATTTGTCGTCATGTATATCCATAATCCATCCCTCTTAAACATTGGCCCATCACCCCCTCCTGGTGGAACCGTTCCTCATTCTTTCTCCCTATCTATATTTAAGCTTAAATCGTAAAATGAACGGACTTAATTCGTAATCGTTTAACTAAAAATTTGATTCGAGTTCGACTCAAAATATAAATGAGTCAAATATGAGTACATTTTAAAGTTCGATAAATTACTCGAACCTCTTCAAATTATAATTTTCTATTGATACTCGGATCATATTCGTTAAAAAAATCCAAACTGCTCGGGCTCAATTCGGAATCGTGCTCGACTCGGTAGCTAAATGAGCCTCTTTCAAATCTTATTTTATACTCAATAAATTTTGTGAACCAAATCTGAGCAACTCAATACTCGGATCGACTCGATTCGTTTACACCCTTACTTAAGCTTATGAAACACACACGTTCCCTATTACAATTTATGTAATTTAATTAGCTTTATAAATTAAATAAAAGTTACAAAAAGTAAAACCTAAATAATAAAAAATATAAATATCATTAGATTTATAAAATAAATGTAAAAGTAAAACGAAGAAAGGCTTCACAAAAGAATGACGTCATACTCTTTGATTAGATTTATATAAAGAATTGATATTTCTATTAATAAAATTTAATATTTTTATAAGATTTTACTCACATAAGTGTGTGATCTATTTATTATTTATATAATTTTTTTTTATAAAATTATTATTTTTACTTGGTATAAATATCGATTCCATCTCTCTCTCTATATATATTGTATAGCATTGAGTAAATGGAAGAATACCAAAATATCATATATTTTTTTTATCTAGACCTATCCTACTGATTCTCGATCAAAATCCCTTTTAATATTTGTCCCTACTTTTAATACATACACCGGCACTAGAGTATTGTAAAAATTGTAATATATCCAAATAATGATTACAGAGAGAGAGAGAGAGATTGGAG
The DNA here is from genome assembly GCA_020205505.1 of Panax japonicus. Lineage (NCBI taxonomy): Eukaryota > Viridiplantae > Streptophyta > Magnoliopsida > Apiales > Araliaceae > Panax > Panax japonicus. The sequence goes on along the minus strand of CM035112.1, from coordinate 54,166,015 downwards.
GTAGTAGTGAGCAGCAAAACTCAGGGGAGATGAATGTAAGTAAAAGACGCGGTCCACAGTCATGTGATCCCCCACTCCCCCATCAACTTGCTCATCTCATCTTCTGCGTACCCCACTTTTTACACTCGCCCCACAACACAAGCATACCATTACCATTCACCATTCACCATTCTCAAACTTAATTTCTCTCTCACATACAACACCCTTTCCCCCCGCAATGAATCTTCCTAATTACTACCTCTGCTTCTTACCAGCTCTTAAGTTTGACCCACCCAAATCTCCATATCATCTTCTCCTTTTACCAAACTATACAATCTCTAACCAATTTTATACTCCATAATAATATTAGTATTCAAATATACCACATGTACACCCATAACCAACACTAAGCCGGGCCAATTCCTTTCCTATATATATTCAACCTTCTCCCAAAACCCACTTATATATCATCCCACTTCTCTCTCTCCACAATTAATCTCTTCAATAAACAAAAAAGCCTAAAGATGGATGGAAGTAGCATAGATGAGAGCACAACGAGTGACTCCATACCCATCACACCAACAACATCTATATTCACTTCACCCGCCGTGACTAAGTCACCAGAAAGTCTCTGCCGAATGGGAAGTGGCTCCAGCGTCGTACTCGAGTCCTCCGACTGCGGCCTAGAAGCCGAGTCAAGAAAGCTCCCCTCCTCGAGATTCAAAGGAGTTGTCCCTCAGCCTAACGGCCGATGGGGCGCTCAAATCTACGAGAAACATCAGCGAGTTTGGCTGGGTACTTTCAACGAAGAACACGAAGCCGCCAAGGCTTACGACATCGCCGCCCAACGTTTTCGTGGCCGCGATGCGGTTACAAACTTCAAGCCATTATCCCAAATTCAAGAGGATGATATGGAAACAAATTTCTTGAATTCCCACTCCAAGGCCGAGATTGTGGATATGCTTCGTAAACATACTTATAGCGATGAGCTTGAGCAAAGCAAAAGGAACTATGGTTTCCAAAAAACTTGTAACAGTGAGGAAATTTGCGGTTCATTTGGTGGTGAACGAATCACGAAAGCACGTGAGCAGCTGCTTGAAAAAGCAGTGACCCCCAGCGACGTGGGGAAGCTGAACCGGCTTGTGATTCCAAAACAGTACGCAGAAAAGCACTTCCCGTTGCAGAGCGGAAGCACTTCCAAAGGCGTGCTTTTGAATTTCGAAGATATGAGTGGGAAAGTATGGAGGTTTCGGTATTCTTATTGGAATAGTAGCCAGAGTTACGTGTTGACTAAAGGATGGAGCCGGTTTGTCAAGGAGAAGTGCTTAAAGGCCGGTGACATTGTCACCTTCCAGCGATCAACCGGGCCGGATAGGCAGCTTTACATTGACTGGAAGGCCAGGAGCGGGCCGGGTATTGGCGCGTTGACCTGCACCACCCCGGTTCAAAAACCTGTTGAGATGGTGAGACTGTTTGGAGTGGACATATTCAAGGCACCAGCTACAGCTGGGGGTGGTAATAATAGTGTTGATAGTTCTTGCAATGGAATTAAGAGGACGATCAGGGAAATGGATTTTTTGGCAGCAGATTGTAGAAAGAAACAAAGGGCTATTGATGCCTTGTAGTAACACTTTGTACTGTATTTCATGTTTTTGTTTTGGACTTAATTTGGGTACGAATGTTACGGGGAGGTGGTAGTATGTATTTCTGTAAGTTGCAAAGTCGAGGAATTGTATATTAATTTTTAGACAAAAAAACAGCCGAAGAGAGCTGTTCAACTTAGGTGGAACAATTGTAATTGTAAAAACATAAATAGGATTAAAAAAAAAAGTCAATTTGTCTGAATTATTGTTTTATAAATATTTTTTCTCATGTTTAATTAGCACTCCACTCCACTCCACTGGTTACATTGTATGAATTCTTTACCTTAATTCTGGTGGTGTTGCTTTCCCCCAAATATTTCTATGTTGATCACATACTATTATTGTTATATATTATGCCTCATTTTAATTATATAGTTGTGAGTAATACTTACTTATATGAGATAAGCAAGGAAATTAACTAAGAAATTAAATAAGGCGAGAGGTTTGGACTCTGTATGAGAGAAAGGGAAAAGAGGAGGTGGTTAATTTGTATTGTATTAAAAAGAAAAAAAAAAGAGTCAGGATGAGATTACAGAAAATATACGAGGTACATACATATATATACGGCTGCCGTCCAAAACAGAGGCGGCTTCCTTTCCATTACTCCTAGTTAATTAAGAAGATACGATAGCTATATCATTCAATTAAAACATGTTCTTTTGCTTCCATAGGTTTCGTATATTTTGGCCGCCGACCCTAAACGGCATATATTAAGGTTTATTTAACTTTAATAGTACATGTCATTGGCTTAATAGTATTATAGTACTATCTCTACGCTACAAAAATATTTCATTTTAACTTATTCAATTAGTTTACAAAATATGGCAATTGAACAAATTTGATAATTCTACACGTTCATTCTCACATAATAGCAAGACTTTTTCTTTTTTTTTAATCGGACTTTTCAAACACATGTCCACTAGTTTCGAGATTTTTGTGAGTGATGAAGTTTTGGAAGTTTGAATGATCATTTGAGAAGAAGTAACACATATACTATCACTTTAGTATTATTATTTTTTTCTGATATGACATTACTTATACATATAAGTAATATTCTGCCTCCGCTCTTGCCTTGATTCAGTCTGCGCTTCATCCGGTTTAAGTTATCAAACCCAGACTGTCAACATACCATGGTTTTGGACTCTAAGCTCCCTCTGGATCAGCCTGACAAATAATATTGCCTAATCCGACTTGTGGCCTGAGTCCGGTCAAGGCCTGGGTGTTTGATTTGGCCTGGTCCAGCCCACTAGCATGACACTTGATAGACATGACTTTGTTCCTTGAATGAAGGTAAACCTAATACAATTAAAAAACAAAAGGATTAATTACATATTTTAGTATATTTTAAAAATAATTATAATAATGGTGCATACATAAAATAATTACAAAAATAATACACTTTGTCCATATTTATTTACAATATTAGTGCAATTAAGATTCCTTAATTTAGGGGATTAATATTGATTGGTGGGCTGACATGACAAATCAGTATCCTTTAATCGTAGACCACGATTATCTCCCTTATTTCTTTCCGTTAATTATTGTTTTCTTATTCAAACACAGCAGACCCATTTTTGATCTCTGTTCCAGTAAGTATTGTTTTCTTATTGTAAGTATTGCTACACTTGCAAAGAGTTTTTACAAAAATCAATTTACAAAATGATGTGTCAACATATAATTGGTGACTAAAAATAGTTACAAAAAGAAGATATTAAATGATGCGTATGGTTTGGATTGGTTACGGTCATTAGACTCACCCATATATGGTGGATTATTTACTAATTATACCTTGAAACATTATTTTGTAAGTTAATTTTAGTTAAAACTCTTTGTTAGTGTAGCAATACTTTTAACATACTAGTTAGCTTATTTAGTATTAACAAGTTAGTTGATTATATTTTTATATTAATATGCTAGTTAGTTTTTTTAGTACTAATAAGTTAGTTAATTACATTTTAATATTATCATACTAATTAGTTTTATATAACATTAATAAGTTAGTTGCCTAAAATTTTATTAATAATTAATATTTTATAGACATAATTATTTAAATAATTAAATATAATGATAGGTACAAATTGACCAACAAGAATATGGGCCTTACATGCACATTAGCACAAGTGTAAGGTTATAATTGCTATAGTGGATGGATCGGACTTCGAAACAAAGAAAAAGAATATTCTTAAACTAAGACTTAAGGCCAGTAACTAGCAAGGCTATAACTGTTCTAAGTCAGTAAGTGTAAGCCTCAGGCCCCCAATATATGGACATGGATCACAATTCCACAACATCCAAAGTCTCCTAACGGTCCAAAAACAAAAAGGACTCGCACATGCACTGCATTAGTATACTTAATTTTTAAAAGTTATTTTGATTAAAAAAAGGGGCAACCTGGGCCTGGCCTGGCCTGGTCTGACAGACTCAAAATCAAAGGCTTGGCCTGACTTAATCAATGATTAAGTCTTGACAGACTCGGACTGGATCAGGCCGACCTATTATGCACTTGTGCACGGGATCTTGCAACTTATTCCTGAAAGTTATTAGCCCATAATATTCTGAGTTTACATGGCCAGTGGCCCAGTCCTCCATTCTTACTTATCCTCATTACCTGTTCCCTCTCTCTTCCCCCCACTCCCCTCCCCCGAAAATGGCTTCTGCAGGAGCAACTCTGCAACTCTCATCGTTTCTCAAATGGAAATCCTTCTCGTCATCTTCGTCTTCTTCTAGTCTATTCATGGGGACCCTCCTCACCTGTTCACCTCCTTCTTTCTCTGGTATGTGCCCCTTATTATACTTTCTTATCTAATCATCATATACAACTATTACACTAAACTTGCTAACTTTCAGTATTAATTTCAATTCTTGGATTGGTAAGAATTTGTTGAATTGTGTTCAATTCAGGGAAAGATTCTCACTCTCAAAAGCGACTCTTTGTTTTAGCAAAGAGGGTATCGGGTTTGGAAGAAGCTATGAGAATTAGAAGGTATTCTAAGTTGATCACACAACCTTTTCTTTATTAATACTCCTGACTGGGCATTAATTTGCATTTTCAAATTTTAATAAAAAGATACTACTTTTTGGTTAATGGAAGGAGGAAAACTTTGCTACAATGTGCAATTTGTGAGAGTCAGAATGATCCTTGTATTTAACTTCTGGTGCTCATGCCAAGGATAGTTAGTTATAATACTCCTTTCGTTCCACTTTGAATGTCATGATGTTGGAATTATATATCAGCAGCAGTCACAATAACAGTACCAATAGCAGAGCAATAACAGTACCAATAACAGCTCAATATCAGCAACAAGAGCAGTACTAACAAGACTAGGAAATCAGAAAAATTGGAACAACTTAGCTGTTTAGAAACGAGAGCCGAGGCGTAGCAAAGCTACTGTCCTAAAAAGTGATTCCGCCCCTCACTGGTTGTTAACCTTTGGTACAAATGAGCTCCAATGGCGTTCACCCTCCAGGATTCAACGGTAAGCCTTCGATTGCGTGTACTCGCAGAAGAAAGCTGTGGACCTATCTTTGTGGATTGCCCAGAATATACGAACAAAACAGAACAGAAAATAAAGAGAAGGAAGGCTGTTTGTGCGATTGTTTTTGTGTTAAAACTGTAAGAGAAAAGAGCATCATACACTGTTATATATATGCAGAATAGAAGAACGTTGGGAAAGCAACGGGAAAAAGATCTAGGGAATCAGTAACGTAAAATATAACGTTGTTGGAACGTTTTGGGGAAAAAACGGCTAGGGCATTGAAGCTAGAACATAGCATAAAAAGAAATTAGGGATTTAACCAAAACAGTGGGCTACCTAGGTGCACCTGCGAAGCACAATTTTCCGGATCGGCACCCCCCCTGCGCGGGCGTAGCGCGCGCACACACGCACTAAGGTTTTCTGACCGAAAGTCCGAGAATCAAGCTTGGCCTCACCCAATTCCTTAGCCGTCCTCATGTGCGCGAGCCCATCCCTATTTCCTCAACCATGTTACTAAGCCCATAACAACAAGTACTAATATGCACTATGAGAGTTCCAAGAATAGCCAATGTGGGACTTTGCAAAAAACATAAGATTTTGGAGCATAACCAACAATCCTCCACATGATCCAAAATTATCAAAGAGATAAAAATTAAAAGGAAGTGAGAAGGGCAATGGATTTTAGATATATAATGTCGATACCTTATGAGTTTGAATCGACACTTAGTGGAACAAGCTCATGATTGTAGATTATAGGTGAATTAAATTTTTGAACCTATTATCTGTGATACAATCAATTGAGATTGCACACATATCTTAAATCCTGAACCCACACAAGTCCGCGGTTGGGCGCGTTCTAGGCCATGCGCCATGTCCCAGATTTTCATAAAGGCTCTAGAGAGTTTGCCAAGGACTCTCATAGGAAGCGGCCTACACTTCCACCTTTATATAGGTGAACCCATCAAGTGTATACTGACATACACCACCCTTTAGGGGCTATGAGTTTCATTAAGAATCTAAACGATTTATCCTTTCACAATTTGTCAGTAAGCACCACATGCACACAAGAAGGGATATAAATAATTGTATTGCTATAATTAAGTAATTACGTGACTTGTTGTTACCCATTGAACCCAATTCATGGGATCTCCAATCACATGGGTTAGGTTTCCATCGCGTATTACTTACTCAAGATATTGGCAATAGTCCCATTCCTCTGGATGTTTCTTGGACTACCTTTTTATTCAATCCCTTAGTAAGCGGATCCGCTAGGTTCTTTTTAGACCTTACAAATTCCATGGAAATATCCCATTACTGATCAGTCCTCGTACAATATTGTGCCTCAAGCGAACGTGTCTCTGTTTTCCATTATAAACATGGTTTATTGCCCTGCTAATAGCTGCTTGAGAATCACAATGTAAAGAAATAGAAGGAATCGGCTTATACCACAATGGTATATCAGCCAATAAATTCCTTATCCACTCTGCTTCTGTACCTGCCAATTCTAAAACAATAAATTCAGATTCCATAATAGATCTAGCAGTACAAGTTTGTTTAGCAGATTTCCAAGAAACAACTCCTCCACCTAAAGTAAACACATAACCACTAGTGAAGTTTGTTTCATCATTATCAGATACCAATTAGCATCACAATTTCCTTCTAAAACACTAGGATGACTAGTAAAATGTACACCTACATTAACTATTCATTTTAAATATCTCATTAGTCGTGACAATGCATTCCAATGTTCTTGTGAAGGATTATGTGTATATCTGTTAAGTCTACTAATGACATATGCAATATCAGGTCGAGTACAGTTCATTAAATACATTACACTACCAATGAATCTAGCATATTCAACTTGTGCAATACCATTTCCTTTATTTTTCTTTAAATGCACACTAGAGTCATAAGGGGTTCCTAATGGCTCTTCATTAAAGAAATCAAATTTCTTAAGAATATTTTCCACATAATGAGACTGTGATAAAACTAAACCATTTGCATGTTTATTTATTTTCATGCCAAGAATCAAATCCGCTTCTCCTAAATCTTTCATGTCAAATTTAGATGATAAAAACTCTTTAGTAGTTTTCACAACTTTCTCATCAGTACCAAATATTATCAAGTCATCCACATATAAACAAATAATCACACCACAATTTTCATTGAATCTACTATAGACACAACTATCAGATTCATTTGTCACAAAATTATTAGACAAGAGAGTTTTATTAAATTTGTCATTCCATTGTTTTGGCGCTTGTTTCAAACCATATAAAGATTTTACAAGTCTACACACTTTATGTTCTTCACCTGGAACAACAAAACCTTCAGGTTGACACATATATTTCTTCATTTACTCTCCATTCAAAAAGGCAGTTTTAACGTCCATTTGGTGGATTATCAATTTATGAATAGAAGCCAAAGCAATTAAAATTCTTATAGTTGCTAATTTAGTCACTGGTGAGTAAGTGTCAAAATAATCAAAACCTTCCTTTTGAGTAAACCCTTTTGCTACAAGTTTTGCCTTAAATTTATCAATAGACCCATCAGCTTTTAACTTCTTTTTAAACATCCATTTACATCCAATAGATTTACATCCTCTAGGCAAATTAACTAGTTCCCACGTATGGTTAGACATAATAGATTCTAGTTCACTATTAATAGCATCCTTCCAAAAATTTGCATCAATAGATTTCATTGCTTCATAAGTTTTAGGGTCATCTTCAGTTATGAAAGTAGTTATAAAATCTGGACCAAAAGTTTTCTCAAAACGTTGTCTTTTACTTTTAGTAGATGCAGGTACATGTTCTTTATCTTTCCTTTTAAGAGATCACTAGAAGAAGGATTGCCCTCATCTCTAATTTTCATTGGAAATATATTTTCAAAAAATTCTGCATCCTTTGTTTCCAAAATTGAATTATTTTGATAATTATTAGTTGCATCTTTAATTACCAAAAATCTATAAGTAGCACTATTAGAGGCATATCCAATAAAAATACAATCCATTGTTTTAGATCCAATTTTATTCCTTTTAAATTCCGGTATAGCTACTTTAGCTAGACACCCCCACACTTTAAGATACCCCAAATTAGGTGCATATTTTTTCCATAAATGATATGTTGTAGAGTCTAACTTTTTATGTGGAACTCTATTTAAAATATGATTTGCAGAAAGACAAGCTTCTCCCCACATATTAGAAGGTAAACCAGAACTAATTAACATAGCATTCATCATATCTTTAAGTGTTCTATTTTTTCTTTCTGCAACTCCATTGGATTGTGGAGAATAAGGAGGAGAAGTTTCATGTATTATTCCATTTAGTTCACAAAATTTTTTAAGACTTCCTGAATCATATTCACCTCCACGATCAGATCTAAGTCTTTTAATTTTTCTTTCTAACTGATTTTCAACTTCCGTTTTATATTTAATAAACATTTCTTCCGCTTCATCTTTAGAGGAAAGTAGATAAATTCGAGTATATCTAGACATATCATCCACAAAAGAAATATAATATTTCTTACCACCTCTACTCGTAGTATTTTCAAAATCAGCTAGATCACTGTGAATTAACTCAAGTAATTCAGTTTGTCTTTCAACACTTTTAAAAGGTTTCTTAGCATGTTTTGCTTCTACACAAATTTCGCATTTGTTAAACTTGGTATTTGCAAGATTAGGTATAAGTTCAAGTTGTTTCAACTTTTTAATAGAAGCTACATTCGCGTGTCTTAATCTAGCATGCCACATCCAAAGATTCAACAATATAAGCAAAAGAAGCATTCTTATTATTCAATTCAGCAGAAGCATCAAGTACAAATAAACCCCCATTACAAAAACCTTTCCCAACAAATTCTCCATTATGAGTAAGTACAAGTTATCAGACTCAAACACAAGTTTAATGTCAGCTTTGTTCAACAAAGACCCAGACACAAGATTCTTACGAATATCGGGCACATGAAGTACATCTTGTATGGCAATGGTTTTCCCAGAAGTTAATTTTAGTAAGACTTTTCCTTTTCCCGCAACATTGGTGGCTCGAGAATCCCCCATAAAAACCTTTTCTCCATTAGTCACATTTTCGTAGTTGAGGATTACGTCTCTATTCGCGCAAATGTGTCTAGTGGCCCCGGTATCTACTACCCATTCCGTGAAGTTGTCAACAAGATTTACTTCCGAGACAACAACAACAATAATGTCATTGGATTCAACTAAGTTCGCTTGGAGCTTAGGCTGAGAATTACTATTTTTGTTATCTTGCCCCTTGCGAAAGTGACACTTCATAGCAATATGGCCAGGTCTGCCACATACAAAGCAAGGACCTTTAGTAAAAGGTTTTTGAATTTGATTGGAGTTGTTGAACCTATTATCCTTTCTTCCCATTGATTTTTGATTTTTCCCTTTGTGGTTTTTGGACTGATAATTTTGGCTCTTCCATTGTGGCTTTTGTTCCACGAGATTAGCTTTGACAGTTTGATTTGGAACTACATCTCCCCTTTCTTTAGCTCTGTTTTGTTCTTCAATATGGATGTGAGCTACTAGTTCCTGCATAGTGAAATCTTTAGTTTCATGTTTAAGGTTCATCTTATAATCTTTCCACGAGGGTGGTAATTTTTCGATAAGTACAACAACTTGGAAATTCTCGCATATTTTCATTCCTTCCCCAATGACTTCCCCCACAATTGTTTTGTATGTATGAACTTGATCTATAACAGATTTTCCATCTTGCATCTTAAAACCTAGAAATTTTCCCGCAACATATTTCTTAAGTCCAGAATTTTCTACAGCATACTTTGATTTTAAATCTTCCCAAATTTTCTTCGCACTTTCATACGGATAATATATCTCAAATAATGAATTGGACAAGTAGTACAACAAATATCTACGACATGTACGATTATCTTTAACATAATTCCCTTTTGCAGACTTATCAGAATCAGACTTTTCAACAATTTCAATAGCAACAGAAGTAACATCACTAACAGTAACAGTAGGAGCATCCACATACAACACATATTTTAAGTTCATGATTTCCAAATAAAACAGTATGTCTTCAGACCATCTCTTAAAATTAGAGCCATCAAAACGTTCAATTTTAGACAAGTCTAAGGCAGATTTCATCATCTTGTTAATAACCGATTCACTTTTTAGATTGTTGGAATTATATATCAGCAACAGTCACAATAACAGTACCAATAGCAGAGCAATAACAGTACCAATAGCAGCTCAATATCAGCAACAAGAGCAGTACTAACAAGACTAGGAAATCAGAAAAATTGGAACAACTTAGCTGTTTAGAAACGAGAGTCGAGGCGTAGCAAAGCTACTGTCCTAAAAAGTGATTCTACCCTCACTGGTTGTTAACCTTTGGTACAAATGAGCTCCAGTGGTGTTCACCCTCCAGGATTCAACGGCAAGCCTTCGATTGCGTGTACTCGTAGAAGAAAGCTGTGGACCTGTCTTTGTGGATTGCCCAGAATATAAGAACAAAACAGAACAGAAAATAAAGAGAAGGAAGACTGTTTGTGCGATTGTTTTTGTGTTAAAACTGTAAGTGAAAAGAACATCATACACTGTTATATATATGCAGAGAAGAAATAGAAGAACGTTGGGAAAGCAACGGGAAGAAGATCGAGGGAATCAGTAACGTAAAATATAAAGCTTTTTACGTTTTGGGGAAAAACGGCTAGGGCATTGAAGCTAGAACATAGCATAAAAAGAAATTAGAGATTTAACCAAAACAGTGGGCTACCTAGGTGCACCTGTGAAGCACAATTTTCCGGATCGGCACCCCCCTTGCGCGGGCGCAGCGCGCGCACATATGCATTAAGGTTTTCTGACCGAAAGTCCGAGAATAAAGCTTGGCCTCGCCCAATTCCTTAGCCGTCCTCATGTGCGCGAGCCCATCCCTATTTCCTCAACCATGTTACTAAGCCCATAACAACAAGTACTAATATGCACTATGAGAGTTCCAAGAATAGCCAATGTGGGACTTTGCAAAAAACATAAGATTTTGGAGCATAACCAACACATGATTGTAAAAACCGTGTTGTGGCATGGATTTTAAGACACGGCGACATGTTATCTTAACACTTTACTTGTTCTATTTGATGTTCAAACCCTTTCCAAGTGGTCCACTTAGTTTGCGAGTCAGAATGATCCTTGTATTTAACTTCTGGTGCTCATGCCAAGGATAGTTAGTTAGTTATAATACTCCTTTCGTTCCACTTTGAATGTCATGATTGTATAAACCGTGTTGTGGCATGGATTTTAAGACATGGTGACATATTATCTTAACACTTTGCTTGTTTTATTTGATGTTCAAACCCTTTCCAAGTGGTCCACTTAGTTTGCAACCACATCAATCTTTCATGATAAACTTTGTTGTAGTGGGATTGAATAGGTCATCTAATGGGGAGCCACAATTACCCATGGGCTCCACAGAAAATCCCCTCCCTGTGTCTTCTAATTTGTTTTCTTTTTCTTGTTTTCTTAATACCTAACAACTCAATAGCTGGCTAACGCTGCAAAGAAAATTTTAAAGGCTCTCACTTGTTTAGTCTCTCATTTGATACTAATCAACCATGTGAAGAATTTTGAAGTTGGAAGATCTTGCAAAAAGTTTCTTTCTTTCATCATTTGGTTGTAAATTCTATGCTCTTTCTTTTTCATGTGTTTTTATAGTTTAGATTAAGTTGCTTTATGTAGATATTATGCTCTTATGATATAGAAACTGTTGGAAACTTGTGACTCATAATACAGAAGCCACTGGAAAAGGCTAGTGTGGAGCGACGCACTAGCCCATCAGGGTTGCATTGAAGGTCGCGGGGGGGGGGGGGATGCGGGAGGTGAAGCCCCCCGCGGTACGGTACAAGAGTTTTTTTCTGGGTTGTTTATTAGAGGGACATTATGAGTAATTGAGACATAATGTGAAGTAGGGTTGGAATAGGATTAGTAGGTATAAATACTGTCTATTGTAAAACCCTATGTAACTAAGGAATCATCAATAAACAACAAGCTACATGTGGAGTACCCAAATTGGGGAACCACGTAAATCTCTTGTGTTATTCTTAATTCTCTATCGTTTGTGTGCGTGTGTGTGATCCTATATTCTAACAAAAACCATATGGCTGTGCATGTCCTTCGCAACTTGGTTGACATTATTTGTCTCATTGCTCTATGAAGGATGAAGTGGGGCTTAACTCGTCTTCTTGGTTGATGTTTACACATATAGGGAACGAGAGCTTAACAAAACATTAACATCTCCAAGACGTAGGCCACCTTTAAGGCGTGGAAAGGTATCGCCACGTCTTCCTGTGCCTGATCACATACAAAAGCCACCTTATACAAGTTTAACTTTGCTGCCAGAAATTTCTAGTGAATATCAAGTTCACGACGCTGAAGGCATTGCTCACATGAGGGCTGCGTGTAAGCTTGCAGCTCAGGTCCTGGAGTATGCAGGAACATTGGTTAGGGTGAGTTTTTTTAATATTTTTTTTGGTATTTACTGTCATGCATCAATTGTCTGTCTGTCTGTCTTGCATTCACTTGCTGAAGAATCTCTTGCTTTCGGTTGCATTTTTATACTTTTGTTGATGACTTCCATTTGGTATAGATCTTTAAAAGGTGAGTGTGAAAGGATTGGGGATTCTGCAAGTAATTTTTGTGGTTGGAATATTACATCCAAAATTATATCCTTATTTGTTCCTCGTTTTGCCATTTTATTACTCCCTTTACCTTGTTGCAAATTTCAACGACAGCCTGCTTATGCTTTGATTTGATAGTCTTAGGTAATTTTATAAGACGTGTGATTTAGATGCATTGCTTTTCTTATCAGCCATCAGTGACGACAAATGAAATTGATAAAGCAGTGCACCAAATGATTATCGATGCTGGTGCTTATCCTTCCCCACTTGGCTATGGACGCTTTCCGAAGAGTGTATGCACTTCAGTCAACGAGTGTATGTGCCATGGAATACCTGATTCTTGCCAGTTACAGGTTTTGTTATATCTTTGCTGATTACTTCATTCTCAAAATTGCACAGCATTCCTCAGAATGATCATATCTTTGCAGGATGGAGACATCATAAACATTGACGTGACTGTATACTTAAATGTAAGTTACTGAGTAATTTACTTATCTTTTCATTTAGTTCACTCAATAATGACATACTGCTTCTTTTGTTGATTAGGTTTCAGCGTCTACCATTATTGGTGATAATTAACATCAATATTGGCTTCTTATGTACAGAATTAGTTTCTCCGCATTCATTTTTTTATTGTTTTCGTATCTTCTTCTTCTTCTTCTTCTTTGATAGTATCTAACTTATACACTTCTTTTGGTGTTAGGGTTATCATGGAGATACATCAAAGACTTTTCTGTGTGGCAATGTTAATGAAAAGACAAAGAGGCTCGTGAAGGTAACATTTTGGTTTTTCTTTCTTTTGGTGCGGAAGGTAACCTTTTGTTTTCTGCCTGTAGAGTAGTGACTGAGACTATCTATTGATTCCCTTGACATTAATCATCACTGGTATCTTAATTTATAACTATAGTTTACTTGCATAAAAAAATCTTTAAAATGCTCATGGTAGGTGATAGAAATTGAAATTATAGTTTATGTCCACTAAAGGGTTAAATCCATTTTTTCTCACTCTACTCGACCTCGGTTTATAAATGCATTACTGAATTGATTTTTTTATAATAGACTCATTGAACTACAAATTATTTTCAAATCGTTACAAAATCGGTTAAAATGAGTTGACTTTTAACAGAACATCCACGTCATTTTTAAATGAACATCCACATTAGCTGCTTCATGTGTTATCATCCTAGTTGTTGCCACATTGGAAAATAAATGGGTTTAACTACTTTTTATTGACTTTTTCTTTGCAAATTGTCATAATACCGTCAACATTAATAATGAAAAATCATTAGTATTTTTTTCTTTTATAAATTTGTCTTTTATTGTATTAAGATATATTACATATATTATTAAAATAAGAAAATTTTGGGTAAATTTTGAATTTGAGTAATGTCTGTAACATTATTTATAAGTATTTTCATAATAAGCACAAATTTAAAATTAAAATTCATAAAAATAAATTCAAACTTCAAAAATATAACTAAAATTTTGAAAATTAATTATTATTTTTATTTTTGAAAATTAATATAATTATTATTTATATTATGAAATCATTAAATCTAGGCTTAAATATATATAAAAAAGAAATATTAAAACACTTCAAACAACAATTATTATTATTTTATTTAAATCTCAAACCATTAGATATTAAGAGAGAAAGATAACCCAAAATTCTTTCGCATCTAAGGGAACCCAAATTTGTTCATATCAAGAATCAAAACTCAAAATTTGTACAGATCAAACCAAACCCAAAATTAATTCCCATCAAACCGAAACTCAAAATATGTTCACATTAAACCATAAGAAGCCCAAAACATTTTTGTTTACTAATATTTCTTCATCCGAACTTGTTCTTCATCCTAGCAGTAAAACAAATCTGACTTGTTCTTCATCTTAGCGGTGGTCGCAACATACACCACCTCCGTGGCGATGCAAAATCCCGCAGAAGGGAGGGAGGAGCAGATCATGTTGATACGCCGCTTTCATTCAATGACTAGATTTTGGGATTTTAAGATCTAGATCCATAAGTCCTATTTACTTCCATTTCCCTAATTTCTTAAAATTGGTATTTTCTGGATATCCATTATGTTTGAAGACGAAGAGAGGGCGTGATGGGTGAAGGGATCTAAGTTCAAAACAAATCTTGTGGAAGAAATCCTTACCATTTAACCTGGTCGGATGAGTAAATCAAAGATTTTTCATATCTGTTTTTTCGTGGAGTTTTTTTAGATTTTTTTCAGATCTGTTTTACCGTGTACTCGGGATGAAGATCGAATTCATGGTAATCATCGAGCTTTTCATGAAGAATAGAAGGAGATGCTCATCAATTTAGTGGAGCAATAGGAGATTGATGGTTGTTGTTGGGGATTTAGTGGAGTTTTGAGGGATAGAAGAGAAGAATGAGAGAGAAACAATTCTTGTTGGGTTCTGAAAAAGGGTCGAAGAAGCCATAGTTTTTGCCCTCACTTTTGGGGTAAAGCTGATGAAATTTGGAGGTCTTGAACACCATGGAAATGCTGTTGAAGAAGAGATTAGATTTTAGATAATTAGGTTCATTAGTTTTAACTTTGCAAAATATTAAAAATATACTTTTTAAAATAAAAAAATTAGCAATTTTTTTCTAAACTTCCCATGATTTTTTAAATATGTCTTCTTGATGACATTTAGGATTTTCAAGGAAAAAAACAGAGATATAATAATAATCTTCTTGATGACATTTAGGATTTTCAAGGAAAAAAACAAAGATATAATAATAATAATAATAATAATAATAATCCTTTAATTTTAAAATATTAGATAATTTTATATTTTAAAAGTGAACTTAATATATTTAAAAATTAAAAAAATAATATGAATTTATTAATTTTATATAAATACATTTGTAAAAATTATAAATTAATTTATTTTATTAATTATTTGTTATTTAAAAAAAAGTGAGTCCAAGCTTGAAAACCGAAAAAATTAAACTAAACTTATTTTGTTTTTATTATTAATTTTTTTTCTTAAGGTGGGTTTTATATTCCACTTAAGCGTTGCAATGTGGTGCCATGTAGACTTTCTGTTATGTTTTTAATAGAATAGATGATTTTTCAAATTTTTGTAAAAAAATTACGGTTCAATGAGTTGATCATAAAAAATTTCAATCCAGTTATACATATGTAAACCGAGGTCGAGTAGAGTGGGGAAAAGTGTATTTAACCCGTCTACTAAGTTATGTTAAAATTTTGTAAATCATGTGACAAATGTCTCTTTAAGCCTTGCTTTGTTGTGATTGTTTGCTAAGTTGAATTTCTGTAAACCTTTTTTTTCCATTTATGGCAGGTGACAGAAGAGTGCTTGCAAAGAGGCATTGCTGTCTGTAAAGATGGTGCTCTTTTTCGGAAAATTGGGAAGAGGATTAGGTATTTTATCTTTGCCAATGATGTCATTGATGTGTTGGATCAGAATGGGAGTTGTATTTTATGTAGATGGACTATATGGCCGATACATATTTAACATCACTCTTTTCTTGAATCTAACATGCTTGATGGCATATTTTCTTGACAATCTTCTGGATCTGTGTATCAGTGAACATGCTGACAAGTTTGGTTACGGTGTGGTTGATCGTTTTGTTGGGCATGGTGTGGGGACAGTATTTCATTCTGAGCCGCTGATATTTCATCATTGTAAGTAACTTCTTT
This sequence comes from Panax japonicus, assembly GCA_020205505.1. NCBI lineage: Eukaryota > Viridiplantae > Streptophyta > Magnoliopsida > Apiales > Araliaceae > Panax > Panax japonicus. The sequence continues at coordinate 54,149,597 of CM035112.1, read as the reverse complement.
GGTTAATTATTTTGAAATCTGAATTTGGCATGTGCTATCATTTTGTAGCATTACTGCATTAGGAAGAGTGAATCTATTATCTATTGTGAAAGAATTGCTAAATATCTGGCTGCACTGAACGAAACTAAACTGTTATTACATTAAGTGGTCAATGACTCGGTATACAGGTTGTACCAATGTTTTCTTATAGGTAATATTGGCCCTATGTATGGGGATTGTTTACCAATGTTATTACAAGTAACAAATGTGATTTGCTATTAATCTAGATGTTAGTGCTTAACTAGTTCATGAATGGGTTGATACTGAATATTCATATATTAGCTTAATTATAAACCATGACTCTGAAAGTTGTGAAAGGCTGAAGGCTGTGATGATACTTTGTAGCTGTTTAGAAGTTTAGTGATCTCAGCCTTTTTATTTCATTTTTTGTTGGACTTAGTTTGTGAGGCATATGCTTCTGTTCTGAATGTTATCTGCTTTAATTTAACATAAGAAATCTTCAATAATTTAAAATTTAATGAGCATAACAGTTATGTAATGAACAGTTGATCCAAAATTCTGTTTGACATAATATGAGTTGCACAAAAAGTCGTTGAGGGTGTTAGGATAAGAAGTTTTACACGAAGTGCAATTGGATCCTTCCTCATACATATTCTCACACACATCACATGCTTCTATCATTGTTCTAGCCTTTGCCCTTGATGTTATGCATTTTGCTTTTTTTAAATATACTTGTATATTTGCTCTGCAGGCAATGACAGACCTGGTTCCATGATTGAAGGGCAAACTTTTACCATTGGTGAGTGCGTTATTGCCTAATAATTTGAAAATTATTTTGATTGTAGGTGCTTGTTTCAAAATATGCACGTAATTATGCTTAATAAGCTCTTATTTTTACGCAAACGTCTATCCCTTGAAGTTAAGATAAAGAGATATATGTCAGCAATCGTGCGTGAAAACTGGCATATGTATGTTTGCCAGGACAATTAAAATTCCTGGCCTTTTCATTTTTCTTTTTATTGTTATATATTTATGGGTGGAAGGTGGAGGTAAAAGTCCAGGCTGTTGTTTGAAAATCACCCACACTATGCTAAATCCAAATTTGTTCTCGGTCTAGAAATTTTTATTTGGATGATTGAGTACTTTGTTTGCTTTTAAAAGAACGGTTGATATGAATTATATGATTATCATCTCATAATCAATCTAGAGCTTAATCTGACTTGGCTTCCTTCCATTTCACTATTGCCCCTGAGTATGTAGATTTAGAGGATGATTTGATGCATGCTTTGTTGTATCCGGAGTGAGAAATTCCGTGCGGTAAGTTGATTAGGTGACCCATCTGTGGAGTGTAGGGTTGGGAGGGTGGTGAATTCAAACAGGCTGAGATCTACTTGGTGATCGCGTTCCTGTAGATTTCAATTACTTGAAGGTCTTCCTTTTTTCCGAGGATTGCGATTTGTCAGCAGTAAGGGTTATATTAACACACTGTTGTAACTTGTTTTGACATGAGCATGCTCTTGTCTGCACAACCTTGATGCTTCAATTTACAGATGTCTCGGGCCATGCCTGAATGGCCATCCTGCCCCCAACCCAGCCGGCTCGTTTCTCTATATAGTTCACATGGCCTAACACGATTGTATGTACATACCTATGGGATGCATGCAAAAAGTTGAACATATTAGCATGATCTATAAAACCTAGTAGCATGTTTGCACTTCACCTTGTGAGCTAAATCTTTATCACACTCTTGTTGTATTTAACCTATGAGATGAATTTCAATTTGTTTAACAAATTAGTTTGAATCAATATGAAAATTTGTGAACACAGATAAAACAAATTATTTATATAAAAAATTGTAATGCTTGAATGATTCCTTGCATTCTGTTTTGGTGTTTTGTCATTCTCTTTCAATCCGATACCATCAGTGTTTGGTCTTTCATGAAGTTACTAGAACTTCTATTTATATGTTAATAATAATGCAGGTGGAAATTGATGTTGTATATTTTTAACATTTCTTGCTGCAGAACCAATTCTTACACTGGGAAGTACCCAGAGTATAACATGGGAAGATAATTGGACAACTTTAACCGCCGATGACAGCCCTTCTGCACAGTTTGAGCACACAATTTTGATTACCAGAACTGGGGCAGAAATTTTGACAAAATGTTAATTAAATTGATTCAAAAGTGTTATTTCCTTGATCATATTTTTGTACGACATATAGGCTGCAGATCGGCTTCAAAGATTCCAATATTCAGGGGTTGATGGAAGTGTAACTTTGGCGGCAAGAATTATTATTGAAATATCAGGGGGCCATCGCGTCAAACTTATTAATCAGAGTTTTTCAAGGTTTATAGATTTTAGAGCTAGAAAGCATTATAGCTTCTGTTCTCATGCATACACTGATTGGCAATAGCTGGGGAATTTTAAGAATCGTGAAAGATTTGGTTGCAATACCAAATGATAATAGGATGCACCTCAATCTTTTGTACTTGTAAATTTTGATGGAAATACTATTTCTAGTTTAATGTGTAGGTGTAGCTATTGATGCAAGGGGATCTCAAGTGTAAAACAAGTATTTACAAGTTATATATATATATATATATATATATATATATAGAATGAGGATTCAGTCCGGTCTCCCGGACTGGTCCTAAAATACGGACCCCGTATTTTTTTTTTTTTTGAAACAACTAAAAAAAAAAATTTATGGAACTGAATTTTTTCATAATACAGTGTTTTAGGTGTGTTTTTAATACCTATACCAACCAATATATGTACAGTCTGCCCAGACTGTACAGAAATGTTTTGGTATAGACATCCACTGTATTGTGAAAAAATTTCAGTTCCATATTTTTTTTTTTAGTTATTTCAAAAAAAAACAGCAAAAAAAAAAGGTCCGGATTTTGTTAAAATTCGGGAGTCCGGACCTGATCCGGACTCTATATATATATATATATATATATATATATATATATATATATATATATATATATATATATATATATATATATGGTTGTTGGTAAACCTCTGCTTGATGGGTTAAACCTTCTGTAATATGTTCGTGTAATCCTTAGTTTATCAGGTGTATGGACGGACAATTGTTTTTATTCTTATTATGATGTAGGGAGAGAAGAAAGAAAAAACATCTTCGAACTCTCGTGGGAAAACCCCATGTATCCTTAACCACTTAGGTCAATATTGAAATATAAGATATATATTGTTAACGCCAAGATTTTGTGTCACGTCCCAATCACGTAAGATGTCTCGATTCTGCACACTAAACACAGTCAACACCAAAAGCTTGACGACTTCGACCGTCGAGGGATAGCTCAGGCGTGAGTGTCAGTACAGGCGATCACAAGGGTTAACAATGGAAGATAAAATATCTAGTGTATTTAGAGAGAGAAAATTATCAGTTACTTTTTACTTGAAGACTTCCTTACTATGTTATACTCTCAGACCCGTTTTTGAGTGCAACCAACCCCCCTGATACCACCTACTGCAGGTAGTTTACCTGTTGATCCCATCCCCTGTGTCCACCGCTGACCGACTGTCCAATCCTCATTAATGCGATGTAGGATATCAGTCAGCCATTATCTTTGTCTTCATCACCGGTCAAAGATGTGGATATATAAATATCTGTTGTTTCAGCCCACTGACCCGACCCAACAGAGAGGACTCAACTTGAAATGACCCGGTAGATTAATCAAGTAGCTCGGCCCAAACCCTTTGGCCCAATGCCTAAAATATCATGGTCCAACATTGCCCCCCAGTCTTTTATTAAACAAAATGTTTAATGAAAGAGTACAAATGACATCGATCCAGGGCAAAAAGATTTATAATAAGATCAATAAAGGCCCAAAATATGGCTGACCGAATAACTCCTTCAACTGCCGAAGAGTCACAAGTACCTCTGACAAAGAGCCCGAAGAACAAGTAGAGTGCATATCGAGGAGATCCCTCACTCCTTGCCAAAATCCAATGAGAAATTCCCATGTCAACCTTTAATAACATGCGTTCGTGATACCGATGATCATCAGTTCGGCTACAGCTCCATCACGGACCTGATGGACGAAGGAATGAAATACCGGACTAAAGGAATTTGATAGTTTGACTTATTTAATTACATCGCTGCCCACCAATTTGAACTGATTGACTAGTAATGGTCATTTGCAGGTAAACGCTATCTTCGGGTGCCTCTGTCCCAAATACAAAGAAGCCGAAGAGGATACCGAAGAGAATGCCGCCCGAAGGGATAACGCCATTCTGAAGTTGGGTCATCATTGATATATCAGGGATTTGATATCGAGTCTGGATCCTTCGTAACTCGTGGTACATCGTCAGAAGCTTGAAGAAGAGCTCAAAGAACCTCGGGCCCTTAGGAATTTGGGTTCGCCACTGACCGAAAACCTTCGCAAGGAAATTTGGACATCATACAGGCAAAATACAGAAAATCCGCTGAGCTGAACGATGAGATCGTCCATATGTATGTCAAAGGATATGAAATTTTGTCGAAGTAAAGGCAAGAAAAAGCTCGGGTTAAGGTAGATCCATCTCTTCTAGACTCTTCAGATGGCCATGATGATAAGGAAAAAGCTTGAAGATGATCTCCCCTTTACTTTTAGCTGTAGAACTTTCTGCAAAAATCCTAACTTTTTGTGAACAATTAATATTAATGAAATATCAACTTCATGCCTTATCACTCCTGGGTGAACATTTCTTGTCAATAATTCAGCATCAATCAATGTGAAAAATGTACAAGTGCCTCTTATCTTAAACTGTTAGTCAATAATCAAGAAAATTATATAACAGTTAAGAACAATAATAATATAATCCGAACTCAACACTTGAACAAAATAAAGTAATGCATACTTATCGTTACTGAAGTGTGAGATAGATCATGTATAAGGTGAATTCGGCTGATCCTCCTTGCACCATCGGGATCTTGTTTATCACTCGGGGTGAAACAAGTATATAAGGACATTTGTTTACCATGCGGGGTATAACAAAGATATAAGGACACTTGTCTACCATGCAGGGTATAACAAAGATATAAGGACACACCTGACAATAAAGCTACCATCGAATGACCAGTGAGTCCGACCGAAGCCTCCTTACTTCGGTGCATATTATTTACCACTCGCGGTAAAATAATATTAAAAGGACTATAGAATTTGTCTACCACGCAGGGTATAACAAACCCGTGAGGACACTCCTGTCGATAAGGCTACCATCGAATGGTCAGCGAGTCCACCCCGTCCTCCTTACACCGATGAAGTTTGCCTACCACGAAGGGCCTGACAAATTCATAAGGACCACCTGCTAAAAAGGCTACCATCGAATGGTCAGCGAGTCCCCTTCGTCCTCCTTACACCATTGTGAATTTAGGACCAATAGGAAGAAAATTAATTGTGAAAAAGTGAATCTTTTATGCTGAATCTGAACCTGACAAGCCTGCTGCACTGATTATCCGAAGTAGAATATCTGTCTGCATACAACATCCATGAACTCTGCTTCTGCCGATTGGAACATAAAACTCCTCAAAGCTTCTTCTGAACGGTCCGGTCTTTTGCAGCTTTAGATGGATTTCTCCGAAGATAAGTATCCACAGGGCGGTGTGCCCTCGGTAGATTCTCGGGAGTGTGACTTCTGGATCTACTTTGTTGAAACTTTCTGTCACTATGCTTCGTCTGCTTCGACCATAATCCAGAGAACTGATAGGGTAGAGTGCCTTCCTCGACCTTTCAAGAGTATGACTTCTTGATCTGCTTCGATGCTGAGCCCTTATGCTGCTACGAGAACACTCAAGACGGAATGCCTTCTCCATACTCTCTGGTGAACATCTTCTTGAACTGCTTGTGTCATAACCCCAAGAACCCCTAAGGTGAGGTACCCTCTTCGGATCCTTAGAAATATGGCTTCTGGGTCTTCTTTAATCTTGAGGACTACATCGAGACATATTTTCAAAGTGTATAGACTGCTTTACTACGTCTTTCAGACTGGACATAATTGGACGCCTCGTCCTTTAGCTCTGCCATCTGAAGCATCTGCTCCAACTTTGCCATTCGAAGGATCTGCTCCAGCTCTGCCATCCGAAGGACCTGCTCTAGCTCTTCCATCCGAAGGATCTGCACATAATTGGACGCCTCGTCCTTCAGCTCTGCAATTCGAAGCACATGCACAGCTATATCCTCGCTCCGCTCAGCTATATCATCGCTCCGCTTCAAGAGAACCTCCAAAGCTTTATCTGCTTCGTCTGCCATCTTCACCATCTTAGCAGCCTTGTCGTCCTGACCACTTCGGTGCCGAGTTCTAGGTAGGGTGCCTTCTACTCGCCTTCGGCCATGATCACGTTCCTTGTCAGCAGCAAAGACCAACCATCTTCAGGCTTCGTCGTGGGCTCTCGAACGAGAACCCCCTGCTTCATGCTTGGAAATCGTGCTGTCATGAGCACTCTTTGAAGGATCCCAACAATCCTTGGCAGAAATACGCTGCAAAGACGAACTCACAGCCATCGGCTGTCCCTCCGGTGTAACAGTTCTACTCCTCACCATCTTCCGACGTAGAACAACTGAAAATATTGTGATTGAAAACTCAAGGACACTAGAACACATCCTTCCTTCTAGCGCCAATGTTAACGTCAAGATCTTATGCCACATCCCAATCACGTAAGACGTCCCGATCTTGCACATTAAACACAGTTAACACCAAAAGCTTGACGGCTTTGACCGTCGGGGGATAGCTCAAGCGTGAGAGTCAGTACAGGCGATCACAAGGGTTAATAATGGAGGATAAAATATCTAGTGTATTGAGAGAGAGAAAATTATCAGTTACCTTTTACTTGAAGACTTCCTTGCTATATTATACTCTCAGACCCACCTCTGCAGGTAGCTTACCTGTTGATCCCATCCCCTGTGTCTACCGACTGACCGACTGTCCAATCCTCCAGGCCAGGCCAGGCCTTGGTCGCTGGGCTGTGGCCTGGCTAGGCCTGCAGGCCAGGCCAGACCTAAGGCCAGGCCAGACCCAAGGCCAGGCCAGGCCAGGCCCAGGACCAAGGTCAGGCCAGGCCCAAGGTCTTGGCTGGTCTGGTCCCTTTTTTTTAATGTTACATATTAAATATTAAATAGATAAATAATAAAATATAAATTAATAAATTTTGTAAAAATGATGCAAGATTTTTGAGATTTATTTTATTTTAACATTCTACTACACACCAATATAAGTTGAATGATTAGAACAAAAATAAATATATTCATCCTAAATTACAAAAAGAAATATAATTTAGATGTAACTGAAATATAAAACAAATTGATTTCTTAAATATATGTCTAATTGTACTATGCACTTCGTATTAATATTTAATCAACTATGTAACTAACTTATTATTAAGATTAAATATACTAACTAGTTATATTCATTGAAGATGTATATTAATTAAATGTATCAACAAGAAATCAAGAATGAATAATTAAAAATTTAAATTTTATTGATGTATTAATTAAAACTAATGTACTATAATATATAAATTACAACAATGAATAAGTAAAATTTTATACTTTATTGATGAATAATTATAAATTTAAAGTTTAAAAATTGGATAAAAAATTATGTAAGGTCTCAGGTCAGGCCGGACCATGCCATATTTTTATCTAAAAAAACGGCCTTTTTTCAAGTCTTCCGGGTCAGACCTAATCGGGCTAGACTTTGACCAGACCGGACCCATGCCAGACCAAGACCAGGCCACAGACCTCAGGCCGTTTGTGCATCTCTAACTTACGCTCACATTTTCATCCCATCTTACACCACCTAATCATACGCGATTACGCGGCGTGGCCTCGAGTGTCGTACCACATCATCCTTAAGATTCTCCCACCTTTAAACACCAGAACGTCCTCGTCAAACCTAACCCCCTCCTTCACAAGTCACAAGTATATTCCATCAAATTTCGCATTTGTAGAGAGAGAGAGCCATTTTTAAGGAGATAAATAATATTACTACTGGAGTAATATTAAAGGTACTTTGATCTTATCTCGAAATTATAACGTCATTGCCAGCCAGCCAGCCAGCCAGCCAAGCCCACAATCGCTCCCTTCGAATATTCAAAGTCCAGTAAAATTACACGCTTTCTCTCTCTAAAAAAGAAAGATTCGTTTGTACGCGACGCCCCGACTTCGCCCCACCCATACCCATACCCTCCGATTTATCCCACGCCAATTTTTTTTTCCTCTCTCTCCCCTACTCAACAAATATAAATATTTTTCGTGTATCCCAAGTTTATTCCTTTTTCTTGATTCTAGTTAGATCCTTTATCCTTATATTCTTCCCGAACCCGGATCTCTCAATGATTTCACAAAAATTCCTATAGTATTTAATCTCTTGGTCCCCGGTTGAAGAAAAATTATCATCATCAGAGAATAATCCCAAAAAAGCAAGATAAGAGAGATCAGAAGGACAATTAAACCATGATAAATCAGAGTGATAATTATAAAGAGGAAATGCAGCGATGTCTGGAGTATGTTGATTCTTTAGAAGAAGAACGCCGCAAGATTCAAGTGTTTCAACGGGAGCTTCCCCTCTGTCTTGAGCTTGTTTCTCAAGGTATATATATATAATATATATCTATTTCAGTTTATGCCGGTAGAATTTTTATGGGTTTAATTTGTGCGACTGGGTTTTGGATATATATTTTGATTATTTTTTTTGGGCAGCTATTGAAACATGCAGGAAAGAGTTGCATTTCCAGGGTCAATCTGAATGTTCTGAGCAGACATCAAGTGAAGGGCCTGTTTTAGAAGAATTCATTCCTATAAAAAGAACAACTGCGCAGGAGCATGTACAAAACCAACAGCCTAAAAAATCGAAAAATATTGTTAGCAGTAAAGATAGCAAGAGCAGTGACAAACCATCTAAGAAATCAGACTGGCTTAGATCTGTTCAACTATGGAATCATACCCCAGATCCACCCACCAAACAGGTAAAATTAGCAAAAAGTTTGAAATTTAATCAGATTAATTAGTGGGATTTGGTTCAATTTAGCTAAAGATTGGAACTTTTTAATGATTTAGGACACACCAAGAAAAGCCTCAGTTGTAGAGGTTAAGAAAAATGGTAGTGGTGGCGCTTTTCATCCTTTTAAGAGAGAGAAAAGTCCTGGGGCTGCTCAATCCGTAGCTCCGGTGGCCGCGGCGAGTTCCACGGCAGAAACTGGTGGCAGTACTGGTGGTGGAAGTAAATGTGAAGACAAAGAAGATTCTCAGAGGAAGGCCAGGCGATGCTGGTCACAGGAGCTGCATAGGCGGTTCTTGCAAGCCCTTCAACAACTTGGTGGTGCTCATGGTTTGTATTAATTGAAATCTTACGGAATACTGGTAAAATTTATTGGGTGTAAATGTAATTGAATTAAACCAAATTGTATTAAGTTTTGACTAAACTTTTGCAGTGGCTACACCAAAACAAATTAGGGAGTTAATGAAGGTTGATAGGCTTACCAACGACGAAGTCAAAAGCCATTTACAGGTTTGTATACATGAATCACTCCATTTTCTTTCCATGATTTAATTCTTTTGCTTATTGACGGTGCAGAAATTTTATTTGTACAGCATTGGGGGTGGGGTGGGGTGGGGTGGGGGGAGGGGGTTATAAGTCATTTTCTGTTTGGTATTATTACCTCTTAATTATGGGTCCAATCCAACTTCTGAAGTAGATCGATGATATCATGATAGTGGTGGTAACTTTTTTTGAATGTGATAGTAGTCGTAACTTGACTAGCTAAATGTTCATTGAATTTTTAGTTAAGTGATTTCCAAATTCCTCGTGTTAATTCAATTATTTCTTTCTAAAATTGAGAGGAGAATAGTTCTTGAAATTATTAGGGAAAATATACAAAAAGAAAAGGAAATTGTAATTTTAAGATGTAAAGAACTGTCCTTGCTTTCCCTCACACTTGTTGTCTCCTACATTTCAATGTAACCGACAAAATAGATTCCTTTTTATCATCTTTGCTTTCCTACATAAAATCTGCCTATAGAAAGGAGCATCCAAAAAATTTAAGAAAAGCATGCACAAGTCATGTACGTACGCAAACTTATGGATGCATATGGCAGAATATATCTTAGCATAAATTAAAGGAAAAAGACAGATGCATAAGGTCATTTCATACACTATAAATCTGCAACAAGCATTTTCATGTATCATATAAAATTTTAATTAAACTAATGTGCTACACCTAATTTTAACTATGTATGTATGGCATAAAATTTATTTATATGTATCCATTGCAGAAATATCGTTTACATACAAGAAGACCTAGTTCTTCAATTCATAGCAACAACCCTCAAGCACCCCAGTTTGTTGTAGTGGGAGGAGTATGGGTGCCTCCACCGGAATATGTGGCATCGGCTGTTGCTACAACTAAGGCAGCAGGGGAAGCTGCTCCGGTACTTTCCCCTCATAATGGAGTAGACTATGCACCAAGAGCTACAGTGCTATCAGCCCTCCAGGAGACGTCGACGGGGTCTTTTAAGCACAGCCAACAAAGTAAAGAATTTAATTCTAGCGAAAGAGGCAGCCATAGTAGTGGTCGTTCTAATTCTCCGGCTACCTCTTCTTCCACACATACCATCAAAGCTTCGCCTGCATTTTGATCTTTTACTGTGAATGTGATGTAGGAATTTTGTAATGAATCTTTATGTGAATCCCTCTTGTAATCTTTTTGACATATAAGTAGAGAAAGTTATGGAGTTTAGTTTTGTGCTTCTCCTTTACATTATCAAGTTTGTGATCGTCAAGACATTTTGTTTTGCAGTAATGATTGTAATCCTTTGAATGCTTTCACAGTGGAATATAATAAAAAAGATTCACAACAAATTTCAGTTTGAACGTCTGCAGGAATGTGGATCAGGAAATAATTTTCAGAAAAAAAGTAAATTTATTGTCAATTATTTAGTATCTTTGATTTGCATTACAATTTAAAGAAAAATTAAGGTTTTTAAAACTTTACTATTTGTTCGGTTCGTTATTATATGTTGTCCGTCGTTAAAAATTAAGACGACGGTTTTACATATAGTGACGGATCGAATCGTCGTCCGGTCTGTCGCTAAAAGGGAGAGAGTGAGCAAGCTATGTGAGCTAAATAAGGGATGAACTTAAAATTCAGACCGTACTTATAACCATATTAATTTTCATATATGGTGCCAAAAGGTTCACATATTTTCAATTTAAAATAATACCTATCATCTATAATGAAAAAAGAAAAGATGTTATCGATATATATTTCATTGTTGATTTTTTTTAAAATTTCCGTGATTAGATTACTTCCACATCTATAATACGAATTAATATCAATCGCTTTTGTGATTATGTTATAAATTACTGGAAATTAAACTCTGAAAAAATGAAATATTATCTATAATAATGAATGATATTTTGAGAAGACGTGTGTAAGCAAAGAAGAAAGAAAGAGAATTAAGTTTGGTAATCAATTTTAAGATGATATGATTCCATTTCTGGAAATTTATAAATTGACAAAAAAGGGAATATATATTCATTCACCTTTAATATATTATCTGGAGGCCGGCAGATCCATCGTAATCAGTGCAACCACAAAGTTGGGAAGCCAGTTTTTCTTCTAAAGAGGAATGATAAAATAAAATAAAATTGGTTTCTTTCCTTATCGATGTCAAAGGTCTACACTAATTATAAGCAAAGGTGTAACAAACGATTGTATATAGTAGATATGTATATATTCGGCTAATTTATGGACACAAACCAAAAAATAAAAAATAAAAGCCATTGCATGTTCCGTACACTAATTAATATTCTAGTTGTGGCACTGGCATTGCAGCTTAATTAAATATCGAGTTGCACTACCAAAAATAATACTCCCTCCGTTTCAGTATAAAAATTCTGGTGGATTTTTCACGCATAGTAAGAAGATAAATAAAATGACAAAATTGATTATAATAATATTATTAAATATGGAAAGAGAATTAAAATAAGAAAAGTATGAGATATTTAATGCTACGGGTATAATAAAAAAATATGTGTAAAAATTTGGTTATTAAAAGAAAATGGACATTTAATATGAGACTACCCAAAATAGTAATAAAGACTTTTATCATGGGACGGAGGGAGTATCCATTTAGTTGATAACTAACCACTGCTAAATATATTAGACAAAGTTTTGTCACAACATGATTGGGAATAAATTATTTATGTGGTACGTACCAAACTTTTGTTTTATAGTTGCTAGCTATTGGTATTTGGTTACATCTTAACTACCAACCATGTGCAATTATATTGTGCATAGTAAGATAAAATGGTACTACTCTTTTGGGTAGTAGTACTAGTTTCTTTTAAAACAAGTGCATAATTAAAATTGTACTCCCAAAATTAAAGATATAATTTAACTTTTTAGTTGATATAATTATTATAATTGTATAGTACATAACAAAAATTATTAATTATAAAATTTATTTTAAAAATTAAAGTATATCTTTAATTTTGAAACGGATGGAATAATATACAAGGACATCAAATACTATTACAGTCGCCTCCTCGTATACTACTTTAAAGCAATAGAAAAAGAAATATATCCAGTAGGATGTAGGAATATCCAAAGGTATATGATGTTATAAAAACGTTAGGCAATAGAGTTCAATCTCGTTGAAGGAGTACTACAAAGTAAAAAATAAAACTAAAAATTAATGAACTTGGCCTTTTATTTATCGCAACAGTATTCTCTTAGTTTGTCCGCATGGCATATACTTTAAGCTACCTTGGGCTTGGTAATGCATGCCATGAGTGTATTTTTGGCATTATAGTTTGTCTAGTAGGCTAGGCGGTACAAGTATAGACACGGAACATAAATGGAGAGAATTGATATAGTTCATTTATCATAATTAAACTGCGAAGAGTAGCCAAAAACAATAGTAAACAGTTACTAGCTAGCTAAAGCCTAATGCTACGTTTGGATCGATGGAATAGGAGGGAGAATGGAATGAATCATTTCATTGGAATGATAAAAATGTTGTTTGGGTTGTTTATTCCAACGGAATAATGTATTCCTCCTGCAATGATAGTTAACTTAAAATTTTAATTTTCATTCCTTGAGGAGTGGCTAGGAATAAATCATTCCATAGTAATTGACAAATATACCCCTAAAGATATAATAAGGCTTTTTACATATTCATTCAATTCGATCGATCTGGGAACGACGAGAGAGAAGGGGTCGAGATTTGATAATTTCTTCGGAATTTCATATTTCTATTTCTTCATAATTTACCCCACTTACCCCCACCCCGCCACGCCACCCCACTTACCCCCACCCCAACCGACCTACTCCCACCCACTCCCACCCCACCCCACCCCACCCCACCCTTCCCTTACCCACCTACCCTACCCCAACCCACACCACTCACCCCACACCACCCTACCCCACCCACTCACCCATTCACCCCACCCTATCTACCCAAACCAACCTACCCCACCCCACTCTACCCCCACCCACCCACTCACCCACCCCCCTACCCACCCCCACCCCTACCAACTTACCCCCACCCAGCCACCCCAACCCACCTACCATACATACCAACCCACCCCTACCCCACCCACTCCACCTACCCCACCCCCTACCAACTTACCCCCATCCAGCCACCCCAACTCACCTACCCTACCTACCAACCCACCTACCCCCACCCCCTACCAACCTACCCCCACCCAGCCACCCCAACTCACCTACGCTACCTACTAAACCACCCCACCCCACCCCCTCCCCTACCACACCCCACCCCACCTACCCCCACCCCCTACTAACCTACCCCCACCCAGCCACCCCAACCCACTTACCCTACCTACCAACTCACCCCATCCCACCTACCCACCTACCCCACCCCTACTAATTCACCTACCATACCTACCCACCCCACCTACCCCACTCACCCACCCTACTCCCACCCCACCCCACCCCTCCCCTCCCCTCCCCTCCCCTCCCCTCCCCTCTCCTCTCCTCTCCTTTATTTCTAAGAATGAAATATGTGTTAAATTTTTAATATAAATTAAATTTAAGTTAAATTTGAACATTTTAGGGTATTTAGGTCACTTTGTAATTATTTATTTCATTCTTAGATGTATTCCTAACATCAACCAAACATGTACATGGAATATTAAAAAATCATTACATTCCCTTCCTTATTCCATTCCCTCATCTATTTCATTCCCTACTTTATTCCATTCCTTCAATCCAAACGTAGCATAAGAGAATCAGAATGTTATTTTCAAGACTTGGCTGCAAAATTTTGAAGAATAATAACTGCACAAATTAAATGTAAGGCGGAAGAATAATACTACCTCCGTTCCTAAAAGATTGTCGTTTAAGGTTTTTGCACATGAATTAAGAAAGTATCATTTACCAAGTAAAATTTGTTTGAAATTTCATCACTACCCTTTATGGGAAGTTGAAAACTATAAATACAAGGGGGAGAGAATTTCTAGAGACAATGGGAGAAGATAGGGGTAATATAGGAAAATAAAAATTTATTCCCCTAGAAAGTTGTAAACGACAAACATTTTGGAATAAATTTTTTCTTCTAAAACGACAATCTTTTAGGAACGGAGGGAGTAATATTATTACTGTAGCAAGTGCATAATGCAATGCATATTCTCTCTATGCGTAAAGCTTGCCAAACACATGATTGTGGTGGTTATATGTTGTACTATCATGGGATTGAAGTGTTAAAGACTCCGCACCTACACAAGAATGAGTTTGTATTTTGCACCTCAATCCTGCCTTGAGCTATACATACAGGTAAAGACAAGGCCAGCTTGATTTAACTGTTTTGTTAATGTGGGTAAATAAAAATATTCATTACACATCAATAATAGCTTTTGCCTCAACTACATTTGCATAATAAACATGCCAAATACATGTTTAGTTATGGTTACACCCATGAGATGCTTTAGTCATGAATTAAATAATAGGCATGATCAGGGTCTACGCACCCAGTGCCATTTTTCTCTCAAAGATCCTGGCTGAATACGTATTTTTACTATTTCTGAAATTTAACTACACAATTATAATTAGCATGAAAACAGACATTCCGGTAATTTTGAAGACATCAAATGTAAATAAATTTGGAGCCATGTAATTTTTAAGATGCCAAAATATCAAGTGGTATACCAGGGGTAGGCTCTAGTACTTTTGCATCTGGCACTTCCTTTGATAAAAGCTCCTGCGCAATGAAGTAACAAAACCTTCATTCGCTACATAAACATTTCTCAGGAAGATATTGGCAACAAGAAGTATTTAAAATAAATAAATAAAAACCTACCTGAATGAATACACAGAACAGCAAAGATATACTTATTATCACCTTTAGGCCCTTTTTTGTTGCAGCTTTTCATTTTGATGTGTCATTAAATACTTTTCAGAAAGTGATTATTTACTAAGTTGCAGTGTTGTTTAGTGCAGCTGTCCTACAGCTTACATCATTGACTGCTATACGCATGTCTATCGACAGATGGAAAACTACATTTGGAAATGACGGGACCTGAAGTTGTGAAAATTATAGCACGTAAACAATGTCTTTATTGAATATCTCTGTCCTATTTGCTTCCTGGTTAATGTGCTTGTGTTTGACCATGTTGGAAAAGGTCCTCAAACCAATGTAAGTTCCTGAAATAAGGGACGGTTCGGCCAAGAAAAAGACTGCTGCAAAAACTAGCATTTAGGAGTATTATTAAGTATAAGGTATTCCAAATTTAAGGTCAAGAATCTCATATCATAAAACTGATGAAGATCATTTCCTCAATTTTAAATTTTAGCTACATATTTGAATGAGCTGTATACTGTAAGAATTTGTACATTATAGCATCCCTCTTAAAATCTCTTGGATACCTCCTTCCTCACTCAGAGAGACATCAGCATCATATTTGCCTCCATGGTTTATCAAGAGAATTATTTGCAAAAATTCAACTCTTCAACTGCATCAGACTAGCGGGGGTCTTAATCATATCTGTAGGAATACCGGCAAAGGCTCATTAATTCTAGCTTCACCTTTTACAATTGTGATAAGAGTTATTTTCCTGATACTAGAACACATCATACCCTTTGATCTTCACAGTTGTTCTAACTATCCAGTATGGAATTCTCTTGGTGAGGGCTAGAACAACAAGAGGAAATCATGGAAAAAATTTCCTAATTACCTTCCTAGTCCACAAGCATTCACTTTTATTTAATAATTTCTTAGGGGAGTTATAACTTCATAGAATCCGTGTCCAATGATTGATTTCAGGAATTCGTTGCCATTTCTAAACACCAGAAGAAAGAAGTACAAACTCCTAGACATACTGGTTATTCTCTTCTTCGTTTTTTGAGTTAAATATATTGGTTATTCTCTTCTTCGTTTTTTGAGTTAAATATACTGGTTATTCTCTAATATATTGCGAATCGCACAGCTTAAAGTATTTCTGAGTTCAGCACAGCATCATATATACCTAAATTAGAAACTGGAGTACTTTTTTTGCTACCAGTAGATTAGAATAAAGACTGCCAATCGGGAAGAACCCAATTATGAAAAAAGAGGGGGAATAAACTACTCAAAACCCCTATAGAATGGAATCCAACCTCTATACATCAAATCAACCAAAACACCCTAATGCAAGGGAAATTGCCCCAACAAAACTTTCCTATGGATCACTACAATGCTAAGGAACGAAAGCTATCTATGAATGAATTCCTCCAATGGATAAAAATATAAAGATAAAACCCCGGGTAGTTAAGCCAAAAAGTAACAAACTCTAATAATCTGATTTCACAAATAATGAGGAGATATATTCCACAACATGCTCAGCCCCTTGTCCTCCCAAAATCCATGCCAACTACACATCAACACTCTCACTGACTGAGGCATGACAGAATAGATACCATAAAAGAGTCAGCAAAGTATCTTAAAATTTCTAATTTCTAGCCACCACACAATGAATGACCATATGATTCACACTCTCCGCCCCCCTTGGATTAGCTGCACTACTAAAAATAATTCTTCCTATCCATCTCAAATTATCAATGGTGTGTACTGAGAATAACTCCGATACCCAGTCTAATGGAAATATTTTCATTAGAGCATAAGACACAACCTTCAACAAGTATTGCATAATATGAATTATCCTCTCTTAAATTTTTTTCTCTCCACTCCAGGACGACGAAGCTAGCCACCAACTGCAATATAAGAACGAATTTGGGGTTTAGGAAAGAACGAATTCAATTTCATAAACCCTAATTTTAGAAATCCCCAATCCATTTTAAATCTATAGAAGTCCATTTTGGACATCGAAATTCGCCTTTGTGGATTTTTCGATAAAACCATAAGATTCGGGTCATTAAACAACAAATAACTAGTGTTCTAAGAACAATACCACAGGATCAAAAATCTATCTTTGCACTGTCTTTAACCTTTCTTCGCAAGAATCTCCGGTTCCACGTAAGCCGGAGTATTGCAGAGGGTAAGTAAGAGTCTATCACGTCGAATCTGATCCTTCACCGCGCTGAGACCGAAATCAGCGATGACATTGTTTCTGGCAATGAACTAGATTTTTGATTTTTAGGATTCACTTATTTGCCCTTTTTTAGAAGTATTGTGTCTTAGGGGATGTTTATTTTCTGCTGAATGGCTGGCCGATTCAACCATTCAATGCGTTTGTTTTTTGAAAAAATCGGTCAGCCATTCAGACAATTTGGGCTGAATGGTTTAGTCCCATTTTTTTTGGCTGAATGATTTTTTTTACAATATTAACTATTATATTAAGTAATATTAAATAAATTTACAACAATTTTTTGAATTTTTTTTAGAGAGGTAAAATAATAAACACTGTTATTCATATGTTTCAAACATTTCAATTATCAAACAATTTTTTTTATTCATTCAAATTCAGATTCAGTTTTTATCAAACACCCCCTTAGTCTTAAAGTAGGACATTTTGTCATTTTACTTTGAAAATTAAAATATCATTTGTAGGTAATGTCAAATATATTAATTTCCATGTCACAGTATCCATGTCATTTATTATTGGGAAAATAATAATTTAAAAAGTCAAGTCATCAAAAATAAACTGTCAAACAAGATCAACAAACGTTTGTCAAAAAATAACGGGATAATAGATTATCTCTCTTAATTTTAAAGTTTAATGTAAAAATTTTATACTTGGTTAGTTAAAACAAAAAATACGTGCAAGTTTAGTCATGTTGGAACTTGTGACTCATAACATAGAAGCTACTGAAAAAGATTAGAGCGGAGCGGGCACAGGCCGTGCCGGTCGGCGGTCAGAGTTTTTCTGGGTTGTTTTTTGAAAGGACATTATGGGTAATTGAGACATAATGTGAACTAGGGTTGGAATAGGATTAGTGGCTATAAATACTATCTATTGTAAAGCCTTATGTAACCAAGGAATCATCAATAAAACAAATAGCCGCCTGTGGAGTACACAAATTAGGGAACCACGTAAATCTCTGTGTAATTATTCTTAATTCTCTATTGTCGTGTGCTTGTGTGATCCAAAATTCTAACAAGTCATGATCCAGTAATGTACTTGTGTGCATCAGCCACCGGCCCACCAACACTGGAAATAAGTGGCAGTTTCATTTCAAGTTAGAAGAAACTCTCAAATCTCACCCATATTTACCGCAATCTACCAAAATTATACCTTGAATGATTCAACTGTTCCATCAGACTGAACCAAAGTTGCAAGAAGTCCTTTGCTATCAAGTTCTCCATTTTGCATCGGCACAATAAACCTAAAAGTAAAAGCCAATAACATTAATATCAAATAAATAACTATATTTGGTTCAGCTGACGAGACAAAATAATGTTGCATACTTGGCACGGAGCAATTTTGCAAGTTGAACAGCATCTTCTTGTCCAGAAACCAATGTAAATTTTGGTAAAAGCTGCTTTATAACAGGTGTAATGACAATGTCAGCTCGTTCCTTCTCTAGAAAGGTTCTGTTGTAGACACAGTGAGGTTCATAATAAAGAGTCAACTGGCCTTGTGGAGAAGTGACAAGATACCTGTAATATATTTTATGATTAAAGGAAAACAAGAATTTGTAAGTACTCATAATAAATTGGAGTCAAGCAAAAAGGACGATCTAACATAAAGTCCGCAAAATGTTGTATGTATATACCCATTCTCAGGGCGCTGCCAAGGAGGACCCAAAACCGGCCCTGAAGTAGCCTGAACTTTGACTTGAGAACCATTGCTTGCTTCAAGTTCAAAGCTCTGACCAGGCTCTAGATACTTGACCTGAAGTTGAAAGTGAACGTGAGCCACTAAAGAATACTATTAAAAGTAAGATTAACTGATTCATGTAGTAATTATTTGAGCTCCAGAAAGAAGCGTAAGAGGACAGCAAAAAATTTAGGCATAGCATTTAATCGCAGCAAAATAAGCAGCAAATGGTGTTAACGCATATTCAACATCACCGTACCTCTTTATTTTTTATTCAATATTTTTGCAGCAACCATTACTTTTTGGCCAATCCCATAAACGATCTCTCATTCATTTCCCCTTTCAAATGATTGGGGCTCTAGGTACAAAGGGTCAAGACTCGAGGGTATCCAAAAGTTGGGAAAGTACAAATGCATGCATTACTCCCATTAACAACATTGACCTGCTATTTAAAACTTACTACATAATAATTTCTAATAGTCAAAATCTATGTTGTTGAGATTTTGAATCATTCTGAAAGCACTAATTAAACCTTTAATCATATACATTCAACAATTTACTACTGCTCTGTTAACCTAACCATCAAACCCACCTTCTATTACAACCCAAAGTGATGTGAGGGTATTGGTGCAAAATCCATGCTGCATAAATATAGAATTTCTTAATCAGGAAATTTATATTGTCATCCAGAATCTAATGCAAGTATCACCAATATGTAGGCATCACTTGTTAGTACAACAATCGGCATCAGAGAGACCTCCTACACCTGGATACTATGTGACTGGTAAGGTGCGTAGTAATGATTTCAGAAATCACTATACCATGGGAATGTACTAGTTTCTCATAGGTACCATGCAGTTCAAATATAAAAATGTCTTGACCTAATTTGAGTGCAATCATTTGATTCAGTAAAAATCTGCAATATGATAATCACAAGCCAAAAAAATTAAGAAGAAATGTTGAGTTTGAACATCTCACTTACATTCTTGAAAAGAGGATCCAACAGTGCCTTGGCATTTGGTGTCGCTATTACTCTAAGATTTGGTAAGTTCTGAGCAAGTGGCTTTAAGGTCTTCAAATGGCAGTGATCATCAAGGCTTTGTGTAATCAACAAGTAATCTATCTCCGGAAGATCGGAAAGCTGCATGAGAATTTTGTCTCATGATAACAAACTTAATTACTAAAACATAATATTCAGGAAGGGTGTACAAACCTACTTAATTGCCATAGATACTAATAAAGCTATATTTGAACTGGAAGGAAACCTATGGCATATGATCTGAAGACGAAGAATCCCCTATAAAACTGCCACTGAATTCGTTTATGTTATTGGTACTTAAAGTACTTTAAAGAGATCGAGGAGAAATCACTCACACTAGGAGGGACAGCAAAGAAAAAATTAGAAGGGTGCTTAGCTTACAAGGGCATATGGGCATAGGAGGTACATGGGTGTTTTGTTCTCTAGCTCTACTACCTAGCTATAAAGTTTTATTAACTTCTATTTTTCCTCACCGGGAACTTAAAAGGACTCTCATCTTCCTAGCACTGTACTCTTCATTTAACCATATTAGACTTGGGTTAAGCACAAGACTGTAAACAAGCCAAACAGTTCGGGCTCGATTCGAAAAAATACGAGCGAGACTTGAATTCGTTAATAATATGATCCAAATTTGAGCATAAAAAATAGTTCGAATAAAAATATGAGTATAATCTGAGTAAAGTTATACTAGACTCGTTTAAAATTCAAACTACTCGAATTCTCAATTGTAATTCGATACATACTCGATTGATTTGATACACGATACATTCTCTTATAAAATATAAATATTAAATCAAATTACATCACGAGTTGAATTCGAGTAGCTCTATTCGACTCGTTTACGCCCTTGGTTAAGTATCATTGAATTTGAGCCAATACTCTTTACCTAGAAGCAATTCATAGCTCATTTACCTGGAAAGTCTTCAAGAACTTCTTGGCAGCATCATAAAGCCATGGGATTCCAAAATCCAAGTTACCCACCAAAATTGGATCAACCAAAATTCTCAATCCACCCACTTCCCATAACCAACTATTGCCCTAAGCCAAAAATTCATTTATATCCTTAATCAAAAATCAAAATTAAAGACAGAAAAACATATATTTACCCAAATCGGAATTTTCAAATCCCACCTCCAAGTAAGTGAGTTTGAACATGTCAGTCCCAGAAGAACTCGAGCCCACAGCTTTTTCTTCAGGAACCACAGCAGAAATAACTCTGCCCAACCTATAAATTAAACTAAATGAGAGTTGTAGACGGTTATAAACTTTAAAAAAAAAAAACAATCGGCCACATAAATACACATCTCTACTAAAAGAGAAAGAAATGGAGAAACCTATTGTTTGGGAGCTTAAGTGTGTTGGCATCGACATAAAGTGGTGTCTTCCGAGTTGAGATGAAAAGGGCAGATGAGAATGGGAACATGGGGTTTGCTATACATGGTTTGTAGGTGTAGCAATGAAGAAAATTGCATTGGACATCCATAATTGCCAAAAAACAACGAGAAGAGTTAGAATACGTTGGATAACTTTTTGAAAAGTAAATCCTACCGGTAAGTATGGTGGATTCTTCCCGCGAATTGTTTCAGGTGATCGGTTATTTATAGCCACCCATATCTCTAACATGGGTTTATGCATGTAAATGGTTCAAATTTTCGCTACATGGCTATTGCTAACCCACTATTTCCATCTTTTTCCTTATTGTTTATTTTGGATTTGTACTCGTCTCGGATAACTCCAGTCGTCTGGTCAGGTCATTTCTTTGTTTTTCTATTAATCATTCCTCTTTACTAATAAATAATAGTATTACGCACTATTAATCTTTTTACTGAATTAATTCAGCCTCACATGAATAATAAATTTAATATTAAAAAATATCTTAATATTACTAATAGTAAATAAAAATATAATTACATGCTTATATATAATTATTTATATTAACATATATTTTTTTTAATGGAGTGCACAGGCCTACACAATAATGTATAAGACACTTAACTGTTGCTCACAAATTATTGTGATGGAATCGCTCCTAAAACGGTTAAATTAATATGGCGTGGGGCATTGTTCTCCATTAGCCGAATGACCAAGAAATTTTTTAATAACTTGTTAATCGTAATTTAGCAATAATAAGTTTAGTTTTAAAAATAACAATAAAATTGTCTATAAATTTAATGTACGTACTTACAATACAATAGTGGGGTTTTTTTATCCGTAAAAGCTTGTTTGAATTACAATATGGTGAGTTGCTACAATTTATAATACTGCAATGGGACGAAAGGAGTGAACTTTTAAACCTTTAGGTGTATAACAACATTTTTAGCCATCCTCCTCACTTTTTTATTTATTTATTTTATATGTTAATAAATAAAAGATGGGAAAAAAAATAGGATGACATATCTTGCAAGGAAAGAGGCAGGAGGAGCTAAAATAAGATTTGATGACCAATCCAACTAAACAGCAATGGCTATTTCTCTCCTACATAATTAATTGACTCCATTGAACGTATCCAAGTCGTACATGAATGCTGTTTGTTAGGCATAGTTATGGAGACCTTTCTGAAAGGTCCAGTTTTGCCTAAACACCATGAGATTTCAATCATTATATTGTTCCAGTGTAACTTGAAATTCCCTGATATATAAAAAAAACCACTACTATTCGCAATCTGGAACAGTGAGGAATGTCAAGAAACTCTTGATATATCCGCTTGCTGTGCAGTTCTTTGTAAATTTACATTTTGAAAGAAAGTTAACTCTCCAATCTCTGTCGATTATAAGGTATCAAGTTTACAATTATTTTACCTTCGGGTAAGGGCAAATCATGGTGGGTCGGAATCTTATCGTTCCAGACAAAATTGTTTTCATGTTCAAACTTCCGCATCAACTCAGCCATACTATCAACCTCTTGCTTGAGAACCACTCTCCACGTCTCCTTTCCTGGTGGCTTATTTTTCTGTGCAGTAATTAGAGCATGCTGAAGAACTCCAAGTGCAATGCCAATCTGACCATCAGTCTTTAGACATTCTGCAAGGTACTTGTAACTTCTCAACTCATGTAAGGCTTTGCATGACGAAATGAATTCCTGCGCAAACCAGAAAGATCACCTAGAGAAATTGCACCACAGGAATTAATTTATCAAAGACACTAACTGCGAAAATGCTATATCCACAAAGTACTAGTGTCAACTGGCAAAAATAAGGTATAAGCTAATAACGAGTCAATGATGGTTGACCAAGGAGAAGACATATCCTCTGGGAAAATCTCGATTTAAGATGATCACAAAATTCCCCATAAAACTTTAGGAAGACCTTTGGTGGTCATAAAATGTCAGTAATAGTCGGATCTTTTAGTTGTCTTAAAGCTGAACTATACCTAGCTTAACAGCTTCTCTCAAAAGAATGATAGCTTAGTTTTTTTCTTTCACCTCTCTCTGTTGTTTTATACTTAAATTTTTCCTGTCATCTGTTTTACTATGCCCTTGATCATTGCAGTGGCTTCTACCAACAATAGTATATAAAAATAAATAAGGTAATCACTCTTTCAAAATAAAATAACAAGATGGTAGAAATATATAGTGACAAGTATAATGGAAAGCTCAGATAATTATATATGAAAGATAACCCTATTAAACTTTACCGCTAAAAGATTATGCGGATTGAATACTTACCACAAAGTGCGCTGAAATATCTTTGCTATCTTTGTTTGCTGAATGTATAATAACTGTTGCTTCATCTAGTATCTGTACAATCCCATAATGCAGCTTTGCCAATAAACTTCCTATGTTTCCTTTTTTTTCAGCCTTCCTTATAGTTACAGCCTGAAAAAAAATGTTTGGGTTCATTATTAAAATAAACAGCATAACCATTATCGAATGTTAAGAATGAGATGACCGAGCAATAGAAAATTGTATTCTTTCACCGCTAACCAAATGACAAAACAACCTCTAACCTGGGCCTCAGCCAAGCAAATAAGGCTCATAACAGAAGACACAAATGATGTAGTTTCAGGAGGCCTTTCCGTAGGCAATGCAGGCTGTAAAGAGGGAAGAACCTCATGAGACAAAGAGTGATAAACTCCAGCAACTTTTCTAAATAGAGTCACAGATTGCACCAAATCTACAATGATGCATAAGAAGTAAGTAAATCAATAGCTATGCAAATGTAAACATGGGTAAAAATTTAATTCCTACCTTTGGACAGTACATCAGAAGCACATTCTCGTAGCAGCGCGCCATAGAGAAAAAGCATCATATTGACCTCAAAAAGCAAATTATCGATTTGAAAGAACTTTTGACACTTGAAATTGAAGAAAGATGAAGAAGTAAGAGCACTGCTCCATCTGATCTTAAGGTCTGAAGTCCATCTAAGCAGTCGGGGTTATCACCAGCCAGATTAACATGATGAACCAAGTTTTCCAATAATGGCAAGTACTTCTCCAACTTTTGAATGTCCTGAATAATTTTTGCAGAAAAAAGATAAGAAGAGCATTAGTTCAACCTACCTTGTGTTGTCAGATACTGTTGGGATTTAACAAGAAATGTAGTTAAATAACCATTTAATCATTAAAGGCAATCATTTAGCAAGTTTTCACCACCAAAACCACCAAATAGAATAACTAACAGCCTAAACAAAGTACAGTGAAACAGTAATAGATGAAAGTTCTCAATTTTCCAGATGTTCATCTTGACATTTCTACTACTGATATGCTTCCTGGTCACATTGCAAAGTCGACCCTCCAGAGATTTCCCTTGCAACCGCTTTTGTGATCAAGCTTTTGTTATTAATGGACTCCTCAATTACTCTACGCGTGGAGCTTAACTCTTTCAGTTGCTCAAGTGTGCCAGAATCACAAGCAAAGTATTTTTCTTCAAAAACAACCTGTAAACACCAATATCATGTTACAAGTGCCATAAGTTATTATTAAATCATCCCCTTAATTCAAAAAGTAATACTAATATGCATCACACTTATTCAAAGGATATAAGCAAATTCATAATTTCATATTCCTCTAAAAAGTACTAAAACAAATTTGAATCTACTTTAGCAAATTTCATATTTTAATGTCACCCTCAAGGCCAAACATGTCAAATTAAACAACACTTGTAGCTACCAAGGCCTGAACATCATTCAAACAAAATTCTAGATATTAAAGATGGCACTAGCACTACAATATTCAACCACGACCAAGTCAACAACCATAGTTTCAAATATAGATTATATGAAAATATGAATGCTTTCTCTTTTGTAAAAAAGTCTGTTTTGATGGATTCTTCAACTGCACATTCAAAAGCCTTACTTTAACTCCCACTCAACCCATGTTGGTATAAAAAGTAGTACTCCCTCCGTCCCAGAATAAAAGTCCTGGTGGACTTTTCACGCATATTAAAAGAGGAATAAAATGACAAAATTATCCATAATAATGTCATTAAATATGGAGAGAGAATTAGAATAAGAAAAGTATGAGATATTTAATGCTACGGGCAAAATAGGAAAAAATGTGTAAAAGTTTGGTTATTAAAAGAAAGTGGACATTTAACATAGGACAACCCAAAATAGTAATAAGGACTTTTAACCTGGGACGGAGGGAGTAGTATTTTCTTTTCCGTTTTTCCCATGTACCGATGTACTTTGACTCGAACTCCAACGGTTCAACTTCTAACTTATTTCTCCCTCCCAACTAAGGCTGTAAAGGAGCCAACACAGTTCGGGCTCGATTCGAAAAAATACGAGCGAGACTCGGATTCGTTAATAATATGATCCAAATTTGAGCATTAAAAATAGTTCGAATAAAAATATGAGTAGAATCTGAGCAAGGTTATACTCGATTCGTTTAAGATTCAAACTACTCGAATTTTTTATGGTGATTCGATACATACTCGGTTAATACATATTCGATTAGATGTTCGATACATTCTCTTATAATATATACAAATTTAAATGAAATTAGGATAATTAGTTATTATTTTTTTTTGTTTTTAATTTTAATTGTGATTTTATATTTGCAAAGTGTAATAATAAATATATTTTCTCTTTTTTAAGTAAAATAACAAATTCAATTTATAATTATATTTATTATAAAACTAGTTATTTGAAGCTCGCGAGTAATTTGAAAAAATATTCGAGTCGAGTCGGATCGAATTCGAGTAATAAATATTCGAGTCGAGTCGAATCTGAGTATAATTTTTCAAATATAATTCGAATTCGAGTACGAATTTATTATTTCGAGTCGAATTCGAGTAGCTCTCTGTTCGCTCCGGTTCGACTCGTTTACACCCTTACTCCCAACCTTTAAATCCTCTAAAAGTCCAACCAAACACCAAGAAATTAGTATATCAAAAGTAGCATAACCTTCAAAAGAAAATGCCAACCGCCTCCTTTCATAAAAGTCATGATCTTGCAATTCTTTCAAAATTTGCCCCTTCTTTTTGAAGAT
Source organism: Panax japonicus (assembly GCA_020205505.1). Taxonomy (NCBI): domain Eukaryota; kingdom Viridiplantae; phylum Streptophyta; class Magnoliopsida; order Apiales; family Araliaceae; genus Panax; species Panax japonicus. Next base: position 54,122,903 of record CM035112.1, on the reverse strand, counting down.
ATGTTATGCCCACAGATTAGATGGAACCAATTAGTACTTTATGCGTCCAATACAGAACTCACAAGTCTAAAAACTGAATATAAAATCTCCAATAGCAATACCTTGTGGAACCAACAAGTTTACTTATATTATTCTATATTATATATATATATATATATATATATATATATATATAATAAAATACAAATGATTTTGAATTTCTCGCTCACTCAATAAATCATCTGGGTCGTCCAAAGTTTGAGATAAATCACACCGTTCATACATCTATCTAATAAAATACATCTATCTATCTAATAATCTAATAATATATATAATAAAATACAAATGATTTTGAATTTCTCGCTCACTCAATAAATCATCTGGGTCGTCCAAAGTTTGAGATAAATCACACCGTTCATACATCTATCTAATAAAATACATCTATCTATCTAATAATCTAATAATGATTTAATAAAATATAAATGACTTTAAATTTTCCGCTCACTCAATAAATTATTTTGGTCATTCAAAATTTGAGATAAATCATATTGTCCATACAGTGCCGGAGGCACGAGACCCAGCTAGTATATATATAAAGAGAGAATGAAGGAAGTAAGAGGTGTGTTATACCTTCTTGGTTTTGAGCTTCGGAGGATCCGCAAAATGTAGCATCATGGCTACCAATCTGTCGCCCCCTTCACTTGAATTTCATAATAACATGAAAAATTGAAACAGTTTCTCCCTTTCTGTAACAAATATATTATAATTGCCTCCTAAACCATATTAATTTTGGATAATCAGGATATACTATCCAGTTTCGACTAATTCGTCTCCTACACCAACTGAAATACTAGATGGAGAGAGTCCTTGCTGAATGCTGATTCTAAACTCAAGTTCCCCTCATTTTCCTTCTTGTCTAACAAGAAGACGGATAGTTTTAGTGTGTCCCAGCGGACTCCCGCCATTCCTGAGTCAACCCCTAACGCGGAGTTTATAATTTTAATTATAAGTTAAAATTTTGAGGAAGTTATAAAAATAAAATAGAAATTATCATAAAAGTTGAGAGGCGTCTTAGGAAGCTAAAAGATAATTACTACTACTATAAAAGATGAAGGGATTTAGAAACTCAAAAAAATCTGTTAATATTTATTTTAAGACTGTATATAGACTCTAAAGTCTTTAATCAACTACTAACTTAAAAAATACTAGTACTACACCTTTGCCTGCCTTTTGTTCTAATTATGACTAGTCAGCGCTTGGGCAACAAAAGTCAACTAGGAATCTAACTGCTGAATAAACATTGATGTTTTGGAAATTATAGAGGTTAATAAATGCAAAGGAACTAAAGAGAAATTGAAGAGGTAATTTATTTAAGTTTAGAAATTAATTTATTTAAGTTTCTAAAATTAATTTGAGAAATTTTAAAATATAAATTTATTTAAGTTTAGAAATTAACAAAAATGATAACAAGTACAATTGTTTTTTGGTTAGTTTACGGAAATCATAATTTTTTAATACTAAAATCCAAAAATTCCGTATACCCCAGAAGCTAGTTGATTGTCTTGTTAAACTTGTTACTCCTTAGGAAGACATGCTTCTGAATTCGGTTATCATGATAAGTTAGTCAATTGATCAATACAGTACTGACATGTAGATAAAAATTATCTTTGATCCTGTGTGTCAATATTATATTATTATATTAGTCAATTCATAAAAAATAACTTTTTCTTGAGTTTCATAGCAGTCCTCCTGTTTTTGTTCAATCTATTATATATGACTTTTGATACGGAAGGGAAGGCCACCGTGGTCATAAACTAACGCTTAAACCTGATTTGTTTGTTTTGATGTGATGCCTATATAAGTTTGTGTTTGTTTGCAGAAAAAAAAAATTAATTTGTCATGAATCTGTGCGGTCTTGGCAGCAGTTATGCACTTATGCTTCTATAATTACTGTGATTTGTATATTATATATACAATTGTAGGAGGATTAGCTAGGTAGGCCCCAGATGGCAATTTAATTAATTTTTATTACTTTAGTGGTGTGCAGTGGCTTATGGTGACCTTTCCGTCTCCAAAAGCTACCGAGGGACCCCTAATAGTAATAGGGATAGGGAGGAAGAGCAATAATCCACCATCCAGATACCAATACCATCCTTTAATCATTACTGATGAAACTAGTTCAACTTTTCTTAAAAGTTAGTTGGGTCATTTTAAGAAAGATAGATGCAAATCCACCAACCAACAAAACTTAATTTGCATCATTTTTTTTTTCGGGCTTGAGTTTGGGGATTCAAACTTAGCAGCCTAGTGTCACGTTCCGTTTAATTTGGACCGAGCTTCTATCCAAAACAGACACAGATTAAAAATTTAATACAGCATTGGAGAAACCTCTAGAATATTTCACACTTTTTTACACTTTTCTTGTATATTCTATACTTTCCTAGAATTTTCTAGACTTTGGTAGAAAGGTGTATAACTTGTACATATCTAGAATGTTCTATCTAGATCTTTCTAGGACTAGGATTAAAATATTAGTTTCTAGAACATTCCCTTAAGGAGGTGGAGGCCTATAAATAGGAAAATGGTCTCATTTGTCCATCCATCCAAGGAAAAAGCATTCTCATAGCATACTTGTAAAGCTCTCTTGTTTAATAAAGCTTTTTTATTTCCATTCTTTCTTTCAAGTTCTCTTGGTGTTTACTTGGCGTAAGGCTTACTTAGCAACACAAAAGGGTGATAGTTGTCTAAGGCCGCACGGTTGGGCTTAGGAATCTCTAAGGCCGTGACAGTTGGTATCAAAGCAGGTTTTAACGAAGGCGTTCGTTACTACCCGACACCATGTCGAACATGACTGAAGAACAACAAAGGGGTAGGGAGGAAGTACCCACATCTTCCAAAGGGGCAAGACAAACAAAATCAAGGGACGTTATGGCTGCCCTGGATGCTCGTGTGTCAAGGATGGAAGTGGTCATGGCGGATGTTAAAGAACGACTTGATCGTCTTGAGCAAAACGTTGAAGACTCCATCGAGGGGCTTGACACCAAGATGGAGAGGTATCATGACGAGTTACTCGGGGCCTTCAAGTCCACCACCTATGACGCGGCTCAGGAATGTATGGCTTTCCAAGCTAAGATCTTGGAAGCCTTGGCGAACGTGCAAGGAGAAATGCAGACTATGAAGGTTTCCATGGAGGACACCAAGGCCGATTGGACCTTATGCAAAAGAGCTGTTGCGAATGGCGCGGTTGAGACACCACGCCCTTAAGCTAGGGAAGTGCCAAGAGTTAAAGATATCCCCAAGCCGAAGGGGTACGACGGCAAGCGAGATGACACGGTGATTGACAACTTCTTGTGGCATATGGAAAGATACTTCGCAGCACTCGACGTGGAGGATAAGGTGAAAGTTAACACTGCTTCTCTTTATTTTACTGATATTGTTATGGTATGGTGGCGTAGGAAATGTACCGAGATGGAAAAAGGCACTCTTACTATTGATTCTTGGGATACACTAAAGGCTGAGCTTAAAAAGTAATTTTATCCCAAGAATGTTGGTCGCGATGCCCGGAAGAAGATGAAGGAGCTCAAGCAAGATCGGACCATCCAAGATTACGTGCGGACTTTCTCCGATCTTATGCTTCAAATCACAAACATGGGTGAGGAGGATCTTCTTTTCAACTTCATGGATGGGCTCAAGCCTTGGGCTGCTCAAGAGCTAAAAAGGCATAAAGTAGAAGATATTGCAATGGCATTGACGGTTGCAGAATCTTTGGTGGAATATCGACCCATAGAGAAAGGCGAAGGTTCCAAGCAAAAGGGCGACCCATCAAAGAACAAAGGCACCAAGCCATGACATGCTAAAGGTAGGGGAGAAAAAGAGGGTTCCTACAAGACACATCCCCACCCCGACAAGTCAGGGAAACAGGGGCTGGAAGGAAGTAAAGGTAAGAAAGATGTGAAGTCTCGAGTTGGATGCTTCCTTTGTAGCGGTCCTCATTGGGCTAGGGATTGCCCAAAACGGAAGGCACTCACCGCAATGTTTGAGTAGCACGATGACGAAGGAGATGAAAGAACAGAAGCTACAATGGGTTGTCTCAAACTGTTGAATGCATTGAAGGTCCGACCTACTTCTCACCAGGCGGGTGATCGAAGTTTAATGTACGTGGAGGGCAACGTGAATGGAAAGGCCACCAAACTTATGGTTGACACCGGTGCGTCTCACAACTTTGTAAGTCCCGCTGAGGCTCGAATGTTGGGACTTAAGATGGCGGAAACTAAGCGTTGGCTGAAGACCGTAAATGCCCAAGCCAAGCCCATCAGTGGTGTAGCTCGTGGCGTGGAACTACAACTTGGCACGTGGCGAGGCAAAGTGGATTTCTCGGTGGCACCCATGGACGACTTTAATTTGGTCCTAGGTATGGATTTCCTTAAGCAATTTAATGTCGTTCATTTCCCTCGTTTAAACATGGTGATGATCTTGGAGGGAGAACCATGCATGGTTCCTGCGGTTTCCCCGATCAAGGAAACGTCATCAAAATTAGGGACAATGTTTCTCTCTGCTATGTAAGTGGAGAAGGGCTTGAAGAAGGGAGATGACACTTGGTTGGCTATGCTTAAGGAAGATGGGAACAATAAAGACAATGACGAAGTTATTCCCCCATCCATTCAAGATGTGCTGGAGGAGTTCAAAGATGTGATGCCACTCGAGTTACCCAAGAGACTCCCACCTAGGCGAGAGGTGGATCATCAAATCGAGTTGGAGCCCGGGGCAAAGCCACCTGCCAAAGCACCCTACAGAATGTCACCCCCAGAGCTGGAGGAACTAAGGCGACAATTGAAGGAGCTTCTAGAAATAGGCTTCATCTAGCCCTCTAAATCACCGTTTGGTTCGCCCGTGTTGTTCCAAAAGAAGGCGGACGGGTCCCAACGCCTATGCATTGACTATCGGGCGCTAAACAAAGTCACTATTAAAAACAAATATCATATTCCTCTTATAGCTGATTTATTTGATCAACTTGGCAAAGCCCGGTACTACACCAAGTTAGACTTGAGATCGGGTTATTATCAAGTCCGGATTGCAAAAGGAGACTAGGGAAAAACTACTTGTGTTACTCGCTATGAAGCCTTTGAGTTCCTCGTGATGTCCTTCGGCCTAACTAATGCTCCAGCCACATTTTGCACTTTGATGAACAAGATCCTCCATCCTTTCTTGGATTGGTTCGTAGTGGTATACTTGGATGATATTGTCAGCTATAGTAACACTTTGAAGGAATATGTTGAGCACCTACGAATCGTTCTCAAGGTGCTCAATGAAAATGAGCTCTATGTCAAGCGGGAAAAATGCTCTTTTGTAAGGGAAGAGGTACACTTTATGGTACATGTCATCAAAGGGGGCAAACTTATGATGGATAAGAAGAAAGTGAAGGCAATAGAGGAATGGGAGCCCCCAACAAGGGTGACGGAGCTAAGATCCTTTCTTGGGCTAGTCAATTATTATCGGTGTTTTATTATGGGGTATTCGGCGCGGGCGGACCCACTTACTGACCTACTCAAGAAGGATAAACCATGGTCATGGACTTCTCAATGCCAACAAGCTTTCAACGGGCTAAAGAAAGCTGTTATGGAGGAACCTGTGTTGGCATTACCCGATTGTGCTAAGGCTTATGAAGTACACACGGATGCCTCAGACTTCGCTATCGGTGGCGTTCTAATGCAAGAGGGGCATCCTATCGCCTACGAAAGCCGCAAGCTTAATGACACGGAGAGGCGATACACGGTCCAAGAAAAGGAGATGACGGCGATTGTTCATTGCCTACGTACTTGGAGGCACTACTTGTTTGGGTCTAAGTTTGTGGTGCACACGGATAATGTAGCTACTAACTACTTTCTCTCCCAAAAGAAACTTAGCCCAAAGCAAGCCAGATGGCAAGACTTCTTGGCCGAGTTCGACTACGTCATTGAGCACAAGTCGGGAAGAATTAATTTTGTGGCAGATGCACTTAGCCGCAAAGCGGAGTTAACGGCTATTTCTAAGGTCCATATGGAGTTATTGGATCTCATAAAAGAAGGACTAAAGCATGATCCTTTGGCCAAACAACTGGTTGGAATGGCCAAGGAAGGAAAGACTAAGCAGTTCTAGGTCGAGGATGGATTACTCCTTACTAAGGGGCGGCGGATCTATGTCCCAAAATGGGAAAAACTCAGGAGGAGTGTTATAAAGGAGTGCCACGACACCAGATGGGATGGTCACCCAGGACAGCAGCGTACTCGAGCCTTGTTGGAGGCAATCTACTTTTGGCCTCATATGCGGGATGAGGTAGAGATGTACGTAAGGACTTGCCTTGTATGCCAACAAGACAAGATAGAAAATCAATTACCCGCAGGACTTCTGGAGCCTTTACCTATTCCAGGACGGCCTTGGGAGAGCGTCAGTATGGATTTCATCTCGGCCCTCCCTACTTCTGATGGTTTTAGGAGCATTATAGTTATTATTGACCGATTCTCTAAATATGGCACATTCCTAGCGGCTCCAAGGGATTGTACAGCTGAAGAGGCAACCCGTTTATTCTTCAAAGGCGTGGTGAAGTATTGGGGCTTGCCTAAAACAATCGTAAGTGATCAAGACCCACGGTTTACCGGGAAGTTTTGGACGGAGCTCTTTAAAATCATGGGATCAGATTTGCACTTTTCTACAAGCTTCCATCCCCAACCAATGGGCAAACTGAGCGGGCGAATGCCTTGTTGGAGCTATATTTGAGGCACTTTGTGAGTGCCAATCAAAGGGATTGGGTCAAGTTGCTCGGAATGAGGCTACCAACGAGAGCCCATTTGAGTTGGCAACAGGCCAACAACCCCTTACTCCATAAACCTTAGTGACGAAGTACCAAGAAAAGTGCCCAGCGGCGTTCAAGGCTGCCAAGTCATGGCATGAACAAGCCTACATCGCACGTTCTTATCTTGACAAGGCTGCCAAGAAGATGAAGAAATGGGCAGATACTAGGAGGTGGCACGTGGAATATAGCATGAGAGACTTAGTTTTGTTGAAACTAAATGTCGAGCAACAGAAGAGATTACGTGGGTTACACAAAGGATTGCTTTGGCGTTACGAGGGACCATTTCCTATCCTTGCCAAAGTTGGCAAGGCCTCATATAGGGTTGAGTTGCCACCCAAGTTAAAGTTACACCCAGTCTTCCATGTGAGCTGTTTCAAGCCTTACATGCGGATAAGGGAGATCCCAAGTGCGGCGAATCAACTCGTGCACCACCAGCCATCACTACTTCCTTTGACAAAAAAGTAGAGAGCATCATAGCGAATCGCGTCATAAGGAAGAAACATCACCCTCCGAGCCACGAATACTTAGTGAAATGGAAGGGCTTACCGGAGAGTGAAGCTAGTTGGGAGCCTAAAGAAGCTTTATGGCAATTCAAAGATAGGATCGAGGCTTTCAACAACTCGACGAGGACGTCGATGACTTAGGTGGGAGAGAATGTCACGTCCCGTTTAATTTGGACTGAGGTTCTACCCAAAACAGACACAGATTAAAAGTTTAATACAACATTGGAGCTCTGCGTAGGGGAAACCTCTAGAATATTCCACACTTTTCTACACTTTTCTTGTATATTCTATACTTTCCTAGAATCTTCTAGACTTTGGTAGAAAGGTGTATAACTTGTACATATCTTGTAAGACCCCAACTTATTATAAATAAAATTAAATTTTCTTTATTCATTATTCTAAATTAATAAGGTGTTAATTTGATATAATGCTTTGGTTATGGGTGAAATGTGCAAATTTTACAAAATAAGCAAGTGGTTATAAAATATTTATTTTTGTCGGGAAATATTCTTTTGGTCGTGAAATATTCTTTTTGTCAGGAATATCTGTACGACGGCGCAGTCAATTGTGAGCCCCATAACGGAATAACTGTCAGATGAAGAAAATGACAAAGTTTGAGTTTTATAAATAACGGCGTAATTGTTACCGTTAACACTGTTGGATTACTTGGTGGTTAAAATACAGCAATACGCATGGTTGCACAGTAGCACACGGTATTGCACAGTATTATTGAATTATTGATTCGTACGTAAGAAGACACTACTTAATAATTGTTACAGTAGTTACTGTTCAATATTTTATGTTATTGATTCAATAATTGCTGCATTGTTAGTTTATATTATTATTGTTTCAATAATTGTCACTACACAATATTTCTCATAATCAGATCAATAATTCATATTATTTGAATAATATTATTAGATATCATTATTGGCAATGTCTAGAAAGTTCTGTCAAGGAGAGGTTTGGTCAGCTAATTGCGCGCCAGTAAGGAAAAATCCTTTTTGGAAAGCCTCCTCTTTCCTGAGAACGGCCTGGTTGTCATAATTGTGATTCTGTAATATTATTTGTGAATAATTAATTATTGATTTATATGATAATGAAATATTTATTTGATGTGTATATAAATGATGAATTTATTTATGTGGTTATAAATGAAGGAATTAATGCTGAGGTGTTTTATCAGTATTTTGTCGGAATTGATATATTAAAAATCACTCGTTTATTGATTTCAGATATTTTCTAGTTGGAATTTGGAAAAACTCAAAACTAAAAAGTTGTTGAGAATTAGATTTCAGCCAGAATGGACATAAAATTCATATTTTTTTTGATAAACGGGCTATTCTCTATGAATTATTGAAGTTTCAGAAAATAAAATAATTTTTATTAAATTATGGGGTGGGACCAACTTTGGTTGGTGTTAATAACATGTGGGCTGCTGGAAAACATTCAAAATTGGCATGCTAGGCTTTCAACAAAGTGGGTATGCGTGGAAGGAATAGAAAGATAATAATATTTTATTATTTTAGTCTCCTATGACGTTCTAGCATTTTGCTATAAATAGACGCTTATGTTAGAATTGAAAATCACACCAGAAACAAGTTTTCTTTCTCTCTAGATTATCGAGCGTATTTTTGTGAGTATTTAGATACTTTGAGAGTTGCTATTCGGTATAAGTTTTCTTCGGCTTTCTATCCGATATTTCGATTAGAAGTACCGTTATTTTGAGGTAAGAGATGTTATTTTCTTCTTAAATGATATTATTTTCTTCAATATCACTATGCCAAAATATTGGTGAACTTTTTAATCAAATTTGGAACTTTTTGTGTTGGGGTTACTATTCACGTATACGACACTATTCACGAATACGACACTATTCACCGAAAAATAAAAAAAATTCCTTTTTGTCCAAGATGTCTATTTTGTCTACTATCTTTGATTGTATCCATGTTTTGATCTTTATTTTGAATTCTGTTTTACAATTTGTTATTATGAAGTATTATTGATCTTGGATAAACTGTTATACGAATCCTTAATATTTGTTCTTCTGTCTCACTGGATTCGTTTTCTTTTAAATATTTTTCATCATTCTCAGTCCTAAATGATGATATTACTGAATATCTTTGGCCTGTGATGCAAAGATGAATGATTACCTGATGAATATCTTTGGTCCGTAGTGCAAAGATGAACAGGTGTTGAGATGAACATGACCAACTGGTAAAATAAATGAATATCTTTGGCCTGTAGTGCAAAGATGAATATTTGATTAAAAGATGTATATTGATTGATTTTACAGTGATAAAATATTGATGTTGGACTCTTAAATCTTAGAAGATAGTAGAATTCATTCTCTACGTAACTCTTCTAATGGATTGCTGTTTCCGCTGTGTTTGTTGATCTAAAACTTGTTGTCTATTATATTCTATCAGATTTTTCCCCGTTGAAGACTAATGATAATTTGTTGTATATTATCTTAGTCATAATATTCTTTACTGGGCTAGTTGAGCTCACCCTTTTTTTTTGTTCCATTTTTCTTCTCAGGAGGTGAGAACATAGCAGGATCGAGTCGGGGTATGGAGTGATGCTTCTAGAAAGATGTTTTAGCTGTCCTCACTATTTTTGTAAAATAGTGTATGAATAATTGTATGAGGACTTATTTGGGTGTAGATATTGTCTAGAAGACAATATTTGTATTTAAACTCACAATATGTGTTGTTATATTTTGCACGACAATTGCATTATTGAAGTTGTAGTTTGCTTTCTGTACCATGTATTTGGCGACTCAGAATGGGTGTTATATACCTATTTTGGGGGCGTCACATATCTAAAATGTTCTATCTAGATCTTTCTAGGACTAGGATTACAATATTAGTTTCTAGAACCTTCCCTTAAGGAGGTGGAAGCCTATAAATAAGAGGATGGTCTCATTTGTCCATCCATCCAAGGAAAAAGCATTCTCATAGCATACTTGTAAAGCTCTCTTGTTTAATAAAGCTTTCTTATTTCCATTCTTCCTTTCAAGTTCTCTTGGTGTTTACTTGGCGTAAGGCTTACTTAGCAACACAAAGGGGTGATAGTTGTCTAAGGCCGCACAGTTGGGCTTAGGAATCTCTAAGGTCGTGACACTAGGTACCACTTGAGCCAAAGGCTCTTGATCTTAATTTGCATCATTTGTCCCCGTCCTTATAATATGATTGAAATCAATGCCATTAGAGCATCTCCAGCAAGTTGATTTATACTATAGACTATATTTAGTCCATACATGGGATAGTCTTTCAATACTTTCGGAAGATACAAGATAGACTATCCATGAATTATAATATTAAAAAATTATATTATATTTAATGAATTATAGTCCACAAATCATTCTTCCACACTTCCATTAAAAATATATTAAAAATTATAGTCCACTAAAATCAGAATCCTTGATATCTTTTGGATCCACCGAAAAATCTCCCGACTATCAATGTCTACCATTTAACTTGATGTGATTTTTTACTTATCTAGACTAGTAGGTAGTTGAACCCGTTATTAGTAGCTATCCTTATTTATTTATTTTTACTGTTTTTTAGGGGGTAGTTTCTTAATTTAAATGAAAAATTGTCCATAACAAAAAAATGATATTTTCATAAAAATCGTCGTTATAGATCCTATAGCGACGATTTTTCACTATCGCTATACATTTTTAATATGAAAATATCAAAAAGTGTTGTGTAAATCAATTTCCTTTAAATATACACTATTGCAGGAAAATGAATCTGTATATATTTATCAATCCATATTTGACATCAAAAGATGGAGCTACTTTACTTAAAGTGAAGAATATTGAAGGAACTGAACTAAGCATGGCTCTACTATGACTACTGGGGGAACAAGTAGACCTCCATAGAGAGCTTGGCTTTGGCTTCCTTGTCTTACTTTTGGGACTAAAAAGTAGATGACTTTAGCTAAAAGCATAACTCTAGTATTAACTATTAAGTTATGGGGACATATGGCGTTTGAAATGACGTTTAATTTTTACTAGTCATGGTAGATAGATATATAGAAGTTAACATTTTTATGACACTGAAATTTGCTATTTTTACCGACATTGTATTGTGTGTCTGTGTGTGTGTGTATATATATATATATATATATACTGGAATTCTGTCTTAATTCAAAGATGGGAGTATATTTTTGTGAAAGCAACCAAAAAAAAAAGGAGAGGTGACAAATAAAAGAGACCTAATTTTGAACTCTACCTTTATTCCAACACATATTTGAGGGATCCATCAACTACAACTACTACAAATACATGATGATTGAATGAGTATCCCTCAACTCCCACATTCTAGCTAGCTACCTACATATTTCTTTTTCTTCTTCTTTAAAGATGGTCTCAGCTTCTCCTCCACTTCCAAAGGTAAGATTGTTATCATTTCATAATACTACTAAAAGTCCAGTTGAAATTTTGTGCTAATATATATTGTTGGTGTTTTTCTAAACGTGGCTCGCAGGAAGTTCCAACAGATGATCAATGGAAAGATGGACCTCCTCGAGAAGCCAAATGGTGGTACTCCACTTTTCATACCGTCACAGCCATGGTTGGTGCAGGCGTTCTCAGCTTGCCTTACGCCATGGCCTACTTAGGATGGTACGTATACGTATAATCATTTTTAAAGTTGGTCTTTAATTATAATCCTTTAATTTCACCGTAAAATTAAATAAAACTGGATCAGTTGTGATATTTATTGCAGGACGGAGGTAGTAAGTAGTAACATAGTTGTGCTAAACTAACTAATTCTCTCTCTATGTATATGTATGTTAATTATATCTATCGATCAGGGGTCCAGGGGCCATGTTTATGGTTTTGTCCTGGTGCATCACCTTATATACAATGTGGCAGATGATACAGCTCCATGAATGTGTTCCCGGAGTACGATTTGATCGCTATTACAACCTCAGTCAGTATGCCTTTGGGCCAAGACTTGGACCGTTAATTGTGCTTCCACAACAACTGATCGTCCAAGTTGGGTGTAATATTGTGTACATGGTCACCGGTGGCAAGTGTCTCAAGAAGTTCTTGGAAATAACATGCACCAATTGCACTAGGCTCCGTCAATCCTACTGGATTTGCATTTTTGGTTCCATCCATTTCCTGCTCTCCCAACTCCCCAATTTCAACTCTGTTGCTGTTGTTTCACTCGCAGCCGCCATCATGTCACTCAGGTTACTCATTAATTAAGTGCTCGCCATCTAGACCAACTGTTTTTGCAACTTTTGATGTGGAAATTATTTCCAAGGTCTTGGAATAGAAAATTTTACATGGTAGGGTAGACATGTTGCAAAAAGAGAGAGAAAACTAGGAAGTTGGTACATGCTAGTCTTTTGCATCAATTACATATTACTACTTGCTAGTACTTATCACCTTGGTGGAAAATTAGAAATGCGCATATAAATTCAACGAGGCTAGGTATCTTGGTATCTACTACTACATGATTTTTCATCACAAATTACATCGGTGAAATGACATAAATACCCTCAGTGAAATACTATATGATTCCAGCCAGTTTACTATGTTTTAGTAATCACAAAAAAGTGTAATTAATGGAAGACATCAACACCGTCTAGCTTGAAATTTGTTTTGGATTCCGATTGCAGCTACTCAACCATAGCTTGGGTAGGTAGCTTAACTCATGGAAGGCTGGAGAATGTGAGCTACGCATACAAAAATACGAGCGGAGCAGATTCCGCATTTAGGGTGTTCAATGCGTTGGGCCAGATTGCATTTGCATTTGCCGGGCACGCCGTGACCCTTGAAATTCAGGCCACAATTCCATCCACCCCTGAGATGCCCTCAAGAATTCCAATGTTCAGAGGTGCACTTGCGGCCTATTTTGTCAATGCAATTTGCTATTTCCCAGTTGCTTTTATTGGATACTGGGCTTTTGGTCAAGATGTTGCTGATAATGTCATTGTGGGCCTCCAGAGACCATCCTGGCTCATTGCTGCAGCGAACTTAATGGTGGTCATCCATGTCATTGGCAGCTATCAGGTACGGTTTATTATATATAAAAAAAAAAAGTGAATCGACGCATGTCATGAATTCTAACATCAATTATCTGGACAGGTTTTCGCCATGCCCGTGTTTGAGTTGGGCGAGAGAACAATGGTGAGAAGGTTCAACGTCCCGCCAGGAATTTTACTCAGACTCATCGTTCGGTCTGCTTATGTTGGTAAGAATATAATCTTGTTGTTACTAGTACTGCATGTGCACGATAAAATAAAATCACCTATATAAACCATTATTCTAACATTGTCCAAAACTTGTAGCAATCACTTTGTTCTTTGGTGTCACGTTCCCTTTCTTCGGCGATCTTCTTGGGTTTTTTGGCGGATTTGGCTTTGCTCCCACTTCCTATTTTGTAAGCACAATCCTCTTTTTCCAGTTTTCATTTGTCAATAATTCAGTACCAAGTAATAAATGTGCTAATTAGGTTTATATATATAATATATATGTTGAGAGATGTTCCAGCTGCCTTGTATAATATGGCTCAAAATCAAGAAACCTAAGAGATTCAGTGCCTCATGGGTCATCAACTGGGTAATTAAATTAATACTCTGTATAAATATAACCACCACAGCGAATATAGACTAACACAACAATATTCTTAATTTCTTGGTAATTAATTCAGGCGTGCATATTCACTGGAGTGTTCATAATGTTGGCGTCAACCATTGGCGGGTTGCGAAATATCATTGCAGACTCTTCCACTTATGAGTTCTACTCATGATTCACTTTTTAAACTACAACCACTTGAAGACCTCATTAATTATATATATGGAGAATATATAGTCTTCTAGATTAGACTCGTTGGGTGCTTCTTTCTATAATCATGTCTGTACTATTGACAAAGATAGCAGTTTTATTGGAAAAGATTTCGCTTTCATTTCGCCCAAACCAAACCATAATGTTCAGCAGAATAATAGTTGTGCCGAAGAATATAATTCCACCAATCTATATATATATATATAATTGAAATTTATTCTAGTAATTTCCATATAATCATCTTCAACCAAATATCTGGATAGGTGAAAAACATTTTCAACCAAGCTGTAATATTTTAAACAAATGGTTTTGCCTTTACTTCACCTACTACAATACAATGGCAATTCGTTGAAGTGGAAGCACAAGCATGAAGTAAAATACTACTAATCAAGTAGTTTTGTGAGTAATGAACTGACATCTCTCTCTCTCAGGAACTGTAGCAGTCGAATGATATACTTACCTTACCACTTAAACTGCATTATTTATGACTTCGATGAATTTGCTCCGTGTACATATTGCACTCATTTGGATGCGAACAATAAAGAATAATTCGAGTAGGGACAGTGGATGTCACGTCTAGACCTAAAAAAGAGAACAAATATACATACCAACTTCCGAACGTAAGCCTTCTGTCACGACTTAGTTGTCCACCAAAGACCAAAATTACTTGTCCATTATTTATTTATTTTTTTCCTGACGTCCCAATCATGACAAGTGTATGACCCTTTTCTATGCAGCAGTATCATTCCTTACTGTTAACATGCTACACACTACCATCTCATAATAAGCATGTTAATAATATCTGATTGTGAATGCAGTGAGTATAATTACCAAGCCTCATGACTCTATTGTTGCCAGGAAGGATTGGATTCCGAAAACAATGAATAGAACTCCACCTGAGAGTGCAATCTGCATGAGAATGTATATACAACTTTAGTATTACGAATGCTTGATTAAATACAAGATTTTTTTTGTGTGTGTGTGGGGGTGGGAGTGGGGGTGGGGGTGGGGGTGGGGGGGGGGAACACAAGGTGGATATAATGGATTATACATTCTGAAAGAAATAAAAACAGGTGAGGCTATTTACTAGTTTCTCAGATATCTGTTTTGCCAAGATCTTTCCTCTCAGGACGGCAGCAGTGGTACACAAAGCTTGTCCTCTGAAACCGGAAACATCATCAAAAACTATATAGTAAAGAAACTTGAATGAATGTTATCTCAGTACCTATGAAATTAGCGGTATATACAACAAATACTATTATATATAGGAACACCATGAATAAGCTACACAGCTCAAATACCCAACCAAAGCCTGAATTATGCTCCAACAAGGATTTGAGCAAGTAGTCAAGGAACCAAGGGATAGATATCAACTAGTTGGGTTCCCGCAAAGCATGCAGCTAAATAGTGTTGATCATGGGAACCACTGTAACGTGGTTGTTTATCAACAAAAGATACTAAGATCTAATTTCTGTTCCTAATTTGGATAATTTGATAGGGCAGATAAAGAGGATGGAGCCGGCAGGCGCAACTCATCACTCCCTTCTCATTTAATGGAAAGGGCTTTGTACTTGCAGGGGAAATAAATGGAAGAGGGCATTTGCTAAAAGGGCTGTATAATTAGAAGTAGCAATTAAAAGAAAACGTCTCAGGAAACAGCTCCAAAAAATAAATAGAGAGATAGGTAACTTACAAGATTCCACCAAGTACAACACCAAATGGATTTTCATCTGCAGCCAAACCAATGGTAGCTAGCTGAAAAGGTAGTAAGATAGTGTTAAAGAGGAATAAAACAACAGTTATGGAAAATGTAGAACATGTTCTGTTATATGTTATGGCATTCGGGATCTGATGCTAACCTGGCTCTTGTCACCCCATTCACCAAAGAAGGTTATAGAAAATGCCTGTACAGTGCAAACAATATCTGCTTAGAAAATCATTATTGCATGTTATCTTTAACTAATATTTTACAGGAATAAAACCTTCAGAAGGATAGGCGAGAAGAACTGAGTGAGAAATGGTTGCCTCTGCTTTTTAAAATCATCATCAGCCTGGAAGAACACGATACATAGGATACTTCAAAAAAAAAAAATCTTTGGGCATCTTTAAAAACCAAACTTGATACATTCAATATAAAATTCACACATAACAAGTGATGATGAATGACAGTGGACCAGTAGAGAACACATTTGGCCTCTTCAAAACTTTCAATGAAAGACTCATAAAAGCATACCAATTATTCACAAGAGATCTTATCACCGTAGTTCATGTATTATGGAAGGATTAAAGAAATAGAGCACTTTAATGCAAGCTTAATTAACAAGTACTTTTCTCTTTCCAAGACATTTGAAAAATCTCACAAACAAAGCACGTAAGTTTGTTACTTGCCAGAATAAATTTGATATGGCTTTTTCACTTTCTTTATAACATAGAAGAACAATATTATAGAGTCGACTGCCTTCTTGCGCAGTCGACTCACGTGACAGTCATTCCCTTCTTCTTTTATTTTTATTGATAACTCCTGAAAAAAATCAATATTGAGAAGTCCAAACAAAGTTGAAGAAAGTATCCTTATTCCATCCTTCCCTCCCTCACATAAGTTAAGTTTTCAGGTAAGTACTGACACGGTATCAACTGTACGAATCCCGTATCAAATGCGTCATACTACAAATTGGGCTGGGCGTGGCAGTTACACTGGTTAATGGGCTGGCCCCGTATACACTCCCTGCTGCTGGAACTTCCTTTAGACGAGACTTTACTAAAATCCTCTATTACTGCCGTCTCTTTTTTAATGTCATTTTATAAAAATATTTTTATTTTTAAATATTTATTATTTAAAAATCTTTAATAAAGTATTAATTATTTAGTTTTAAATATTATTTCAAGTATTAAATATAATTATAATTCTCTCATTATTTTTTACCTAAAAAATAAACTTTTTTTAATACAAAAATAATATAAATAATTAATATTATATTTAATAATATTATTATGCAATTATTTTTATAATATTTATACATAATTCTAAAATAACATATATTAAGAGACCGTTTAATATTACTATTATATAATCATTTTCTTAATATTTATACATAACATTAAAATAATATATATTAAATGACGAAGCAATTACGGGGTGTTTGCTTAGAGCTGAATGGAGCTGAATCTGAATGGCTGAATCGGTCAATGCGTTTGTTTTAGTCTGAATGGCTGAATCGATAAGATAGACGAGCTGAATGATTAAGTCAGATTTTTCAAACTAAATGGCTGAATAAAGTAAAAAATAAAAAAATATTAACTATTATATTAAGTAATATTAAATAAATTTACAGCAATTTTGAAATTTTTTCAGAGGGGTAAAATAATAAAGTTTTGTCATTAAGATGTTTCAGACATGTAAATTATCAAACAGTTTTTTCCATTCAGATTCAAATTCTGATTAATTCAATTTTTATCAAACACTTCCTACATCTCTTTCGTATTACTAATAATTATATATATTACTCCCTCCGTCCCTATTTAAATGACGTTTTAGAGTTTTTTATTTGTCCCTAATTAATTGACGTTTGTTCAAATCTAGGAGAATTAATTATAATTTTTTTAAAATTACCTCTCATTACTCTACCTATTTTTTAGTACTTTAAACTATTATGTTATAATAAATTAATTATTTAAAAGTATTATAAATTATTGAGTATTATATTTAATATTTTTTAATTATTATTTTAATTTTTGTGTCCATTTAAATTTAAATAGATAGCGAGAGAGTATATAAATATTACTACTCCACACCCCACCACCATAACTCCTTCATAAATACTCCGTATTCTCTAACTCCACATTTTCAGCACCATCCCATCGTCTTTACACTCTCTGTCTCTCTCCACCCCATGCAAAATTACTCTAAGCACACACTTCTAGAGGGAGAGAGAGATAAAAAAAAAAAAGCGCACAGAACAAAGATTAAACAATAATGCTATTATGACATAAAAAATTATACTCCTATAATTCTTATATACACACATGTATACCGTAAGGCCATGTCTGATATGTGAGACCTGTAATATCTATATACTAGCGATAACCCGTGCCTAAAGGCACGATGTAACAAAAAATTAAATTAAAATTTAAAAAATATTATATTATCTAAAGACAAATACCACCACAACAATTAATACATACTCAATCATCAATACATATCCAACCACCAAAACATCGAGCTAGTCTGTACTAATTTCAAGAAATTTCGACAAAATTTCCTTTAAAAATAAATATTCAGAAAATTATAAACCTGTCTACAAAACTTACAATCGTCAATATATATCCAAACCACCAAAAAAACCATCATTTAATACCCAAAAATCATCATAACCATGTATAATTAGTTAACCTTACAAAAGATGGAACACAAAAAATACAAACGTGCAGAAAATAGAGAAACAACATGTTGCATAAGACCCATTATTTTACAGCTTACACCAAGTATCCTTTAATGTATACTTGAAAATATTTGAAATATAAAATTTATCAAAATATGTGAGTCAAAATAAAACAATTATAAATTTGAAACATAAGAACCCTTACTTTACCCTGAATTATCTAAAAAATAAATGACAGGGCAACAAATAAATGAATTATTGCTATGATACATTTAGGACCAAAAATTTGATTAAATAGCAAAACACTGATGAGCGATGACGTATAAATGAATTATTGCTATGATACATTTAGGACCAAGTACTCAAGTAGAAACTATAGAAATAAGACAACAAACCCTTTCTATCCTCATTAGATTTGCGTCCCATGCTGCGAGTTCTTTCTCTTTTTTCTTCGGATCCTGCAAAATTAGAAATAACAATGTCATTACATTCATGGCATCCAATGGTATATCCACAATTGCATCTTGTTTTTGGCCAAAACCTAGGGTATTAACAACCATTTGAGGAATGCGTGACTTTGATTCAGGAGCAACATTCCCATTCTGCAACAAATACCAATATGTATAGAAAACATTTAAAAAACATATACAAAGAAAAGTAAATAATATCCAAACTGCATCCCAAAACTATCTCAAGTCATAAATGATTATATAAAGTCATCTAGAAAATCGATCGAGGCATTTCTAGGACTGTTGTGCAGTAATAACGCATTTAATTATAGTAATAAATTTTAATTAGGAGATTGGATTTAATTAGATCTTAGTTAGAAGATTATTTGCTTTTTATAGTAGGAGTGTTCTGATACAAAGAGTGTAATGTTTATTATTTCTCAAATTATTGAATATATTGATTTGAGATTAAAACTTCATGCTTTTGTGTGTTTCTCTAGCAATTCTCAGTGGGGATAGATACACTTGTTCATTCTTTTCACCTTGCCCTACATCTCATACTCCATGATTGAAGATAGACCCCGGCATTGTAAATACTCAACACATATGTCGTTGAACCAATTGGAAAACCATACTCGTCGACACTATCTGCAATCCCCACCTATCATCTACGTGCAAAGATCTCACCATCGATGGCACCATCTTTTCCAAATTTAGTGGCACCCGCGTTCCAAAATATCATCATCTTCCAACACCACTATTGATTCTACCACTACTGTGAAAAGCCAAAATCTACTAATTAGTGTTCTTTGATGATTTGTGTGAAAAACTCCACAATAGTACACATTTTTATCGTTATGCGTGTTAATTTTATTTTTGAAACTATAGATGGATCAAGATCCTTGGAAAAAATAACATTGAGGAAATAAACCCTCTCTGTGTGTGTGTTAAGAAATTGAACAAGCATGGAGGATGACGGTGGTGTGGAGAAGCAATGCTAGGTAGTGGCGGCAGCGCAAACATGAAAGAGGATGGCTCGAATCTATTGAGAAAGATAGCTGATAGGAAAGTTTCATGAATTAATGATTTTCATTTTTTACTTGCAAATTCAAAGTTGAATATGCTTCAGGCGTCTTAAAAGACAACATCTGCTTTCCTCTACACCACATGCACAACCCAAGTCAATAAATAATATTGTATAGCAAGAATACATATATCTATATAAAAAATAAATAGAAACAATGCGATTAGCCGATTACAATATGCATTTGTTTAAGATGTATATGTAAAGTTTGAAAGTACTATCAGGTTTTCACGACAACCTTCGTTTAGTTATTCAAATAAAAAAAATCATAGTTTATTCCATTCACTTGGAGGCAATGGAAGTACTCAAACGAAATGCTAACGAATTGACATAAATTAAATTAAATTTTAGCCAGTAAACCCCACATCTTCTATGAATTAGCTGTTAAGAACATAATACAAAAGTTCCACTTGCAATTACATAATCCCAAGATAGTAATTCTCTTATAAAATCCCCCAAAATTCTGTATTGAAGAAAATACGATGGTGTAGTAATCCAATTTAAAATAAGATTAATGATAACCTTTTTGCTGGTAGCGGACACACACAAACAAAAAAAAACACATTTTACCAAAAGATTGCAATCAATCTACCTTAATTGATTTCAAGTTAATCTTCTAGTGGGTTTTGCATTTGCAATAACCTATCTTTTTTTTACATACCAAAAGAGGTACTTACTTCTTCCCCTCATAAGTTCACAAGTGAACCCACTGAATATTAACTTCTAATTCAACAAATATATGTGGGTACATAGTCACATAAATCATTAAAAATCAACCTGACAAATTAAAAAATTAAATTAAAATTCAGCCAAACAAATTAAAGTAAATCAGTTCAACACCAAACAGAATAAAACTAAAAGGGGTATCATATCATAGCCAAAACATGAGAGAGAGAGAGAGGAACCTCTAGTCCGTAGATTTTGACAAATGGGTCGCTGCTGCTGTCTTTGTTTACTTTATTTTCTTGGGAATTTTTGCATTTATGGTTCACAAAACTCATATTTTCTCTCTGGGAACAATAAATGGGTATTTTTGGAGAGAGAAAACGTAGGAAAAGGGACTGGCGCTCTATAGTTGCTACCTTTCGGCTTCTTTATACAGGGATTTAGAAGGGGCAATGTATTGAACATATTTATTTACCAAAAAATTGTTTTTTATTAATTGTTAATAATATAAATCTAGTATTTTTTTATATTGAAATTTATAACAAATTATTATGAATGAGGTTGTGACAATCTATTTTTATTTTTTTGCTAAATGTTATGACAATTTTTAAGTTCAACTTGAACATAAAAGACAGTTATTCCCATAATTAAAATAAGATGCCCTCAATATCATACCCTAAAACAAAGGAGGGGTAACTATATTTATGAAAACTAAAAATTTTAAAGTGTTTGGTTTCGGTGTTTTGGTATTTGGTATTTGGTATTCCCGGGTTATATTGTGCAATATTTAGCTGATAATACTGAAAATAAGAAAAATACCTAGATGAAGAAGAATTTGAAACCATCATAACTAAATCTCCTTCAGATAAACCAAGAGCACTCAGTCTCTCAGTATTCCTTATCTCCTTCCCATTGTACAGCAGTTGTTGTCGCTGCAGTGGCACTTGCGTCTGCGTATTACATAAAACAAACACTGTAAATCTGCATACTTACATAAAAAATACGGTCATAACTCATAAAAAATATAGAGAACTTTCCTCGACAGAAATTTATAGACATCGTCAATAATGCAAATAATAATATGAATAATTTTGTCGTCTTAATTATTGATTTAATAATATAAATATTATGTAGATGATACTGTGACAATGATTGAATCAATAATATGAGAGATATTATGCAGCAATTACTGTAGCAATAATTGAGTATAACTGAGTGACTTCTCGCGTAAGCATCAATAATCAATACCGTGTGTTACTATGCAACCACGCGTATTATTGTACTTTTACCACCGGGTATTTCAACAGTTAACGGTTAAACCTTCGCTGTTATTTTTACAAAAAGATATTGTTGTCGTTTTTTAACTCCGACAATACTTCCATTGTGGGGTCCACCAATGATTGTGCCGTTGTACGAATATTCTCTGTTAAAACGAATATTCCACGACCAATCGAATATTTTATGACAACTTGTATACTTTTTAAAATTTTCACATATCACCCTTAACTTTTAAACCTTTTATCAATTTAACAATTTACTAAATAATAATTATAAGAAAATTGAATACTTTTATTTCATAAAATTTGGGGTCTTATAAAAAATATTTTTAGAAATATATGTAATAAGTGAAACTCTTTTATAATTATATTTAAACTCATGTATTGATATGTTTCACAATTATAATTTAAGACAAATTAATTTAATTAGTTGAAAATATGAAATAGAAACAATTATATAGATTTAACATATCCAAAAAATTAGAACAAAAATATAGTAATTTTTTATTATGAAAATCCATTACAAGCAATGTTACAGCAAATAAGATTCCATATGTACTAACCAAGTAATGCCTTTATTTCTAATATCTTTTTGCAGTAAACTAATCTTCTCTGTTTTCTTCTCAAGCTAAAAAAAATATCGGTACCAAATTTTTTAAAATATTTTTTATCGGTACCCTATTAAACTTTACCGCTAAAAGATTATGCGGATTGAATACTTACCACAAAGTGCGCTGAAATATCTTTGCTATCTTTGTTTGCTGAATGTATAATAACTGTTGCTTCATCTAGTATCTGTACAACCCCATAATGCAGCTTTGCCAATAGACTTCCTATGTTTCCTTTTTTTTTTCAGCCTTCCTTATAGTTACAGCCTGAAAAAAATGTTTGGGTTCATTATTAAAATAAACAGCATAACCATTATCGAATGTTAAGAATGAGATGACCGAGCAATAGAAAATTGTATTCTTTCACAGCTAACCAAATGACAAAACAACCTCTAACCTGGGCCTCAGCCAAGCAAATAAGGCTCATAACAGAAGACACAGATGATGTAGTTTCAGGAGGCCTTTCCGTAGGCAATGCAGGCTGTAAAGAGGGAAGAACCTCATGAGCCAAAGAGTGATAAACTCCAGCAGCTTTTCTAAATAGAGTCGCAGATTGCACCAAATCTACAATGATGCATAAGAAGTAAGTAAATCAATAGCTATGCAAATGTAAACATGGGTAAAAATTTAATTCCTACCTTTGGACAGTACATCAGAAGCACATTCTCGTAGCAGCGTGCCATAGAGAAAAAGCATCATATTGACCTCAAACAGCAAATTATCGATTTGAAAGAACTTTTGACACTTGAAATTGAAGAAAGATGAAGAAGTAAGAGCACTGCTCCATCTGATCTTAAGGTCTGAAGTCCATCTAAGCAGTCGGGGTTATCACCAGCCAGATTAACATGGTGAACCAAGTTTTCCAATAATGGCAAGTACTTCTCCAACTTTTGAATGTCCTGAATAATTTTTGCAGAAAAAAGATAAGAAGAGCATTAGTTCAACCTACCTTGTGTTGTCAGATACTGTTGGGATTTAACAAGAAATGTAGTTAAATAACCATTTAATCATTAAAGGCAATCATTTAGCAAGTTTTCACCACCAAAACCACCAAATAGAATAACTAACAGACCTAAACAAAGTACAGTGAGACAGTAATAGATGAAAGTTCTCAATTTTCCAGATGTTCATCTTGACATTTCTACTACTGATATGCTACCTGGTCACATTGCAAAGTCGACCCTCCAGAGATTTCCCTTGCAACCGCTTTTGTGATCAAGTTTTTGTTATTAATGGACTCCTCAATTACTCTACGCGTGGAGCTTAACTCTTTCAGTTGCTCAAGTGTGCCAGAATCGCGAGCAAAGTATTTTTCTTCAAAAACAACCTGTAAACACCAATATCATGTTACAAGTGCCATAAGTTATTATTAAATCATCCCCTTAATTCAAAAAGTAATACTAATATGCATCACACTTATTCAAAGGATATAAGCAAATTCATAATTTCATATTCCTCTAAAAAGTACTAAAACAAATTTGAATCTACTTTAGCAAATTTCATATTTTAATATCACCCTCAAGGCCAAACATGTCAAATTAAACAACACTTGTAGCTACCAAGGCCTGAACATCATTCAAACAAAATTCTAGATATTAAAGATGGCACTAGCACTACAATATTCAACCACGACCAAGTCAACAACCATAGTTTCAAATATAGATTATATGAAAATATGAATGCTTTCTCTTTTGTAAAAAAGTCTGTTTTGATGGATTCTTCAACTGCACATTCAAAAGCCTTACTTTAACTCCCACTCAACCCATGTTGGTATAAAAAGTCGTAGTATTTTCTTTTCCGTTTTTCCCATGTACCGATGTACTTTGACTCGAACTTCAACGGTTCAACTTCTAACTTATTTCTCCCTCCCAACCTTTAAATCATCTAAGAGCATCTCCAGCAGATGGACTATCTGCTGGACTATATTTAGTCCATCTGACATCAGCAAATGTCCTTTAGTCTTCACTCCTTCCAGCAGATGGACTATCCTGTGGACTATCTCGTGGACTATAATATAAAAAGATTAAAATAATCAATGAATTCAAAAAAACTCCAACGGACATAATCCAACGACCATATTCTAACGGTCATATTCCAACGGCTATATTATAACGGCTATATTTTAATAAAAAAAATAGCATCTATAAATATAAGTCACATCTAGTCTCTCATATTCACTCATTTTAACTTCATTCTTCCAGTCAAATAAGTTATTTTAAATATGTCTCGTCAATTCGAATTAGCTATGTTGCACGTGGATGAAGAAGAAGACGAAGAAGCATATGGACAATTGTTAGGCATGGCGGCTATTGAAGAAGAACAACAAAATGTCAATAGGCATACATCACGTTACCGTGGTTCTGTGCAAGGTCGTATTACCATTGATCGTGGTAGACATGAAGGTCATAATCGACTTTTTCGTGATTATTTTGCAGAACATCCTACATACCCCCCGTATCTATTTCGGAGAAGGTTTAGAATGCGGCGCCCGCTTTTCCTCCGAATTCAAAAAGCAGTTGAAGCGTATGATTCATACTTCGTCCAAAAAATGAATGCTGCAGGACATCTCAGTTTATCTTCTCTACAAAAGATAACTGCCTCAATGCGGATGCTTGCCTATGGTGTTTCAGCGGATTCCGTTGATGATTATGTGCGGATCGGTGAAAGCACGGCTATATTGAGTCTTAAAAGGTTTGTAAAAGCAGTCATTTCAATTTTTGGTGATGAATATCTGAGATCCCCCAATAATAATGACATCGTTAGATTGTTATCAAAAGCTGAAGAGCGTGGTTTTCCTGGGATGTTGGGGAGCATCGATTGTATGCATTGGAAATGGAAGAATTGTCCGGTTGCGTGGCATGGTATGTATTCTGGACATATGCATGAGCCAACAATAATTTTAGAAGCGGTGGCTTCATACGATCTTTGGATATGGCATGCATTTTTTGGATTATCAGGCTCTCATAATGATATTAACGTTTTGGAGAGATCATCTATCTTCGCTGCTCTTACTGAAGGTCGTGCTCCACCAGTGAACTACTCAATTAATGGAAATGAGTACACGATGGGATATTACCTTGCTGATGGTATATATCCCCCATGGGCAACATTTGTTAAAACCATTTCGGCACCTCGGGCAAATAAAAGAAAACTATTTGCTAAGACTCAAGAGGCGCTTAGAAAGGATGTTGAGCGAGCATTTGGGGTACTGCAAGCACTTGCGATAGTTCGTGGTCCTGCACGATTTTGTGATCAAACAACACTAAAAGAAATTATGACTGCGTGCATAATATTACATAATATGATCGTTGAAGATGAACGAGATGAAAATCAAGAACCAACAACCTACGATACACATGACGAGATTCCAACTGTAGAAGTGTCTCATGAGCGTACCCCACAATTACTTGAATTCATTGAAGCAAATCATCGCATAAGGGATAAACAAGTTCATTCCAAACTGCAAGAAGATATTATTCAACACTTGTGGTCACTACACGGCGGAGCCTAATCCATTACATTCTACTATAATAATAAGCAAATTAAGCTACTTCAGGCTCCATTACATTCTAATCCATTACATTCGACTACAATAATAAGCAAATCAACTACTATATGTAACTCTTTTCATGATTTCTTTCTTGCGTAGTTTGTAATATTCAGCTACTTCAGGCTCCATGTTAGAGGTGTCGATCATCATGATCCTTTCATCTTTTTGTGCTTTCAGTATATCCAACTTCTCTTGCTCTTGAAAATATATTCTGTCCATGTTCTCTTGTCTCTTTTGTTGGTTCAATTTCATCTGATGCTAGAATTTCTCAAACCTCAACTCCATAGGTGTACTAGTATCACCGGTTCCTTTGCCCTTTTTAAATAATGCTTTCGAAGCCTTTCTTCCCATTGGTCTCTCTAATCCTGCAGAGATTGTATCTTCAATACCATCGTCTTCACCCAAACTGATTTCTTCTGCGGTTGATGGAGAAGATGCTGCTGGACTTGACTTTCTATTACTTTTCTGTTTTTTTCCACTATTATCTGTTCTCCATTTCGGTGCATCCTTTAATATTCTCCAACAATGCATAAATCCAAATGGTTGATTTTGCATACTTTTGAACATCTCTAATGCTTGACATATCTATTAAAAAAAAATTCCAAAGTATTAAATATAAAATATAAGAATAAAACTTAATGAAATTTTACATGAAAAAATTAAAATACCTTATCTTGTTCGCCTACACCGCTTTGTTGCATTCTTTCAATTGAAGCATAATATCCACAAAATTTGTTCACCGCGAGTTGAATTGTTGACCAACGTTTCGTCAAAGCAGTAGAATTGCGTTCAGACTCGAAATTTTTGTATTCGTGAACTCTTTCCCAATATCTTCTATGTTTCTGATCGTTTCCTTGAATTGGATCCATGCTTACATTAAGCCATGCGGAAACAAGAAGGGTATCTTTATCAATAGTGTAATTTCTCTTTCGCCCTGTTCTTTTATTGGACTCATTTTCAGGAGTCTGAATTGGTACATCAGTTTGAATTGAAAACTCATCCAACAAATTTGGATCATCAAGTGAGAAACCTTCAGATAATAATGAATAATACATCGGAGGACCATGATTTTTCATCTAAAAAAAATTAAAGAGATATTATCAATAAAAACTAAAATTAAATATAATAAAAATACAATAATTAACAAAATACTTACAATTGCTAAATGTTGAACTAATTGATTGAGAGATTGTAAAATGTGTTAAATAATTGTACATATTTATAGATTTTCATTTTCTATCCGTTAGATTTTATTTTATTACCGTTCTGATTTTTTTTATTACCGTTCTGAACAACAGATCTATCTGTTGCCTTCATCTCCTTCGTCTCCTTCATCTCCTTCGTTTGTCTCCTTCTCCTTCACCTCTCTTCTTCAACTTTCCTAGTTTTCTATCCGTTGAGCCTTCTATTTAAATATAATATAAATTATAGTCCATCAAATTTGGTTCGCAGATATAGTCCGTTTGGCTTGCCAGAAAAAGGGGCGGACTAAATTTGCTCCATCTGCTGGAGTGCGATTTTCGTCCTAGACTAAATATAGTCTACGAATCCAGCAGCTCCGGGCTGCTGGAGTTGCTCTAAAAGTCCAACCAAACACCAAGAAATTAGTATATCAAAAGTAGCATAACCTTCAAAAGAAAATGTCAGCCGCCTCCTTTCATAAAAGTCATGATCTTGCAATTCTTTCAAAATTTGCCCCTACTTTTTGAAGATATGTTATGCCCACAGATTAGATGGAACCAATTAGTACTTTATGCGTCCAATACAGAACTCACAAGTCTAAAAACTGAATATAAAATCCCCAATAGCAATACCTTGTGGAACCAACAAGTTTACTTATATTCTTCTATATTATATATATACTAGCTATAACCCGTGCCTGAAGGCACGGTGTAACGAAAAATTAAATTAAAATTTAAAAAATATTACATTATCTAAAGACACATATCACCACAATAATTAATACATACTCAATCATCAATACATATCCAACCACCAAAACATCGAGCTAGTCGGTACTAATTTCAAGAAATTTCGGCAAAATTTCTTTTAAAAATAAATATCCAGAAAATTCTAAACCTGTCTACAAAACTTACAATCATCATTACATATCCAAACCACAAAAAAATTATCATTTCATACCCAAAATCATCATAACCATGTATAATTAGTTAACTTTACAAAATACGGAACACACAATCATCAACACATATCTAACCACCAAAACATCAAGCTAGTCGCTACTAATTTCAAAAAATTCGACAGAATTTCCTTTAAAAATAGATATCCAGACAAATATAAACATGTCTATAAAACTTACAATTATCCACACATATCCAAACCACCAAAAAAATCATCATTCCATACCCAAAATAATCATAACCATGCATAATTAGTTAAATTTACAAAATACGGAACACAAAAAAATACATATATGAAGAAATTAATACATACTCAATCATCAACACATCCAACCACCAAAATATCAAGCTAGTCGCTACTAATTTCAAGAAATTTCGGCAGAGTTTCCTTTAAAAATAGATATCCAAAAAAATCTAAACATGTTTACAAAACTACAATCATCCATACATATCCAAACCACCATAAAAACCATCATTCCATACCCAAAATCATCATAACCATGTATAATTAGCTAACTTTACAAAAGACGAAACACAATGAATACATATATGCAGAAAATAGAGAAACAACATGTTGAGTATAAGACCCTTTACTTTACAGCTTACACAATGTATCCTTCAATATATACCTGAAAATATTTGAAATTTAAAAATTATCGAAATATGTGAGTCAAAATTAAACAATTGTAAATCTGAAACATAATGAGAACACATATTTGTATGTAGGGGGAATGAGAGAGAGAGCTCTGTGTGTGTGGTAGAATAGATAGAGGGTTTGAAATTTGAATAAACTGGAATGAGAGAGAGCAGCAGACGTAAACTTGATGTGACATTTGTCTATTTTCTCTCTCCGCTCTATTTTATATTATAGACTAGCTATAACCCGTGCCTGAAGGCACGGTGTAACGAAAAATTAAATTAAAATTTAAAAAATATTACATTATCTAAAGACACATATCACCACAATAATTAATACATACTCAATCATCAATACATATCCAACCACCAAAACATCGAGCTAGTCGGTACTAATTTCAAGAAATTTCGGCAAAATTTCTTTTAAAAATAAATATCCAGAAAATTCTAAACATGTCTACAAAACTTACAATCATCATTACATATCCAAACCACAAAAAAATTATCATTTCATACCCAAAATCATCATAACCATGTATAATTAGTTAACTTTACAAAATACGGAACACACAATCATCAACACATATCTAACCACCAAAACATCAAGCTAGTCGC
This sequence comes from Panax japonicus, assembly GCA_020205505.1. Classification (NCBI taxonomy): domain Eukaryota; kingdom Viridiplantae; phylum Streptophyta; class Magnoliopsida; order Apiales; family Araliaceae; genus Panax; species Panax japonicus. Next base: position 54,093,379 of record CM035112.1, on the reverse strand, counting down.
TACTAATTTCAAAAAATTCGACAGAATTTCCTTTAAAAATAGATATCCAGACAAATATAAACATGTCTATAAAACTTACAATTATCCACACATATCCAAACCACCAAAAAAATCATCATTCCATACCCAAAATAATCATAACCATGCATAATTAGTTAAATTTACAAAATACGGAACACAAAAAAATACATATATGAAGAAATTAATACATACTCAATCATCAACACATCCAACCACCAAAATATCAAGCTAGTCGCTACTAATTTCAAGAAATTTCGGCAGAGTTTCCTTTAAAAATAGATATCCAAAAAAATCTAAACATGTTTACAAAACTACAATCATCCATACATATCCAAACCACCATAAAAACCATCATTCCATACCCAAAATCATCATAACCATGTATAATTAGCTAACTTTACAAAAGACGAAACACAATGAATACATATATGCAGAAAATAGAGAAACAACATGTTGAGTATAAGACCCTTTACTTTACAGCTTACACAATGTATCCTTCAATATATACCTGAAAATATTTGAAATTTAAAAATTATCGAAATATGTGAGTCAAAATTAAACAATTGTAAATCTGAAACATAATGAGAACACATATTTGTATGTAGGGGGAATGAGAGAGAGAGCTCTGTGTGTGTGGTAGAATAGATAGAGGGTTTGAAATTTGAATAAACTGGAATGAGAGAGAGCAGCAGACGTAAACTTGATGTGACATTTGTCTATTTTCTCTCTCCGCTCTATTTTATATTATAGATATATATATATATATATATATATATATATATATATATATATATATATAAAGAGAGAATGAAGGAAGTAAGAGGTGTGTTATACCTTCTTGGTTTTGAGCTTCGGAGGATCCGTAAAATGTAGCATCATGGCTACCAATCTGTCGCCCCCTTCACTTGAATTTCATAATACCATGAAAAATTGAAACAGTTTCTCCCTTTCTGTAACAAATATATTATAATTGCCTCCTAAACCATATTAATTTTGGATAATCAGAATATACTATCCAGTTTCGACTAATTCGTCTCCTACACCAACTGAAATACTAGATGGAGAGAGTCCTTGCTGAATGCTGATTCTAAACTCAAGTTCCCCTCATTTTCCTTCTTGTCTAACAAGAATACGGATAGTTTTAGTGTGTCCCAGCGGACTCCCGCCATTCCTGAGTCAACCCCTAACGCGGAGTTTATAATTTTAATTATAAGTTAAAATTTTGAGGAAGTTATAAAAATAAAATAGAAATTATCATAAAAGTTGAGAGGCGTCTTAGGAAGCTAAAAGAATACTAAAAGATAATTACTACTACTATAAAAGATGAAGGGATTTAGAAACTCAAAAAAATCTGTTAATATTTATTTTAAGACTGTATATAGACTCTAAAGTCTTTAATCAACTACTACCTCCGTTCCAAATTAATTGCTCAATTTTGACTTTTTAAAGTCAAAGTGACCATTTTTAAAACTAATCTTTTTATTATTTTTGCTAAAATATAGGTGAAGAGATTATAACCAAAAGAAAGTATATACAATTTATTACTAATCTTAATTTTTATAATTTTAGAAATATATTTATATATGCTTAATTATTAATTCTAAGAATAGTCAATTTAACTTAAAAAGGTCAAAACTGAGCAGTTAATTTGGGACGGAGGGAGTACTAACTTAAAAAATACTAGTACTACACCTTTGCCTGCCTTTTGTTCTAATTATGACTAGTCAGCGCTTGGGCAACAAAAGTCAACTAGGAATTTAACTGCTAAATAAACATTGATGTTTTGGAAATTATAGAGGTTAATAAATGCAAAGGAACTATAGAGAAATTGAAGAGGTAATTTATTTAAGTTTAGAAATTAATTTATTTAAGTTTCTAAAATTAATTTGTGAAATTTTAAAATATAAATTTATTTAAGTTTAGAAATTAACAAAAATGATAGCAAGTACAATTGTTTTTTGGTTAGTTTACGGAAATCATAATTTTTTAATACTAAAATCCAAAAATTCCGTATACCCCAGAAGCTAGTTGATTGTCTTGTTAAACTTGTTACTCCATAGGAAGACATGCTATTGAATTCGGTTATCATGATAAGTTGGTCAATTGATCAATACAGTACTGACATGTAGATAAAAATTATCTTTGATCCTGTGTGTCAATATTATATTAGTCAATTCATCAAAATTAACTTTTTCTTCAGTTTCATAGCAGTCCTCCTGTTTTTGTTCAATCTATTATATATGACTTTTGATACGGAAGGGAAGGCCACCGTGGTCATAAACTAACGCTTAAACCTGATTTGTTTGTTTTGATGTGATGCCTATATAAGTTTGTGTTTGTTTGCAGAAAAAAATTTAATTTGTCATGAATCTGTGCGGTCTTGGCAGCAGTTATGCACTTATGCTTCTATAATTACTGTGATTTGTATATTATATATACAATCGTAGGAGGATTAGCTAGGTAGGCCCCAGATGGCAATTTAATTAATTTTTATTACTTTAGTGGTGTGCAGTGGCTTATGGTGACCTTTCCGTCTCCAAAAGCTACCGAGGGACCCCTAATAGTAATAGGGATAGGGAGGAAGAGCAATATTCCACCATCCAGATACCAATACCTCCCTTTAATCATTACTGATGAAACTAGTTCAACTTTTCTTAAAGTTTGTTGGGTCATTTTAAGAAAGATAGATGCAAATCCACCAACCAACAAAACTTAATTTGAATCATTTTTTTTTTTCGGGCTTGAGTTTGGGGATTCAAACTTAGCAGCCTAGTGTCACGTTCCGTTTAATTTGGACCGAGCTTCTATTCAAAACAGACACAGATTAAAAATTTAATACAGCATTGGAGAAACCTCTAGAATATTTCACACTTTTTTACACTTTTCTTGTATATTCTATACTTTCCTAGAATTTTCTAGACTTTGGTAGAAAGATGTATAATTTGTACATATCTAGAATGTTCTATCTAGATCTTTCTAGGACTAGGATTAAAATATTAGTTTCTAGAACCTTCCCTTAAGGAGGTGGAGGCCTATAAATAGGAAAATGGTCTCATTTGTCCATTCATCTAAGGAAAAAGCATTCTCATAGCATACTTGTAAAGCTCTCTTGTTTAATAAAGCTTTTTTATTTCCATTCTTTCTTTCAAGTTCTCTTGGTGTTTATTTGGCGTAAGGCTTACTTAGCAACACAAAAGGGTGATAGTTGTCTAAGGCCGCACGGTTGGGCTTAGGAATCTCTAAGGTCGTGACAGTTGGTATCAAAGCAGGTTTTAACGAAGGCGTTCGTTACTACCCGACACCATGTCGAACATGACGGAAGAACAACAAAGGGGCAGGGAGGAAGTACCCACATCTTCCAAAGGGGCAAGACAAGCAAAATCAAGGGACGTTATGGCTGCCCTGGATGCTCGTGTGTCAAGGATGGAAGTGGTCATGGCGGATGTTAAAGAACGACTTGATCGTCTTGAGCAAAACGTTGAAGACTCCATCGAGGGGCTTGACACCAAGATGGAGAGGTATCATGACGAGTTACTCGGGGCCTTCAAGTCCACCACCTATGACGCGGCTCAGGAATGTATGGCTTTCCAAGCTAAGATCTTGGAAGCCTTGGCGAACGTGCAAGGAGAAATGCAGACCATGAAGGTTTCCATGGAGGACACCAAGGCCGATTGGACCTTATGCAAAAGAGCTGTTGCGAATGGCGCGGTTGAGGCACCACGCCCTTAAGCTAGGGAAGTGCCAAGAGTTAAAGATATCCCCAAGCCGAAGGAGTACGACGGCAAGCGAGATGACACGGTGATTGACAACTTCTTGTGGCATATGGAAAGATACTTCGCAGCACTCGACGTGGAGGATAAGGTGAAAGTTAACACTGCTTCTCTTTATTTTACTGATATTGTTATGGTATGGTGGCGTAGGAAATGTACCGAGATGGAAAAAGGCACTCTTACTATTGATTCTTGGGATACACTAAAGGCTGAGCTTAAAAAGTAATTTTATCCCAAGAATGTTGGTCGCGATGCCCGGAAGAAGATGAAGGAGCTCAAGCAAGATCGGACCATCCAAGATTACGTGCGGACTTTCTCCGATCTTATGCTTCAAATCACAAACATGGGTGAGGAGGATCTTCTTTTCAACTTCATGGATGGGCTCAAGCCTTGGGCTGCTCAAGAGCTAAAAAGGCATAAAGTAGAAGATATTGCAATGGCATTGACGGTTGCAGAATCTTTGGTGGAATATCGACCCATAGAGAAAGGCGAAGGTTCCAAGCAAAAGGGCGACCCATCAAAGAACAAAGGCACCAAGCCATGACATGTTAAAGGTAGGGGAGAAAAAGAGGGTTCCTACAAGACACATCCCCACCCCGACAAGTCAGGGAAACAGGGGCTGGAAGGAAGTAAAGGTAAGAAAGATGTGAAGTCTCGAGTTGGATGCTTCCTTTGTAGCGATCCTCATTGGGCTAGGGATTGCCCAAAGCAGAAGGCACTCACCACAATGTTTGAGTAGCACGATGATGAAGGAGATGAAAGCACATAAGCTACAATGGGTTGTCTCAAACTGTTGAATGCATTGAAGGTCCGACCTACTTCTCACCAAGCGGGTGATCGAAGTTTAATGTACGTGGAGGGCCACGTGAATGGAAAGGCCACCAAACTTATGGTTGACACCGATGCGTCTCACAACTTTGTAAGTCCCGCTGAGGCTCGAATGTTGGGACTTAAGATGGCGGAAACTAAGCGTTGGCTGAAGACCGTAAATGCCCAAGCCAAGCCCATCAGTGGTGTAGCTCGTGGCGTGGAACTACAACTTGGCACGTGGCGAGGTAAAGTGGATTTCTCGGTGGCACCCATGGACGACTTTAATTTGGTCCTAGGTATGGATTTCCTTAAGCAGTTTAATGTCGTTCATTTCCCTCGTTTAAACATGGTGATGATCTTGGAGGGAGAACCATGCATGGTTCCTGCGGTTTCCCCGATCAAGGAAACGTCATCAAAATTAGGGACAATGTTTCTCTCTGCTATGTAAGTGGAGAAGGGCTTGAAGAAGGGAGAGGACACTTGGTTGGCTATACTTAAGGAAGATGGGAACAATAAAGACAATGACGAAGTTATTCCCCCATCCATTCAAGATGTGCTGAAGGAGTTCAAAGATGTGATGCAACCCGAGTTACCCAAGAGACTCCCACCTAGGCGAGAGGTGGATCATCAAATCGAGTTGGAGCCCGGGGCAAAGCCACCTGCCAAAGCACCCTACAGAATGTCACCCCCAGAGCTGGAGGAACTAAGGCAACAATTGAAGGAGCTTCTAGAAATAGGCTTCATCCAGCCCTCTAAATCACCGTTTGGTTCGCCCGTGTTGTTCCAAAAGAAGGTGGACGGGTCCCAACGCCTATGCATTGACTATCGGGCGCTAAACAAAGTCACTATTAAAAACAAATATCCTATTCCTTTTATAGCTGATTTATTTTATCAACTTGGTAAAGCTCGGTACTACACCAAGTTAGACTTGAGATCGGGTTATTATCAAGTCCGGATTGCAAAGGGAGACTAGGGAAAAACTACTTGTGTTACTCGCTATGAAGCCTTTGAGTTCCTCGTGATGCCCTTCGGCCTAACTAATTCTCTAGCCACATTTTGCACTTTGATGAACAAGATCCTCCATCCTTTCTTGGATTGGTTCGTAGTGGTATACTTGGATGACATTTTCAGCTATTGTAACACTTTGAAGGAATATGTTGAGCACCTACGAATCGTTCTCAAGGTGCTCAATAAAAATGAGCTCTATGTCAAGCGGGAAAAATGCTCTTTTGTAAGGGAGGAGGTACACTTTCTGGGACATGTCATCAAAGGGGGCAAACTTATGATGGATAAGAAGAAAGTGAAGGCAATAGAGGAATGGGAGCCCCCAACAATGGTGACGGAGCTAAGATCCTTTCTTGGGCTAGTCAATTATTATCGGTGTTTCATCATAGGGTATTCGGCGTGGGTGGACCCACTTACTGACCTACTCAAGAAGGATAAACCATGGTCATGGACTTCTCAATGCCAACAAGCTTTCAACGGGCTAAAGAAAGCTGTTATGGAGGAACCTGTGTTGGCATTACCCGATTGTGCTAAGGCTTATGAAGTACACACGGATGCCTCAGACTTCGCTATCGGTGGCGTTCTAATGCAAGAAGGGCATCCTATCGCCTACGAAAGCCGCAAGCTTAATGACACGGAGAGGCGATACACGGTCCAAGAAAAGGAGATGACGGCGATTGTTCATTGCCTACGTACTTGGAGGCACTACTTGCTTGGGTCTAAGTTTGTGGTACACACGGATAATGTAGTTACTAACTACTTTCTCTCCCAAAAGAAACTTAGCCCAAAGCAAGCCAGATGGCAAGACTTCTTAGCCGAGTTCGACTACGTCATTGAGCACAAGCCGGGAAGAATTAATTTTGTGGCAGATGCACTTAGCCGCAAAGCGGAGTTAACGGCTATTTCTAAGGTCCATATGGAGTTATTGGATCTCATAAAAGAAGGACTAAAGCATGATCCTTTGGCCAAACAACTGGTTGGAATGGCCAAGGAATGAAAGACTAAGCAGTTCTGGGTCGAGGATGGATTACTCCTTACTAAGGGGCGACGGATCTATGTCCCAAAATGGGAAAAACTCAGGAGGAGTGTTATAAAGGAGTGCCACGACACCAGATGAGATGGTCACCCAGGACAGCAGCGTACTCGAGCCTTGTTGGAGGCAATCTACTTTTGGCCTCATATGCAGGATGAGGTAGAGATGTACGTAAGGACTTGCCTTGTATGCCAACAAGACAAGATAGAAAATCAATTACCCGCAGGACTTCTGGAGCCTTTACCTATTCCAGGACGGCCTTGGGAGAGCGTCAGTATGGATTTCATCTCGGCCTTCCCTACTTCTGATGGTTTTAGGAGCATTATAGTCATTATTGACCGATTCTCTAAATATGGCACGTTCCTAGCGGCTCCAAGGGATTGTACAGCTGAAGAGGCAGCCCGTTTATTCTTCAAAGGCGTGGTGAAGTATTGGGGCTTGCCTAAAACAATCGTAAGTGATCAAGACCCACGGTTTACCGGGAAGTTTTGGACGGAGCTCTTTAAAATCATGGGATCAGATTTGCACTTTTCTACAAGCTTCCATCCCCAACCAATGGGCAAACTAAGCGGGCGAATGCCTTGTTGGAGCTATATTTGAGGCACTTTGTGAGTGCCAATCAAAGGGATTGGGTCAAGTTGCTCGGAATGAGGCTACCAACGAGAGCCCATTTGAGTTGGCAACAGGCCAACAACCCCTTACTCCATAAACCTTAGTGACGAAGTACCAAGGAAAGTGCCCAGCGGCGTTCAAGGCTGCCAAGTCATGGCATGAACAAGCCTACATCGCACGTTCTTATCTTGACAAGGCTGCCAAGAAGATGAAGAAATGGGCAGATACTAGGAGGTGGCACGTGGGATATAGCATGGGAGACTTAGTTTTGTTGAAACTAAATGCCGAGCAACAGAAGAGATTACGTGGGTTACACAAAGGATTGCTTTGGCGTTACGAGGGACCATTTTCTATCCTTGCCAAAGTTGGCAAGGCCTCATATAGGGTTGAGTTGCCACCCAAGCTAAAGTTACACCCAGTCTTCCATGTGAGCTGTTTCAAGCCTTACATGCGGATAAGGGAGATCCCAAGTGCGGCGAATCAACTCGTGCACCACCAGCCATCACTACTTCCTTTGACAAAAAAGCAGAGAGCATCATAGCGAATCGCGTCATAAGGAAGAAACATCACCTCCGAGCCACGAGTACTTAGTGAAATGGAAGGTCTTACCAGAGAGTGAAGCTAGTTGGAAGCCTAAAGAAGCTTTATGGCAATTCAAAGATAGGATCGAGGCTCTCAATAACTCGACGAGGACGTCGACGACTTAGGTGGGGGAGAATGTCACGTCCCGTTTAATTTGGACTGAGGTTCTACCCAAAATAGACACAGATTAAAAGTTTAATACAGCATTGGAGCTCTGCGTAGGGGAAACCTCTAGAATATTCCACACTTTTCTACACTTTTCTTGTATATTCTATACTTTCCTAGAATCTTCTAGACTTTGGTAGAAAGGTGTATAACTTGTACATATCTTGTAAGACCCCAACTTATTATAAATTAAATTAAATTTTCTTTATTCATTATTCTAAATTAATAAGGTGTTAATTTGATATAATGCTTTGGTTATGGGTGAAATGTGCAAATTTTACAAAATAAGCAAGTGGTTATAAAATATTTATTTTTGTCGAGGAATATTCTTTTGGTCGTGGAATATTCTTTTTGTCAGGAATATCTGTACGACGGCGCAGTCAATTGTGAGCCCCATAACGGAATAACTGTCAGATGAAGAAAATGACAAAGTTTGAGTTTTATAAATAACGGCGTAATTGTTACCGTTAACACTGTTGGATTACTTGGTGGTTAAAATACAGCAATACGCATGGTTGCACAGTAGCACACGGTATTGCACAGTATTATTGAATTATTGATTCGTACGTAAGAAGGCACTACTTAATAATTGTTACAGTAGTTACTGTTCAATATTTTATGTTATTGATTCAATAATTGTTGCATTGTTAGTTTATATTATTATTGTTTCAATAATTGTCACTACACAGTATTTCTCATAATCAGATCAATAATTCATATTATTTGAATAATATTATTAGATATCATTATTGGCAATGTCTAGAAAGTTCTGTCAAGGAGAGGTTTGGTCACCTAATTGCGCGCCAGTAAGGAAAAATCCTTTTTGGAAAGCCCCCTCTTTCTTGAGAACGGCCTGGTTGTCATAATTGTGATTCTGTAATATTATTTGTGAATAATTAATTATTGATTTATATGATAATGAAATATTTATTTGATGTGTATATAAATGATGAATTTATTTATGTGGTTATAAATGAAGGAATTAATGCTGAGGTGTTTTATCAGTATTTTGTCGGAATGGAGGTATTAAAAATCACTCGTTTATTGATTTCGGATATTTCTAGTTGGAATTTGGAAAAACTCAAAACTAAAAAGTTGTAGAGAATTAGATATTCATATTTTTTTGATAAACGGGCTATTCTCTATGAATTATTGAAGTTTCAGAAAATAAAATAATTTTTATTAAATTATGGGGTGGGACCAACTTTGGTTGGTGTTAATAACATGTGGGATGCTGGAAAACATTCAAAATTGGCATGCTAGGCTTTCAACAAAGTGGGTATGCGTGGAAGGAATAGAAAGATAATAATATTTTATTATTTTAGTCTCCTATGGCGTTCTAGCATTTTCCTATAAATAGACGCTTAGGTTAGAATTGAAAATCACACCAGAAACAAGTTTTCTTTCTCTCTAGATTATCGAGCGTATTTTTGTGAGTATTTAGATACTTTGAGAGTTACTGTTCGGTATAAGTTTTCTTCGGCTTTCTATCTGATATTTCGATTAGAAGTACCGTTATTCTGAGGTAAGAGATGTTATTTTCTTCTTAAATGATATTATTTTCTTCAATATCAATATGCCAAAATATTGGTGAACTTTTTAATCAAATTTGGAACTTTTTGTGTCGGAATTACTATTCACGTATACGACACTATTCACGAATACGACACTATTCACCGAAAAATAAAAAAAATTCCTTTTTGTCCAAGATGTCTATTTTGTCTACTATCTTTGATTGTATCCATGTTTTGATCTTTATTTTGAATTCTGTTTTACAATTGGTTATTATGAAGTATTATTGATCTTGGATAAACTGTTATACGAATCCTTAATATTTGTTCTTCTGTCTCACTGGATTCGTTTTCTTTTAAATATTTTTCATCATTCTCAGTCCTAAATGATGATATTACTGAATATCTTTGGCTTGTGGTGCAAAGATGAATGATTACCTGATGAATATCTTTGGCCCGTAGTGCAAATATGAATAGGTGTTGAGATGAACATGACCAACTGGTGAAATAAATGAATATCTTTGGCCTGTAGTGCAAAGATGAATATTTGATTAAAAGATGTATATTGATTGATTTTACAGTGATAAAATATTGATGTTGGACACTTAAATCTTAGAAGATAGTAGAATTCATTCTCTACGTAACTCTTCTAATGGATTGCTGCTTCCGCTGTGTTTGTTGATCAAAAACTTGTTGTCTATTATATTCTATCAGATTTTTCCCCGTTGAAGATTAATGATAATTTGTTGTATATTATCTTAGTCGTAATATTCTTTATTGGGCTAGTTGAGCTCACCCTTTTCTTTTTTGTTCCATTTTTCTTCTCAGGAGGTGAGAACATAACAGGATCGAGTCGGGGTATGGAGTGATGCTTCTAGAAAGATGTTTTAGCTGTCCTCACTATTTCTGTAAAATAGTGTATGAATAATTGTATGAGGACTTATTTGGGTGTGGATATTGTCTATAAGACAATATTTGTATTTAAACTCACAGTATGTGTTGTTGTATTTTGCACGACAATTGCATTATTGAAGTTGTAGTTTGCTTTCTGTACCATGTATTTGGCGACTCAGAATGGGTGTTATATACCTATTTTGGGGGAGTCACATATCTAGAATGTTCTATCTAGATCTTTCTAGGACTAGGATTACAATATTAGTTTCTAGAACCTTCCCTTAAGGAGGTGGAAGCCTATAAATAAGAGGATGGTCTCATTTGTCCATCCATCCAAGGAAAAAGCATTCTCATAGCATACTTGTAAAGCTCTCTTGTTTAATAAAGCTTTCTTATTTCCATTCTTCCTTTCAAGTTCTCTTGGTGTTTACTTGGCGTAAGGCTTACTTAGCAACACAAAGGGGTGCTAGTTGTCTAAGGCCGCACAGTTGGGCTTAGGAATCTCTAAGGTCGTGACACTAGGTACCACTTGAGCCAAAGGCTCTTGATCTTAATTTGCATCATTTGTCCCCATCCTTATAATATAATTGAAATCAATGCCATTAGAGCATCTCCAGCAAGTTGATTTATACTATAGACTATATTTAGTCCATACATGGGATAGTCTTTCAATACTTTCGGAAGATACAGGATAGACTATCCATGAATTATAATATTAAAAAATTATATTATATTTAATGAATTATAGTCCACAAATAATTCTTCCACACTCTCATTAAAAATATATTAAAAATTATAGTCCATTAAAATCAGAATCCTTGATATCTTTTGGATCCACCGAAAAATCTCCCGACTATCAATGTCTACCATCTAACTTGATGTGATTTTTTACTTATCTAGAGACTAGTAGGTAGTTGAACCCGTTATTAGTAGCTATCCTTATTTATTTATTTTTACTGTTTTTTAGGGGGTAGTTTCTTAATTTAAATGAAAAATTATCCATAACAAAAAAATGATATTTTCATAAAAATCGTCGTTATAGATCCTATAGTCTATAACGACGATTTTTCACTATCGCTATACATTTTTAATATGAAAATATCAAAAAGTGTTGTGTAAATCAATTTCCTTTAAATATACACTATTGCAGGAAAATGAATCTGTATATATTTATCAATCCATATTTGACATCAAAATATGGAGCTACTTTACTTAAAGTGAAGAATATTGAAGGAACTGAACTAAGCATGGCTCTACTATGACTACTGGGGGAACAAGTAGACCTCCATAGAGAGCTTGGCTTTGGCTTCCTTGTCTTACTTTTGGGACTAAAAAGTAGATGACTTTAGCTAAAAGCATAACTCTAGTATTAACTATTAAGTTATGGGGACAGATGGCGTTTGAAATGACGTTTAATTTTTACTAGTCATGGTAGATAGATATATAGAAGTTAACATTTTTATGACACTGAAATTTGCTATTTTTACCGACATTGTATTGTGTGTCTGTGTGTGTGTGTATATATATATATATATACTGGAATTCTGTCTTAATTCAAAGATGGGAGTATATTTTTGTGAAAGCAACCAAAAAAAAAAGGAGAGGTGACAAATAAAAGAGACCTAATTTTGAACTCTACCTTTATTCCAACACATATTTGAGGGATCCATCAACTACAACTACTACAAATACATGATGATTGAATGAGTATCCCTCAACTCCCACATTCTAGCTAGCTACCTACATATTTCTTTTTCTTCTTCTTTAAAGATGGTCTCAGCTTCTCCTCCACTTCCAAAGGTAAGATTGTTATCATTTCATAATACTACTAAAAGTCCAGTTGAAATTTTGTGCTAATATATATTGTTGGTGTTTTTCTAAACGTGGCTCGCAGGAAGTTCCAACAGATGATCAATGGAAAGATGGACCTCCTCGAGAAGCCAAATGGTGGTACTCCACTTTTCATACCGTCACAGCCATGGTAGGTGCAGGCGTTCTCAGCTTGCCTTACGCCATGGCCTACTTAGGATGGTACGTATACGTATAATCATTTTTAGAGTTGGTCTTTAATTATAATCCTTTAATTTCACCGTAAAATTAAATAAAACTGGATCAGTTGTGATATTTATTGCAGGACGGAGGTAGTAAGTAGTAACATAGTTGTGCTAAACTAACTAATTCTCTCTCTATGTATATGTATGTTAATTATATCTATCGATCAGGGGTCCAGGGGCCATGTTTATGGTTTTGTCCTGGTGCATCACCTTATATACAATGTGGCAGATGATACAGCTCCATGAATGTGTTCCCGGAGTACGATTTGATCGCTATTACAACCTCAGTCAGTATGCCTTTGGGCCAAGACTTGGACCGTTAATTGTGCTTCCACAACAACTGATCGTCCAAGTTGGGTGTAATATTGTGTACATGGTCACCGGTGGCAAGTGTCTCAAGAAGTTCTTGGAAATAACATGCACCAATTGCACTAGGCTCCGTCAATCCTACTGGATTTGCATTTTTGGTTCCATCCATTTCCTGCTCTCCCAACTCCCCAATTTCAACTCTGTTGCTGTTGTTTCACTCGCAGCCGCCATCATGTCACTCAGGTTACTCATTAATTAAGTGCTCGACATCTAGACCAACTGTTTTTGCAACTTTTGATGTGGAAATTATTTCCAAGGTCTTGGAATAGAAAATTTTACATGGTAGGGTAGACATGTTGCAAAAAGAGAGAGAAAACTAGGAAGTTGGTACATGCTAGTCTTTTGCATCAATTACATATTACTACTTACTAGTACTTATCACCTTGGTGGAAAATTAGAAATGCGTATATAAATTCAACGAGGCTAGGTATCTTGGTATCTACTACTACATGATTTTTCATCACAAATTACATCGGTGAAATGACATAAATACCCTCAGTGAAATACTAAATGATTCCAGCCAGTTTACTATGTTTTAGTAATCACAAAAAAGTGTAATTAATGGAAGACATCAACACCGTCTAGCTTGAAATTTGTTTTGGATTCCGATTGCAGCTACTCAACCATAGCTTGGGTAGGTAGCTTAACTCATGGAAGGCTGGAGAATGTGAGCTACGCATACAAAAATACGAGCGGAGCAGATTCCGCATTTAGGGTGTTCAATGCGTTGGGCCAGATTGCATTTGCATTTGCCGGGCACGCCGTGACCCTTGAAATTCAGGCCACAATTCCATCCACCCCTGAGATGCCCTCAAGAATTCCAATGTTCAGAGGTGCACTTGCGGCCTATTTTGTCAATGCAATTTGCTATTTCCCAGTTGCTTTTATTGGATACTGGGCTTTTGGTCAAGATGTTGCTGATAATGTCATTGTGGGCCTCCAGAGACCATCCTGGCTCATTGCTGCAGCGAACTTAATGGTGGTCATCCATGTCATTGGCAGCTATCAGGTACGGTTTATTATATATATAAAAAAAAAAGTGAATCGACGCATGGCATGAATTCTAACATCAATTATCTGGACAGGTTTTCGCCATGCCCGTGTTTGAGTTGGGCGAGAGAACAATGGTGAGAAGGTTCAACGTCCCGCCAGGAATTTTACTCAGACTCATCGTTCGGTCTGCTTATGTTGGTAAGAATATAATCTTGTTGTTACTAGTACTGCATGTGCACAATAAAATAAAATCACCTATATAAACCATTATTCTAACATTGTCCAAAACTTGTAGCAATCACTTTGTTCTTTGGTGTCACGTTCCCTTTCTTCGGCGATCTTCTTGGGTTTTTTGGCGGATTTGGCTTTGCTCCCACTTCCTATTTTGTAAGCACCATCCTCCATTTCCAGTTTTCATTTGTCAATAATTCAGTACCAAGTAATAAATGTGCTAATTAGGTTTATATATAATATATATGTTGAGAGATGTTCCAGCTGCCTTGTATAATATGGCTCAAAATCAAGAAACCTAAGAGATTCAGTGCCTCATGGGTCATCAACTGGGTAATTAAATTAATACTCTGTATAAATATAACCACCACAGCGAATATAGACTAACACAACAATATTCTTAATTTCTTGGTAATTAATTCAGGCGTGCATATTCACTGGAGTGTTCATAATGTTGGCGTCAACCATTGGCGGGTTGCGAAATATCATTGCAGACTCTTCCACTTATGAGTTCTACTCATGATTCACTTATTAAACTACAACCACTTGAAGACCTCATTAATTATATATATGGAGAATATATAGTCTTCTAGATTAGACTCGTTGGGTGCTTCTTTCTATAATCATGTCTGTACTATTGACAAAGATAGCAGTTTTATTGGAAAAGATTTCGCTTTCATTTCGCCCAAACCAAACCATAATGTTCAGCAGAATAATAGTAGTGCCGAAGAATATAATTCCACCAATCTCTCTCTCTATATATATATATATATATATATATATATATATATATATATATATATATATAATTGAAATTTATTCTAGTAATTTCCATATAATCATCTTCAACCAAATATCTGGATAGGTGAAAAACATTTTCAACCAAGCTGTAATATTTTAAACAAATGGTTTTGCCTTTACTTCACCTACTACAATACAATGGCAATTCGTTGAAGTGGAAGCACAAGCATGAAGTAAAATACTACTAATCAAGTAGTTTTGTGAGTAATGAACTGACATCTCTCTCTCTCAGGAACTGTAGCAGTCGAATGATATACTTACCTTACCACTTAAACTGCATTATTTATGACTTCGATGAATTTGCTCCGTGTACATATTGCACTCATTTGGATGCGAACAATAAAGAATAATTCGAGTAGGGACAGTGGATGTCACGTCTAGACCTAAAAAAGAGAACAAATATACATACCAACTTCCGAACGTAAGCCTTCTGTCACGACTTAGTTGTCCACCAAAGACCAAAATTACTTGTCCATTATTTATTTATTTTTTTCCTGACGTCCCAATCATGACAAGTGTATGACCCTTTTCTATGCAGCAGTATCATTCCTTACTGTTAACATGCTACACACTACCATCTCATAATAAGCATGTTAATAATATCTGATTGTGAATGCAGTGAGTATAATTACCAAGCCTCATGACTCTATTGTTGCCAGGAAGGATTGGATTCCGAAAACAATGAATAGAACTCCACCTGAGAGTGCAATCTGCATGAGAATGTATATACAACTTTAGTATTACGAATGCTTGATTAAATACAAGATTTTTTTTGTGTGTGTGTGGGGGTGGGAGTGGGGGTGGGGGTGGGGGTGGGGGTGGGGGTGGGGGGGGGGGAACACAAGGTGGATATAATGGATTATACATTCTGAAAGAAATAAAAACAGGTGAGGCTATTTACTAGTTTCTCAGATATCTGTTTTGCCAAGATCTTTCCTCTCAGGACGGCAGCAGTGGTACACAAAGCTTGTCCTCTGAAACCGGAAACATCATCAAAAACTATATAGTAAAGAAACTTGAATGAATGTTATCTCAGTACCTATGAAATTAGCGGTATATACAACAAATACTATTATATATAGGAACACCATGAATAAGCTACACAGCTCAAATACCCAACCAAAGCCTGAATTATGCTCCAACAAGGATTTGAGCAAGTAGTCAAGGAACCAAGGGATAGATATCAACTAGTTGGGTTCCCGCAAAGCATGCAGCTAAATAGTGTTGATCATGGGAACCACTGTAACGTGGTTGTTTATCAACAAAAGATACTAAGATCTAATTTCTGTTCCTAATTTGGATAATTTGATAGGGCAGATAAAGAGGATGGAGCCGGCAGGCGCAACTCATCACTCCCTTCTCATTTAATGGAAAGGGCTTTGTACTTGCAGGGGAAATAAATGGAAGAGGGCATTTGCTAAAAGGGCTGTATAATTAGAAGTAGCAATTAAAAGAAAACGTCTCAGGAAACAGCTCCAAAAAATAAATAGAGAGATAGGTAACTTACAAGATTCCACCAAGTACAACACCAAATGGATTTTCATCTGCAGCCAAACCAATGGTAGCTAGCTGAAAAGGTAGTAAGATAGTGTTAAAGAGGAATAAAACAACAGTTATGGAAAATGTAGAACATGTTCTGTTATATGTTATGGCATTCGGGATCTGATGCTAACCTGGCTCTTGTCACCCCATTCACCAAAGAAGGTTATAGAAAATGCCTGTACAGTGCAAACAATATCTGCTTAGAAAATCATTATTGCATGTTATCTTTAACTAATATTTTACAGGAATAAAACCTTCAGAAGGATAGGCGAGAAGAACTGAGTGAGAAATGGTTGCCTCTGCTTTTTAAAATCATCATCAGCCTGGAAGAACACGATACATAGGATACTTCAAAAAAAAAAAATCTTTGGGCATCTTTAAAAACCAAACTTGATACATTCAATATAAAATTCACACATAACAAGTGATGATGAATGACAGTGGACCAGTAGAGAACACATTTGGCCTCTTCAAAACTTTCAATGAAAGACTCATAAAAGCATACCAATTATTCACAAGAGATCTTATCACCGTAGTTCATGTATTATGGAAGGATTAAAGAAATAGAGCACTTTAATGCAAGCTTAATTAACAAGTACTTTTCTCTTTCCAAGACATTTGAAAAATCTCACAAACAAAGCACGTAAGTTTGTTACTTGCCAGAATAAATTTGATATGGCTTTTTCACTTTCTTTATAACATAGAAGAACAATATTATAGAGTCGACTGCCTTCTTGCGCAGTCGACTCACGTGACAGTCATTCCCTTCTTCTTTTATTTTTATTGATAACTCCTGAAAAAAATCAATATTGAGAAGTCCAAACAAAGTTGAAGAAAGTATCCTTATTCCATCCTTCCCTCCCTCACATAAGTTAAGTTTTCAGGTAAGTACTGACACGGTATCAACTGTACGAATCCCGTATCAAATGCGTCATACTACAAATTGGGCTGGGCGTGGCAGTTACACTGGTTAATGGGCTGGCCCCGTATACACTCCCTGCTGCTGGAACTTCCTTTAGACGAGACTTTACTAAAATCCTCTATTACTGCCGTCACTTTTTTAATGTCATTTTATAAAAATATTTTTATTTTTAAATATTTATTATTTAAAAATCTTTAATAAAGTATTAATTATTTAGTTTTAAATATTATTTCAAGTATTAAATATAATTATAATTCTCTCATTATTTTTTACCTAAAAAATAAACTTTTTTTAATACAAAAATAATATAAATAATTAATATTATATTTAATAATATTATTATGGAATTATTTTTATAATATTTATACATAATTCTAAAATAACATATATTAAGAGACCGTTTAATATTACTATTATATAATCATTTTCTTAATATTTATACATAACATTAAAATAATATATATTAAATGACGGAGCAACTACGGGGTGTTTGTTTAGAGTTGAATGGAGCTGAATCTGAATGGCTGAATCGGTCAATGCGTTTGTTTTAGTCTGAATGGCTGAATCGATAAGATAGACGAGCTGAATGATTAAGTCAGATTTTTTAAACTAAATGGCTGAATAAAGTAAAAAATAAAAAATATTAACTATTATATTAAGTAATATTAAATAAATTTACAGCAATTTTGAATTTTCTCAGAGGGGTGAAATAATAAAGTTTTGTCATTAAGATGTTTCAGACATGTAAATTATCAAACAATTTTTTTCATTCAGATTCAAATTCTGATTAATTCAATTTTTATAAAACACCCCCTACATCTCTTTCGTATTTCTAATAATTATATATATTACTCCATCCGTCCCTATTTAAATGACGTTTTAGAGTTTTTTATTTGTCCCTAATTAATTGACGTTTGTTCAAATCTAAGAGAATTAATGATAATTTTTTCAAAATTACCTCTCATTACACTACCTATTTTTTAGTACTTTAAACTATTATGTTATAATAAATTAATTATTTAAAGGTATTATAAATTATTGAGTATTATATTTAATATTTTTTAATTATTATTTTAATTTTTGTGTCCATTTATATTTAAATAGATAGCGAGAGAGTATATAAATATTACTACTCCACACCCCACCACCATAACTCCTTCATAAATACTCCGTATTCTCTAACTCCACATTTTCAGCACCATCCCATCGTCTTTACACTCTCTGTCTCTCTCCACCCCATGCAAAATTACTCTAAGCACACACTTGTAGAGGGAGAGAGAGATAAAAAAAGCGCACAGAACAAAGATTAAACAATAATGCATTATGACATAAAAAAAATTATACTCCTATAATTCTTATATACACATGTATACCTAAGGCCATGTCTGATATGTGAGACCTGTAATATCTATAATTGCCCGTGCTTGAAGTCACGGCATAACGAAAAATTAAATTAAAATTCGAAAAATATTTTATTACTTAAAGACTCTTTGTAATTTAAAATCAGACATAATAATTATCATAATTTACCACACTACCACAATAATTAATTTTTCTTTAAAAATAGATATCCAAAAAAAATTAAACTTGTCTACAAAACTTATAATTATCAATAAAAATTATCATAATTCACCACACCACCACAATAATTATTATTATTGTTATTATTATTGTTATTGTTGTTGTTATTATTATTATTATTATTATTATTATTATTATTATTATTATTACTACTACTACTACTATTATTATTATAATTATTAATATTAATATTAATATTAATTTTATTATAATTATTATTACTTTATTACTATTATTATTATTATTATTACTATTATAATAATATTATTATATTAAAATTATTATTATTTTGAATTAAAATTAGAATGAATCTGAACCGTACTTGTGTTTTCCCGCTCAAATCAATTAGAATGAATCAGAATCTTTATTATATAGATTATTAATATTATTATAATTATTATTTCTATTACTATTACTATTATTATTATTATTATTATTATTATTACTATTATTATTACTATTATTATTATTATTAGTACTATTATTATTATTATTATATTTATTTTTAGTACTATTATTATTTGTTTTTGTGTGTGTGAAGAAGAGAAGAGAGAGAAAGATTTTGTGTGTGAACATGAGAGAGAGTATGGTGTATGAGTAAATTTGATTTGGACGGGAAGAAATATGAGCCTTTAGATTAAGTTGGAAAAATTAAGTTAGAATGAATCTGAACCGTTCTTGTGCTTTGTCAAATGAAAGATTCAAAATGAGTTCTGTTTTATTATATAGATATAAATATTATGTAATTTTTTTTATGTGATAATAATATTATTCAAGATTAAAATCTTATTAATATTCGGAGAGAGAAAGCATATGGTAGCAGTACTAGTACTAGTAGCAGCAGCAGCAGCTGCAGCATGAAAGCTAGGAAAGAAGTGACAGGAACTAGAGAGAGAAAGAGGTTATTGGGATGCGTTTAGGATACAAGACTCCCCCAACTTGCCCAGTCTTTCAGTTGTGAACACCACCACTACACTACACTACACTACACTCCACTCCACTCCAGCACTAGCAGTACTACTTATCTGCTGCTGTAAAGTTTATTTTATTGCGTTTTTTAATTTTAAATATCTTCATTCTTTACTACTACGTTAAATAAATTATATTTATAAACAAATAAAATAATATAGTAATAATAGAGCAAGAGCTAAAAATAAGTACGTTTAACTTTTCACATTATTTAAAAATTATATTTGAAAAATAAATAATATTTTTAAATGCATTTAAAAAGCAGCCCCATCACCAATCTGGGCTGTTTTGGTAGGCACGTGACATGCACGCCCAACGTGAGAGATTTGCAAAGGGTTTATAGTCTTGGGGAACTAAAATGCCCAAAGGAGGAGAGGTGGAGAGCGGGGATCAGAAAGGCAATAATGAAAAGCATAGAGAGAGAGAGAGCGGAGAGTGACGTTTTGTAAATTAAAAAGGTACCGTACTGATACGCTATCTTCTGTCGAAAAAGATAGCTTCAGGATTTGCTCTCATTAACCTTTTCCTTGTCTTCATTTCTTTCTTTCTTCTCCTAGTAGCTTAATTTCTTTCATTTTTATATGTAATATATATATAGAGAGAGAAAGCAGTGAGGGGAGAAAAATGCAGAGATTTAAAGCAACAGTTGCAGCAGTTCATCCTCTTGCCAACTCCGAAATGTATTGCCACTCTTCTTTCTACCTTAGGTACTCTGTTTTCTTCTATGTTTCTCTTATGCTTTTATTTGTATATATTTATGATTGTGTACTTGTTCTATAAAGAGTGTATTTTTCTAAATTTTCTGTGCTTTGTAATGGCTTATTTTAAAGAGGTGGTGATGAAAGTGGGAGAAACCAGACGCATTTTCCGGATCTTGGGGAGCTTGAACACTCGGTTGCCTTTCATCAGGATGATGCTGTTGGTTTAAGCCGAAGTAAGTTTACACTATTTCTCTATTTCTTTTTCTCATCTACTTACTATTTATCCAACTGCTGCTGACTCTCTATAATCCTTTTGTTTATTCATTTTAGGCTCCATATTTAACGATGTAAAGCCTGGAAATATTGCTCCCATTTCTAGTAACTTGCAGTTTGGGGGGCACAATACGGTAACATCCCCCACCCACCTCTCTCTCTCTCTCTCTCTCTTTCTCACTTTCTTTCCATGTTTAGTGTGTATACACATACACGCATATATTTGCAGGTGTTCTGTTTATTTAATGAAGGGTATAATATATGGTGTTGGTGTGTGTTAATGTAGAACTTTAGTTCAACAGAAATGGGCTCATCAGGAACAGAGGTGGATACAGGGCAGTTCATGATGCATAAGGGGACACCACCACCACCACCACCACCACCAACAATGGTGGGTGTGGGTGGTGGGTCTTTGGGAAATGGGCATTTTGAGAACTGGGGAGAGTCTGGAATGGCAGATAACAGCCAACAGACTGACACTTCTACAGATGTTGACACTGATGACAAAAACCAGGTCTCTCTGTTTCACTTCTCTCCACAATTTAATTACAAGTATTCTTTTTATGTGAAAGTAATAAATGGAAACTTTGGCCCTTGCATCCGTTCCTAAAAATTGTCGTTTAAGGTTTTCATGTAAATTTTGTTTGAAATTCTATCACTACCCCTTTATGGGAAATTGAAAAATATTGAAAAAATTTCTTGGACAATGAGAGAAGGTAGGGGTAATATAGGAAAGTAAATAATTTATTCTCCTTAAAAGTTATAAACGACCAATTTTTTGGAATAATTTTTTTTTTCAAAAACGACAATCTTTTAGGAACGGAGGGAATATGGTGAATTCAACTGTTTGGGTCAAATTTATTTATATAAGAATTTTAATAGCTGAACATGGGTGTTTTGGGGCAACTTATTTTTCTCTTTGTATATACAAAAACAAATAAAAATTAAATAGCTGAAGCAATTTTTTGCTTCTTTAATATCAAACTTATAAGTCATTTTGATATGAAATGTTTGATGAGATGTAAAGACATTTGTACCCTTTATTTTTGTCTTAACAATTAACATATCATTTTAACTCGCAAGGTTTTGACCAAATTAATATTTTCTTAATTTATTTCGCAACTTATAAGCTATTTGATGCCATCGTTAATATTAAGTGTTCCCATAAAATTGAAAGGAATTGTAAAGTTAATGTGACATTAACATCATAATGGTTTTCAATTAATGCCTCAATTTGTTTTGGCATTAAAATCATATTCTGTTTGACTATGGTTATTGTAAAATTTATATATTTCTTTTTTTTTCTTTTCCTTTTGGGCTGGATGATTGAACAACAGACTGAATGGTTAGGTACTTGGTTGGAACCTAGCATATACCTGTAAACATTCTTGATGAAACATGCTACTAAATAATCCAAGTTATTAATCACTCTTCGTGTATACACTAACTTCAGTTGATCATGTAATCTCCACTACTAATTTTTCAAGTTGCTTGATCATTGATGAAAACATTAAGGTAACAAGGGTGGGAAACTAACAGCCATTTTTTAGATCTATGATCTCTCATATTCTTCTTTTACCTGTTAACCACATAGTTCAACGACGGTGATTATTATTATTTTCAGTTTGGTGCAGTTCAGAATGGAGCAATGGTAGTTGTGGATTCAATGGATCAATCCAATGGAAAACCTGGGGACCAGAAGGTTCTTGAAATAGTGTCCTAAATTGTTTCTCTAGGTCAAATGTTGGCATGTGTTAGAGCTGAACCTCATAATTTTCTACAACCTTCTTGCAGACACTTCGCAGGTTGGCTCAGAATCGAGAAGCTGCTCGGAAGAGTCGATTGAGAAAAAAGGTAATTTTTTTGTATTTGTTTGATTTGTACTCTGCCACTATGTACGTGTGATTTTACTGCTATATTGACTAGTTGTCTTTGATATTTTTCTTTTCTTTCTTTATTCACTGTTTTTCAGTGCCAAGTTATTAGAATTGATATAACAAAGTTTATGTTGGGTCTCCAACTTTTAGGAATATTTTGATGATAACAATAATTAAATATGATAATTAAAAGGGTAGAATCTCTTCATAGGATTTGTTTTATAATTGTTTTTAATTATCTTATTTTCTTTGACCAAAATATTTTTCCAATAAATGATTTTTTTCACTAAAGGGATTCAAAATAATATATGATATATATATTAAAGGTATTTTGTATAAAAGTCAAAATTGAACAAAAAGTCTTGGCATTTTTGTTTAAATCCGAAAATGAGTTTGGGAATTGAGATATTGGAAATATGATTGATATTTTAGTGGGCCCATGAGTTTGGAAGACTTAATGGTTTCATGTGCTTAAATTGTAAGAATGAAAGTTGGAAGGTTAAAAGCCTTTAACCTTAGATGTGGTCGGCATTTGGGAAATTAATTAGACATGTGCTCATTAATTATGCAAACTTAACAAATGTTACATGGGCTAAATTTATTGGAGTTGTTTACCAAGTATTTTTCATCCTTCCAACCGTGTGATGCTAATTTAAATTCATTCGAGCCTTCCATTTTCAAAACAATCTATCTGAGCCCTTGATTTCAAGCTTAACTTTCAAAATGACAAGTTTACCCTTGGCCCAAATTTTCCTATAAATAGGTATGTTTTTATTCACTTTCAATTTGTCAATTTGTAAAACAAGAAAAACTTACTCTCTCCTTGCTTACATAATCTCTCTTTAAAAAGCTCTCTCATCTATCAAAGTTTTGATTATTTGAAGAAGAGAAAAATTGGTCAAATTATTTTGAGACAAGTTCTTAAATTGATTTATTGTTATCTCATATTTGCGTATAAATATAGACATACAGATCGAAATTGTTATACACATTTATATATAAATATATATATAAATATATATATATATATATATATATATATATATATATTTCATCTATTCATATCAATAAACAATTAGTTTTAGATATCGCTATTTGATGATATTGTATATCATTCAAACGGTGTTCAAAGTTTTAAGTGACTTTTTATCGATATATAATTTATTTATATAAATATCGTGAAGTAGATCAGTTTTAGATATCGAGATTTGGAGGTAATCCTTAAACAAAAATATTATTCACACGGTGTTTGAAGTACTAAGTGGTCTATCGAAAATATTTATATAAACATTAATAGTGAAATTTTAAATTCGGTTAGATTTAGATGCCGCACTATGGAGATATTTCTTAAATAAGAATATCATTCGAACGATGTTTAAAGTTTTAAGTGGCCTTATTTAATAATGACAGGATGGATAAAATATATCATTATATATATTTTTGACTTTAACAAATTTATTTGTTATATCAAGTATTATTGTTGATTAATTTATTATACTTGATATCTATCATTGTAAGTATTTGAACATATATTCATTTGTTCATAAAATATTTGTTGTATAATATAAAAGTTATTTAAACTTTGATATACTTGAAATTAAAGTTAAATATGTTTTTCCAAAGAAACACATTCTTTATTTTGTAAAGAAAATTAAATCTTTATAAATTTGAACAAAAGGTATATATCTGCTTAGAAGCACATTTAAATCAAGCTTAAATTTATATATCTGGTCATTCAGAAGCACTTCTCACACAAAATATAAAAGTTATATAAACTTTTATAACAATGCATAAATCTACATATTTTTGTTTTCACATAAGCATTCTTTGATCAAAGCATAAATTAATATCTGCTTACAAAGAAGCATATTTACTCGAGTATATAAAAGTCCTTGAACTGCTATATGCTTAGTCAAGAATTCTTAAATATAAAAGTTTTTTAAACTTTTATATATTTGTACTGAAAGTGAAAAAGGGTATAATTAATTTATTTTATGTACATGTGAGAAAGACGGGTAATTCTTTGACCAAAATCAGAGTTTTAAGGGAGTTGGGTATCTAGTGTACTTGTGAGGTGAGGAAGAGATACCAGATCATAAAGTAGAACTGAACTCCAAGGAAAAAGTGCAATTTGTTGTCTAAGATATTTAGTTGAGAATAGTTGGAAGTTTTTCTATAAAATTTTGTAAAGACTTCTCTGTATGTTGGAGGAGTATTTATTACTGTGAGTAGTATGATCTCTAGTTCTGGAGATGAGCTTGAGACTGGATGTAGCAACATACCCGGGGTGTATGTTGTGAACCAGATAAATCTCTGTGTATTGTGTTATTGAATTTTTATTGTCTTGCATATTAATTTTAACATTGCAAATTAATTAACTAAAAATTCAAAAAAGCCCAAGATAAATTTTTAAAAGGTAATAATCTATTCAACTCCTCTTCTAGATTATTATTGGACTTTCAGTTTAGACTTTGTGAATTATTCCAGTCTCAAATTATGTAGCAAACCAGTCATTTGGTGGGATAATTCTAAAATAATGTTATTAGATATGATAAAATAGATGTGCCTTTTTAATATAACCATGACTGGATACATTCTAATTGATGGGTAGGCGCTGGGAGCTTTCACTTGACAAAGTACATAAATCTTGATGCATACTCCTTTACATTTGTTGTCTTCTAGATACAAGTGATTACTACAATAACTTGAAGATCGCTAGACTTTCGGAATTCTGTATTGTCAAGGGGATTATTATTAAACCTTCACAATTTGGTTTCATGTGTCATCTATCTCTTTTTAGTGCTTTGATGGCTTATTTGATCTTCTGATCATGATGTCCCTAAGCTCATGTTTTAAATATATCTTGGTGATTTGAAGGCTTTGGTTTCATGTAGGCATATGTTCAGCAGTTGGAGAACAGTCGCCTTAGATTGACACAATTAGAGCAGGAGCTAAAACGAGCACGACAGCAGGTTCTCTCTCTCTACCCTCCCGCTGTCCCAAAAGTAGATTATGTACCATCCACTTTTTTTAAGCAACTGCTACTTACATGGGTTTTAAGTATTGATAGGGTAAATTGTTTTGCAAGATTTGGTGCAGCATGTAGTTATGGTGTGTTAAATTATACTCATCGTCAGAAAATAGTAAGATTTCGCATGATTTGACGTGGCAAATAGTTTTGGTCTGTTAAATTACACCTATTGTCAGAAAATGTAAAGAAATACCCAAATTATTACTTTATCATGTCATTCACTTCGAACTTGCATTTTATTTCCTAGAGATTTTTGTTCCTGAGAGTTTTATTTCTAATATTTTTTCTTCTTTTGATGTAGGGTATATTTATTTCTACTGGAATTGGAGATCAAAATCATTCAACCGGTACAAACAGTAAAAGCATGTTTTCATTGAAATGTGTTAAGTAATGCATCCAATAACTTTGTGTGAAGATCCATTTTGTGTTACTTTGAATTCTATACCCCTAGGGAAAAGCAGGCAAAGTTGATGATGTACACTAGATATTATTATATATATGTTCAGTGGGGCGAATTTTATCCACTGAAGCTACAAACAAGAAGTTTTTTGTGGTTAATTGGGGACTTCTTTATGTTCTATAATCACTTGGATGGTTAAGTATAACCACATTTACTTTTATCTGCCTGGGGAAGAAGTGTTATGTTGAAGCTGTACACTAAATGCTAATTTTTTTAAGAATGGCTAGTGGTTCTCATTGAATTTTCTTTGAATTTTCTGAAGCTTCAAACTAGACTTTTTGTGATTATTGATTATAGATCATTACAAAAGCTGTAAGGATTATGTATAAAATTCAGTGAAAAGTTGTTCTGATTATGTGATATCTTTGTTATGGCAATTGTTACAGGTGCACTGGCATTTGACATGGATTATACCCGCTGGTTGGATGAACATCAACGGCTGATTAATAATTTGAGGTCAATGGTAAATTCTCATCTGGGTGATAACGAACTGCGTGTTCTTGTTGATGGGATTATGTCCCATTATGACGAAATATTCAAGCTGAAGAGCATAGCTGCAAAGTCGGATGTATTTCACCTGCTCTCTGGAATGTGGAAGACTCCAGCTGAAAGGTGTTTCATGTGGTTAGGTGGATTTCGTTCATCTGAGCTTCTTAAGGTGTACCATTGTTTCTTTGAGGCGTTACTCTTTTGTCTCTACATCTTATACTTGAGAGAGGTTTACTTCAATCTTTGTTTTTTAGACTTTTTTAATTTGTTACTTTTGGTATTTCAGATACTAGGGAACCAACTTGAACCTCTGACAGATCAACAGTTGATGGGAATATGTAATCTGCAGCAGTCCTCCCAACAGGCTGAGGATGCCTTGTCACAGGGAATGGAAGCTCTGCAGCAATCCCTTGTAGAGACACTATCCTCCAACTCTCTTGGTCCTGCTGGTTCTGGAAATGTGTCTGATTACATGGGACAGATGGCAATTGCAATGGGCAAGCTTGCCACACTCGAGAACTTCCTTCATCAGGTGACATATCTAACTTTAACAACCCATGTACTGGTTGGTACTGTGGAACTTAGAGAGCAATGTTATATCACTAGAGGCCATTTTAGATTTTAGAGAGCACCGACACTGCAATTGAATGGCTGATCCCAATTATCCCCACTTCTGACTATGGTGTATAGTCTTTGCCAAGATGTTTTCAAGTTCTCAAATTCTTTGCCAAGATGTCTTCAAGTTCTCAAATTATCGCCTATTTGGACTATAAATAAAATACAGTCTTTGATAGGATGTGTTCAAAAATATCCCTACCAGGAAAATGTCTAAAGATTTATTTACTGCGGTACTGTTTACCAACATTTTATCTTAGTGAAGTACTTTTTGGTTATTCCATAAACTAAATGCCTTGTGAAAAAGAAAATAGAAGCAAGAAAGAGTGCTACATAGTGTTATTAAGAAGAGTACAGGAAGACAGGTACACACTGGAAGGGTATTAAGGTCTAAACCACATGTTTCTCTTATTAGGCTGACCTGCTGAGGCAGCAAACTTTGCAACAAATGCATAGAATTTTGACAACTCGTCAAGCTGCTCGTGCTCTTCTTGTTATCAGCGATTACATGTCACGTCTCCGAGTCCTCAGCTCCTTGTGGTTAGCACGCCCCTAAGGACTAACTTCATCCATGCAAATTGTCTTGAAATTCTATGATGTTTCAAATGAATTTATCTGCTGTTTTTTGCTGGACTTTAGACGGCCAATTGGAGCCTGGAGAAGAAGCTGGTGGGAATAGTACCAAGAATCTCTATATTCTCCCCTATCCCTGTTGTAGTTTGTCAATGGGTATAGTAAGGCATCACAATAGGGAAAGAAATCCTATGTTTAGCAGTCACTACGGCATATTGTAATGTGTTCATTGACATTGAATTGAAACGTCTAATGCTGTATTTGCCAGTTTAGAATCTTCTAGTTTGAAGGGACCTCTTTTCTCCCAGAGCTTGACACTTGAAAATAGGTGATTCAAAAGATTTAGTTGGTATGCTAATCAATTAAGGTTTTGTATGTATATATCGTCTGTCATAGTGACAGGTCTTTACCAAATCAGTTGTGTTATATCTACTACAAGTATTGTAATTGATGTATACAAGTTGATACAACCTAATATGTTGGGGATTGAGTACTATACTTGGTTTATTGGTTATTCAATTTGATCATGTTCGTAACCGCAGTGGATTTGAAGAAACTCTGAAAGACTTTACAAACGCATGGGGGACATAATTTCTTTTTTGACTTATTAATCATTTTTAAGAAATACTTCTTCTGTCTTAAATTAATTGTTTAGTTTTGATTTTTTTAAGTCAAATTGATTATTTTTAATATTAATAATTAAGCATATATAAATATATTTTTAAAATTATAAAAATTGGGGTTAGTAATAAATTGTATATATGTTTTTTTGGTTATAATATCTTTCCTATATTTTAGCAAAAAATAGTAAAAAGATTAGTTTTAAAAATGGTCAATTTAACTTTAAAAAGTCAAAATTGAGTAATTAATTTGGGACAGGGGAATACTAACAAATTTTGATTTATAAGCCATTTCTAATAAGCACATATAATGACAACTTTACCCTTATTATTTTACTAAATGACTTATAAATCTACTTAAAATAATATAATGCTGAGTAGCAAACAAACGGGGTAGTCAACACAGGAAGGTATCAGACTGGTTAGTGGTGTTACTGACGGCAATCTAATCTAATTACAACAAATGTTATATTAGGGAAAATCTAGAGAACTGCATAAATTTATCTAACCTGTACTCTAATTCGGGATAAAAATTAAACGAAATGGCGGTTGATCGTGAGCAAGAAATATGGAAAGATGGGACAAGTCTTTATCTTTTTTTTTTATTACTTTTGGGCTCAACTAAAATTGCATAATTTGTCCCATTTTGTCCCATTTCTCAAGAACAGATCCACCCCTTGATATCAAAGACTAGTAAATGTATGTGCCAAAAGAAACCACGTAACGATAAATTAAATTAAAATTAAAAAAATATTATATTATTTAAAAATATTTTATAACTTAAAATAACTTACAATTACATATAATAATTATTATAATTCACAACATCGCCATATTGATTAATTTTTGTTTAAAAATAGATATTCAAAAAAAATCTAAATCTATCTACAAAACTTACAAATCATCGATAACAATTTTTATAATTTACCACATCATCACAATAACAATTATTATTATAATAATAATTATTAATATTATTATTCTAATTATAATTATTGTTGTTATTATTATTACAATTATCATTAATATTATTATAATTATTACTATTATTATTATTAGAATTATTATTACTATTATAATTATAATATAATTATTATACTATTATTATTGTTACTCACATTTCCCCTTCTAGAAAGAATCTGGGGAGTAAAATTCTACTAAAGTAATTTAAAAATAATTTTGTCGAGGAAATTGGAAAAATGGTAAATGTGAAAAGCGGTAGGTGAGGTGAGGCTCAGATCTGTAATGTATCAGGCAAGAGGGTGACACCGCCATGGCTGCAACCAACAGTTGCATGAAAAGGAAAGAAGATTAGGTTAACCAATCCATCGATCTCTCACATACCCTCCGGGTTGCCCCGCCAAGATACGGGTCACATTCTCTCACTGCCCGATTAAACTCAGAAAAATTGATTCATCATCACAGCCTCTTGAATATTTGTAGGATCCGTTATTTTAGGAAAGGAAGGAGTATATATATAGATAGAAGTACAGCAGCAGAAGCTGAGTTCACACGCACGCACACACGCACAAAAGGGTTGTTGATTTAACTATCTGCAAAAATGAAATCATAGGCCCAATAAATGAAGGATCGGAAGAAGATCACACAAATTTAACAGAGGGGGCAACCACCCTTTGAAACATCCCTTCCCTCTGGAGCCTCATTCTTTTTTCTGAGTTTTATAAACCCTAACCCTTTCCTCCAACAACTGTATTTATAGTGCCTGTGTTTTGCTTTTCTTCCCCGTTTTGACCTCCTGATGGAGGCATGACATGAGGCGGCCAGGGCAAGAGAATTTGGTTAGTTTTGTTTTTTTCACTACAAAAAATACTGTACAAAATAATTTGTTTGAATCTATCTAATAAAATACAAATGATTTTAAATTTCTCGCTCACTCAATAAATCATCTGGGCCGTCCAAAGTTTGAGATAAATCACACCGTTCATACATCTATCTAATAAAATACATCTATCTATCTAATAATCTAATAATAATTTAATAAAATTCAAATGACTTTAAAATTTTCGCTCACTCAATAAATTATTTTGGTCTTTTAAAGTTTGAGATAAATTATATTGTCCATACAGTGCCAGAGGCACGGGACCCAGCTAGTATAAATATATTACTCATGGGTGGACCCAATATTTATAATCATATTATGTGAGGTACGGGACGGACGGCATATATGCTATGCTATGCTATCAAATTCAAGGCTACTGGTCAATAACAAATCATATAAAGCCTCTGAAAAATAAAATACATCGGTAGAGAATTGTTAGCTTGTTTAATTTACCTTCTGTTTTTAACAATACGAGGTATGAACGAACACCCCAGTTCCGGTTGCCATTTGATCTCCACAAGTTCAAAATCCAGGTGGGTACTGAATTAGAATTCTCACTTTCTGTCCAGTCAAAATAGCTTTGATCCGGTTGAGAGAAGCTGTAATTTGACCTACTTTTTCTCGCCCACAAATGCTTAGAACTGTCCATTCTAGAATCATCATTTTCATCGGCTGTGTTGATCAATAAAAAGAATTCGCCTTTCAAGTTAATTCGGCATTTGGTTGGATTGGAAAGGAATGTAATGGTATGAATTGAATTGAATTGAATTGAAGAATGAAGAGTATTAATTTGGGAGATCTGGCTATGTAGGTATGGGTTACCCCACTTACCCTTAAATGAAGGGATAATTGACGAAAGTTGCTTAATTTGGTTTTTAGTCAGATCAATCGGTAGATGGGTTGGTGAGGTTTCTCCAAATGGATACATATTCATCGAATATGTGAAGTTTCGTTACCCAGTGCAATACTTTACTTGAATATGAAGTTCTTGAATACATTAATTGGCCGCCTTTGTTCTTTTAGAATTGTGCATTCCTCTGGCGTAATTTCCTTCTCCAGTCAACTGCTATTTGTTTTGTGTTATGCAGTTTATGATAGAAATACCATCAATAAATTTTTGCAGATCCCAACCAATGAGAATGGCTTCAATTTGAAATTTTCAAGAGAGGTAATCGGTGGTGTAAGTTTGATGGAGTTGTGGATGACGAGAGGTTTGGTGGGTTACTGGGAATTGGGAATAACAATTTGGTTGTCGGCAGTGGTCATTGGAGAGGAGAAGATTAGGGATTGGAGATTAGAGAATTGTAGAGAAGACTGGCTCTGATACCATTAACAAAGAAGAGAAGATGAAAGAATTTTATTGTATTCCACACTATACTGATTGTTGGGTCATGGTATTTCTCCTATCTTGGACTGGGTAAATTGGGCTCCTTTATTAATTTAATTTATTGGGCTGTTATAATTAAGTCATAGGGCTCATCGGGCCCAATCACTGTACCAGCTTCATTTAATCCTATAAGACCGGGTCGGATCAATAGATTGACCCATTAGACATTTTAATATCTGTTATCTTTGACTTGTGATGATGAAAAAGCATGACAGTTGACCAAAGTTCCTGCCATGCATTAATGTGGATGGGATCATAGCCGGCCGGCGGTAGAAAATAGTGGCAAAAAGCAGTGGATAAACTACATGCAATCGGCAGAGCCCATCAGTTCAGGGGGGTGTCAGGCAGTAGTGGTTGGCACGGTAATCCATGCAGAGACAGTATAACTTAGCAATGAAGCCTTCTCTAACAGGTACGTTCTCATACCTTGAAATATATTGATATCTTCTCACCCATACACACTCGATCAAGCATTATCATCTCTTTAGACACTAGACATTACATTCCTCCATTGTTAACCTTGTGAACACATACTAATTCTCACGCCTGAGCTATTCCCCGACGGAACAGCCGTCAAGCTTGTGGTGTTTATCGTGTTTACTGTGCAGGATCAGGACGTCTTACGTGATTGGGACGTAGCAGAAGATCTTGGCGTTAACATTGGCGCTAGAAGGAGGGGGTTTTTTTAGTTCTAGTGTCATTGAAATTTTCAATCACAATCATTTAACCTGCTTCGGAAGATGATAAGGAGTAGGGATGGTACACCAGAAGGGCAGGCGATGGCTGTTAGTTCATCACTGCCTCGAGTTTTGGTGAAGGATCGTCTGGGTCCTTCTAAAAGTGCTCATGAGAGCACGGCTTCTAAACATAATTCAGGAGATCTCCGTCCGAAGATCCACGGTGGGGCCAGACTAAGATTAGTTTTCGGTGCGGATAAGGAGCGGGATCATGATCAAAGACAGACAGAACGCTCACCAACCAGGACGTATCATAGAAGTGGTCAGGAGGATAAAACCTCCAAGTTGGCGAAGATGGCAGACGAAGCGGATAAAGCTTTGGAAGTTCTATTGAAACAAAGAGAGGATATAGCCGAGCAAATGCTTCGGGTGGCAGAGTTGAGGGACGAAGCATCCAGCCAAGTCCGGTCCGAAAGGCGGATTAGGTATAAGGAGTTGCCGCGGCGAGACGGTAAAGAGCCGGAGCATTCCGCGCATGTTTCTAGAGATCATTCCCGAAGTAGGAGGAAATCGAGGAGCAGAACTCCTGTGGCCTCGAAGAAGGCACTGGTTGTCGTTGGTTCTCAGCATCGAGACAACGATAGACGAAGAAGCAGGTCGAGGGAGATCATGCCCGAGATCGGAGTAAAAGACTATCAGTGTGACCATTCTCATAATAATGACAGAGTTATATATCGGAGTGGATCGAGAAGTCCCACCAGAGCATTAAGATCGACGGGGGTAGGTCGATCCTCTCAAAGACAGAATATTGATCACAAGAAAGGAGTCTCCCCCCAACCTGAAGGCATTGATTTTTTGGTAAAGGAGTTAAAAGAGCTCCGTAAGCAATTGGCTGAGGTCCAGCAAGTGAAAGACGTTCCGGGAAAGAAGGCGTCCCCTTTTTCCTCAGATATCCTCAAAGAGAAGGCGGATATCACTAAAAAACTGTCTCGCATGGAAAGTTACGATGGGACCGGAGATCCTTATGACCATAGCCAGGCGTTCGACCGGACTAATGAACTATTATGACTTTACTGATGCTGCCAAGTGCCACACTTTTGTTACAACATTGAGGAAAGATGCCAGGCAGTGGTTAGAAACTCTACCTTCAGATTCAATATCCTCTTGGACCGAACTTTGTGATAAGTTCTACGCCCGTTTTGGAAGTAACCGAAGAAGAGGAAAGCCCACGGGTTCTCTGGCACAGATCCGGCAGTATACCAGTGAATCTTTGGGACAGTATGTTAAGAGGTTCCGAGAAGAAGTCGGACAAGTATCCGACCTTAATGATCTCCAGGCAGTGGGATTGTTCCAGAATGGGCTGGATCTGGTTAAATCTGAAAAGTTGGTGAAAAAATTGATGTTCCACCATCCGAAGAGTTTGGCCAAAGCCTTTGACAAGGCAGAAGGCTATATTGTTGTGGAAGAACCCATGAACAGCCTGAAACATCCTCCTTCTGATCAATTAAAAGAGACGGTAGCTCCTAAAGTAGAAGTTGATCAGAGGAGGACCGGGGGGGGGGGGTACAATGACCGATTGGAGGGCAGTTCAAAGAAGTATAATAATTCCTAGCGACAAGAAAACAGTCGTCCCCCTGTCGCAGCCCCAAAGGTGAATAAGATCTATACCAAGTTTAACACTGATAGATCGGTAATTCTGGACCAGATCCGAAATCAGCCTTTCTTCGAGTCACCCCGCGATAATTATCGAACAGGACAGGGTAACTCTCGTAAGTATTGTGGATATCATCAAGCTGCAGGCCATGATACTAACGAGTGTTGTAATTTGAAGGATTTTGTGGAAAGGAAGATTAAGGATGGCTTGTTGGTACAGTATGTGGCCACAAACAATTAGCAAAATGTCAACCGTACTGTCCAAACGGTTCAGACGTTTCCAGTACCGCCTCCAAGACATGTCATCGATGTGATAACCGGTGGGTCGGGGGGGAAGTTGATAGGGAAGAAGAGAAGGGCTTATTTGGACTCGGTCATGACTGTGACGGATGCTCCCCTGAAGATTGACAGGCCATTTCCAGGAACCGTCATATCATTCACTGACGCCGATTATCCTTCAGAACCTATTGATCCGCATGAAGGGGCCTTGGTGATCACAGCACAAGTGGGCTCGGTGGACATGAAGCGTATTATGATAGACAATGGGTCTTCGGTAGATATTTTATACGCCCATGCCTATCAGAGGATGCATCTCGATGGACAAAAAATGAAGTCGGGCACGAAGCTCCGCTATACGGTTTCAGCAACGATCCGGTTAAAGTTGCAGGCACTATTGAGCTCCCGGTTTTCTTCGGCACAGCACCCCAGCAGGTAGACATAATGTGCAAATTCTATGTTGTGCACGTAGATTCAGCTTACAATGCTATACTGTGAAGACCTACCTTAACTGCTCTCCAAGCGGTGACTTCCATCCCTCATTTTAAAATCAAGTTCCCCACGCCGCATGGAGTGGGAGAGGTGGCTGGGGACTTGGATTTAGCTCGGCGGTATAACCGGAATGCCGTTCTTTCCTCTGGAGTGGGGGTCAGCAAGCAAAAACAGACTATGGCGATTGAGATTGAGCCCTTCACTGAAAGTAGTTCGGAACCGATGGTGATTCCTGCAGGAAGTACAGAAGAGGTTGAGTTGATCGTTGAAAAGTCGGACAAAACCGTAAAGATTGGTTCGGGACTACCAGAGCCTCTTCAGACGAACCTTATAGAGCTCTTACGCTGTTATGCGGATATTTTTGCATGGGAACCGAAGGATATGCCTGGGGTAAGCCGTAAGATAGCTGAGCATAGTTTGAATGTGGACCCCTCTAAGAAGTCAGTTCGACAAAAAAGGCGGATCTTTGCACCCGAGCGACAGAAGATCATTGATGAGGAAATCGAGAAGCTGCTAGCTGCCGACTTCATTTATGAAATTGATTATCCCGAATGGATGGCGAATGTAGTTTTGGTGCAGAAGTAAAATGGAAAGTGGCGGGTTTGCATCGACTACACAGACCTCAACAGAGCTTGCCCGAAGGACTTTTATCCTCTGCCCCATATCGATCAACTCATCGATGCTACTTCAGGGTATGCTTTACTAAGCTTTATGGATGCTTTTTCAGGTTATCATCAAATATCCATGCTTAAGGAGGACATCTCGAAGACTGCGTTCATTACACACCGTTCGGTGTATGCCTATAAGAAGATGACTTTTGGTCTTATAAATGTCGGAGCCACTTATCAGAGAATGATGAACTTCATCTTCGATAGGCAGCTGGGGAGGAACATGGAGGTCTACGTCGATGATATGATCGTAAAGAGCATGCAGGTTCATAAACATTTGGACGATCTAGAGGAGTGCTTTCAAACTGTTCGTCATCGTCAACTGAGGCTTAATCCGGCCAAGTGCACTTTTGGCCTCGGTGCAGGAAAGTTTTTGGGTTATTTGGTCAGTCAGAGGGGCATCGAGGCAAATTCGGAGAAGATCCAGGCCATTCTTGATATGAAGACTCCTCAGTCGTTCAAGGACGTTCAACGTCTGACTGGCAGGATTGCAGCTTTAAGGAGGTTCGTCGCCAAGTCTGCAGAGCGGTGCCTTCCCTTCTTTAAAACGTTAAAGGGACCAAAGAATGCGAAGACGTTTCAATGGACTTTGGAGTGCGAAGATGCTTTCCAAGGCATAAAAGAGTATCTTTCTTCTGCTCCTTTATTAGTGAAGCCAGTTCCTGCGGAGACCTTATATCTGTACCTTGCAGCAAGTTCGTTAGCGGTTGGAGCGGTACTAGTTCGAGAGATCAGTGGAAAGCAGCATCCGGTCTACTATGTCAGTCATGTTTTGCGAGATGCTGAAACCAGGTATCCGAATATTGAAAAATTTGCCTTTGCTCTAATAATTGCTAGCAGAAAGCTTCGACAGTATTTTCAAGGTCGGCTCCTGGTCGTCTACACGGATCAGCCATTAAAGAAGGTAATGGGAAGACCAGAAGTTTCCGGGAGGCTAGCGGCGTGGACTATGGAGTTGTCCCAGTTTTTCATCGAATATCATCCCCGAACAGCTATCAAAGGTCAGGCCTTAGTCGATTTTATTGTTGAATGTACGTTCACCGAAGCTGATGTAGAGTTGCCAGAAGCTGAGTCATCTGATCGAGCAGTGGCGGTCCTTCAACAAGGTCAGAATGCTTGGACTCTATATGCGGATGGTTCCTCCACTCTGACTGTCAGTGGGGCAGGTATCATCTTGACAAGTCCAGACGGATTTAAAGTTCAGCAGGCCATTAGATTCGGATTTAAAGCAACAAACAACGAAGCTGAATATGAAGCAGTGTTGGCCGATGTTCGATTAGCCAAGAGTCTAGAGGTCCAGAAGCTCATCATTTACAGTGACTCACAGTTGGTCGTCAAGCAGCTGTCAGGAGATTATGTGGCTCGTGGAACTCGAATGATCAAGTATCTGGCGGAATTAAAGGACCGACTTCAGTATTTCGCTTCGTATAAATTTCAAGGCATAGAGTGAAATGACAATTCCATCGCCGATGCACTGTAGAAATTGGCTACTACGGATATCGATGTTTTCAATGGATCAGTTTACTTGGAGATTCTGCAGCAGCCGAGTGTTCAGCATGAAGCAGTGATGTGTATCGAGCGTTCTAACTGTTGGATGACCCCCTATATCGAGTATTTGGCAAATGGCGTCCTACCTTCGGATCAAATACTGGCAAAAACGATCAAGTATAAAAGTGCCAATTTTGTCCTTATTGATGGAGATCTGTATCGATTGGCTTTTTCCTCACCGTTATTGAAATGCCTGGTCCCATCTGAGGCGGAATATGCTCTTCGGGAAGTTCACGAGGGTATTTGCGGGGATCATATGGCTGCTAAATCTCTAGCTTACAAAGTACTTCGGCAAGGATACTACTGGTCTACGATTTTTAAAGAAGCTACTGAGTATGTCAAGAAATGCGAAAAATGCCAACTCAACAGTCCGATCCCACATCAGCCACCTGAAGAGTTATACTCGATTTTATCTCCTATACCCTTCGCTGTCTGGGGGTAGATATATTGGGTCCGTTGCCTAAAGCTAAAGGTCAGGTTAGCTTTCTCATAGTTGCCATTGACTACATGACCAAGTGGGTAGAAGCGAAGCCACTTCGGTTAATAACGGAGCAAGAATGTCTGAAGTTCATAAAAGAGTCCGTAGTGTTTCGCTTCGGAATCCCCAAAGTATTGATATCGGACAACGGACGCCAGTTCGTGGGATCGAAGTTCGAGGCATTTTTAAAAGAGCTGGGAATTCAGCATAAGAAGACTTCGGTGGCTCATCCTCAGTCAAATGGGCAAATTGAGGTGACCAACAGGACGCTGTTGAATGGGATCAAACGCAGGCTGGATGAAGCTAAAGGAAGATGGCCAGAAGAACTGCTCAACGTGCTATGGGCTTACCGGACTACGCCGAGGACCACTACGGGAGATTCACCTTTTCGACTAGCTTATGGTACTGATGCCTTAGTCCCCGTCGAAATTGGATCTCCAAGTCTTCGGGTAAGCCAGTACAAAGAGATCTACAATGATGAAGGACTGAAGACCAATTTGGATCTACTAGAAGAGGTCAGAGGGGTTGCCCTACTTAAATTAGTTGCCTATCAACGAAGAGTAGCTAAGCACTATAACAAAGGAGTTAAGCTTCGCAGATTCGAAGTTGGAGACTTCGTCCTCAGAGAAACCGAAGCTTCTACACCTCAAAACACTGGAAAGTTAATGCCAAACTGGGAAGGGCCGTATGAGGTGATCGAAGTGTTAAAGCCGGGCACTTATCGGTTGAGGTCATTGGATGGCTCCGAGATCAAAAATACTTGGCATGCTAGCAGACTTCGGAAATACTTTCAGTATAGATCAAGTTAAGTCATCAGAAGTCTGTATATTATTATTCATTATTAATAAAAAGTTACTTTTTCACTATTGATCCTGGTCCTATTTGTCCTATGGTCACTATGTTGTAAGGAGGTATGGTAGGACTCGCTGGCCATTCGATGGCAGCCCATTTGTTTGTCTACCCCGAGTGGTAGACAAAGGATCCTATATTGATTTTGCCAGGGTGGTAAGTCAATGGTCACTATTGGTCCTGGTCCTATTTGTCCTATGGTCACTATGTTGTAAGGAGGTATGGTAGGACTCGCTGGCCATTCGATGGCAGCCTATTTGTTGTTCTACCCCGAGTGGTAGACAAAGGATCCTATATTGATTTAGCCAGGGTGGTAAGTCAATGGTCACAATTGGTCCTTATATCTTGGTCCTTATATCTTGGTCCTTATATCTTGGTCCTTATATATTGATCTTTATATCTTGGTCCTTATATAAATGTTTCACCCCGAGTGGTAAATAAGCGACCGATCTCACACTTTGGAACCGATAAGTATGTATTACTTTATCTTATTTAAGTGTTGAGTTCAGTTCATTCAGTTCAGTTAAGTTAAATTCTGTCCGTGAAATTTAATTCACTTCGTCTCATGCATTAATCATTATATGTTTTAATTGATTCACTGCATGGGTTCATTTTTACTGATATTGAATTATTGAAAAGGAACTAACCGAAAACAAATTAAGGGAATCACAGATCCATCATCAGGAAAACTAAATCATTCGTCCGATCTATTTACTCGTAAACTAAATACACTAATGAAAAACATTAACAATGTCAATACATAAAATTTTATACATATTTCAAAAGACAAACAGCTTAAACATAAACATAAGGCAGAATGAAAGCAGGAGGATCAGCTAGGCACCACCTTCGTCTTCGGAGTTGAGCAAAGCTGGATCCAGTTGAACAGCAGATAACTTTTCTTTGCCTCGTTCTCGGCAGTCTTCATAGCCTTTCGAGTAAACCTTCATGATATCAACGTTAAGTTCGTCCGAATCCCTGTATTCTGCCTGGATCTGCTTTTTCATTTCTTCAGTCAAAAGGGGACCCCTTCCCTCAAGCTCCTTTATTTTGTGGTGAAGTTTGTGGCGTTTATTTTTATGTCTCCGCTCTTCATCCTTGGCCTTCGATTGAGCCTCACCAAGTTGTATAGCCAGACTTCGGTTGGCTGAAGAAAATTCTTCATTTTTGGCTTTCAACAACAGATTTTCTTCAACCAGGCCGGCGTTCATATCAGTCAGAGTGCGTTGGCTGGCTTCGGAAGCGGCTAAACCATCTCTTGTGTCCCTTAGCTCATCGTCAGACGTCTTTAGGTCCATATTGGCCCGATTTAGATCTCGTTGGAGGCCATCGATGGTGTAAAGAGCGTTTTCTTTGTCCTCCCTTTCTCAGGCCAAGGTCGATCTCAGCATATTAATCTCTTGTCGCATGAAATCTTCCTCGGCCTCTCCATTTATATGCCTTGGACGTAAACGTCCGAAGACAGCATTGGCCTGCATATGTTCAAAAAGAATTCCAGTCAGTATTCAGATATCCAAACAAGAACAGAGGTAGAACATAAAGGAATGGTTATTTACCTTAGCTAGATAGCTCATTCCTTCGTCAAGTAGATTCCCATCCGTGTGATTACTGAATCGATGATCGTCAGTGTCCCTCACAAAGGCCCCGAACAGGTCGAATGGAAAGTTAGCATTAAATCTGGGCCACAGAGTCGGAGACCCCATGGCCTCAGCATGATAACCCTGACCTGAAGGACCGGGTCTTTCAGGCGAGGGTCTCGACCTATTTGGGGAAGGAGCGGATTGTTCAGGAGGGGTAGGTTCAGGTTCAGGTTCCGCGTACACGGTTTCGGGGGAAGGAATTTTGTTTTGGTGAGGTTCCTGGGAAGGAGCTGTAGATGCAGAGCTCGGATGGCTATCGGGAGTGCGCTTCCTCTTCCTTGACAGAGTTGGGATGGCTTCATCCTGATCACCATCTTCTGTCATCTGTATTTCTACAGGCGGTACGAAGGGATGGATGATCGAAGACGGGGGCACCCTAAGCTCTTCGGCCGTTAGAGGTGTTACTTTGCTCTTCAATTTTTTGATTCGGAGGATGCTTCTTCGATCAGGACGATCTAATAAGCCTCCTCCTCGGGGTATGGATGCGGTGGATGGCTCAACTTCTGGAGTAGGTGCAGGGGGAGTTGGCAAGGGTGTTGATCTTGGCTTTCTTATTGCCCTCCTCTTCTGACGAGGATGGAGGGTCTCTTCTGGAACTGGAACCTCATCGACTTCTGGTTCGTCAGTTCCTGAACTCGTCTGTATGGATTTCTGGGATTGGTTCGGCTTCGGGAACAGCTTCTGTTGTCACAGTTTCGACAGCTTCCGAAGACCTCCCAGACAAAAAATCTTCAAACTCTCTTATTTCTGAAGAACTTGGTTTGATCAGAGACACTGCATAACCAAGTAGTTCTGTTAGAACCCGTATTATAAAAGCATTCTCAAAAAATCCTTATATACATATAAAATAGGTTGATACTTACATTTATGGTCATATAACCATGCTTGTTTCGAGAGAAGTCCGTATTTCCACTCCTCCTTAGGGAAATTATCGAAAAATTCCATCATTTCAACTTCCCTTTCTTCAAAATGTCTCCGAAGTCAGCAGAGATCTTCTCGTCAGTGGCCCAGTTAGGAAGAGAAGAAATTTCGGGACCTTTGACGAAGAACCACTTCTCGTGCCATCCTCTGTTGCTCGAAAAAGTGTTTACTAGGGAACGCCTCTCGAATTTTTCTCCAGATTTTGGGGTTTGTTTGCTAAGAGCCTTAAATCCCTTCTCTCTAGATTGGATTATCTTGTATATAGTGAAAAAGAAGTCCAGAAAAGGTTCAACACCCAATTCATGGCAGAATGCCACGAAGGCCAGGATGTGAATGTATGAGTTCGGTACCAGTTGGGCGAACCCTATCCCTAAGAACCCCAACAAGGTTACTATGAAAATATGTAGAGGAAAACGAACCCCTTTTTCCAACAGTGTCATAGGAACGGCCGTCCAACCTTCTGGCCGTTGGTACATTTTCTCGCCGGATCGGGGAACCCTGACAGCATGGGTATCCGGGATGTGGTATCGAGTCCGGATCCTCTTCAGTTCCTCCTCTGTGATGATAGAGGGAGTATTGGCATGTGAGAAGCGTTCTGTGCTCCTGTAGTACTCAGAGGAAGACTTAGGGTTTTTTGGGAGAGCATTTTTGTAGGATTTCGCCCCCTTTGGGTTCGAGGTTGACGATCCTTCACGGGCATTGATAGAACTTGGTGGAACAACGGTAAGTGGGGTTACCAGTATAGGAGAGCTTTGATCAGGATCATGGGAGGCCATTGTTGACGGTTTTCAGAGGGAAAAAGAAAGTGCAGAGGAACAGAGAGTTCAGAAGGCGCTCGAATTTCAAATGGGCAGGTAAAATTGTCAAAATTGGTAAAGTTACCTTTTGTACTGGCGGTTACACGTTGTCCAAAGGCCGGCTCATTAAATGTTAGTAATGATTCATAATTTGAATGGGAAGGGTCCGGTTCCGGGTTCATGCATCTATTAGATTGGGCTTTCCTGGATTGGGCCTCCTTTTATTCCTCCTTTCATTTCGTACACTTTAATTATCTCCTACCATTAGTCTTTAGTAAATTATCCTGGACCACTCATAATTTTCCATTAAACATTCTGTTTAACAAAAAACTAGGGGGCAAGGTTGGGTCATGATATTTCTCCTATCTTGGGCCGGGTAAATTGGGCTCCTTTATTAATTTAATCTATTGGGCTGTTATAATTAAGTCTTAGGGCTCATCGGGCCCAATAACTGTACCAGCTTCATTTAATCCAATAAGACCGGGTCGGATCAATAGATTGACCCATTAGACATTTTAATATCTGTTATCTTTGACTTGTGATGATGAAAAAGCATGACAGTTGACCAAAGTTCCTGCCATGCATTAATTTGGATGGGATCATAGCCGGCCGACGGTAGAAAATAGTGGCAAAAAGCAGTGGATAAACTACATGCAATCAGCAGAGCCCATCAGTTCAGGGGGGGTGTCAGGCAGTAGTGGTTGGCACGGTAATCCATGCAGAGACAGTATAACTTAGCAAGGAAGCCTTCTCTAACAGGTACGTTCTCATACCTTGAAATATATTGATATCTTCTCACCCATACACACTCGATCAAGCATTATCATCTCTTTAGACACTAGACATTACATTCCTCCATTGTTAAACTTGTGAACACATACTAATTCTTACGCCTGAGCTATCCCCCGACGGAACAAGCCGTCAAGCTTGTGGTGTTTATCGTGTTTACTGTGCAGGATCAGGACGTCTTACGTGATTGGGACGTAGCAGAAGATCTTGGCGTTAACACTGATACAATTACATGTATATTATATATTCACCAATGATACTCAAAACTATCTAAACTAGGAAAGATTACAGACAAATATAAATAGAATATTTAAACAGATAATTTGCACTAATTAAGGTACTCACATTCATCTTCCGAGTCAGTCGGCCTTTGTTCCCGGCTTTGGATGGGTTTGTAATTTGTTGCACTAATTAATGTTTTTTTATATAAAAAAATGTCATCAACTTTATTCATCAAACTGCAAGTACAATCCGTTAATCATGCGCAGTTGGTCATAGTTGCCGTTTCAGACGAAGAAAAGTAAAATCCCACGACTTTCGTTTAACATTAATTAGGAGTATAATTAACTATTCTTGTTAAGCTAACACCGAGAAGTTTTCATAAATACTACTCCCTCCGTTCCTAATATAAATCGTTTTAAAAAAATATTTTTGTGCCTTAGTATAAATTGTTTAAAAATTTTAAATAAGCATTAATTACTTAGTTTTTAATATTATTCTAAATATTAAATATATCTTTAATTTTCTCACTATTTTCTGTTTAATAAATAACAATCTCTTATTTCAATTAATATAGACAATTGATATTATAGTTAATGCTATATAATTATTATCTTAATACTTATGCACAATCTTAAAACGACCCCTATAAACAGAGGGAGTACTAATTAAGTAGGACTTTGACGAGTAGTATAAGATTTAAAAGCTCCGAGTATAAAATATCTTCAGCTTTTACCACTAGAAAGTTGGAAAATGAATTAAGTTGAGCAATGCCCTATAGTTCCAATACATATACACTAGAAATGCATAAATATAGATGTTAACGCCAATATTTTTTCACGCGCCTCAATCACGTAACACTCGTCTATATTCTACACAGTAAACACAACAACACCAAAAGCTTGACGGCTTCGACTGTCAGGGGATAGCTCCGGCGTGAGAGTCAGTACAGACGATCACAAGGTTAACAATGGAGGATAAAATCTCTAGTGTATTGAGAGAGAGAGAATTATCAGTTGTTAGTGCGTATACCTTTTTCTTGAAGACTTCCTTGCTATGTTATGCTCTCTAGCCCGGTTTACCGTG
Source organism: Panax japonicus (assembly GCA_020205505.1). Lineage (NCBI taxonomy): Eukaryota > Viridiplantae > Streptophyta > Magnoliopsida > Apiales > Araliaceae > Panax > Panax japonicus. Next base: position 54,049,555 of record CM035112.1, on the reverse strand, counting down.
CCACCCACTACCTCTGACATAACCCCCTGATCTGATGGTTTATGCCGACTGGGTACAGTCCACCCACTACCTGTAGTCACTGTTTGCTACGGCCGGCCGTCCAAGAATCCCATCCACATTAATGCATGGCAGATACAATAGTCAGCTGTCATATTTTTTTATCATTATCGGTCAAAGATGGAGATATTTAATATTTAATGAGTCAGCCCACTAATCCGACCTGGTCTTATAAGGACTCAACAGGAATAAGATGGTGACTAAGCCCAATAACTTTTAGGACCCAATAGTGGAGACCCAATGGACTAGCCAAATAAATAAGCCCAACCCATTCGGCCCAATAGGAGAAATATCATGACCCAACATTGCCCCCTAGTTTTTTTTATTAAACAGACTGTTTATTAGGAAACTATAAACGATCTATGATATGAAAATTTTAATAGGATCAAAAGAGGCCCAAACTGACATTTATCAAGGCCCAAATGGTAAAAAATCAAAATAATAAGGTAGGTAGGTTGAAACCGGAAGCCCAATATGAAAGACCCAAACTGATAAATATCTAAGGCTGGAACCGGACACTACCCCTTCCAATTCCTCATCATTACCAGAAATTAAATGTGCCGCCTTCGTAATTCGTGCAACTGTCAATATAAAAAGTAAAATTTTCCAAAATTGACGGTTTTACCTGCCAATTTGAAATTCAGACGCCTGAGCTTTTGATTTCTCCCCTCCAAACTCTCTTCTTCTCTGCAAAGTCTCGACAATAGTGACCCTAAATTCCAACCAGAGTTCTCCTCTCCGTGTAACCCCAATCACAACTGTCCCACCTAGCCCTAACCCCACTGAAGAAGCTTCGGGCCAAAACCTTAAGGCCTCGAGTCCAAGTAAGAAATCCCTACCTCCGAAATCTCTTCCTAACCCCTCTGAATTTTTCAAGAACAAAGACCAATATCCCTATGCCAACACTCCTTCTGCTGTTTCTGAGATTGAGTTGCTGAAAGATTAAAGCTCGTTATCATATCCCCGACACCTATTTAATAAGATCCCCCAAGCCTGATGAGAAGATATACCAACGTCCAGATGGATGAACGGCTGTTTAGTGACCTTACTTGAAAAGGGGGTTCGTTTCTCTCTTCACATTTTCTTGGTTACCCTCCTAGGGTTCATTGGTGTTGGGTTCGCCCAACTGGTTCCAAACTCATACATCCACATCTTAATATTCATAGCTTTCTGCCATGAATTAGGCTCTGTTCATAGCTTTCTGCCATGGGGTAGAGGATAGAAGTCCTTCGGACAGGCTCTGTTCAGGTCCGTGTAGTCGATGCAAACCCGCCATTTTCCATTCTGCTTCTGCACCAACAGTTCCTTAGCCATCCACTCGGGATAGTCGATCTCAAAGATGAAGTCAACAGCTATCAGCTTGGCAATCTCTTCATCAATGATCTTTTGACGCTCAGGTGCAAAGATTCGCCTTTTCTGCCGAACTGGCTTCTTTGATGGGTCTACATCAAGTCTGTGCTCAGCAATCTTCTGGCTGACTCCAGACATATCCTGAGGTTCCCATGCAAAGATATCCGCATAACAGCGAAGAAGTTTCATAAGGTATGTCAGAAAAGGTTCCGGTAAACTCGAACCTATCTTCACTGTTTTGTCCTTCTTCCCAAGGACAAGCTCGATGTCCTCTGTCTCTCCTGCTGACATGACCAATGACTCTGAATTGCTTTTAGTGAATGGCTCAATCTCTATCGTCATGGTCTGCTTTTGCTTGCTAACCCCTACTCCCGTTGCAATCACGGAATTCCTATAACATCGTTTGGCCAGGTCTAAGTCCCCTGCTACCTTTCCAACTCCATGGGCCATGGGGAACTTAATTTTAAAATGATGGATGGAAGTCACTGCTTGGAGAACAGTCAAGGTAGGTCGTCCCAGTATGGCGTTATAGGCCGAATCTACATGCACAACATAAAATTTATATGTTATTTCTACTTGTTGTGGAGCAGTACCGAAGATAACCGGTAGCTCAATAGTTCTTGCCACTTTGACTGGATCGTTGCTGAAGCCATATAGGGGAGCCTCCTGTCCAACCTCCATCTTTCGCTCATCAAGATGCATCCTCTGATAGGCATGGGCATACAGAATATCCATAGAAGACCCGTTGTCTATCATCATTCGCTTAATATCAACCGAACCCACTTGTGCTGTGATCACCAAAGCTCCTTCATGGGGTTCGATGGGCTCCGAAGGATAATCTGCATCACTGAAGGATATAACTGTCCCTGGAAACGGTCTATCGATCTTCGGGGGAGCACCCGCCACGGACATGACCGAATTCAGATATCCCCTCATCTTCTTCCCCACCAGCTTCCCTGCTGTCCCACCGGTTATTACATCAACGACGTGCCTTCGTGGTGGTGTTGGAGCAGTTTGGACGGGTGGAACCGTTTGAATCGTCTGTACAGTATGGTCAACATTCTGCTGATCTTGTTGGTCCCTCCCGACTACATATTGAACCTGTAAACCGCTTTGAACCTTCATATCCACAAAATCTTTTAAATTGCAACACTCATTAATGTCATGACCTACAGCTTGATGATAACCACAATATTTTCGAGCATTGCCTTGTCCTGGCTTATAGTTATCACGAGGTGGTTCAAAGAATGGTTGGCCTCTGATATGATCCAAAATCACCAACCTATCCGTATTCAGTTTGGTGTAAACCTTGTTTACCTTCGGGGTGGGAGCAAGTGGGCGACTACTCCCATGTCGCCATATGTTGTTATACTTCTTCGAGCTGCCCACTGACCGATCATTATACCTTCCTACCTTCTTATGATCGCCTTCAGCCTTAGGAGTATCTACCTCCTTCATTCGATCCGAAGAAGGACGTTTCAGACTATTCATAGCATCCTCCACCACAATGTAGCCTTCTGCTTTGTCAAAAGCTCCGGCCAAGCTCTTCGGATGGTGAAACATCAGCTTCTTCACCAACTTTTCGGACTTCACCAGATCTAGCCCGTTCTGAAACAACTCTACAGCCTGAAGATCATTTAGGTCGGACACTTGGCCAACGGCTTCTCTAAACCTCTTCGCATACTGGTCCAATGACTCATTGGTAAACTGTCAGACCTGTGCTAAAGAACCCGTAGGCTTCCCTCTTCTTCGATTGCTCTCAAAACGAGCATGAAATTTATCACACAGCTCGGACCATAACGAGACCGAGTCCGCATGTAAAGTTCTCATCCACTGCCATGCATCATTCCTTAACGTTGTAACAAACGTATGACACTTGGCAGCATCGGTAAAATTATAATAATCCATCAGCTGATCGAACGTCTAGCTATGGTCATAAAGGTCTCCATACCCATCGTAACTCTCCATATGAGGCAACTTCTTGGTGGTGTCTGCCTTTTCCTTAAGAATGTCCGAGAAAAAAGGGGACGCCTTCTTTCCCGGAGTATCTTTCACCCGTTGAACCTCAGCCAACTGCTTCCAGAGCTCCTTCAACTCCTTTACCAAGAAGTCCACACTTTCTGGCTGCGAGAAGATCTCTTTCTCCTGAATAACCTTCTGCTTCTGAGTGGATCGACCTCCTCTGTCTGATCCCACTGCCTTTGATGGGCTTCTGGACTTACTTCGGCGCGTGGCCCTGTCATCGCAGTGAGAGTGCTCATGACATTGCTCTCCCCTTCTACTATCTGGCACGATCTCCCTCGACCTACTCCTATGTCTGCCACCATCTCGACCTCGAGAACCAACGACAATAAGTGTCCTCTTCGATGCCTCAGGAGTTTTGCTCCTCGATCTCCTTCGATCATGAGAACGGCCTTGAGACACATGCATAGAATGTTCCGGCTCCTTCCCCTCTCGTCGTTGTACCTCCTTATGCCTGCTATGCCTCTCGGACTGGACATAAGTAGACGCCTCGTCTTTCAGATCGGTAATCCGAAGCATCTGCACAACTATATCTTCCCTCTGCTTCAGAAAAACCTCTAAAGCTTTATCTACCTCCTCTGCCATCTTCGCCAACTTGGCAGTTTTCTCATCTCGACCATTTCGGTGGTGAGTTTTAGGTGGAGAACCCTCCACATGCCTCCGATCCTGATCACGGTCTTTATCATCAGCAAACACCAACCTCCGTCTGGCTCCGCCATGAGCTCTCGGACGTGAACCCTTGGAATCACGTTTGGAAGCAGTGCTCTCACTCTCATAAGCACTCTTTGAAGGACCCAGACGATCCTTAACAGAAATGTGTTGGACATATGAGCTTACAGCCCTCGGCTGTCTTTCCGGTGTATCTGCTCTACTCCTCATCATCTTCCGAAGTAGAATAAATGAAAACTTGTGATTGAAAAACTCAATGACACTAGAACACAACTCTCCTTCTAGCGCCAATGTTAACGTCAAGATCTTTCCACGCGCCTCAATCACGTAACACGCGTCTATATCCTGCACAATAAACACGACAACACCAAAAGCTTGACGGCTACGACCGTTGAGGGATAGCTCCGGCGTGAGAGTCAGTACAAGCAATCACAAGGTTAACAATGGATGATAAAATCTCTAGTGTATTGAGAGAGAGAGAATTATCAGTTGTTAGTGTGTATACCTTTTTCTTGAAGACTTCTTTGCTATGTTATGCTCTCTAGCCTGGTTTACCGTGACACCCACTACCTCTGACACAACTCCCTGATCTGATGATTTCTGTCGACTGGATACAGGTAACCCACTACCTGTAGTCACTGTTTGCTATCGCCGAGCGTTCAAGAATTTCATCCACATTAATACATGATAGATACAATAGTCAACTGTCATATTTTTTTATCATTACCGGTTAAAGATGGAGATATTTAATATTTAATGGGTCAGCCCACTAATCCGACCCGGTCTTATAAGGACTCAACAGGAATAAAATGACGACTAAACACAATAACTTTTAAGACCCAATAGTGGAGACTTAATGGACTAATTAAATAAATAAGTTCAACCAATTTGACCAAATAGAAAAAATATCATGACCCAACAATAGAGATATGAGGAAAGCTAAGGCTCAGATTTGTAATATATCAGGCAAGAAGGGTGACACCGCCATGGCCGCAACCAACAGTTGCATGAGAGAGAAAGAAGACTAGATTAACTAATCGATCTCTCGCATACCCTCCGAGTCACCCCGCCAAGATACTGGTCACATTCTCTCAATGCCCGATTTAACTCAGAAAATTGATTCATCATCACAGCCTCTTGCGTAGTTTTTCTTTTCTTTTCTTTTTGACAAGCCTATGGCTCTTATATAGTAGTACTAGCAGCAGGTAGAAATATCAGTTTCCTATATATATATATACACACTCTAGAGGGTTGTTGATTTGGGTAACTGGAAAATGAAATCATAGGCCCAATAAATGAATGATCGGAAGAAGATGATTCAATTTAACAGAGAGGGGCAACCACCCTTAGAAACTTCCCTTCCCTCTGGAGCCTCATTCTTTTTTTTCTGAGTTTTTCATGCCCTAATTTTTGCCCCCTACAACTCTGGTTAAATAAGTGCCCTGTTTTGTTTTTCTTCCATAAGGGTACTTTCGTCACTACATTTTTGAGCGCTTGGGTATCTCAGTATTCTGTAACACTTGCCACTTGGTTAATAAAATAATAGTGTCATTGTTTTACTCAAGATTAATTATAAAGAAAAATAGTACTACTATACACATTCATAAATATTTGAATTACGATTATAATGAAAGTATATGCTATAAAATATAATAAATTAAAATGAGATTTTTTTAATTTTTACATATTACATGTATGCACATGTCGTAATTATAATTCGACTAAAAATTATCATAATAACACGTCAACAATTTTACAAGATTTAATAATATAAAATTAAAATTTTATCGCAAATTTTAGAGTGGGAGTATATTAATGTTAGTGAGTCCAATTTGTATGTGTTACAAGTAGGAATATAAATGTAACCTTTTCAATTAGGCGAGTATAAGGAAGTTGCAGTGATACAACCAATAAACTTATGAATTTCCCCTTCTTTTTATTCAGGACACCCTTCTTGTATTTAACCATGTACTGTGGATGGCCAATTTCACATTCAAGAAAAATCAGTGTAAATAAGAAATTGGTGTATGGTGCGAATGTGTGAATAAACAGTAAAGACTCATAGCCGTTGATCTGATGAATACTAAATATTGCACATTTCATGTCATGTGGCTCGATCTAAAACCAAACAAGCAATGACCTATTACTTAACTATCATTTCTCTGTAATAAACTTATAAAAATGAATGTATGTATGGGTGGGTGGCATGTATAGTATATATAGACCGACCATGGACCATGGTCATCATCGATTAGCTCTTGTTAATTTGGTACCGGTTCTTCCTCCTTCCTGCAATAGCCATTCGGAATATATAATAATGCAAGTCGTAAAACATTTGAAAATTTTCCATAAAAAAGAAAAAGAAAAAGGAAAGCAGTACTTACTGGGCTTATTATTTCTTCTTCGAGATTTGAGATTAATGTCAGGAATGAACACCCCAGTTCCATTTATATTCCCATTTCTCCACAAGTTCAAAATCCAATTGGGTTCTGAATTATTGGTATTGTCATTCTCTGTCCAATCGTAATATCTTCCTGGGGATTTCGCAGCGCTGAAGCCATTAATATTATGGACTGAGCTACGTTTTGTGAACCTTGAAATCTTGTTTCTCTGATCATCATCATATCTGTCTTCTTCTTCATCATCTGTTGTTAATAGCAATATCTGCTTTCTAAGTTCTGCATAGAAAGAATCGTCGTCGTCGCCACTGTTTTCATAATTAAGATCCATGTTTAGCTGAAAACGTAGTGTGCTTAATGTGACTAGGTAGCTAGCTAGCTAGTCCACGAGAAATTAAGAGAAATCTAATAAGACTTGGGTTCAGAATTACGTTCGGCATGATTAAATATATAGTAAGAAATATGTGGTTTGTTTGTGGTCAATTTTCAAGGTCAAATGGAAGCTAGCTGGTTCCGTAAGATTACTCCAAATGGAGGGAGCCAAGTGTATTTATGTTTGTAGCATTTACTTTCTTTATCAACAATTTAATCCTACATTGGCTGCTTCTCTCTTCTCTTGTGAAGAAGGCTCCTCTGTTTCTTATTTCTCTTTCCTAATAACGTGGACTTGTGCATTGGTTTTAATCAGTTGCTGCCGCGGATAATATCAAATTCAATTCATCCATCTCACTCAACATTATACTATATGTTTATGTCTATATATATAGAGAGAGAGAGAGAGTGAGAGAGAGTTATCTCTAATTAGTACTCCTCGTTTCCGAAACAAAACAAAAAAAGAAAACTTTTAAGATTTTTTTTTGGGTTGATGATAATATAAAATAACTCAATGCCTTCAAGTTTAACTTAATAAATAACTATATATCGTACCACCATGGCTAATTTACACATTTATTATATTTAAATACGAAAGAAAAATATATCTTAAAATAAACAAAATTTTGTAAAATGAGATTATTATTATTATTATTATTATTATTATTATTATTATTATTACCAACCATTGTATATTGTGATAATGAAGCTGAGCGCTATTGGTATAATGATATGGCTAGCACCTAGCAATCTTGTTTTTTATGATCGGACCAAACACATTGAATTGGATTGCCATTTTGTTAGAGAAAAGGTCAAAGATGGGATTGTTGTTCCTATATCCTCAGCACATCATCTCGTTGACATTTTAACCAAGCTAGGTACTTGATCGCAATCCTCATTGGTTCCTCTTATCCAAGATGAATGTGCACATGCATCCATCTGGCCCTTCATCTTGTGGTGGGAAGGTAATACAGATTGCAATGCTACAGAGAGCAGTCAAACAACAGTCAAGATAATGTTCATATTAAAGTCACAAGTGATCCAATGTTTAAACAAAACTGCAAGAACATATGGGAACATGGGTAACTGATCATCATAGTTTCTGCTCAAAACTCAAGTCAACAACTAACTAGTTAGATATAGACTGCTGGCAATGTATAGAAATAGATACATATTTGTTTGTATAGATATTTTTGAGAGAATAGTACATATTCATGTTATATATATTTTATATATATATATTAGATTAGTTAACTTGTTTTGTTCTTGAGCTATACAATAAACATATTATAGAGGCTAGAAGTATAAAACTACAGGTGGATAATTTTAAATTAAGGTTGACTAATCAATTGGACAGGCTTAAAAATAAAATTTATGGAAACTGTGAAGCTGTGACTGTTGTTGTGAGCGGCATGTAGACCATAAATTGATGCCGCATTTAACTTGGTCTGTTTACTGCCAATAAAAATAAGAAGTCTTGTAATTTTAATAAATGCGAATAAAATAAGAAATCTTAAAGAATTTAAGGGTCAACTTAAGTGGCAGTGGGCTTCACAATCACAAGTTTGTTTTATAGGCACATGAATTTAATTTTGTTCATAAATTACTTTGGTTGGAGTTTGGACATCAGACCTGGCAAACGGGCGGGTCGGGCCGAGCCAGGTCGAGTGCGGGTCGGGCCAATAGCGGGCCGGACCAAAAAGGTCCGAATTTTGGTGGGCTGAAAATGGTCGGTCTGTGGCCCGTGGTGGGCAGGCCCGGCCCGCGGGCATTCAACTTTAATTTTTTTTGCACTCTTTGCTAGACAAGAAATAATAATAATAATAATAATAATAATAAATATTAAAAATAATAAAATAATTAATAATAAACAATAATACAAACAAACACGATAAACAACTCTCACAACCCACAAGTAGTAAACAAATAATGATAAAAAATTAATCAATATTTAACCTTCCTAGAGTTATTTGTATGTGCTGCAAGTCAATATCATTATATCAAGCCAGTAACAAATGATTGATATAAACATTATTTTCCCTTATAAAAAGGTATCTTGTTTTAGAGATAGGAGGTTTATTTCGGTCACTGTAATTGAAAATAAGCTTCAAGAATTTGGTTTTAGTTCTTAACTGTATTAATTTTAACTTATGTGTAGTAGTAGTTTTTATTTTATATTATTTTCATTTATTCTTAGTTAATCAGTTTGTTCCTTTTAACATATGAACTTATGAAGTGATTATTTTCCTTTTAAATTTTTAACTAAGGGTTATTTTCTGTTGAGTTATTGTTAGTTAATTCTATGAAATTAATAAGAAATATAATTTGTTTAATTTTAAATTGCATTGCTAATTAAATAATTAAATTTTAATACTTAGTATGATGATGAAACTAAGTGGGACTAAGCTCAGTTGGTTTGAACTCTTATTTATTTACTTACAAGTCTTGTGTTCAAGCCTCACAACCCACAAGTAGTAACATTTTATTTTAAAAAAAAATTCATAGGTGGCGGACGGGCCGGGCCAAAAAGGCCCGGATTTTCATGGGCTTAAAAACTGCGGCCCAAAGTCCGAATTTTGGCGTGCTTGCCGGCCCGGCCCACGGACTTTGGGCTCGTTTGCCAGGTCTACTAGACATGTAAACACTCGTAAATAATCAAAAATTAAAGTCTACATTAATCTACTTATTGATTAGATCATCCCTATTTACATGTTATCCATTTACCGTTTTAGTCCTTTTACGTGGACATGTTTATTGGACATTTTTCAATTTTTTTATTTTTTTTTGGCTCGTGACTCCCTAAAAATGTATAGTATTTATTATAACAAGAATTTTTATAAAATATAGTGTTTTAGGTATTATTTAGATACATATACAAAAATAGGGTATAACTCTGTTTTTATATATGTATCCATATTACACCTAAAACACTATGTTTTATAAAAAAAATTGTTAGAATAAATACTATACATTTTTTGAGAGTCATAAAAAAATAATAATTGGAAAATGTCCAATTTTTCGGTCTAAAAAACTGGTCTGCCAAGACTTTTCCTTACCGTTTATATATATATATATATACACACACACACAGAGGATCCAGTTCGGGATCCCGGACTGGTCCTAAAATTCGGATCTAATTTTTTTTTTATTTTTTTTTTGAAACAACTAAAAAAAAATTATGGAATTAGAATTTTTACATAATACAGTATTTTGGGTGTGTTTTTAATACCTATACCAACCAATGTATGTACAATCTGCCGAGACTGTACAGAAATATTTTGGTATAGGCATCCAAATCACACTAAAAATAATGTATTATGTAAAAATTTCAATTCCATAATTTTTTATTTATTTTTAGTTTTTTCAAAAAAAAAGCAAAAAAAAAAATTGGTCCGGATTTTATAGAGTCCGGGATCCCGGACTGAATCCGGACTATATATATATATATATATATATATATATATATATATATATATATATATATATATATATATATGAGTCCGGATCAGGTCTGGACTCCCGAATTTTAACAAAATTCGGACCTTTTTTTTTTGCTTTTTTTTAAAACAACTAAAAAAAATTATGGAACTTGAATTTTTACATAATACAGTGTTTTGGGTGTGATTTGGATACGTATAACAAAATATGTCTGCACAGTCTGGGCAGACTGTACATACATTGGTTGGTGTAGGTATTAAAAACACACCCAAAATACTGTATTATGGAAAAAATTTAGTTCCATAATTTTTATTTATTTTTAGTTGTTCTACAAAAAAAAAATTGGGTCCGGATTTTGATCAGGTCCGGACTCCCGGACCTGATCCATTCTGTATATATATATATATATATATATATATATATATATATATATATATATATATATATATATATACAGAATGGATCATGTCCGGGAGTCCGGACAGGATCTAAAATGCGGACCAATTTTTTTTTTTTTTTTTTTTTTTTTGAAACAACTAAAAAAAAAATATTTATGGAACTGAAATTTTTCCATAATACAGTGTTTTGGGTGTGTTTTTAATACCTATACCAACCAATGTATGTACAGTCTGCCCAGACTGTACAGAAATATTTTGGTATAGGCATCCAAATCACGCCCAAAACACTGTATTATGGAAAAATTTCAGTTCCATAATTTTTTTTTTTTTAGTTGTTTCAAAAAAAAAGCAAAAAAAAAAAAATCGAAATTTTGTTAAAATTCGGACGTCCGAACCTGATCCGGTCCCTATATATATATATATATACATATATGTTGGTCAAAGTTGCTCACCCATTTAGCGTTCAATTTTTTTTTATGCTCCGGCTCTTTGAATTTGGCCTTCACTTCCTTTTTGTTTCTTTTTGCAAGTTGCCGAAGATTATAGAGGAGAGAGAAAATACCATATGAAGCGGAGAGAGAACAAGGACTTTGTCCTTTGGTTTCAATAAAAGTCCTTAGCCTATTTAAACCTCCAAGGTTGCCAGATTAATCTCATGGAAAATGTAAGAGATTCCATCAGAGGGAGAAATCCCAACCGGGAGGGTGGAAGAAAAAAGAGAGAAAATAAAAGAGACTTAAGAGAGAAAAAGATTAAACAATTAGAGGTGTTGTTTGGGTTCATTACATAGTTATTGTCGTGAGAAAATTTGAGTGAGATTCAAATTAAGATAATTTTATATTCTCTCAATTTATTATAGTGAATTTTTCGGAGATCGTCCCGTGATTTTTATCTCTTAGTTTTAGAGAGTTTTTCACGTAATAATCTTGGTGTCTCATGGTTGAATATTTTTTACTCATTATTTCATGTCGTGGTTATTATTTTGGTGGAAATGCGGATTTAATCTATTTGGCATATACTAATATTTTATCCATTTAATTTATCAAAGACAACAATATTTGGGAGGTGATTTTTCCCAATAATATATATATAGCCCGGCTCTCTCCAACAAACTGGAGGGAGGGAATCAAGAACGAATCGGCTATAGCGATGATTTTTTCCGTTACTACTCCTTCCGTCCCAGGATAAAAGTCATGTTAGATTTTTCACGCATATTAAGAAGATGGATGAAATGACAAAATTGCCCATAATAATGTCATTAAATATGGAGAGAGAATTAAAATAAGAAAAGTATGATATATTTAATACTACGAGTATAATAGAAAAATGTGTAAAAGTTTAGTTATTAAAGGTAAGTGAACATTTAACATGAGACTACTCAAAATAGTAATAAGGAATTTTATCATTGGACGGAGAGAATATAACATATACAAAAAATCATCATTATAGCCGGTTTCTTTCTCCAATTCACTGGAGAAGGGACTATATATATTATTCATAGCAAAACCTTGGATAAAAACAGTCCAAAACAACCATATATACGTAGTTTATTCTAAAATTCATAAGACGTATATAGTCGTAATTAAGAAATACCAAAACAAAAAATAAAAAAACCTTTGACGGCTTTGAGTTAAATGTCAGTCAATCAAAAAATGAAGCGTGACAGTTGACACACAAAAACAAGAGTAGCACTTGGTTTTATTTCGTATTACGTACTGAGCTCAAAACCAAGTGAAACTTTTGAGAGCTAGCATAGGTGATATAAGACTTTGAGTAAAACACATATATAGAGTAATATGCATTTTACTTTGATATTATATATATGGGGGGAAAAATTATGTCATATATATATATATATATATATATATATATATATATACACCTGGTAGATATTGTTAACGCCAAGTTTCGTCGGCGCGTCCAATCACAAAATCCACGCGCTAGAACCTGCACAGTAACAGATCACACAGAAGCTTGACGGCTTGTGCCGCCGGGGGATAGCTCCGGTGTGAGAATGAGTACAGGCCGTTACAAGGGTAAACAATGGAGGCAAAGTGTTTAGTGCTCAAAAGTAGGTGTTACCTCATAATGTTAATCTAGGCCTTGTATTTATAGAGCTCACCACCTTAGAATCCTTCTCCCAGTCGGATTAGGACTCCTAGTGTATGGTAGTTACCATAACTTGGGTCCAACACAATCTCCTTAAAAGGTGCAAGTAGAATCCAATCCCACCACTACCTTTGGAGTTACCGTATATGAATAGGCCCCCGGACTCTGCACGCAGGAGAGCCCACTGTGCAAGCCCAAACGGTCCTATTATCTGGTCTGGGCTTCGGCCCAAAAGACTCGAAGGCCCGACCCCTCATCATCACAAGAATGGGTTCGACCCCGACCCCGAAGGACTCATATGCCGACCCGAACACCTATAACACCTTCATGGGCTTCATCCCATCGATCTATCAAACCCTTCTGTCAGAAAGCCGTCGGCCCAGATGGAGGTCGGTAAAACGCTCCCGAACATTGCCCCCCAGTCTCTGGTTATAATATATTTATGACTAGAGACTTGAAAGGTCACGACAACTAATGATGAGTCATCTTGGGAAGTCCAACGGTCTGTTATAGATATTTTAAACGTTGCACGCCTTTTAACGCCTGGACCCACCTCAACATTTATTGGCCGCCCTAGGGCTCCGTGCCGTACAACCTATAAAAACCCCTCACCCCCTTCATTATCACCTTTACTGACTCCTTCTCCTCAAATCCTCTCATTTGAAACTTTCCGGCAAGGCGATTTTCGGCGAGATACTATTCTGTCGTATTCACCATTTTCCTCATCTCTTTGTTCGTTTGAGTGCTATTTTTGCTCATTTCTTCCTCTAAACCTCTTGTTTCTCTCACTTCGCACAAAAAATGGCCGATTCCAGCATCATCCCCATTTCTGAGCCTACCAACGTCACCGCCGGCGACCTCCTGGAGGTCATACTGCCGGAGGCCTCCTCTGACTCCGTTCCTCTGAACCTTCCTAGTTCAGGGGATGCTGAATTCAAGATTCGAGATGCCTACCGTTCCTCTGAAGAGTTTTCTCACCTCCATACTCGTTCCACCCTCACCCCATCCCAAATTTCTGACATCCGAACTCTCTTCAAGGTTCCTGAAGAGTATCAACTCAGGATCCCTCGGCCGGGAGAGAAGATGTTCTGGAGGCCCGAGGGTGACTGGGTGGCCGTTCCCCTATACGTCTTGAGGTACGGGGTTCGGTTCCCGCTGCATGACTTCATCTCCTCCTTCCTTAACTTTGTGGGGATCGGGTTCGCACAACTCGTGCCGAACTCGTATATCCAGTTGATATCTTTCATCGCCGTCTGTCAAGAGGTGGGTCTCGCTCCCGGGCTCGACCTCTTCTTTGCACTCTTCACCCTCGGCGGGTCAAAAGAGCCCGGGCTTCGCCAACTCACCAAACGCCCCAACCGAACGGTCCCCATCAAAACCCCTTCAACCAACAAGGGATGGCATGAACAATGGTTCTATGCCAAGGGATCTGACCTCCAACTCCTTCCCTCCTGGGCCCATCCTGCCGACCAGGCGGCCAAAATCTCTAAGTTCCCATCGGGTCGGGCCGAGGCCTTCAAGACGTTCTACGCCCGATGGAAGAAAACCGAGTGGAACGTGGGGATTCTAATGGACGAATCCTGGCTGTACAAACATGGCTGTGAGTACCTTCTGTCTTTCTATATGAATTTATTTTCCTGTCAAGCACTACATGTCCTAACCCTTTCTTTTCCGTGCAGTGACTATTTTCAGGCCCGAAGGCGTCGCCGACTCCTTTGTGCCAGCTACCATTACTTCGGGGTTCATCCGACCCCCCGTGACCGACGAGGCTGTTGAGGAGGATACAGTCCCGATCAACGAGCTGTCACTGGGGTCCACGTCGGGGCCCGAACCCCCGAAGGCAAATAAAGGGGCGCTGAAGATGAGCCGCGCGGAGAAGGCGGCTTTAATGAAGAAATCCAAGAAGCCCTCCAAACCGGCCATCAAGGCGCCTGCAAAAGTTCATCCACCTCCTGCGCCGAGGCCGTCTCTACCACCCCCTCCTCCGACCGAGGTCATCGAGGATTCGGGGGAAGCTGAGGATATTCCTGCCGAACCTCGTCCAAAGAGGCCTCGAGTGTCGGAAGATCTCGATTGGGCAGCTGATCAGATGGTTGCGTCAGGCCCGGCACAAGCTGCCACTCCTCCCTCCGGGCCTAGCTCCTCCCAGGGCTCGCCGACAACCTGCTGGCCTAAGAGCCCGTCGGAAGTATTCCCTTTCTCCCTCTTCGAGCACTTCAAGCTTCCCGGTGACGACGAGCGGTTTAAAGGGTATTCCTCGGAGCAGTTCTTAGTGGCCTTCATTCGAGCTCAGACTCAGGTATTTCTTTTGTTTGGTGTTATAATCACTGCTAGTAATTATAACGCTTATCTCTTGAATTGATGTACATGCTTGTTGTAGGCCAACGCCATCTTAGCCCGAGCCATTCCCTCTCTTGGCAGATCAACAAAGCAAGAGATTCATCTGGGGACGGAGATTGAGCTGCTTGAGGCTGACGTGTCGGGGCTGCAGTCTGAGCTAAAGAAAGAGCAGGAGGCCCTCGTTGAAACACAAATTCGGGCGGTCCTGGCCGAGGAGAGGGTCAAGGAGTTGGAGCAGGAGAAGGGCTCGCTTCTGGCCGAAAAGGATCAGATGCTTCAGAAGATCAAGGATCGGGAGAATGCTATCGACCAGATAACCGACAAATATTCTGAGATGAACAGCAAGATGATGTTCTTGATTAAGGAGAACAACACCTTGACTGCCACTGTCGATACATTTTCTGAGAAAGTCGCCGAGGCCCAACAGCAAGCAGTTGCCGAATATGAAGAATCTGATGCTCTGAACGATAAGGTCCTAGCCCAATTTGGGGAAGGATATGAAACTTATCGGGAGAAGGCTAAGACAAAACTGACTGCTGCCGGGCTCGACGCCTCCATCCTTGACTCTTCTGATGATGAGTCCGAAGCCGAAGACGATCCTCCTTCAGAATAGTAGGGGTTTTTTTTTTGTACTGTTGCCCGACTCGTAAGCGATCGGGTTGTAAAAAATTTTATAAGTATAAATGAAACTTACTTTTTTGGCCCATGAATGTTTGTTATCAGTTTTACTTAGAACTAATCTCGATCAATTATGTTCATCCGAACCTTCCAATCGGATTGTCCTTAGAGTTTATCTGATATTGAAGGATCTGACAGTTATATTCGGGACTTATCTCGATCAGTGGCATCTTTTTGAACCTCTTGATCGGATAGTAGCCGAGATCTGTTCTTTGAGAATGTATTAAACTCTCGGTCAGTTATGTTCGGGATTTATATCGATCAGTGGTGTCTTCCCGAACCTCTTGATCACATATTGCCCGAAGCATGTCCGTTCGAGTAGTAATAAAACATATGAATATAGATGAAGTTAAACATTGCCAAGAATAAGAACTTTCATTTATATCATTTAAATTGAATTGGTTGCATAGACAAAAGTAAGAATAACACAACTATTACTGGTAAAATTTTCTAAGTCTTCCAGCATGCCATGTATTCGTTACCTCCGAACCGTTCATTGCTCGAAGCCGGTATGTTCCGGGCTTCGGCACTCCTATCACTTCATAAGGACCCTCCCAGTTAGGCGTTAACTTGTCAGTGTTCTGGGGGGTTGAAGCCTCCGACTCCCGGAGGACTAGATCTCCTACTGCAAACCTCCTAGACTTCACCTTCTGATTATAGTGTCTGGCTGTCCGCTGCTGATAGATTGCCAACCTCATCACAGCCGAATCCCGAACTTCATCCAGTAAATCCAGATTTGTTCTCAAGCCATCGTCATTGTACAATTCTTTATATTGGCTGACCCGAAAGGTGGGTGATCCGATCTCAACAGGAATTAGAGCATCGGTCCCATATGCCAGTCTGAATGGAGAGTCTCCCGTTGTAGTTCATGGGGTAGTTCGGTACGACCATAAAACAGATAATAGCTCTTCGGGCCACCGACCCTTTAATTCATCCAGCCTACGTTTTATCCCGTTGAGTAGGGTTCGATTTGTTACTTCCACTTGACCGTTTGATTGAGGATGGGCAACCGAAGTCTTTCGGTGTTGGATCCCTAGATCTTTCAGAAAGCCCTCGAATTTTGATCCGACGAACTGTCTGCCATTGTCTGAGACTATTGCCCTCGGGATGCCGAACCGGTAGACTATTCCTTCCTTGATAAACTTTAAACACTCCTGCTCGGTTATCCTTTGCAATGGTTTGGCCTCGACCCACTTGGTCATATAATCGATGGCCACGATCACAAAACTGACTTGTCCCTTCGCTTTTGGTAGAGGACCTAGGATGTCGATCCCCCACACAGCAAAGGGAATTGGGGATAGAACCGAGTATAACTCTTCTGGAGGTTGATGTGGAATGTTGCTGTTCAGCTGACATTTGGGGCACCTTTTGACGAATTCCTTAGCCTCTGTGTAGATAGTCGGCCAGTAATACCCCTGCCTCAGGATTTTATGTGCCAGTGACTTTGCTCCCATGTGATCCCCACAGATCCCTTCGTGAACCTCTCGAAGTGTGTAGTCTGCTTCTGAAGGAGTCAAGCATTTGAGCAGTGGAGAGCTAAAGGCTCTTCGGTAGAGATCTCCATCAAAGAGGACGAAGTTCGAGCTTCGATGCTTGACTTGCCTGGCTAGAATTCGGTCCGAGGGTAGGGTTCCGTCGGCCAAATATGAAATATAAGGAGTGAGCCAGCAATCGAGTCGGTCCAAAGTTAGGATTTCTGTCTTTGGGACACTGGGTTTTTCCAAAACCTCTAAGTATACTGATCTTTCGAAGGAGCTCGCTTCAGTAGTTGCCAGTCGTGCCAGGGCGTCTGCTATGGTGTTTTCTGATCGATCCACCCCTAAGCAGCTGTGCGATGCGAAGTATGTGAGCTTATCTCTTACCTCGGCCAGATATTTGGTCATCCTCGCCCCCCGAGCTTCGTATTCGCCCGATAACTGCTTGACCACCAGCTGTGAGTCACTGTAAATGATTAACCTTCGCACCTCGAGGCTTCGGGCCAATCGTATCCCTGCTAAGATGGCCTCGTACTCTGCCTCGTTGTTCGTGGCCTTGAATCCGAATCGAATGGCTTGTTGGACTTTGAACCCTTCTGGACTTGTCAAAATGACCCCTGCTCCACTGACGTCTGAAGTTGATGATCCATCCACGTATAATGTCCACGAGGTCTGCCCCGGTTGTGCTTCGACCACTGTGTCTACCTCCGGCTCTGTGAAAGAGCACTCTACTACAAAATCTTCCAACGCTTGTCCTTTGATTGCCGTTTGGGGATGGTACTCTATAGCAAATTGTGTCAATTCCATCGCCCATGCGGCCAGCCGACCTGACACCTCGGGCTTATGCAGAATTTTTTTCAAAGGCTGATTCGTGTAGACCACCACCACCCGACCCTGGAAATAGTGCCTAAGTTTCCTGCTAGCAATTATGAGGGCGTAGGCGAACTTTTCCAGGTTCGGGTACCTCATCTCTGCGTCTCTGAGAACATGACTGACGTAGTAAACCGGAAACTGTTTGCCTCCCTTGTCCCTCACCAGTGCCGCCCCTACTGCCATCGGGCTGGCAGCTAGGTATAAGTATAGGGGTTCAGAGGCAACCGGTTTCATCAGCAATGGTGCCGAACCCAAATACCTTTTGATCTCTTGGAACGCGTCTTCTCATTCTGAAGTCCACTGGAAGCTTTTGTCATTTTTCGGACCCTTGAGAGTGTCGAAAAAGGGTAGACACCTTTCTGCTGACTTTGACATGAATCTCCGAAGGGCTGCGATTCGGCCCGTCAGCCTCTGGACATCCTTGTACGTCCTCGGAGATTTCATGTCCAAGATAGCCGAAATTTTCTCGGGATTGGCCTCGATTCCCCTCTTACTGACCAGATATCCCAGGAATTTTCCGGAACCCAATCCAAAGGTACACTTGGTCGGGTTTAGCCTTAGATTGTGTTGCCTTACCGTCTCGAAGCAATCTGCCAAATCCTCCAGATGATCTCGGGCTGCCATGCTCTTGACAATCATGTCGTCTACGTACACTTCCATACTTCTTCCCAACTGTTTTCTGAATACGAAGTTCATCATACGTTGGTAGGTTGCCCCTGCGTTCAGTAGTCCGAAGGTCATTTTCCGATACGCGTATATTGCCCGATGAGTGATGAAGCTAGTCTTCGGGATATCTTCCTTATGCATCGAGATTTGGTGATATCCCGAGAAAGCGTCCATAAAACTTAGCATCTCATACCCTGAAGTGGCATCAATCAGCTGGTCTATGTTGGGTAGGGGATAGAAGTCTTTAGGGCATGCCTTGTTCAGGTCAGTGTAGTCGATACACATCCTCCATTTCCCATTTTGCTTCTGAACCAATACCACATTCGCCAGCCATTCGGGATAGTCGATCTCGAAGATGAACCCGGCCTCTAGCAATTTGGCAACCTCGTCGTCTATGATGCTCTGTCTTTCCGGGGCAAAGATCCTTCTTTTCTGTATCACCGGCTTCTTTTTAGGGTCGGTATGAAGCCTATGCAGTGCTACTGATCTGCTTACCCCGGGCATGTCACTGGGTTCCCAAGCAAAGATGTCGGCGTATACCCTGAGTAATTCCACCAGACCTGTTCGCAGCTGTTCGGTTAACCCGACCCCAATCTTGATCAGTTTGGCTGGATTCCCCGGTATTAACTCTACATCCTCCGTTTCTTCGGCTGGTAGAGCCATGGGTTCTGTACTTCCCTCTGTGAATGGCTCTAACTCAATGGTCATCGCCTGTTTATGTTTACTGACCCCGATTCCTGAAGATATCAAAGTGTTCCGATAACACCTTCGGGCGATATCAAGATCTCCTTTTGCCTCCCCTATCCCGTTCGGTGTTAGAAACTTTAGTTTGAAGTGGGGTATCGATGTTACTGCCTGTAATGCTGCTAGAGTAGGCCTCCCCAGGATGGCGTTGTAAGCCGAATCCACTTGTACCACGAAGAATTTTACCATGATTTCTGTCTGCTGTGGGGCCGTGCCAAATCGGACTGGCAGTTCTATCGTGCCCGACACGTGAACCGGGTCTCCACTGAAGCCGTATAGGGGGCCTTCGCCCCCCAATTCCATCTTCTTTCCTCCCAAATCCATCCTCTGGTAGGCATGTGTATAGAGTATGTCGACTGAGGATCCGTTATCAATCATCATTCGCTTCATGTCAACCGGCCCGACCTGAGCTGTTATGACCAGAGCCCCGTCATGCGGTTCAATGTGATCGGTCGGGTAATCTTCGTCTGAAAAGGAGATAGTCGTGCCTGAGTACGGCCTGTCCTTCCGGGGCGAGGAGCCGGCTAATGATAGTACTGCTTCGAGATGTCCATTCCTTTTTCGACCGGTTACACGCCCTACCGACCCGCCCGATATCACATCGATAACTCCTCGGGGCTAGGCGTTCGGTTGCGGCTGTGCTTCCCGGGGGGTTCACGGACGTTCTCTTGGGGAGCCTCCGATCCCTCTCTGCCGACTACATAACGCACCAGCTGTCCATTCTGCACGTTCTTTTCTATCAGATCTTTCAAGTTGACGCATTCGTCCGTTGTGTGCCCTCGACTCTGGTGGTACGCACAGTACTTGTCCCGACCTTTTTTTCCCGGTCTGGTGACTGTTTGGCATGGTTCGAAAAAGGGTTTGTTCCGTATCTCCTCCAGTATCTTGGCCTGATCTGTGGTGAGTGCGGTGTACACTTTGTTGACATTTTTGTTTGGGAAGGGCGGCCTTCCGCTACCCGACCCTCCTCCACTATAATTTTTCTTACTATAGTTGTCCGACCTGCCTTGGGCGTCGGGCTTCTGTGTGATTTGTTTATCCCGATCTTTGGATTTGTCGTATGATTGGGATTGCGGTCTGAAGTTCCCCATCGCTTCCTCAACTGCTATATGACCTTCGGCCCTGTGGAACGCCTCCGTTAAGTCCGTCGGAGGGTTGATCACTAGGTCCTTCATCAGCTTTTTGGATTTCCCGATGTCTAGCCCGGTTGTGAAAAATCCCAAGGCCTGTGGGGAGTTCAATTCTGCCACCGACCCCACAGCCTCTCGGAACCTTTTAACGTACTGCCCCAGACTCTCATCGGGTCTCTGTCTGACCTGCATGAGGGATGCTGTGATCTTTCCCCGTCTCTTGTTACTCCCGAACCGAGCGTGAAACTTTTCTCGAAGGTCCCTCCACGAGCTTATTGACCCTGATGCCAAGGTTCCCATCCATTCTCGGGCACTCTTCTTCAGGGTGGTTGCGAACATGTGACACTTGGCCGCGTCAGAATGGCCGTAGTATGTCATTAACCTATCATACCCATCGGAGTGGTCATAAGGGTCTCCCAGCCCGTCGTAAGTCTCCATTGGGGGCATCTTCCTTTTGGGGTCGGCGATCTCCCGATTAATCTCCTTAGAAAAGGGGGACCCTATACAGGTCGAAGGTTCCCCCGTCAAACCTTTTGCCAATAGAAGTTTTTCCAGCTCAGCCACTCTTCGGGCGAGGGGGTCGGACTCTCCTTCATGAGGGGACGATCGGGGTCTGTCCCTCTCACGTTCGGGTGTCTCGTCTCCCTTCTTTCCCGAATGGCCATGGTGTTCTGATCGGCGTCCTGCCGAGCGGCTCCTCCTCCGGCTACGGCCGTCCCTTGAACGGCTCCGGTATCTGCTCCTCTCTCTGCCAGCCTCTCGTCTTCGGGGAGATCGGGACCGGCCGTGGGGCCTACGCCTCTTGGAGGATGCCTCCTGTTCCCCGGCC
Organism: Panax japonicus; assembly: GCA_020205505.1. NCBI lineage: Eukaryota > Viridiplantae > Streptophyta > Magnoliopsida > Apiales > Araliaceae > Panax > Panax japonicus. Next base: position 54,028,006 of record CM035112.1, on the reverse strand, counting down.
ATGTTGGCCATTTGTAGTTCGAGTTCCTCCTGTTGGAGACGTAGAGCCGTCATGGCATCTTTGTTTTGTTGCATCTTTTTCTGCAGGAGAAATTCTCTTTGATCTCGACTACCTAGTGTACGACTCTTTTCATGCACCTCCAACGCCTGTGGGTTAGCTTCGCCCATCCGACTAGCCTGGTTGGGGGTACGTTGGCTTTCATGAAAGAGCCGCCTCCGGGGGGAGCCAGCCGACTCCCTCTGATCGTCCTGGATTCTGGAACCCAGTCTGTCCTTCACCGACCCTCTCACCTGAGTGGTCTGGTGCGACTTGGCCTTTTCCCGGTCGGAAACTGCATATTCCACACTCGCCATCGTTTCTCGCCGGAAAGGAATCTGATTGTGATTGTTTAAGCACTAACCCCTCCTTCTAGCGCCAATGTTAACGCCAAGTTTCGCCGGCGCGTCCAATCACAAAATCCACGCGCTAGAACCTGCACAGTAACAGATCACACAGAAGCTTGACGGCTTGTGCCGCCGGGGGATAGCTCCGGTGTGAGAATGAGTACAGGCCGTTACAAGGGTAAACAATGGAGGCAAAGTGTTTAGTGCTCAAAAGTAGGTGTTACCTCATAATGTTAACCTAGGCCTTGTATTTATAGAGCTCACCACCTTAGAATCCTTCTCCCAGTCGGATTAGGACTCCTAGTGTATGGTAGTTACCATAACTTGGGTCCAACACAATCTCCTTAAAAGGTGCAAGTAGAATCCAATCCCACCACTACCTTTGGAGTTACCGTATATGAATAGGCCCCCGGACTCTGCACGCAGGAGAGCCCACTGTGCAAGCCCAAACGGTCCTATTATCTGGTTTGGGCTTCGGCCCAAAAGACTCGAAGGCCCGACCCCTCATCATCACAAGAATGGGTTCGACCCCGACCCCGAAGGACTCATATGCCGACCCGAACACCTATAACACCTTCATGGGCTTCATCCCATCGATCTATCAAACCCTTCTGTCAGAAAGCCGTCGGCCCAGATGGAGGTCGGTAAAACGCTCCCGAACAGATATTATTCTAATATTCTTCCAGTTGATGAATCTTGTAATCCATCCCTCTATATTCTCATATATCTGCTTTGGGAAACGAAGGGGAGGTGGTCGAAATTGAATTAATATAATGAACAAATATATATATATATATATATATATATACACACACACGGAGAGTCTCTAAAATGAATTTTAAAGAGCGAATTAAAGATGAATCGTCGTCTTTGGTGTCTATGGCGACGGTTCGACCCGTCGCCAAAGACTATATGGCTATGGCGACGGATCGAACCGTCGCCATAGACACCAAATACGATGATTCGTCTTTGATTCGCTCTTTAAGGTTCGCTTTAGAGTCGGACCGTATAGATAGATAGATAGATAGATAGATAGATAGATAGATAGATAGATAGATAGAGAGATAGAGAGATAGAGAGAGTTTTGAAGACTAAAAAGATATATGCATGGTTGTACACTTGAATGTATTTGGAAGATTTCATTCTGTCCAATATCCTGATTACTTCACTTCACTTCACTTCATCGTTAGTAGTATGGACCTAGTAGGTTATCACTATCTACTTACCGATATATATATATATATATATATATATATATATATATATATATATATATATATATATATATATATATATATACGGTAAGGATCAAGAGTATTCTCCTTAAATAGTATTCCGTCTTAAATAGCATTTTTTTATCAAAACTACGTCGTTTTGGAGGGACGCGGTGACATTTTTGTAAATACAATGTCACCGCGTATTTACAAAAATGCCACCGCGTCCCTCCAAAACTACGTCGTTTTGATAAAAAAATGTTATTTAAGGCGGAATGCTATTTAAGAAGAATGCTCTTGATCTTGACCGTATATATATATATATATATATATATATATATATATATATATATATTCTTCTCAATGGAACGAACCTACTCTTTAATCCTATGGGATTCCCTCGTTTGAAATCGTTGGATATTACTCCACTAAACGAATGTCATCACTCATGATCACTAAGCGGTATTTTCTTTAATAAAAAGTAAAGCAGACAGTATTGAATTTCTTCTTCTTCTTTTATTAAAAAAAACAAACTATTTTCAATAAGAAAATCGTAATAAGAAATTAATGTTGCTTAGGGGTGACAATTTTTAATATGACACGGTTACACGACACGACATAAAATAATAAAGAGGGTTATTATTGAGTATAAACAGTTTTCGTGTTATAGATAGGTCAACACGTTCAACACAGGTCAAACACGTATAATCAATAAGTTGACACGTTTAACATGATTAGACACCACTACAAGAAAAAGGGTCATCTGCGATCAATGATATCAGCGACCGCACTATTCAGTCGCTAATAATAGTCATAGCGGCCGCTATCTGCGACCGCTAAGGATTCTCGTCGCTAGTAAATATCAGCGACCACCTGCAGTCGCTGATCGGTCGCTGAGAACAATTTCCCTCCTAAAATTTGGTGGGAACATTTGGCGCGGCGACTAATCTGTATCAGCGACCGCGTGCGGTCGCTGATATGTCTACATCATTAAAAATTAGCGGTCGCTGATGGCGATCGCTGATTCTCATAAACTTAATCAGGTTCAGTAGTTCGCTCGATATCTGCAGAAGAAAAAAAAGAGGGAGAACAAACGAGAGGGAGAAGAGGGAGTAGAGGGAGAAGAGAAGAGGGGGTGCCGCCTTCAGCACGAGCTATTGTGCCATTTTTTTTCTACTTCATTACAAGTCCGAGTTGCACCATTACAATCTCAAACGAAAAGTAAAAAAGTTCTAAATCTTAAGTTTTGTAATGTCCCCTCTATATATATCTTGTTCAATTGAGGGTTTCTCCTTTAGGGTTTTGTTCAATTATTGATGTTGTAATTATTTATTGATTCTGATTTGGTTTTGTGAATGGAGATTTGGGTTTTTGTTAATTTATTGATTAATATGGAATTAATCAATTAGTGAATACTGTATTTGTGAATGTTTGATGTTTTAATAGTTGAGTTATCTGCAAATTGTCCTAAAGTAGAAAGCACAATGTTTAATATGTTGCTACAATAACTGATTCTGTGTATGGTGTTTGGGCTAAACAAGCAATTTGCTAAAATGACACTGATTAGTACTTAATGGTAAACTATTATAAGTGTTTTGGTAACTGAAATTTTCAAAAGCAGCATTTTTCTTTTTGAGCCTTTCTTTAAATTCATATTTTAAAACTTTATTTGTTGTCTTTCCTTGTTTGTCATAAAAAAAAGTAGCCACGTTCATTTTTGCATATACTCTTATTGGATTTCTCATTCCATTTTCTTACTTATCTAATATTTGGAACATATTAGTACAACTATGATGTGCACTTAAGGTTGTTTTGGGTATGGAAATATTGAACTCAGTTTTCAAACATGCTAGAGTATGTGCTTATATATGAGTTTTCATGGTGATTTAAGGTTTATAAGAATGCTTAAAGACCATATGTGTTCTATTGTAGACTGTTGGGGATTTTGTAGCCAAAATTATGTCTATAAGGGACTGTTATGGCCAAGTTGTGTGACTGGTGTTGTTAGATAGTGAGGAGTACATACATTGCCTATAGATAACATGTAAAAATGGTTCCCTAAGTTAGTTAAGGTCTACATGGTGTGTTGTGCAAATTCTTACTTAAAAATTAATGAAAATAAGCTTTATAGAACAATGAACACTAAAATAGTGAACCACCGTACCTGGACCCCATACACAAGTTTCAATAGTCATAATAGGACATAATAAAGCTACACAAAATAAAGGAATCAAGCCTAAGCCATTTTGAGCATTAGACTTGTTAAAAAACACAATTTCAAGCTAAAAATGGACTGTTTTGGACAATTCATAGTACCTGACCTTAAAGGACTATCATGAGCAGATACAAAGTTTCTCATACATGCTAGTAATGATTCCCAAACATGGTCATTACTAAAGCCAACAAGAAAATCAATTTAAGCTCTCTTTTCAAGCCTAAAGTGAGCTTTGATAAGTCAAAATGAGTTAGATGATTAAATAAAGTGTGGTGATGCTAAAAGTAACCTTAAGTAACTCAAATATACATGCCTAGACTATCCTAGTGTCCAGAACTAGAAAAATTTAGAAAAAGTACAAAATCAATTTTGTAAAAAAAGTAAGAAAATGGCTAAGTTTGAGCTCTATTTTGGGGAGCTTAATGGGCATAAACAAGAAATATAAACCTTGAATAAAATACCTTGTAGTATGTTCTAGAAGTAGGGACAAGTGGTTAAGCCCTTGACTTAACCAAGGAGTTTAAACAAATCACCAAACTAGCATGAAAACTCATTAAAACTGCAGTTTTGCACATTTGTCTAAGTATGAAAATTTGAGATTTTTCTATTCTACTTAGAACTCAATTTGGACACCTTAGACAAGTGAGTTAGGGTTATGCTAGGCTATTCCAAGTGTTGGAATGCTAACATATACAGGAACTTGAGAAGTTAGTGTGTAAAGGCTTGAAAAAGCTTGGTTTAGAGGGTCAAAACTCAATCTATGCTTAGCAAACCTAAAGGAATGTTAAAACTAGTTCTAAATAGATATAATTCAAGTGATGGAATGAACCAAAGTGGCTAGAAGTGAAATTGGCAAGAAGTTACAAAAATTAGTAAACTCAAAATGTGAATAATGGCCTAGTTTAGACGAAAGATGAGAAGATTTTCTCTGTAAGGATATGATTATGAATATACGAAAGATGAAAATGAAAAGATTTTCTCTGTAAGGATTTCGTTGTAGCACCTTCTAATGATGTAGTAGAAGAAATACTACCATCAATGTTAAACATCGTTTTTCTTAGATCTCTTACAAGTTAAGAAAGTAAGTGATCAAGAGTGCAAGAGTAAGGATCACACATATTCGTATTCTCAATTGTGTTACTTCCTTGGTGTTTAATATATGTGATGACATGTATCCTTGTTCAATTCCCGAATAATCATATATGATGCACACTCATGTTATATATGTACATATACATCTATATGTATTTATAAGCATTATAAGTGGCATTGAGCTGAATTGTAAATCTCTAACAAGGGAATAAAATAATTCATGTCAACATAGGTACCGTGGTATCATGGACCTCTATTCAGACCGTAGTTGGATGAGACGACGAAAGTCAAGTGCCCAGATAGGTGCTACAGCAGAATTTAGAGCCGGTTGTCAAGTATTTCTAGATTATACGTATAGTCACCCAGAATGTGTTAATGGTCAGAACAAGATAAGATTTCCTTGTTTAAAGTGTAAGAATGTAAATTATATGGACAGAGACATAGTAAACTATCATTTACTTATTTCTGGGTTCATGAACAATTACGAAGAATATTGGTGGGCACATGGGCAGAGAAGAGATAGTGACAACGCACAAGTACACAATCCAGGCAGCAATACCCATCGTATGAATGACATGGTTCATGATATTGCAGGGCCAAATTTTGATTGGGAACAAGGCAGAGAGCAACCTATGAATTCTGATGCCAAAGCATTCTTTAAGTTGTTAGACGAGGATAGCGAACCGTTGTGGCATGGTTGCACGAAGCACGCTAAATTTCATACAAAGACATATGCTCGCGATAAAAGAACAACTAATACTAGAGTGTGTGTTCAAGGATATTGTTACAATGAGCTTGGTCGTGCCTTTTATGGGGAGTTGGAGGAAATCGTAGAGTTGTCGTACAAGGGCATGTATAGGGGTCATATTAACTTGTTCAAGTGTCGTTGGTTTGATTCAGAAAAAGGGATACGTGTTGACAGACATGGAATCGTCGATATTGACCTCCACAGGACGACGTACTCCAACGAACCGTTTGTTTTACCAACACAAATAGTACAAGTATACTACACTCCTAGTCCTGTTAGGAAAAGGGATAGACCACCTACAGATTTACAAGTTGTAATTTATACTCCCGCGCGTAGTCGTGTCCAAGTAATAGACGGAGATTTCTACCAAAAGGAGATGCTTCATAGACCTCCTGTAATAAATATAGAGGACAAGAATGATGTAATCCAGTTAAAGGGTGGAGATGAACCTGATGAATTAGATCCCGAGACAGTTATTATGCTAGATGACAGTGATACTGAGGAAGAGTTATTGACTGGCATTGACACAGAATCTGAAGAAGAAGATGGTTATGAATCTCCGATACTTGTACAAAATGATTCTAACTCAGGCAACGATTTTCATTAAAATGTATATTTAGTTTTAATTGTATTACAATGAATTACATATAGGAATGTTCTCTATAGTACCTTTCATTTATAGTTGTCGTAGTTAATTATTTTCTATATAATTTTCATGTACCTTTCTCTATAGTACCTTTCTCTATACGATTTTCATGTACCTTTCATTTATAGTTGTTGTAGTTAATTAATTTCCAGTCATGTTCATGTACATTTCATTAATTGTCATTATTGTCCTTTTTTATAAAATGTATGTTTAGTTTTAATTATAGTACATACAATTACATATCCTAATGTTATCTATATCATTGACATGTTTATGTACCTTTCATTTATAACTCATACTAACATCCTAATTTTTTTTATAGATGTCTTCTGAACCTGCAGCACGAAAGCGCGGGTTGGGTCGGGGCCCTAATCATGTGTCAAAGGCCCCGGCTAATCCGGATAATTGCATTTTTATACAGATTCGTCCTCCTCCAGAAAGCACGTAAGTTAAACATCGTGTATATATATATATATAAGGGTTTAATATTTCCATTGTTATAAATATAGTAGTGATTTAAATGTAAGGGTTTTAATATAAATTATTGTATATTATAGTGATTTTCAAGATAGTAAAATTGTGAAGTGCATTTCACAAATTATGCTTACAGAACTGGCCTACGCCAGTGATTACATGGGCAAGCATACCTCTCGCCCATAAGGATGCAGTTTGGGCTTAATTTCAGGTATATTTTTTATCACTCTGATAGATAATACATAGTTAATCAAATAATATTGTTTAATAATATAACAGTTTTAATATTATTATTGTTGTTTTATTTGCAGAAACGGTATAGATGGGACGACGCACATGCATCAGTTATTCAGACACTATTCTGGCAGAAGTGCGTCGTCCGAACTAAAGATAATTTGAACAAGGAACGACAAAAAGCCCTGCACAATGCTGAGATTGACCATCCAGGACAGGGTGAGCAGTATATGCATAAGCATAGCCCTTGGTGGTGCGCACAGCCCATATGGGTGTAGATGTTTGACCAGTGGAGAGCTGAGAGCTGGGTCAAGAGGCGCAAGACTGCCGCCTCGAACAGATCCTCAGGTGTATCAGACGGTGAGAAGGCAAAAGGCACGTATCGAGGTGGCAATATATCACAGCTAGGAGTGAGCAAAAAATGGATAAAACTGAACTACCGAACCGAACCGAATTTTTTTAACCGAATTATTTCGGTTTTTCAGTTTTTTTTCTTATTTCGGTTATATCCGAATTATTATTCATTATTCGGTTTCGGTTTCAGTTTTAAAAAACAGATAATTCGGATACCCGAATATCCGAATTTTAATATTTAAAAAATAATACTTTTATATCCGAATAATACTTTCACTTAATCTTCAGTTGTTGCCCTAGCAGTAGCCGAGACTCTCTAGTATTATCAATTACTATCTAGTACTCCAGTACTCCTATCTACGAGTATAACATTATCTAATACTATCTAGTACTCCTATTTACGAGTATTCAGTAAATCAGTAGCAACCGATCTCCCAATGGCCTGGTTCCGTCTATGGCCTGGAGTCCCAAATCGGCAAATCGAAAACTCCTCTATGGCAATCAGTAGCAGTCATCATCTTCGGCCATTCCGATGGACACCCGCTGCCTTTCCCCGCCGGAAACTCCTCTATGGCCTTCATCTCCGATCACCGTGTTGGCGGCATTCCTCAGGCCTCGTTAATCGATCAAAGCCTGAACCCTAGCTTTTTTATGGACTTAGAGAGGCTGCGTGGAAGCCAAAATTTTTCCTAGAACACGATCGGCAAGAGCGTTGATCGCCGAGAACCCTCGCCGTTTGGTGTCATCGTTCCTTTCAAGCTTTCTTTTGCAATACGATCGGCAAGAGCGTCGATCAACGTGGACTTGCCGGAGCCGCTGGCTCCGAGAACGACCATATTTTCTCCTTCTCTGGCTTCGCCGGATATGCTATTTAACAATACTTTGGTGTTAGGTAATATGTCTTGGGCGGTATCTGGAGGTGATAATAATAATAACCTATTTAACAGTTAATTTGTTGGAGTTAACAGGTAATTTATGTTGGATTCTGGTTCGGTTTTTACCCGTATACCTGAAATTATTATTCGGTAGTTCGGTATTCGGTATTTTGGTTATTTTCAAATTTCGGGTAGTAGTTCGGATAGCAAAAATACCAATAATTCGGTTTTCGGTTATAACCGAATAGCTTATTCGGTTCAGTTATAACCGAATGATCACCCCTAATCACAGCTGCAGCACATTGCTGCCAGGGTACGTATGTTATGTTTACAGTCATCTTTTGTAGCTAAAATATCATATGTTTACATAATAATATGAGAAAATAAACTGTAGGAGTCTCAGTCTCAAGGTCAACCTATCAATTGGTTGGATGTGTATGTGGCACCCGCGATGGTCTGCCTGAGGCTGTTCAGATAGCGGTAATAAGTTCACTTTATCCTAATATGTTGTTTATAAATTGTGACGACCTTTTTTAGTATTTTTTTTTATATATTTTTAACTATTTAATTGTTCATCTTCTGACAGGACACTTATAAGGGCTTAATGAACGAGCTTTATCTTGAAGGCACCCCGCGTCCGTCGATTGATCAAGAATTATGGGAGAGGGCATCCATCGTGAAGAAAAATTATGTCAAAGGCCAAGGACAAAGACAACGCCCGACCATCAGTGGCACATGCAGCTCTGTCACCCAGTCTACACAGTCATCAGGTTATCCAGCCTATCATACTCCTGCTGACTGTGTGAGAGCGATTTGTCAGGATCGTGATCTTCTTCGTATACTGGGCGAGCATCAGCAGTCTCTGAGTCCTGATGAGTTGGAGGAGGCAGTGGCGGCAGCGGCAGCAGGAGCAGCAGGAGCAGCAGCACAACAGCAGGAGCAGGTATATATATATCGTTTATTGTTTAGCTACATTGTCATATATGTTTATAGTCTCTGAGTCAATGTCTTACTTATATGTAACATATATGTTTTATTACTTTGTTAATTAAAGGATCCTAATTTGGATGATCCATGAAGAGCGCCTAGACTTGTTTTTTTAGATTTTTAAAGCCTTGTACTCTTTTAGATTCATTATTTGGACAATTGTATTGGTTTATATGGATGTTTACGATATCGATTGTATTATGTTGGATGAATGTTTTGTATTGTATTGGATGAATGTTTATTCATGGATGAATGTTTTGTATTGTATTGGATGGATGTTAATATGGATGCTTATATATATATTGCTGTGTTGGGATTGAAAGCAGGTACATAGCAAGTTATTTTTGGAAAATCAATAAAACAGGCAAAATTTTAAAAAAAACAAAAAAAGCATCAGCGACCGCATGCGGTCGCTAACACTGTATCAACGACCGCATCACCTTCTTGGAATCTAGCGATCGTTGCGGTCGCTATTACCGGTCGCTGCCACGTGTGCCACGTCACGCCTGACAAATGACTCAGTATAAGTTAGAATAGCGACGGTATCGGTCGCTGAATTCAGTCGCTAATAACGTGGTCGCTATTGTTGGTCGTTGATGTCCTTCCAACGACCTGATTATCTGCGACTAGTATCAGCGACCGCATACGGTCGCTGATACCCATCTGCGACCATATGCGGTCACTGATAAGCTTTTTTATTATAGTGCTCGTTTATTTAAAATAATTTAAAAATAAATGTGACGCCCCCAAAATAGGTATACAACACCCATTCTGAGTTGCCAAATACATGGTACAGAAAGCAAACTACAACTTCAATAATACAATTGTGGTACAAAATATGACAACATATACTGTGAGTTTAAATACAAATATTGTCTTCTAGACAGTTGATATATTGTCTTCTAGACAATATCAACACTCAAATAAGTTCTCATTACAATTATTCATACACTATTTTACAGAAATAGTGAGGACTATTAAAATATCTTTCTAGAACCATCACTCCATACCCCGACTCGATCCTGCTATGTTCTCACCTCCTGAGAAGAAAAATGGAACAAAAAGGAAAAGGGTGAACTCAACTAGCCCAGTAAAGAATATTATGACTAAGATAATATACAACAAATTATTATTAGTCTTCAACAGGGAAAAATCAGATAGAATATAATAGACAACAAGTTCTAGATCAATAAACACAGCGGAAACAGCAATCCATTAGAAGAGTCGCGTAGAGAACGAATTCTACTATCTTCTAAGATTTAAGAGTCCATCATCAATATTTTATCCCTGTAACATCAATCAATATACATCTTTAATCAATATTCATCTTTGCACTACAGGCCAAAGATATTCATTTGTATCACCAGTTGGTCATGTTCATTTCAATACCTGTTCATCTTTGCACTACGGGCCAAAGATATTCATCAGTTAATCATTCATCTTTGCACTACAAGCCAAAGATATTCAGTAATATCATCATTTAGGACTGAGGATGATGAAAAATATTTTAAAGAAAATGAATCCAGTGAGACAGAAGGACAAATATTAGGGATTCGTATAACAGTTTATCTAAGATCAATAATACTTCATAATAACCAATTGTGAAGCAGAATTCAAAAATAACGATCAAAACATGGATACAATCAAAGATAATAACCATAATAGACATCTTGGATAAAAAGAAAAAATTTTATTTTTCGCTGAATAGCGTCGTATTCGTGAATAGTGTCGTATACGTGAATAGTATCGTATACGTGAATAGTAACCCTGAAAGAGGGTTACTATTATGACAACCAGGACGTTCCCAGGAAAGAGGGGGCTTTCCAATAAGGATTTCTTTTTACTGGCGCGTAATTAGGTGACCAAACCTCTCCTTGACAGAACTTTCTAGACATTGCCAATAATGCTATCTAATAATATTATTTAAATAATATGAATTATTGATCTGATAATTGGAAATATTGTGCAGTGACAATTATTAAAACAACAATAATATAAAATATCAACGCAGCAATTATTGAATCAATAAAATAAAATATTGAACAATAACTACTGTAATAATTATTGAGTATTGCCTTCTTACGTACGAATCAATAATTCAATAATACTGTGTAATACCGTGTGCTACTGCGCCACCACGCGTATTACTGTATTTTAACCACCAGGTAACCCAACAGTGTTAACGGTAACAATTATGCCGATATTTATAAAAACTCATACTTTGTCGTTTTCTTCATCCGATAATTATTCTGTTATGGGGCCCACGAATGGCTGCGCCGTCTTACGAATATTCCCCGACAACAAGAATATTCTACGACCAAATGAATATTCCCCGACAAAAATGAATATTTTATAAACACTTGCTTATTTTGCAAAATTTGCACATTTCACCCATAACCAAAGTATTATATCAAATTAACACCTTATTAATTTAGAATAATGAATAGAAAAAATTCATTTTTATTTATAATAAGTTGGGGTTTTACAACCTCCCCTCCTTATAAAATTTCGTCCTCAAAATTGACGTACGTACCTGATGTTTCGAATAGGTGAGGGTACCTCGCTTTCATTTCAGATTTCAACTCCCATGTCATTTCTTCAATAGCATGGTTCCTCCACAAAATCTTAACTTGTGGTATAACCTTAGTGTGTAGGACATGCTCTTCCCTATCCAAGATCTTAACAGGTACCTCCTCGTACGTTAAATCTTAGGATATCTCGTCTGGTTCTAACGCAATAATTTGGTTCGGGTCTTTCACATATTTACGAAGCATAGATATATGAAAAACATTATGAACACGAGACATGCTTGGAGGTAATGCGAGTCTATAGGCCACATTTCTTATTCGATCAAGAACCTCAAATGGACCAACAAATCGTGGATTGGGCTTTCGTCTCTTCCTAAATCTTGTAACTCCCTTCCATGGAGCAATACGTAATAGTACATGATCTCTAATATTAAATTCCACATCCTTTCGATGAAGATCAACATAACTCTTTTGTCGATTCTGTGAGGTTTGAATACGTTGTCGAATCATTTGGATCTTTTCTGTAGTCATGCGTACTAATTTTGGTCCCAACAACATTGTTTCTCCCACCTCGTCCCAGCATACTGAAAAATGACACTTTCGTCCATACAACGCCTCGAATGGAGCCATACTTATACTTTCTTGATAACTATTGTTGTAGGAGAATTCCACAAATGACAAGTACTTATCCCAACTTCCTTTGAAATCTAGGACACAGAGTCTTAATAGATCTTCAAGGGCTTGAATAGTCCTTTCCGATTGCCCATCCGTTTGAGGATGGTATGCTGAACTGAATCGTAAATCCGTGCCCATAGCTTTCTGCAGGCTAACCCAAAATCTTAAAGTGAATCTTGGGTCACGATCCAAAACTATGGATACTGGCATGCCATGCAATCTCACAATCTCATTTACGTACATACGAGCAAGACGTTCAAAGGAATAAGTTTCTCGTATCAGTAAGAAATGAGAAAACTTGGTTAATCTATCAACAATAACTCAAATCGCATCTATGCCTTGAGAAACATTGGGAAGACCTGTAACGAAATCCATGGTAATGTGTTCCCACTTCCAATCTGAAATCTCAAGTGGTTGCAATGGACCTTTTGACACTTGATGCTCCGCCTTTACTCGTTGACAAGTTAAACACCTCGAGATAAACTCCGCGATCTCTCTCTTCATATTGTTCCACCAAAATATATATTGAATATCATGATACATTTTGGTGCTTCTAGGATGGATTACAAACGGGGTGTTGTGTGCCTCTATCATGATTCTATGCTTCAAGTCAGAATCGTTAGGAACACAAAGTCTAGAGTTGACTCGAAGTATTCCTTCTTCATCGATTCTTACTTCCGGAATAACACCTTCTTGCACTTTCTTCTTTATACATATCAGCCCCAAGTCCGTAGCTTGAGCAGCTTTAACTTTATCGATTAAAGTCGGTTCTACACGTATATTCGCCATCATCATGTGGGTCCCTAGAGTCTTTAACTTAATCTCCATCCTTTGTAAATCGTTCAAAATGGGCCTTTGCGTTGACAATATCGCACTCGTACTTGCATATGATCTTCTACTTAATGCGTCAGCTACTACGTTCGCTTTTTCAGGATGATATTGAATAGTGTGATCATAATCTTTCAACAGCTCAAGCCAACATCCTTGCTGCATATTGAGTTCTTTTTGGGTGAAGAAATATTTGAGGCTTTTATTTTTCGGTGAATAATGTCGTATTCGTGAATAGTGTCGTATACGTGAATAGTAATCCCGACACAAAAAGTTTCAAATTTGATTAAAAAGTTCACCAATATTTCGGCATAATGATATTGAAGAAAATAATATCATTTAAGAAGAAAATAACATCACTTACCTCAAAGAGACAGTACTTCTAACTGGAATACTGGATATAGTGCTGAAGAAACTTGCACCGTATAGCAACGCTCAAAGTATCAAAATACTCACAAGAATACGCTCGATAATATAGAGAGAGAAAGAGAGAAAACTTGTTTCTGGTGTAATTTTTAATTCTAACTTAGCCCTCTATTTATAGAAAAATGTTAGAACGCCATAGGAGACTAAAATAATAAAAAATTATTATTTCTAATAATTTCTACGCATGCCATCTTTTGTTGACAATTCAAGCCATCCACCTTTGAACCAATTTGCAGTCCACATGTGTTAAAACAAAAGTGGGTCCCACCCCATTTTTAATAAAAATTATTTTATTTTCTGAAACTTTAATAATTCATAGAAAATAGACTGTTTATCAGAAAAATACGAATTTTATGTCATTTCGCATGAAATCGAATTCTCTACAACTTTGTAGTTTTGAGTTTTTCAAATTCTAAATAGAAAGTATCCGAAATCCACAAACGGGTGATTTTTAATACTTTCATTTCGACAAAATACTGATAAAACACCTCAGCATTAATTTCTTCATTTATAACCACATAAAATAAATAAATTCATCATTTATATCCATATCAAATAAATATTTTCTTATCATATAAATTAATAATTAATTATTCACAAATAATATTACAGAATCACAATTATGACAACCAGGTCGTTCCCAGGAAAGAGGAGGCTTTTCAATAAGGATTTCTACTTACTGGTGCGCAATTAGGTGACCAAACGTCTCATTGACAGAACTCTCTAGACATTGCCAATAATGCTATCTAATAATATTATTCAAATAATATGAATTATTGATTTGATAATGGGAAATACTGTGCAATGATAATTATTGAAACAACAATAATATAAAATATCAACGCATCAATTATTGAATCAATAAAATAAAATATTGAACAGTAACTACTGTAATAATTATTGAGTAGTGTCTTCTTACATACGAATCAATAATTCAATAATATTGTGCAATACCGTGTGCTACTGCGACACCACACGTATTACTGTATTTTAACCACCAGGTAACCCAACAGTGTTAACGGTAACAATTACGCCGTTATTTATAAAAATTCATACTTTGTCGTTTTCCTCATCCGAAAATTATTCTGTTATGGGGCCCACGAATGGTTGCGCCGTCGTACGAAAATTCCCCGACAACAAGAATATTCCACGACCAAATAAATATTACCCGACAAAAATGAATATTTGATAACCACTTGCTTATTTTGCAAAAGTTGCACATTTCACCCATAACCAAAGTATTATATCAAATTAACACCTTATTAATTTAGAATAATGAATAGAGAAAATTCAATTTTATTTATAATAAGTTAGGGTCTTACAATAAATATGATATAACATTATAGTTTACTTTAATTATTGAGTTTCAGCTAGCTTTCTTAATTAATTACTTTTCTAATGGGTTAAAAGGATCAACACATTTAACACGATTAATAAATGGATTAGTGTTGTTAGTGTTGAGATTTTTGACACGAATAATTAAACAGAGAGCAGGGGCGGATCTACTTGAGAGCAGAGGGGGCAATTGACCTCACTGAATTTTCAAGGGGTCAATTTATCGATCCTCCATCCCGAAAAATAAATGTTTTCGGAAAATAAATGTTCCCAAAAAGTAGATGTTCTAATCTATCAATTTTCAGGTTGGATCACAGTCCTTTATTCAATCATGAACATGGTCAGATAAGTGAATTTTATCCCAGACCAACTTACTTTGAAGCATGGCGGTTGTTAGCCTTGAAAGTTGTGGAGATTATGAAAATTAATTGGGATAAGAATGTAGTGGCCTCGCACTTTAAGAAGAAATCAAAGATAGTAAAAGAGCCCTCCGCTCTCCCCCTCTATATAATTTACCTAAAAAAATTTTAATGAATGTTTCAAATTTGTACTCACTTTGCTATTTTTCTTTTTTATAGTTTCACAAATTTAGTACTACATCCTTTCCTAAAAGATTGTTGCTTAAGGTTTTTGCACATGGATTAAGAAAGTATTATTTACCAAGTAAAATTTGTTTGAAATTCCATCAATACCACCCTTTTATGGGAAGTTAAAAATTATTAATACATGGAAGAGAATTTCTTGGGACAATGAGAGAAGGTAAGGGTAATATAGAAAAATAAATAATTTATTCTCCTCGAAAATTGTAAACGACAAATATTTTGGAACAAATTTTTTCTTCTAAAACGACAATCTTTTAGAAACGGAGGGAGTAATTGTTTGTGAATTTTTACAATTATATTGTTTAAAATGAAACTATCATGATATATTTACAACAACGGCGACCCATAAAAAAATCAAAGAGGATGAATGATTGTTTATAACTTACATTATTGAACATGATGTTTTTGTAGTTATTGAAAATGAGGCTATCATGCAACAAATTCAAGTTATAAAATCTCGAAAAATGTTATTGTAAATAATATATGAATATTATTTAATTTTATGATTTATTGTATTATATTTTTATTTTTTATTAAAAAAAATTTAAATTTGACCCCATTGAATCAAGGAACTGAATTCGCCCCTGACCGAGAATATTAATACTAACCCATTTAATTAATATAATAAATATAACTTGACATACAAATTTACCATACCAACACTAAATTGTTGCTCTTGCAAACATTAAATTAATCCTCAGTACTCGTGAATTCTAATAATTATGGTTAAAAAAAATAAGTTAATAAGTGCACCGGATCGACCCCAATCCAATGTTGCAACAAGACTAGTTATAGTGAATGTATGTTGAATGTATGTTCCACCAATATATAGGTTGAATGTATGTTCCCTTTGACTTAAGACTAGACAAATCGATCAATCTCCTTTTAGGTTGGGAAAGAGATGTCCATTATTTGAGAAGAATGCATGTTCTATGGATACCCTGAAAATAGGGAAGGTCCCCAGGACTCTTCTTCAAGTAACAAGATGACTTGCTCCATCCAACTCCACACATATATACTACTCCCTCTTAGTGGATTAAATCAACAACACTATCAGTGTATGTCGTCTGTTGTTCCAAATTTATATATTTTAATTAATTTTAAAATTAAAAATATATTTTTATTATAAATACATATCATTATTTATATATAAATCTCTATTTTAAGTAGTAACTACTATATTTCTTGTAAATATGAAGAATACATTTAAAATAATTTTTTTAAAAAAGAAACTAATATTAGTTTTAAAAGTGTGTGTTTCTAGAATGTCTGGAGTAAAATTTGTTTCAAACACACAAACAGTTCCTTGAAAAAAATAGGTTCCGGTTAGCATGAAGTTTATATTTTGCTAAGTTAGTCAATTGACTAATAGAATTCTGATACACATAGAGTCTCGTCTGCGTGTCAGCATTCTATTGATCAATTGATTAACTTACCCAAAAACAAACTTCATATTATCCACAAGAAAAAGATATTTATCGTGGCCGGGTGTGGTGTGACCTCAAGTTAGATAGTAGATAGATATGCAGTTTTTTGACTTGATACTCCATGCATTTTTGCTTCACCACGTCAACGTTCCCAACCCCACACACTTTAGTGTTACTAGTAATTCAACTTAACCAGGGGGAGCTGCATCATACAAGTGGTGGCATGCAGCATTGGGTTGGTGGCGTAGCTTTTCTAGTCAAAGTACGTAGTGGCTAGCGACATTATAATATTTTTAGAAAAGTATTCTAAATTTATTGTTTTTTTAAGATTGTAAATCATTTTAATGTTTTAATGTAAAATATGTCAAAGATTAAATGGAAGTACTGTCACTTAATGAAGAAAACCAATGTTATGTTGGGTTGAGCACTTAGGAACTAAACAGAATAGTCTCTGACATATCTTCCGATCTCCGTAGCTCCATTATTTTTTTATATCCTAAACAGGAATATTAAATAATACTATAGCATTAATTTTTGCGATATATAGCTAGGTCTTTCGATTAACAAAAAATATTAAACCCTCAATCGATTGATCTCTCTTTCACGATCAATTTAAACTTTTTCTAATCAAAAAATTTACGAGGCAATTCGATTAGGTGGATATTTAATTTTACACATTCGTCAAATACATACAACTTTGATATATTTTATATTTTGCTCGTGTTTGAACTTGAACTCACTAATTAAGAGTTATTTAGAGTTGAATTATATATATATATATATATATATATATATATATATATATATATATATATTAGGTTCATTCACAACTTACAACAACCCACCTATAGGAGGAGGTGTAATACATTCTTGAATTCTTTTTCTTTTCCACGTTACATTTATTCTCAAATGCAAGCCCTACCACTCCGCCCACTATAATAGACTCTGTCTTGCACATTGTCCATCTCCCAAATTGGCCACTTGTCACCTGAGGATAGGATGATCCATCCTTTTGCTTTTAATCCTCCAATAGTCTAATCTTATCTTTCTTCACTTCCTATATAATGCTCTCACAATGACCATAACGTTTGTAACCCAAAAAAAATCCCAAGTTTAATTTTTTATTCACATACGCCTTGATTATGAGGAGAAGAAGAATGGTTGCCATAACCAGAGATCCAAGTTTAAGCCCTCATATCACCAAAGACTACCCTCAACAACCTAGGGTTGTGACCGAGGAGATTGATGGGCTTATTAGGGTTTTCAAAGACGGACACGTGGAACGACCCCAGATCGTTGCATGTGTCACAGCTAATTCATTGACGCCAGAGCTAGGTGTCACTTGTCGAGACATAGTCATTGACAAGTGGACAAACATTTGGGCACGTTTTTATGTTCCTAATTGCAATGGGAAGCTCCCTTTGCTTGTGTACTTCCATGGTGGTGGATTTTGTGTTGGCTCCGCTACTTGGAGCTGCTACCATGACTTTCTAGCACGATTAACGGTTAAAGCCGGATGCGTGATCATGTCAGTAAACTACCGATTAGCTCCTGAAAATCCTCTCCCCGCCGCTTATGATGATGGATTGAAGGCTCTAATCTGGTTGAAACAACATGCACCAAATGTGACTAGTGAATGGTGGTCGAGGAAGTGCAACTTCTCTAGCATGTTTTTAGCTGGTGACAGTGCTGGTGCCAATATAGCCTACAATGTGTCCATAAGCTTAAATTCTAGTCCAACTTTAAGGACTTCAGGGCTTAGAGGAATTATATTAATACAACCCTTTTTTGGTGGAGAATCAAGGACTCATTCGGAGAATCACATGGTTCAATCACCTCATTCCACGCTTAGCTTGGCGACATCAGATACTTATTGGCGATTATCGCTGCCCTCGGGGTCTAACCGGGACCATCCGTGGTGCAATCCGTTGGCAAAAGGGACAACTATATTGGAAGAGTTATCTAGTATGGTATGTGTATCTGAATTGGACATATTGAAGGATAGAAACTTGGAGTTTTGTAATGCTTTGGTTAGTGGAGGTACAAAAGTAGAGTATTTGATGTGCAAAGGAGTTGGGCATGCATTTCAAGTTCTGAGCAAGTCTCAGATTTCACAAACTCGAACCCTTGAGATGATCTCTCATATCAAGTCCTTCATCAATAGATGACCGCGCGTATATACTAGCAAGCCGCGCTCGCTCTATTTCTTTATTTCTCTCTGGATAATTTGTATACTAATAAATGCAAAAACTTTTTGTAGTTATTTGACTTTTTTATTTACGTCTATTTCCAAATTTATCCATCAGTTCCGGGTTGTGGGTGAGTAGAGTAATTTTAAGTGCCTTGATTGGTGGAGCTAGGAGGTACATGAAAAGTCCAATTTTGGAAGGTCAAATTTCAAATATTTTTTCTGCTACTTCAGTAAATCCACCAAGTGATAGATCGATCCAACGATCATACGCTATTGATACTATTTGAATTTTGAAGGTGCCAAAGGTGTTACTAGTCAAATAATAATATTGCCTCCTTAATTTAATTTGAATTCTTGGTATCTTGTAGCTAAGTCAACTCTGTGCACTATATTTGTTCCTGGATTTGACAGGGACATGATGGTATAAGGTGGACAAAAATAGTTATTCTAGATATTGAATTTGTGAATTTCACATGATTCTTATACTAAATGGGTCCTACTTTAAAAAATGAAATTTACACAATGGTTGAGGTTAATATTCATGAGACCTAAAAGGCCTCCGATTTGATTCCCCAGTACCATGTGTGAGGTTAGTATTTTCCCTTTAAATTCTTTCTTTATACGAGATTAGTGATTATTGGAATTTTTTTTTTACTGATAGTGTGAGTTTGTTAATTGCAATTCTAAATGAGAAAATTGATCTTGATTATAATATCCTATGTACTTGCGATTTCTCACTGAGTTTCAAAAAAACGTCCTACAGGTTCACCCAATACTCGTGCTCGCGCAGGAGATGAGAATGGGCGTACACGAGATGTGAAAATAAATTGAACTGATTTATCAACATAGAATAAGACAAGAACCTAATAAGTGTCTGGGCTTTCAAGATCTAACAATTAGGATTTCTATGCTTTTGCGTTTCAGTTTTAAACTTTTATATAACGAGCGAATGATTTCTATACTGCGTTTAGACGACGGAATGAATGAAATGAAATGAAAAAATAAAATAATTTTGAAGTATTTCAAGTAAATTTAGTTGTTGTTGGTGAATGAACATATATCCATTCCACTGGCCTACATGAAATAAAAAATAAATCGATGAAATAAATTTTTATTCTATTAGAATATTAGGAATGATTATCCTATTCAATTCTTTCCTCCGGTCAATTCCGACCTCGATCCAAACATAACATTAAATTTTTCACTACAACTAACTACTAAGCAACTTTATTAACGTGCGGGGGCGGAAGAGAAAATTTGGGACAATTATTGAGAACAAAACACATCTTTTCAGTAGTCATAATGTCGCCGTGTTAGTAATAATATACTGCTACACTCAAAATATATGATATGACTAATCAATAAATACCACCTTCAACAAAGGGTCTTCAATCAAACAAAAGGTATAGCTACAAATCCCATACGAAATGAACCTCTAACTTGACATCATGACATGATCTATTGACTGAAGTGCTTGGTTGGCAAAATAACGCACATCTACATCTGGGTCCTCAGCGAGTTCCACTAGACAAGGACGAATGGTCTTCTCCACCACCTACATTGCAGAAGGAAGAGACTTTAGAAAGGAAAACAGAACGAAGACAAAAAGTATACATGGTAGAAACGAATACTTTGGTCCAATCAACAGTTCAACAGAAATAAAAAATTGGGAGTGAGGGGTGTGGAGTTAAGAAAATGAAATTAGAGGAAAAGGGAAAGATATGATTACTTACAGATTGATCAACGATAGGAATATGGGATTGCAACACTTTTGCCACATTGAACTTGATGTTGGGCACTCTGGTAAAACAATATTTAGAACACCAGTTCAAAACTACCAAACCAAAGGCGAGTACAACAATGAAAATGTGAAATCCGAGAAACTTCACCTGTCCTTCGATAAAGTAACAACCACAGGTAGCAGTTTAGCACATGTAATTTCTGAGCCCATGACAGGAGCAAGTAGAGAAATTGCACCAAGGATGGTCATCCGATACAAATAATGAGGGTTGTTAATCATATCCAAAACCTGTCCAAATTACATCAAACTTTTATTGCACGAGGAATACCAAAAATATTTAAATTAGGAAGCTTCATTCAACAATAAAGAAAGTTATATATACAAAAGGAAAGGGACTCTGAAGCATGCATGTCGACAAATTAATATGGCATGTAATTCCAATACAAATAATTGTGTATTTGTCCTTCTTTAGAATAATACTGCAGAACCACTTCCTACATTCCAATTGAGATTGGCAACCATGACTAGAGAAACTAACTCCCAGATCCTGTATCGAAATAATTTATCTGGGAAAAGGAAAGGCTTGAGCAGGAAAAGCACAATCAGAAAATCCTTTATCAGCAGGTACTAGAGAAATAGGATCAATGTCATTAAAAAAAACCTGTGGAATGATGTGCTGCATAGCCCACTCTGGACCAAATTCTTCTGCAAGACGCTTTAAGTTATTAGCAGCAGCATCTCGAATTGAGTAAACCTGCACCACATGCCAAATGAACTATAAACCAAAGAAGTATCCCTTGCACAAGATATAAACCATTCATCATACTCCATCAAAATGACTTTCTTATAACCTAAGTATTACTGAATGATGAATTCAAGGCAAAATTCTGAAGGCGAAGTTTAATGCAGTTTCTACATACTTGCCGACAAAGAAACTAGTGTCCTATATAAAATAAGAGGAAAAACGCAACTGTGATCATCAGGCATCTCAATACTTTCTGATAGACATCATAGTTTCTCTTAAACAAAGAGGAAGGCACCGAAAAGAAACAAGGATGTAGCCTTGTTAATCATCAGTTATATATTCACTACTGACGTTAATAAATGCTATGGAGTCCTAAGTTTCAAAAAGGATAGCTTCAGATCTATTGCTTAGCTGCTAAAATTACTCAAGATCACTTCCCTGCCACATCTCTCCAAAAACAGATTAAAACCACCGACTAATAGAAATGTAAAAGTCTAAATACATCACAACACAACAACCTCACAAAAGAAACCCACTGAAATAAAATAGCAAGGAAAAGAAGAACCTGACACACTTGCCAATTCAGGTTGGGAAAAGAATCATATATTACATTGTGAAAGCATTACGAACAATGAGAGGCAGGGAAACGATGTCTCATAATTCTAACTGCTCATAAATACGACAGAAATGCACGAACCTTATCCTGCAGCCACTGCATGCAGAGAGTACCAAGCTTATCATCAAAAAAGCCAACTCCCAACTGACTAGCCAATAAAGGTATATACTCAATAATTGCCAGTCGAACCCTCCAATGCCTATCCTCTGCAAGCTCAACAATTGCTGGTAACAGAGATTGGGACAAAAGATCAATTCCAATAACCTGCAAATAATGGCAAGTTTCAACATAGCTATAGAGAAGGATAAACTGGAACAAATTTAAACGTAAAACAAGAAAAAGTAAAAGGCGCAAAACATTAAAAAAACTAAAAATAAACAAAAGCCTAGTTAAAAAAATATTACATGGCATATAGATCTCAAAAAATTGTAGATGATATAGCGTGTAAAAAGAGAGAACAGAAATACTCGTGAGTAAAATTATTCCATGTTTTGAACAATAGAAGAACACATTTAATAATGTGTACTACAAAAGATATAGAGCAACATCTGAAAGCAACAGTAACAGGTTTCATATTTGCCCACAAAACATTAGCTCGTCTTCTACAAGCAGTAGCAAAGCCACACAGACAGTTAAGTGGTAAATTTAATAGTAAAAGAGATAATTACAAGTCGAGCAACAATTATTACTCACATAAGAATAAAGAAACTATGTTTGTTTAACCACAAAAAAAGAGACAAAATGGACAACAAATAAAAAAAGAAAAAAACAGAGAAGACTCTGTAAATTTTCTAATGACTTGTAGACTAATCAGATAATAAACCATTTTGGCTAGTTCATGCAATCTTTCCAACTACCAGTATAACTGTTTTAACAATTTGCCTTCGTGCTTTTGATTTTTATATTCTATATAAATTTTCCTTGATATATCAAATTTTATATTTCTATACTTTTTAATTACGTATTTAATTTCATTCTATCAAAATAAAATATAACAAAATTACTCAGCACAATTAGTTATAGATAATTAACTGCTCGTCTAAATATTTATACCTAAACAATTTTTTTTTGAAAAGAATAAACAACATATTTAATATGTTTATATACAATAAAATTTTCCGATGCTTATGAATTTGTACAGGGCTTCTTAATTTATGTTTTTTTCAAGTTTTGCTTGTTTATTAACAGTACTAAAAGTTTGTTAAAATTATGATTGTTCATATAACGAACAAATTTGGTATATCAATTGAGTGACACCTTAATAGTTAGATTGACAAGCATGCAAAAAGAAAAAATAGTGTGTAAGATTCTTTTTATACATATACTTTTAAATTATATTATTTATTAAATTTTACTAATTAATATTTTGGCCCCTCACAATACAAAACTCTGGTGGCGCCACTATTTACAAGAAATTTTATATATCTTCATCTGAATTTGCAAAGAATGATATCTGGCAAAACTAAGGATTACCCTATTGTAATTGCCAGCTTTTATTTATTATTAGACTTTAAAAAAATGCAATTACCACAATGAACTAATTAAAAAATTAAAATTGGACCATTCTGTTAAAATAATTGAAAGGCCATTAATTTGATTCAATTATTTTCAGATGTGACATGAAAAATAAAAGGAAAAAGAAAGAAATAATGACATGGCTAATTTGACTGGACAAATAAAAAAAATCAAAAACACATAAGTTTTATCTTCTCTCTTCCCCGTCTTTGGTCTTCTCCTCCCCCTACCTTCACCTTTTCACCTCCCATGGAAACCATCACTTCTGAATACCATCATCATCTACCGTCATCACCAAAAAATTCATGTAATTTCATTTTCTGACCAAATCCATAGTTGAATTTTATGATTTGAAAGGAAAATTTCATAAGTTTCTTTATCAGATCTGAAATAAGATTTGGATTCATGGATAGATTTTAGAGGAAAGCTTATGAGTTTCTTCATACGCTGAGAAATCAAGATCGAATTCCAAGAGCTTCTCTCCAATTATTAGGTTACATATCAAGGCTTCATCAAATTCAAAGGTAATTTTTTAAAAAAAATTGTGCTTTTTATAGGGTTTCATCTTGCCTAAAATTGCAAATTCTGGGATTTATATTATAACTAAGAAACATGAAATAGATGTAGGGTATATTAAGGAAATTGAAGAGAAATTAGAGGACTTAGATGTAGCAAATTCACGGATTCTTTGTTGGTAATCTCAGAGATGGGACCTTCTGTTTTGTTTAAATGAAGTGATGAATATGGCTCCAAAGAAAAAAGAAGTGGAGTAGTAGCAGGATATTCGAGATTTTCATGGCCGAGAGGACCTCAACAGTTCTTCTTTGGGGAGAGAGCGGCCGATGATTAGCTGGTTGTTTTTTCTGGTGGAACCATATCCGGAGGTGGCGCAAATACAATAAGTATTAAGGTCTTGGTATTAAATTCTGCCGGCCCGAACTCTCAACAGCGGCAGCGACGCTGAAGTTATCAGAAGCTCAAAGGCCTTACCTTTTACTGGCTATGTCACGTGAGAAAATTTGTTACCCGGTCCATGCCATTTCCTTTTATTCACGTGCCACGTATCAAAAAACTTGAATCAATTTGATAGACGTTAAATTATTTTAACGGAATGATTCAATTCCAATATTTTAATTAGTTTAATGTGGTAATTACATATTTTAAAAGTCTAGTGGTCTAATAAGTAAAAGGTGCCAACTTTAGTGGGTTAATCCTTAGTTTTGCCATTAATATTTAGTTCCCAATCATCTTACAGATGCAGTTCCACAGCCACCAGTCCGTTAGAAAGGAGTTGTGTCAAAGTTCTTTTGTACTATAATGGAATTTTTTAAGCTATAAACATTTCCCAAAAGCAAGAGAGATGACTACGCTTGCTACATAATAAAGAAGTTGCAAAAGACATCCATTTTTAGTTCCCATCTGCTACCTAGATAAGTCTTTACCTAAACTATAGTACTTGAAATGGGGACACTAGAAAATGCAAGATGTATAAATGAGTATACATAACAAGTAAATGCATAACAGAAAGTGTTCAGCCTGAAAAATGCACACCTGATTGACTTGATCAAGCTTGCTAATAATATTGAGGCGTACATCAGGAAATTCATCCTTTAGAAGTGAAAGAAATATTGGAAGAAGTTGTTCTATTGTAGCGTCCTGCATTAAACACCAGATAAATTCAAGACTCAACTTGCAGAAACCATAACTAAACAAAATTTACATACAGAAGGCATTGAAGACCGTCATACTATGCTGATCGCATGATCACAAGTCATAACTACTGTAAAATCATGTGTTCCTAGATGAGTAGAAAACCAGACAAATTTCAAATACAGATAAACCAATAAGGACAATAAATCAGTTGTTGCTCCCTGCTCATCAGTGAATTCTACCACTAGCAGAAGCTGCTATCGGCATTGGAAAATATCCTTAGTTCCTTTACTGATTCCATGGAAATTCAAAAGACATAAGCATCAAGAAACAAATTTATATCATGATATAGGAATCACAAACTCAAATTAAAGGATTCATCAGACAAATTGAAGCATCACGTGTAACAAAAAGACAAGATAATCTAGCAGTAAAAAGAACTTCTAAACTACACAAATTGAAAAGAAAATCTAAACAGAGACCAACAACTGAAGCTAGATAGTCAGTAATGTCGATAACATACTCCAGCACACTTGGTATTAAGATAAATACCCAATTAACCCTGATAGTATAGTCCATCAGACAGTACAATGCAGAAGAACCAAGACAATCAAATTTGGCACTAGCTATAGTTAGAAAAAGGATAACTTGAATGCATGGACCAAGTGAAAAATAATCAGCAACATTGTTGCTTATAAATGGATACAGAATAGTATCATAAAAGACATAAGGCTAAAGTGGAAAGAACAAATCAAATAATCCTTACAGAAATAATACTTAAGACAACAATACGCAACAACGAGTTGTGACACCACCAAGTAGCTAGATCAAACAAGCAATCATATAAAATTTCACACAAGCTGAAATTACATGTAGTACGTGTTTTGCACACCTTTTTCCATCTTTGGCATACACCAGGAATTCCAAATTCAAAAATCATGTCCAACAAAATAAAAAAATCTGAAATTTTCTCTTGCTAGTGGATTTCTGTCACATGATAAATGTGAACCCTTGCAATTATTTGTATAGTAAATTAATTGTGAACAGGAAACAAATGAAATAACATATATGACCACCTTTGCATTAAATAAGTAAATGAAAAGAAAAACAATTGAGGTTGCATAGAGATCAAGTGAAATATACTTTTACCTTTCCTAAAACAGGAGCCATTCCCATTATAACAGAGGCCAGAGCAGACCTAACATGTTGTGAAGAATCTGAAGACAATTCCTACAAAACGTTGTGGCCAAATAGTAAGATAGCTGGACTATAGGTCAAAGTGAATGAATAATTAAAAAGTATAATCAAGAGGATAAATATGACCGGGTCTTGCAACACCAGACCTTCACACACGGAAGAATGTGCTGAATTGCTAGCTCGGGATTAAGAATCCGGCAGAACTTGGTAACTTTGCCAGCAGCTGCTATACGTACTTCAGCTTCATTATCTCGAAGTAGCCTCACATATGCAGGAACCAAATCCGTCCTTCAAACATTAAGGTAACCACTTATTAATGTTTCAAAATAACAATCAAAAGGAGTTATTAATACAATCAAAACTATAATTATTATCATAAGGTTGTTCAAAAACGTGACAACACAAAACTAACATGATGAAATTGACTGAAAAAGTGATGTGGTCAACAACTAGTACTAGAATGGAACATATCAAACAGTTCACATAAATATGTACCTTGTAGGTTCAGGCCCCACAGCTTCACATAGTTCATACAGTTGATTGGCAACCATGTAGCGAACACGCCATGACTTATCCTGATCAAGAACAACAAAACCGGTCAAACTGATAGCTTAATAATGCAGAAAATATATTTAAGTTGTACATTCTTCTAAACATCAACAAACAAAGAGAAGTCTCCACAAAAATTTGATGGCATTACTTGCAATATCAAAATGAAAATTCAATTACACATAAAATGCAGGCAAATTAGAAAGAAGATTAGAGCAATAACATAACTAATAAACTCCCAGATATCTTTCCAGAATTAAAATGATCTTTTCAGAAATAACGACACCACCGTTAGGTTTTCCCTAATGGAAAACTTTGGAAGAGCAAAAAGGATATGATCGTAAAGAAATACAGAGGATGGGGTCGTAAATAAAGAAGCTTATAAGGTCTATCTTTAAAATTTTAAAAATAAATACTAAAGCTAAAGCCACCAAGGACTTTTTAAGATGGCATTCTTCAATCTGAACTCTAGTCAATCCAAATCACATCACTCCTCCAGTGAATCCCAAGGAAATGTTTCTCCTCTAATGATTAATTCTCTTTCTGTTTCTAGTTAACTATCTTCCTCTAATAACACTATTTTCTCTTCTAGTCATGGATTGTCTGTTTAAATTTTAGTATATAGCCAACGAGGTCACTCCACACAAACAGGTACAAGTATATATGTAAAATTAAATTAAAAAAACTAGTATGGTACAACAATAAATAGCTCAAAAAGAGAGTAAACGGATATGCCCTCCAACCTATCTCTCTATGGCCAAGAACAATGCTTTCTCTCTCTATGCATGTTTATCCTTGGAAACTATATTTATTTGACTTATGACTTCCCATAGCGATTCTCGACAACCTCAATCAGATATCTAGTTAATTTGTAAGGCTCAGCAATTATCAAGGGATTAAAAAATGAGATTTAGAAGAATGTGTAACTCTAAATAAAATTAACAGAAAACATAAATAGAAATTGCAACTAGGGGTATATAAAGGAAGACATATCACCGCAACCATAAAACTATATGTATGTGTATACATATATAATAGCAATTATTCGAAACACTTCTTTTTACACTATTTCGGAAACCGTATGGATATGTAAAATACATGATTTTCAATCCTAGCAGGAAAAGGAGGGAATCTTGCTAAAGATTTTATTGTTTAATAAGTAGAATCCCACTAAAAATGTCATATAAAGTGCACCATAAAGAAGACCCAAAAATAAAAACTGTGAACTATTTTATATACCAACAATAGAAATCCTCATATATTACAACTTACAAGGGCACGAATACGAGGTATGGAAATATTATGGATAAAATTAAATCAAGGTAAAAATATAAGTCCAAAAGTGCACCTGAGAGAAGTTGACAACGACAGGAAGAATATGTGCAACACAATCTTGGGGCTCTAGCAACTTCCCAAGAGCAGCACAGCCTTCAACAGCTAGTAATCGAACAGAATCTTGATCTAAAAAGAACATAGATTACATCAAAGCTTGCAGACTTATCAAAAAAATAAAAAATGCAAAACAACCTATTTTGAAAAGTGATTGAAAATAAATGCTAGGATCTACAAATAAAAACAGTCATTGCTATAAACCATATCAAGTTAATAGTTGACAAAAAAGAATCACAAATTTGTCGTTCATACTGTTATCACAATATTTTGTTTTTGTACAAACCACAAGCGCAAGAAAACAAAGTCGTATCTCGATCATAACTATTGGAGCCTAAGTTTCTTCAAGAAAAACAACGGAAAACATAAAAGGGTGTTACTTAAGCTCCTTACACACCCGTTTATGGTTAATATGTATTGCAATGACTATAAAAATCCTAAACAGATTATATCCTTGCTGCTATGGTAATCTAATCTCAACTGCACTTCTTTTATTATTATCACTTAAAACAATGAAAAGGACTTACAATCCCTAAATATAAGTTAAACTCTGACATGATCCGTACTTTGCTACACTAGTATTAATAAAAGCCTGCTACAGTGCTGCTACAATATTTTTCAAATTTTATATTTCTTCCGCTTAAATAACTTATTGGAAGTTGCAAGGGAATTCTGAATATAGAATCTCTTTCAAAGACCTATGAAATATCATAACGCCTATACATTTAACATCAACATCCCTGAACAAACCCTAAGAATTAAAGCCATCTTAGAATTTCTATTATCATTATGTTAAGACATGTTGCCTTAATCTTTATTGGCACATACCCATGGAAGTTGCAAGGCAATCCCAAATACAAAATATTTCTTCCAAAGAACTATAATTTAAAATTTTAAAAAAAAAACTAGTATTTTAATCTCCACACCCCCAGAAATCTCAAAAATTCTTTTATGTTTTAATGTAAAGAAATGAGGCCTTCATTTGGATTGGCATGTCTCATAAGTAATAACAACCTGCAAGGTCATCAATCCTAATAATCAGATAGCTGATTGTTCAACTTTCTTCATCAGAATCGTCAAATTTTGCATCATATAAGTTGCAAGTAAAAAATTTGACCGTCCCGCAAATTTGTCAGGACTTCCAAGTCCCCCTATACACCAAACGATGTACATTTACCAGCATCATTTGTATTATTTTTATCTATGATTGGAGAAAGTTCATAGCCATCATACACAGTCAGAGAATTTCACCCATTCATTAGTATAATTACAATATTATTGTCACCAACCATTCATTGTATTACAAGTGTTTCTCTCACCTATCACTGTTCAATTTCAACTCATAGTCCTACTTGACATTCAATAATTATCAACTCCTCTAATAAACATTCCGACAATCTAAGCAATGGAGCAGTACAAAGTACACCTCTTCCACAGAAGTAGGTAGTAACCTTTAAGAGTCTGTTCAGTGGGGAGCATCTAAGGGTGTCATACTCCGGCTTGCCAGGAGTAATCAACCAATTTTTCCATGATGGGAGAAACATCCTTGCAAAATTATTACAGCAACCAAACCAATCCATCCTACTAAATGTGTATTTAGCAACAACTTTGCAAATTAAAACTGCAAAAAGAAAAACCTATAAGGGAGTTCTCACCATCCTGTGTAAGATCCTCGAATATTGACATGATGTCAGTCTTTAGATGAGCAGGTTCGAGGGTAGCAGCAAACTTCCCCAAGTTTGTAGCAGCAGACCTCCTCACCATAGGCATGTCATCCTGACACAGCTGACTGTATATTGATCGCAATTCAGTTTTCAACGTCTCTGGGGCACTTGGATAAGCAATGTGAAACAGTCCACAAGCAGAAACTCGAGCTGTAAACCATTCACCGGCTGCTAGCCTCTGAATGTATTATTTATAAAATGTAAGAACAAACTCCAATGACTAATACGAAACTAAAACTCAATGAAAATTTGATATAAAGAAAAGTGAACAGTTTCCAAAGCTGGTGAGAGGGCAAGGACGGGTGCAAGATCATGAGAGCAAGGAAATCTAAAAACATAGATTTCATAGTGGTTTGTGAATGACTGAATGCTAATATTTATTATATTAAAATTATTTCCATTGAAATATATTTGATGAAATATCAGAGAAAGAAGAGTTTTCTGAAATATATTAACATAACTTAAACAAAATCGAGAACTTGGTTCAGCGGTCAGTGTTGTGTAAATCACATGGGGGGTGTGGGGTTCGAACTTGGACAAAGCCTAACTTCTATTCATTATAAAGTAACTGCACAAATTTGACGATTTAAATACGTGGAATTGATTAAGGGTTAGCACAATGAACAAGCATGTAATTTGTGAAAAGGGAAAGTATAAGAATATATAGCAGAACACCTCACGAGTTATCAATACTAAATCAGGAACCTATAACTTTATCAATAACGAGTTTTTGCCAAAGCTGCATTTCTTTACAAGTGCTTTTTACCAAAAAATTGCATTGCCCAATAGATAAATAAGAATTAAAAACACGCAAATTAAAATAACATAATGCTGTAAGCAATCAACCAACCTTCACTAGAGGTATAAACCAATCAATCAAATCATTCTCCCTCATTTGAGATCCAATTCTACAAAGTGATTCCACAGCTTTGTCCCTCACACAGGTTTCCTCAACAGTGCAAAGGGTTTCTAGAGGAGGAAGCAAAACATGAGCATGCTCCACACCTCCGACGTAGGGTATAAACACCCCCAACTCTTCCGCCATTGCAAGAAGCACTTCATCATCGTCATCATTGTTCTCACTCAAAAATGGAATTAATTCCTTCCGTGTTCGCTCCTCCCCAAGAGCACGAGCAATTGTTGAAAGCTTCCGAATAGAATTCAGCCTCAATTGAATGTCATCATTCTTCAGCTCGTCTATCAGAACAGCAATTGGGTACAGTGGCTCATCAACCATTGACATTGTATCTCAATTGATTCTAACAACTTCAATCGAGTATTAGAAAACAATCAGATTACAGTCTTGTACATCATGGTGTAACAAATTCAGTTCCTAAATTATTAAATCTTTTGAGAAATTTTTTAATAATTACTAAATAAACTATACATACCGAATTTTAAATAATCCATACTTGAAAATAGACACAACCTTAATGTCCTTAAATCTGGGAGTAATAAGCAGTGATAGACTCATCCAAACAAGATCTCAACTTATATTTTGAAAAAGGCTTATACAGCTACATATCAACTATAGAGATGCTTTGCTTTGAGAATTTAAAATTGAATAGACAATAATGTTAAAACTTGAATATTTTTTATTAAAAATCAAAGAAAGTCAAAATACAGCTTATTTGAGCCTTCCAACTTGAATCCATTATTCAAATAAGAAATGCTCGAATCTGTTCTTCTTACTCAGTAACAACGCGTAATGAATCGACTCCGAGATCTGAACGGAAACCTAGACTTTGAATCCAGAAAATAAGTAAAAAGTTGAGAAATGAAGGTCGGAAATTTGATATAGGATACTTAAGCATAGAATCATATAAACAAAATCCGAGTTTAATTTTTCGCTTGATATGGATCAAATCAAAGGTTTCTCAAATATAATGGAAGACAAATCTGTGAAGCGGATACAGACATATGGATGTCTATATAAATTATATAGAAAGAGAAAGTGAGAGATAAAGAGAGACGGACAGAATTCGTATTGGTCTTACCGTTTGCAAGCCTTCCCGCCGGCTTCTCAGATACGAAGGCCTGTTCCTTCTTTTCGCCCAGTACAGGGAGAGAATGAGGAGAGAGAGATTTAATGAATTTCCCTTATAAAGAAATTATGTAATGTCCGGAAGCCCAGAAAAACACCCGACTCGTAGCTAATGAATTATGGATTAATTACATATATTAGTACATTTATGAAATTATGAAAGTAATTATAAAAATCATACACTCATAAAATAATTATAAAAGTAAAACATTTTATCATTTTTATTATTAATTTTAATACAATTAAAGGTCCTTAAATTAAGGGATTAATATTAATGGGCAGTTTCCTTAATTTAGGGGATCATTATCTGGTGGTTTTTTATTTCAAACGCATGATATTTCTCTCTCTAAAATCTTCTTCTTCTCCTTCTCCTTCTCCATAACTTTTGTTCTCGTATTTCTCTATTCTTCTTCTTCTTCTTCATCACAGTTTGTTAGACAAATTGGTGGCGTAAATTAATTATTTTTTAATTTATTTTTTGTTGCACTTGTTAATCAACAAATCACACAGTCGAATACGCGATTTTCTCTCTCCAACTGAAAGGATTCTGATTTCTCTCTCTAAGGGCTGTTTCTAATTTCTGTTAATTCTCATTCTACTAATTAATTGTCAATATGCTCATATATATACGCTATGTTTCTAACAGAATGGAGTATTGATTGTTTGGATTTGTGTTATTTTTATGTTTTGTATAGAATGATTGATACAAGGAAGAAGGATGGAAAGAGAAAAAGAATAACAGAGGGTGATTTTATTAAGGATTTGAAGAAATTTATTTGGGTTTGTGCAGTTAGATTCTGATTTTGATGTTCCTGTAGTTAAGACAGAAGCTCAAGTTCATAGCCAGAAGATATTTTCACCCCAAAAAAATTTAAAGGTGTGCTAATTTAAATTTTGTTATTGTTACTATCATATAACTGTTTGGTTACTTCTGCATTATATTTTGGTTACTGATTTTTGTTGTACATGTTGTTTATGTATTGGTTACCATTAAAATATATTTTGGTTACTATCATATAAATGTTCGGTTACTTCTTTAGTAAGTTTTTTGTTACTGTTAGTTTATGATTTGGATACCATTTTTGTTCCCTTGAGTTGGGATTTTGGGTACTATTTTGTGTTATTCTGGTTACCATGTATTTGGTTAGTATACATGGATTGACTAAACTGTGTTTGGTCTATATGTTGTTTATGTATTGGTTACCATTAAAATATATTTTGGTTACTAACATATAATTGTTTGGTTACTTCTTTAGTATGTTTTTTGTTACTGTTAGCTTATGATTTTTGGTTACTATTAAAATATATTTTGGTTACTAACATATAACTGTTTGGTTACTTCTTTAATATATTTTTTGTTACTGTTAGCTTATGATTTTTGGTTACCATTTATTTGCTTAGTATACATTGATGTATTATATTTTTTATAAATCCCTTCAAATATATTTTACAATGTTTATGCTATTTTCTACTTTCATTTCCACAAACACATCCTACATGGTCTCTCTATTCACTAATCCCAAGGTATTTCTCTTCCTCCCACAGGTTCATAATGCGGAAGTCTTTTCTAGAGAATTAGAGCAACCATGACGAAGAAAGTAACAGCAACCAAAAAGCTCAAGTTTCAAAAAGATTTGTACCAAATTTTGATTAGTTCAGTTATCGTTGTCTTGTCATTATGAATTATGTTTCGTACTTTGATTTTTGTTGGATATCCATAACCATTTGTTATGGTTAGTGAGTATGTAATGTTTATTGGAGCTTATGTTAATGAAATTACATATTTGATTATATAATCAATTATTTGACATTATTTATTGGTTCGTATTAAGTTCTGTCTGATACATTATTTTAAAGGTGCAGTTTGGTAACCAAACATGTATAGAAGGGTGATTAACTATTTTATTTTTTGGAAGTAACCAGATAGTTACAAGCTTGTATCAGGACATATATCAAGTGTTAAATGTATATGTGAGAGTATACATGGGTTGCCTAAACTGGGTTGGATATACAGGTTATTTCTGTTTTGGTTACCATTAAAACATGTTCTAGTTACTTTTTATATAACTATTTGGTTACTTCTTTATTATATTTTGGTTACCATTAAAACTTGTTCTGGTTACAATCATATAATTATGTGGTTACTGTTTTATTATGTTACATTATGGTTACTGTTATTTAATTGATTTTTGACTACTATTGTTGTACAATCAATGAGGTATTTTAGTTATTATTTATTGTATTTTTAAGTTGTGTTGGATACATTAGTTTGAGATGTACAGTTGGTAACCAAATATGTATATAAAGGTAATCAACTATTATTTTGATAGTAACCAGAGAGTTACAAGCTTGTTTCAGGACATATATCAATTAGTGAAATGTACATGTCATAGTATAATTGGGTTTCCTAAACAAACAATATCACATTCATTACAGGATGCTGGATACACATGTTGTTTTATGTTTTGGTTACCATTAAAACATATTATGATTACTGTTATGTAACTATTTGGTTACTTATTTATTATTTTTGTTTTACTGTTAGTTAATTGTGTTTGACTACTATTATTGTACAATCAGTGAGGGATTTTAGTTATTATAAGGGTAACCATTTTAGTTTTTATTAGTAACCAAATAATTAAAAACTTATATCAGAACAGTTATCAAGTGCTTAATGTACATGTGAGGGTTCCCATTTATCTAGCTGATAGATACTTTTAAATTACATAGTTATAAAAGTTATTTGAAATGGTCTATGCCAGTTGGTAACTAAATATAAATATAGAGGTAACCATTTTATTTTAGATGGATAATCAAATTTACATAAAAATATTTCAGAACAGTTACCAATTGTTCAATGTATATGTTTACTTTATATTGATAACTCATGATGGAATCAAAAATTAATATATTAATCGACATCAATTTTGGTTACTGTACACCATCAAAAATGTTACCAACCATGTGGTTAATAGTTACTAGCAGTAAAAAATTATATATTCCTGTAAACAATTAAATTTGTTGTATTGGTTACTGTCAATAGCCATTGTCTAACAACTGAATAAACATTGTAAAGTAACCAAATTAATATTAGACAGTAACCAAATTACATAATTTTAGTAACCAGAAAATAAACCAAATTTTTACATGCAATTTTGAAGGCCTAAATGATGGAATTCGACCAAAAAACCTTGTAGTTCACCAGCAAAGCTAGTGACTTTTGATCGTTGACCCGTTTCCAATGAAATTAGGATCTAAAAACGCCAAAATTCGACACTCCAAATTTGACAGAAATTTCCAAATGGTCACTGCAATCAAATAAACATTATACTGTAACCAATTAAATAGTATACAACAACCAATATATATAATCAGATTAGCAGTTGTATGAAGGTAACCAATGTAGTCAATAAGTAACCACCAATATAAAAGAAATAATTATAAAACACAATAACATTATAGAGTAACCAAATAAACACCTTATAGTATCTAAATACATATTATATAGTAACCAAGACAGTATTAGACAGTAACCAAATATTCAGTAACCATTATAATAATGTTACACAGTAACCGAACCAGCATTAATCAGTAACCAATATATTGTTACACAGTAACCAAGACAGCATTAGACAGTAACCAAAACAACAGTAGGAAGTCACCAAAAGTTTCAGTAGACAGTAAGGATTTTTGTAGTAACCATTTTAAGTGTGAAAAACTTAAGAAAGGTAATCAATATATGAATACCGTAGTAACTACAGGTAACTTTATGCATTAGAACTTGAAACACACATACCTCAGTGTTCAGAATTGTATCGATATTGCTTTGATTGTTTTTGGTTACTGCTCTTGAAGTAGATGATGATTTTGTATACTATTTCGTCTTCTCCGATCTTAGATGATTGTCGCGATCTCAGAGGTGAGTGGAAAGGCAATCGTCGACTGAAGATTTGGCAATCGTTGAACGAAGATATTAGATCTTAGATGTTTGTCGCGATCAGAGTTGTTGTGATTGTTTATGTTTACTGAACTTGAAGTAGATGTTGATTTTGTATACTACTTCGTCTTCTCCGATCGTATATTTTTGACGCGATCTCAGAGGATAGTATAAAGGCAATCGTCGACAGAAGATTTGGCCTTTTCCAATATCAAAGTTACATGTTGTTCGGTTACTTGATTTTAGGAGCGGTTATTGTTAGATAGACATATTTGGTAACTGACGTGTGCGTGTTGTTTTATTTTTGTAATTATGTTTTGTGTGTTTTATTTTTGTAATTATTTTATATTTGTTGTATATTAGTGTTAAGGACCCATGAATTATAGGATCAGATAATTAATTGGGCCACTAAATTAACAATTATAATTGGGCCACTAAATAGACAATGAGACAAGCCCAATTTTAGGTACCGACTGCAGTCCACACATAGGTGAGTTGTAAATACTACTTCCGTTCCACACAAAAAAAAACTATTTGCAATAAATATTTGTTTTTAAAAAAAAAGAGTTTATGCTTATGTATCATTATTTATATTAAAATAAATATTATCATATCAAATATCATTGCTATCAAAAATAACTTTTTTTAAAAGTTATGATTTTAAATATATAAAGCTAAAACAATACTTTATCCCACATAAGAGGTGATTAAATTTTATACAAAGTCAGTATGTCTTTTTTATTTATCAAACTATAAGTACTTCTTATATCATCATAGTATCTTCCGTTGGTTTATATATTTTGTTTTAATAATGACAATATATTTTAGTATATTTTTCAAGTTTGGATTTGAGGTGATCATATATGATTGTTAAATAAGTTCGAATTTTCAAGAGGTCTATTGTAGAGAAAAGTTCATAGAGACATTATTGGATTAAGTCTCTATGAAATTACTTAAGAAAAATTGTAAGAATTTTTAGCATGAGTTATTAATTGCAAGGTAATTCTATTTTGCTGAAAATATCTTTTGAAACTGTTTCATAAGCTAAAGCTTAAGGGGAGGGGATGAACAATTTCTAGCAAATTATTACTCCCTTCGTCCCAAATTAATTGCTTCAGTTTTGACTTTTTTTAAGTCAAATTGACTATTTTTATAATTAATAATTAAGCATATATAAATATATTTCTAAAATTATAAAAATTGGGGTTAGTAATAAATTGTATATATTTTCTTTTGATTATAATCTCTTCACCTATATTTTAGCAAAAATAGTAAAAAGAATAGTTTTTAAAATGGTCAATTTGACTTTAAAAAGTCAAAACTGAACAATTAAT
The DNA here is from genome assembly GCA_020205505.1 of Panax japonicus. Lineage (NCBI taxonomy): Eukaryota > Viridiplantae > Streptophyta > Magnoliopsida > Apiales > Araliaceae > Panax > Panax japonicus. The sequence continues at coordinate 53,990,331 of CM035112.1, read as the reverse complement.
TTGGGACGAAGTGAGTATTATCTTGCTCTTAAATTTTTATTGCTGAAAATTTATAGTTATATCTTGTAATCATATTTATTATTGTTAAACTTGTATACAAACCTAGATTAATTTGTGATTGATGAAAACGTGAATATATATGTACAAATAAAATTATAAGGTTACAGTGGTGTTCAACCAAGTTCGGAATTATTTGTATAGAGAGTTTTTGTAATTGATTGAATATTATATTATATTTAATAAAAGAGTCTCCAATGTCAATAGATATTGAACATACCACTAAATTAGAGGATAAGATCGAACCACATAAAAATTTTGATGTCTATAATTTGTTGATTATCTAGTATTATAAGTTTTGTTATATATTATTATTATAAAAAATTGTTGAATTATTATTAGGAAATATATATGAAATTGGTTATAATAACAAAAGGACCTAACCCCATTGCATATTTCCTTAAATATAAATACTAATAATAATTATCTACCTAATTGAAAAAAATTTGTAGTCTGACTAGCAAATTATGGACTAAAAGACAATTTGCACCCAACCTTTATTTTTTATTTACGTTTGCACTTCAAATTTAAAAAGGTGTCTAAGTACACCACAAATTTCATTATACGTAACAAAACGCACATTTTTTTCACTTAACCGGTCAAAAGTGACCGGCTAAGGCTGTAACACAAATTTGGGATGCAAATTGTCTTTTAATTTTAAAAATTGGAAAAAATAATTAATTTAAATAAAATAAAATAATTTTAAAATAATTAATTTTAAATAAAATAATTAGTTTTAAAAATAAAAATTAAAAAAATAATTTTAAAATAAAATAATATTATTAAAATAAATATTTTGAATTAAATATTAATAATTAATCATTAACTTGTAAAATGATTATTTTATTTTTATTTTAAAATTAATTATCAATCATTCCGGTTAAAAAAAATCATTAACTTGTCAAAAAATTATTTTTGCCACATAAAAAAAAAATCTGTTTTTATTTTTAAAAACAGAATTTTGTAAAATAGAATTTTTTAAAACAAAATTTTATTTTACAAGTTAAAAAAAATTATGTTTTTGTTTTTAAAAACAGAATTTTTTTTAAAACAAAATAAAATTCTGTTTTTTAAAAATTCTATTTTTTTAAATATAATTTTATTTTGTTTTTTAAAAAAATATGTTTTTAAAAACAAAAGCAATTTTTTTAACTTCTAAAATAAAATTTTGTTTTTGAAAAATTCTGTTTTAAAAAAATTCTATTTTTAAAAATTTTGTTTTTACAAAATTTTATTTTTAAAAACAAAAACAGATTTTTTTCTATGTGGTTAAAAATGATTTTTTGACAAGTTAATGAATTTTTTAACCGGAATGATTAATACTTAATTTTAAAAATAAAATAATCATTTTAAAAGTTAATGATTAATTATTAATTATTAATTTCAAATATTTATTTTAATTTTATTATTTTAATTATTTATTTTAAAAAATAATTATTTTATTTTTATTTTTAAAACTAATTATTTATTTAAAATTAATTATTTTAAAATTATTTTATCTTATATAAAATTAATTATTTTTGCTAATTTTTAAGATTAAAAGACAATTTGCACCCCAAATTTGTGTTACAGCCTTAGCCGATCACTTTTGACCGGTTAAGTGAAAAAAATGTGTATTTTGCTACGTATAATGAAGTTTAGGATATAATTAGATATCTTTTTAAATTTGGGATACAAACGTAAATAAAAAGTAAAGTTTAGAGAGTAAATTGTTTTTAGTCCAAATTATGGTAGCATGGCCATTCATCGGTCAAGAAGGTATACGGTCTTCTGCTCTCAACAAGGACGACGTCGTTTGAGTTTGTGGTTCTTCTATCGCTTCTTATCTAGATCCGCTTTGGTTGGGGCTTGAAGCTGAAAAACTAAATTCAGAAATTTCCCGCGCAATTCGTCTTGTGCAGAGCAGTCTCTATTCAATGGCCCCCAAGTCCGATAACGTCGAAGGTAAATCATATATCGCCCTCTTTCTCTCTCTAAGTCTATAGGCTTTTTACTACTTCTAGTGATACGCTTAACAATTTCAGTTACATAATTTAACTTCATCCTTCTAAAATTTGCAGGAATTGTTCTCAACTTCGTCAACGAGGTGACCTCCTTTGACAAGTTATCTGTTCAATTTATTGTTTCTATGTTTCATTTGATGTGTTTTTGGTTGATACATCATACTGTGCGAATATGCTAAGCGAGTAACGCGAAAGGAAAATGAAAATTTGGATTTTCATAACAGGTTCTTAAATTATGTGTTTCTGATAAAGTTCCTTGGAAGGAAATTGAGTCTCTGGTATTTTGCGTAGAGAAATTGACATTTTCTTCTTTACAAAAACCAAAAGTTTGTCTCAGTGAAACCAAATTGTCTGTGTTATATTCATTAGCTTGCTAGCTATCAGATGTGTTTTACAATTACTTGATCTGCAAGAATGAAAAGTTAACGTCAACCTCTATGGCTATTTTCTTCTTTACTTGTAATTAATTGAAAAGGCCGAAGTTAAGTTGAGCCTGAGCTACTATAGCCTTCCTTACAAATGCAGACAATAATAAGTCTAAGCTCCTAATTTTTAGTTTATTCTCTTCTCCTGTTTTCTATTATTAATATATAAACAGTAGATATGTATTATGTTCCTATCTGTACTTCCTCTAAATTTCTCATGTTTCCTATCTATGCAGCAAAACAGACCATTGAATTCTCAGACTGTAGCTGATTTTTTGCAAAAGTTCAACCTCAAAAAGACTGCAATACAGAAGGCCCTAGATACACTCGCTGATGGTGGGCGGATATCGTTCAAGGAGTACGGTAAGCAGAAAATATACCTTGCTCGGCAAGATCAGTTTGACATTCCAAACAATGAAGAGCTTAATCTGATGAAGGAAGAAAACACCCAACTGCAAGCAAAGCTGGATGAACAAAGACAAACAATTAGCAAGGTCGAGGGAGGTAACTTCTTAAAATTTGATAAACATTAATTTCTGTAAAGTGATAAAACCATCCTCTCAATTTCAGCTTGTTGCGGTCTTTCAGATTTAGCTTAGGATTAACTCTCATTCTTATAATGTGTATAATTATCTATTTGCAGAGATCAAATCTCTGCAGTCTAATTTAACACTAGAAGAGATACATGCCAAAGAACTGAAACTGAGAAAGGAGGTACCAGACATAGATATGCCCATCGAGTTTTCAGACTAATATTTATTCTTCTAGAGTATTTGGCAAAACATTAGAGCCCTTTGATTCTTATCAGATTAAGGATATGGAGGAGAAATTGACAAAACTACGGGGCGGAGTTACTCTGGTAAGTCCAGAAGAGCGGAAGGCCATTGAAGCAATGTATTCTGATACAATAAGTCAGTGGAGAAAGCGCAAAAGAATGTTCAAAGATATTTGGGATTCTATAACTGAGAACTCTCCCAAAGATCTTAAAGAATTTAAGGTTTGTGTTAGTTTTGTCATCTTGTTTTGATAATCTTTTTTATTATTAATTATTTTTTTAATGATAAAAAATATTGTGTTGTTTTAATACTTAGCCATGCAAAAGTTGTTTTCCTGATGGGGCTATGTTTACAGGAGGAACTCGGAATAGAGTACGATGAAGATGTTGGGGTGAGTTTGCAGTCCTTTCCTGATCTGATGCGACAAGGAAAGAAGCGAGCTTGGGGGCAGTAAATTTATGCATTGTGTAAGACTCATCATCAACTATAGGCAAATAGGTCGCATGATGTTCTCCTAGAGGTAAAATAGGAAATATATATTTGTAGAATCCGTATGCTAAGATTTGATATGTGCTTCTATATTCGACTAGAAACTATCTTTCTGAATGTTTCCTGTTGTACATTTCGTTTAATGATGGAGCATGTTACGCCTCATGTAAAGACTATGAAGCACCGACTCGGACATAGGACACGAACACGACAGGGGATACGACATTTTCTAAAAAAATAGGATACGATACGTTGGGGACACATTCAATGTTATGCATTATTTTAATAATATAAATGTATTTCATACAATAAATAAATTTAGTATTAATAGAGCATGATAAAAACTTAAACAACATAATAAGAAACACAAACACATTGCATAATAAATATCTTAAAGTTACATGATAATGTCCAAATTTAAAAGAAATAAAATAACCCATAACTTTTATATTGCAATTTAAGTATTGCAACTTTTTTTGACCCCAGGTGTGTCCTCTAGCGTGTCCCGACATGTCCGAGGCGAGTCCCGACATGTCTGAGGCATGTCCAAGCTTTAAAAAAAGAAAAAGAAAAAAGAGGAGCTCGCGGACACGTGTTGGGTGCACGTCCAAGGCGTGGTGGAGCGAATTCGTGTCCGACATGTATCCAACACAAATTATTGGTCCACCTGGAAGTGTCCGTGCTTCATAGTGTAAAGGTTAAACAATGCATATTCATTGGCTAAAATGTTAAGCACCAGGTCTTAAGAAAGAGGAAGGAGAAGGAAGGGGCTTTGGTTAGACCCATTGAACAAAGCTCAGCATAATACAGTGGAACCTCTGATAGGTAATAACCGAACAAGATGAAGAAGTCAATAATTATTAGAACTGTTAATTATTAGAATTATTAATTATTAAGTTTACACATTTAACAGAAGGCTTCTTTTCATATTCGTGCGTAGGTAAAACATAAAGCCTTACATTCCGAACTATAAAAAAGGATACATTTATCTTCAAGTCCAAGGCATAAAGAAATTTCTAATATTTTTAAGAGTTAAAGTAGGTTGTGCTTAGTCTAAGATAGAAAGAAACTTCTAATATCCTTTTAAATTAAAGAAGGTTGTGTTTCTTAATTTGCTTCTTCATAGTGTAGTCTACCTTATAACTTTCTTAAATGAACAAGATAGTTATCGTATGCGGATGCTTCTTTTTCTAACATTGACAAGATGGTTCTTGTTTCCACCAAAAAGTCTTTTGTGCTTGTCTTCATTAGTGGATCATCTTGATGGTTCTTATCATATATAAATATATATGTAATAGATAGATTTTATTAATTAGTAATGTAAAGGATTTTTACCTATATATATTAATTATTATATCTTAGAATTTTAAGTATCACCTATTAAACCAAGTTGGTTCCTTGAAACTCTTTTAATTATTAGAGGTTATTAACTTATTAAATAGTATAATTATTAGAGGTTCAACTGTGTGATATGAGATAAAAGTACAAAATGAATATACACCTTAGTACAAGCTGGGAAAGTCGTAAATGCAATTCTACCGAGCCCTCAAAATTCCTTTGCAGAGCTCAGAAATTGCAATATAGTAAAGAAGTACCATTTGCAGCACCTCTTAGTGAAAAATACTCATCTCTGTCTGGAATAACCAATTACTCTAGGTTTGCATGTGTGATGTGAATGTCGTTATTAGACTGATAATTTTCAGGTCATCACTAACAAAATCTGGACTTAACCATAGATTTCATGGTAAGGACCATGAAAGAACTTCAGTATTCAATTTTAATATGCTAGCTTTATTTCTTCCTAAACCGCTAGGGTCGTTTAAATGGTGCTTTCTGGTTCTGGGGTACGTTCGGAGCTTTTTCAGTTGGAAATGATTCGTCTCCTAGCACCTGTGCAGTACATAGGTCATAGCGTGGTAACTTTTGAAGCATTAGAAATTTAGAATACCAAAACTATATTAAGACCTAAATAGCATATGTATAATCTCATCTTTACAAAACAAATATTTATTAAGGGAACAAAATAACCCAAACAATAATAAAACAAAATACACTGTGAAAATGGCAAAAGTAATCTATTGCACAAATGCAGGTTATTATACTACAGAAATTCACAAAACTTGCATAGCTTTCTGGTACACTCACATGATGGCCACACAATCATCTGTTCCTCACTGACATTGGCCTGTTCTCTAAGTTTAGATGCAATGAATTTAGGGCCCTGGATGCTTCAGCAGAATATAATTTGGGGTTTGCAGGCTCTGATTCCCAGTTCAAGGAAGCATGAGATCTCAATGGGTATTGCTTGTGGGATGGGTAGTTGCCTGTTGAGTCGTTCCCTTCTAAGATATCTTCGTCCTCGATAGTATTAGAGTTCTCAGATCTCGGAACCCTTTCTGTGAGCATACTGTGCTTCATATCATAACCCAAGTCGTGGTTTTTTGATAAGGAAATACCACCTTGTTCGTTATCATTCTCATCATCACTTCCATCAAAATCCATCTCCCTCCCAAATGCCATTGTCTTATCCTCTATATATGGAGAAAATGTAGCCCCTTCAGAATTTTATCTGCTGAATCTGAACTTGAACCAGATAGTGATCTCTTAATTTCTGATGTGTTCTTGTTTTGTTTGGATCCTTCAGCCTTGGTGTCCATTTGTGTTTCCTCATCATCAGATACGAAATGATAAGTTTGACTCGAGTGGAAATTCTCAAATTCCATTCCAACATTCATATCCTCAATCCCCTGTGAATCCATCCCCTGATCAGTTCGAAGTTTATTTTTAATTGGCTCATGGGTGTTGAACATGTTTCTTGGTCTGGAATCAGGACTACTCTGATCATCAGGATCATATGATTCAGAGCGCGAGAGTTCCACGGCTGCTCTTGCAGCTGTTGCTGCATAAGCTGCGGATTCAAATGCTACTTGTGCTGCATGTGCTACATCCCTGTACTTTCTCCTTCCTTTCATCGAATCAGAGAGACCCTTGTTTTCTATATCCTTGGGCAAAATTGGAGAATTATCTTTGAGCTTAGGTACTCCGGAATTCATTGGTTGGTCTAGCTCAGGTTGATTCAGCCTTGATTCAACATCCAATTTCTCCTATACAGCTTTAACAAACATTCCATCAATTATGTTTATGTAGTTTGAAGAAATAAATCATATTGCCATGCTTGCTATTGTTATTGTTAATGTTGCTCTCCTACCTCTGTAATTAGGAGTGACCCTTCCTCATTTTGTAGACTAATGCCATTTTCAGAGGCAATTTCCTTGAGCACCTGAAGTCTGCTCTCCAAGCTTGGCCGTCTGGTTGACAGCTTTTGTACCATCTATACACAAATACTTGATAATTAACATGGGTTCCAGTTTATAAACATTTATCTGACAGTACAAATAACAGACTGTTGTTACCTTACGATTGACTCCACAGCTGCGTAATTCAGTAGCACGAGCTGCAAATTCCTTCCCAAACCATGATGTGAAAACTGAGCGAATCTCTTGAAGCTCTGGGAATTCCCCACATCTTGCTGCAGCATATATCAAGCTTGATATCACCTCCTCCATTTCATCAGGACATACTCTAAAAAGAAGATAACAAGTCTCTAATATTAAAACCAAAGAAAGCATGAAATATATATCAAGTGAAATCTAACATACTATCAGAGAAGGTAAATGAACCAACTTTTTTTTCTCTACAAAGTTGTCCCTCTCTATCAGGAGTTGACAATATCCTTCTATCATAACAAACACATCTAACATGTTCTGCTCCTTGATCACTTGCTCAACCTGTCCATCCCACCACCATTTTCAGAGAGAAAAATAAATAAATTAAAACTCATGAAATGACATTGATACTGAACATTAGAGTACAGTTTTGATATATGAGAATTACTCGAAGAAGAGCGCGATCATGATGGCCAAGGTTGAGGAGCTGAACAACATCAGACCGAGAGATGGAATGGCGAGCCTGGCGCTGGTTCTTGAGGATGGAAAGCCGAGAGATGGCGAGGTTGATGGTGGGTTTGAATTTGGAGGCCTTGAAGGTAATTCTTCCAAGTAAAGCATCAATCCTCTTTCCCATGGTTCTTCACTGTTTGAATAAGAAGACAAGGAGGGAGCTCTCGAGAAAGTATGTTAGCTCACGGAAAGAGGAGGGTTGCTGAGTCGGAGAAGAAAGGCAACAAACGAACCAAGACTCTTTACACCTTTTATGACAATGAGAATACTTACAAAGTGTATATCTATACTATTAAGGGGATGTATGAGAAGTTGTAACATTAGGCGTGTGAAGAGGCTTTTTCTTTGTGAAGGAAGGTTGGTAAGAAAATAGGCTACATGGGATTTTTAGCGCGGTCAATCCGTCAATTCGGAAGGAGACAACGCTGCCCCCTCCCAACAACGGGTCCAATTTTCTTATACGGTCCACTTTAGTCCACAGTTGGCCAAGCCATAAGGAGAGTCTTTTTTTTTTCTTTTTATTTATTTAAATTTTTTACTTCTCAATCTCAGGAGAATAGGGGAAATACTGCATTTTGTGGTAACTGATGGACGCAGACTTTTCTTATATAAATCATCCAAAGTTGATCCATTCAACTGTATATGATAATGTGATCAACTACCCCCACCTGCAAATAGGATGGACCATTTTTAGATAAGTCATTGCACAACTTGGTTGATTTGATTTATATTGCATTGAATAACTGAAAGGGTGGTTTGATCTACTTATCTTGAGAGATCCTTCCGCTCTAAAATTATAGATAATTTTTTCATATTTAGTCCATTTCAAAAAAGTTTAAAAAATAGATTTATAGTTTTAACTATAGAATGACATGAATTTTCTGGTCGATCTAGGTATATTAATTACTATCCTAACACCTTTACACTAAGTTATCACCTTTGATCTATTAATTTGGTCCTTGGATGTACAATTATTTTACATAAAAATTTACGAGAAAAAAAAATATATAAAAGAACTTAAAGAAGTGGGAAGACTTGGTGCAGGTTTGGTTATACAACATTTGTAAACCCAATTTAAGTACAGTATATTTAACTTATAAATATAACATTTATTCTGTATTTGAACTTTAAACACAACATATTATTTTTAGCACGTTGCATTTGAAGGTACAAACACTATTTTCGTGATTTCATGATTTATTCTAGTATATAAATTTCAGTAGGGCTGAGATCTGATTTATAGAGAGGTCTAGGTATATCACTAATGGTTTGTAGCATGATACACAAATCACATCTTTTACTATTAAAAAAATCATGTTAGAAAAAAAATACTAGTAACTACTCTTTCACCTTAAGACAAAGAGTAGATTCATATATTTGCTGGTAATTTTTGACATGGGCCTAACATATTGATTGCAATTGCTTGTCTCAATGAAGGAGATGGTGATGTACCATAAATCTGTTATGAGCGATATATCCTAGATATATATTTGCATCTTAGGATAGATAGGAAAACTTATAATATCTTGGCATCCTTAAGACAATTATATATATCTAGAACTTATCCTGGACTACATAATTTCTTTTCTTATTTTTTTATATAAAAGTTTTGGATTTTGCCTATAGAGTCGGAAAATAGCATTGGACAGATTTTGAAAGTAATTTTCTATACATTATGATGACCTTTGTTGGTTCATGCATGTGATAGTTTGAGCCACACTAAATATCGTGTTGCTTTCTTCCGTAAGAGTGAGCGTCTGAATAAATTAATTTTTTTTTTTGTGGCATATCGACATTGGTGATAATTATCTTTAGGAGACAGTGGGAGAGCCAACTGCACGGGAGGTGAAATAGTTACAACAAAGTAAAATCCCACCACCCATGAAACTTAACTAAAAATACTGGCATCAACAAACATTATACAAAAAATAGCATAAGCAACGGACACAAAATCTTATGTAGTAGTTTTTGAGGTTTGTAGGTGGCATCGAGTAAGTCAGATGACAAAAAATGGATTAAAGTAACATATAAACCAAAGGTCTAATTCCATTTATCCATCGGCTGATATCAAGGGTCATCTCTATACACCTGAAAATCAACATAGACAAACCCCATGTCTGGTATAATTCTCAGTTTGTTGACAGCTTTTCATGTACATCTACCGAGTTAAACTAATTGTTTTTCTTCTCTATACCATCTGAACTTTTGTCTATAAACCACGTCTCAGCTCCTGATATAAAAGAATGCTTTGAAAACCACCCCAAGTTCACTGACTAACTAAAGTAAATAGATGCGAGTGGTCTTTAATCAAAGACAGATGCTTTATGGAGCATGCAGATATTCTTGCTCTGTTGCTCATTATTGCCTATAAAATTAATAAGCTTTATGGCTGCCCTGATAAAAAGAGGTTTGCTTGGTCACCAATCCAAGCCGATATTCCTTGAAATGTATAACTTATCAACATATTGTATAACCGGTAGCGACGCTCTGATATACCTTCTCATTTCTTTCTCTGCAGACTCTTCTGTGACAAAACAATATAAATAATAGGTGATGTCAATTAGAAAATTCAACATTTCTTTTAAAAGGAAAAAGATCGGTGGTTGAAAATGCTCGGGCCTTTTTATAAACAGTATACCAACCCTGCCTAAATAAGCTATACTTCAAGAGAACTATGCTTTGCATATTTATTTTGATAAATTCTGAAGAAAAACTAGTTGGGTCATTTTTTAACCTTGTTTTCGTTTCTACTCGAGATCCATAAAAATCTATATACTTTCGGCAAAACTCAGATCTATTATATAAGACATGCTACGGGATTGAATGAATATTCTGCAGCAATTAATTGAAGCTATATTTCTAGAGAATGTGAACTAAAGCTGCACAAACTTGCAAGTCATATCATTAGGCCTCAAACATTTATCTTTTTCTTTTCCGTTAGATGCTTCAAACGTTTATGTTGCTACTTAAAGCTTCTAGAAAAGATGTTCCAGACAAACCATTCTGAGAAAGTCTGAATGTGAATTTTATGTAATAAGAAAAGCAGACAACTGTTTTTGTTTAATATATATATAAACTTACGTATTACATCTAATACAATTGGAATTGGATTTTGAGTTATAGAACAACTTTGTACTACGCATATTAAGATGTAATACAATTGGATTTTGAGTTATAGAACAACTTTGTACTACGCATATTAAGCTAAACGATACTCTGTAGTAAAGTAGAAATCAAACTTTATGCTGTTGAATTAGTATTAGTCTTCACAATTAATCATTTAATTGCGATGACAAATTTTTAACAAGACAAGGGATACACCAACTTATAATAGTTTGCATTGCCACTATAGAAGATGATTGTCCTCAAAGCAACTTATAAAGCACTTAAAATCATGAAATCATATAACTGAGTTCAAAACATTCGCTGTAGTGAACAGATTTTTATTTGCTTTTGTGTGCATGTTCGCCTTTCTTCATATGAGATGATGACAAACATTTTGATGAAATCCAATTCCTTAGCTGCCTACCTAAATTTTAACATGAACTGTTTCACATGGATCTATCTAAATAGTTAATGCAGATGAAATGCGATTCCATTGAAAGCATCTCCATGACTCCGTTTTATCTTACCTACAAAGTAATCGACGGAGGGAGTAATTAGTAAACTAACCTGTTTCATTTAGCTTCAGCAGAAGTTGTTCTCTTGTTGGAAGGGCACACATACCAGCAGAAACAGCCGTTCTGACTGGCCATGTGTGGTACGGTGCACACACTTTTGCATAAGCTGTTGAAGCCGCTTCTTTTAAAGAGCAATCACTGAAAAACAACATTGTAACATCAAATGTTATAGCCAATGAAATAGAGAAAGCAAAATTACAGTTCAGATATGTGTAGACAGTAGAAGGAACCACCACATGACTGTTTTATTTGATAATTCTTTAAAAAAAAAAATAAACTGATGTTTGCTGAATCTAAAGTAGTACTTTTATTTAAAGACCTTTTAGTCATTTTCAGAAAACTGCATTATGCTTTGTTATAATGACAGTGCCATAAATATACCAAAATGTATTAGACTAAGCCAAATTGACAGAGCCACACACATATGGATCAACCTTCCCAGTTAAGTAAGCTATGTACCTTATAGAACTCGCTGACCCCCTACGCTTTGACATAGGGCTGTTTGTTTAGGACTAAATGGCTTAATCGGTCAGTCATTCAGTGCGTTTATTTTGAATAAAAATTGTCTCGGCCATTCAGACGATTTGGGCTGAATGGTTTAATGTCATTTTTTTGGCTGAACGAGGGCTGGATGAAGTTTTTTTTTGTAAAACAAATATTAACTATTATATTAAGTAATATTAAATAAATTTACAACAATGTTGAATTTTTTTAGAGGGGTAAAATAATAAAAAAATTTCATTCAGATTCATTCAATGCCAAGATATAGCTCATATTTACATAGAAATAGCTCATATTTATGAACATAAAAAAAAACAAGAAATTGATGGCACCAGAGCAACCTTCCAAGCTAAAATTATTCTTCATTGCATAGACCTGTATCTTCTTAGTTTAAAATCTTGCCATGTACTTTTACAGATCAGCAATCACCCTTCTCCACTCTCAATTTCACTGGCTGGGAAAAGATTTTATCACCAAACCCTCCTCCAACTGTCACCCTAATGCTTATTATCATTGTTTAAGACTGTGCCAACTTGGTTACACCATAACTCTTATGTATGAATGTCAAATGTGAGGATATTATTGTACATGCATGAAAGTTTATAACTTTTTACTAGAAATAAGGGAAGTATTATTTCGAAATAACTTTAACTGGATAGTAAAGGATAAATAAGTGGAGTAAAGGAGGAAACATACTCTGATGACAAAAAGTTAAGAAATAAAGCTCTGATGAGGTCGAGACCCTGCCTAACTCTGCGTAGATTACGTGACAGGCTTCCTGGTGTTCTCACTGTGTCATTTCTCAAATCAATATCAAGTATACTATTTAAAGTCCCGTAGCTCTGTGCTGCTTCTGTAAGATCACGCACCTGAAAGTGTCACCCATCGTGTTAGATCCAATTATCTTGGTAGACCCAAACAAAGCAAGAGAAGCAGCAAGCAGAGATAGAAAAAAAACACTAATGTTTGGATACGACATCTAAAAATAGACAGGCTGTGTATAAGCAGTTGCATACTTAGAAACAAATTTTTATGTGATCTTTTACTTAAAAACTTTATATCTAAATTAAAGCTTTGGAAGCTTGATGTAGAACAGAATACAAGTTAGAAGATAAGAAACGTGCATCGGAGGAGTCATCCTCCTTGGACTGATCTTGATATGATTCTAGAACCAATCATCTATCAAAGCTAAAATAGACCATAGAAAAACTCATAAATTGAATTCATTTATAACTGCCTTCAAAGGATTACATGAAAGCCATTTTATCGACCTTAAAACCTACCAGAATTTGACTCATAACCAGACCTTGGAACTAAGGAGCTGTTTGTTTAGGACTGAATGGCTGAATCGGTCAGCTATTAAGTGTGTTTGTTTTGAAAAAAAAATCGTCTGAATGGTTGAATCGGTCAGCCATTCAAACGATTTGGATTGAATGGTTTAGTGTTATTTTTTTGGCTGAATGATTTTTTTTTTCAATATTAACTATTATATTAAGTAATATTAAAAAAATTTATAACAATTTTAAATTTTTTTAGAGGGATAAAAATAAAAATATGTTATTCAGATGTTTCAGACATGCTAATTATCAAATAACTTTTTTTCATTCAGATTCAGCTCATTCAGATTCATATTCATTCAATTTTTATCAAACACCCCTAAGCAATTAATCATTCAGTTGAAAGACTAAAGAAAAATCTCGGGGCTTGTTACTAAATATCACATTTGATGACTAACTTGAAATATGTAAAAAGACTGTTGACCTTTCTTTGAAAACTTGTACCATTATAGAAACTATTAAAACAACACATAGTAAGAAAAAGTATCAGCAAATTGAACATAAAGACACTCTATTTCTGAACCCAGTTCGCAGTTGAACAAAACTCCAAAATTTGTTCTTTCTTGATCTTTTCACAGACTCTATTTTCCCCCGGTCAGAGTTAACTCAATCCTAAATTTTATAATATTGGAGTATCAACGTCCTAGAGCATTATTATGAAAACAAGATTTCAAAAGAGCAGTGTGAAGCCATTTTTGTCTTCCTTGTTTGAGGGGACAAAGTGGTTGATTTTCTCAATCTGAGTTGCAGAAATTTTCAGGTATCACAAAGTCAATTTTTGGAGCCATTGGCACACTAATGCTGGTACCACCCCAAGTTGTTTTGATCTATTTTGGCTTGAAGCTTTGCTTAATGTTAAGTAACATCTTTAAAGTTCATCCCTTTAATATTTTCTCTTGGTTTGACTTTGGGCAGCTCTATAAACATTTGAGAAGCTGGCTATTTACTTGGTTCCAATGCTTGTCATCAGACAATCCGGACGACATGTTAGAGTCGAGATCAGCGGCCGGTCCTTTCACTGCCGTCAGCCCCCATCTCTTCCACGATGTCAACAATAACATTTTCAGCTTTGCCTTATCCTTCAGCAATCAGTGGAAGGGAATGAGATAATTTAGGTTGACCAGCAACAATCCCATTCATTATTCAGTTGAGAAGGGTAAATGTCTTCATCCAACTTAGCTCTTTATTGGATAATCCTGGCCTTGTGCCCTTGTCTGATTGAGGCAATTATTCTTTGGTTGAAAATCCAAACTTGCTTGAACCTGATTTCCTATGTGACTTGAAGGCCTACTATGGATCCTACCAAGGCTGACTGCATGAACACAACGTTTATGTTCTAGTGTCAACACTTGAGTTTTGAGATTGTTTATTCTATATGCAATCTCAAGTTGCGAGGAATCTCTTTCAGAGTATTTCTACCCTCAATATCCCTACCAACCTTCCAGCCATTCTTCTATTTCTATTGAAGCTCTTACAGAACACTAACCCTAGAGAATAGAAAACCAGTTGCACTTAACTTGTTTAAAAAGGTGAATCCATAAACTATAGATTCTTTTCCCCCAACAGCAAAGATAGATCATATGACATAATTGTAACTTCATGAGTAAAACTTGCAAATCATAAATAGTACAACCAAAATGTTTGATAAAAAAAGCAAGAGTATCCCTAATAGACACTGAAATCAGATTCTCTAAAAGCTGCTGTTCAGATAACCAAGGGTTTCCCATCTATCAGGAACCAAATAAGCCAGCCATGACCACTTTGATTCCTAATTCTTTTCATCCTATAGTTCAAAGAGACGGTGGTTGAATTCACCTAATGCTCTTTAAACAGCTTTAAAATTGAACAATATTTTTTTTTGGATAAGTGATTATTGAATAAATCTTTCTTTAGTGCTCTTAAATGGAATGTTTTTTTTATACTTTATAACACTAAGATATGCAAGGACCGACTACAATTTGCAATTCTCACCTGCAAATAAGTATGGATGAGCTCTGATCTTTCCTTGCGGGTGATTAGATTAAAAATTTGTTCATAATAAGTCGATTAATCATAACCTATTCGAATTCAAGGTTAAGCACTGAAATCATTATATATAGTACCAGTTCTGTAACTAATGATATCCTGGCCGTTCTACTGATATTCACAACATACTATGTTTCTTGTTTTGAACTGTTACTGTACTACCTATGCTGATTCTCTTCTCTGATTGTTTGTAAAAACTTGAAATTTAAAACAAAATTAGGCGAGGGACCAAGGGAGTTATAATACTCTTCTTATGGATTTGAAAAGAAAAGAAACGTACTGAAGGAGAAATCATAGAAAAGTCCAATCTATCTAACAAAATATAACTGATTTTGAATTTTCCGCTCACCCTAATAAATTATCTCTAAAGTTTGGGATAAATACCATTTAGTGCCGGAGGCACGGGGACACAGCTAGTTAATTTATATTGAACTTGTTTCTTCTACAGGTCATTCCTTGATTCTTAGTTTAATATTTCAGTCGACCACAATACATACAAGTAATGAGAAAAAAAAATATTTTAGATTAGTTAAAGTTGTATCTTTACAAATGTACCAGTAATTAGCCGTCCAGTTGTTTTCCACTCCAAGTATTCTAATATGTTAACTACTGTTTCCACATTACTTTTCACACATAAATTTAGTTGCAAAGTATAGGGCGACACACAAAATCACAGATCATATAAGAGCAAACTTGTACAGATTCTGTTCATACGCAGAAACATGCATAGTTTTCTTAGAAAACAAAATATATAAAAAAAATAGAAAGATATATACTTAAATGCGTGTTTGTGTGAGAGAGAAATTATGAATAACCTTGCTGGTGTATTCCATCTCGGCGAATTTAAAAGCGATGCCGAGGCAACCGAAGAGTATGGAGACAAGAGAACAAGCATCGCAGAATGGCTTCAACCGGAGATCGTAATCGGAATCTCCACTCGATATAACAATCGCGGATAGCTCCTCGAACGAATTCGCGATCGCCGATAAAGGCGTTCCAGAACCGGCGTCTTCGAATACGGTGTCGTCGTCATCCATGGCGGTGATTATTCGAGTGTTGGTCGTCCTTGACAATTAACAACATATTCTCATTTTGTAAAATTGATGAACCAAATTAAATATAAACGTAAGCAAATTAGCAAAATTGGAACCAAAAAAAGGAAGTAGAAAGAAAAGAAAAGAGTAATGATTGATTGAGAGATAGATGGCCCTCACTTTACTCGCGCTTTGGAAAAAATTGAACGGAAGGAAGGCCATTGGAATTCAGGTTTTCCTAAGCTTGCGGAGTCTTCCCTCAACCAACAATTTGTACTGTTGACGTAGTAGTATTATTATTATTTGGTAAATATACAAACGTTACAAAAGATATATACGTAAATCAATATTTACTTCGGAGTAGAGACGAGATTCGCACTGACGCCGTATTACATTTTGAAGGTTTTAGTAGTAGCTTTCAAGACAACCGGAGTAGCTGGCCTTTACTCCGGGTTTGGACTGGATCAACTATAAGCACAGGTACGAGGATATAATAACTGGTGGCCCAAATTAGAAAGAAACAATGATATAATACTTAACTATGCCTGGTAGAATATGTTTGATTTCTGACTTGTGATCTTACTACATTACTTTGGATGGATATTTGTCTTTTACTACACATTATTTAAACGAGAATTGGATACTCGAGTATTAAATTTAAGGTTCATGGCCCCTGTATATAATGGACTTTTATTAGTAGAGAAGGTAATTGGTTTGTTAGGTGAGCGGGGGATTGAGAAGAAAGTGTTCACAATAACTCTAGATAACACTTTATCAAATAATGGTTTGGTAGATGTTGTGAAGAGAGTATTTTACTCTGTCAATGAGATTATTATTTTTCATTTGCGTTGTGGTACACACATATTATCAACTTAATTATTCAAAGTCAAAATTTGTTGAATGTTTGCTCAACTCTCATTCAAGTGTAATAAGAAACTTCGCCAAGATGTTCCAACGAGATGTAACTCAACTTACTTAATGCTTGAGAAAGCATTGATATACAAACTTGCATTTTATCAATTACAATCGGTTGACTCAAATTTTAAGGATTGTCCCACATAGGAAGAATGGATGGAGGTTGAAAATTAAGATGGCTAAAATTTTCAAACCTTTCCATGATATCACTACCTTTTTCTCCAGAACTCAATACCCAACATCTTATATATATTTTCATGGGGTGTGGAAGATACAATCACTTATTTACGAGGAGATGGAAGATCCTAATAGCATTTTATATTCCATGACAATTGAAATGAATGTCAAGTTTGAAAAATATTGGGAGTGCTATAGTTTGGTGTTATCATTTGCCATCATGTGGAATTTGTTTTTAAGAAACTATATCCAAGGACATACAATGAAAGGATAAAATCTATCCGTGATAAGTTGATTGACCTTTATTATAAGTTCGACTTATTTTTCTATATCTGGTTCATCTTGTTCAACCTTTTACGGTTGTGATAATAAAGATGATATGGATGTAGGAGTGAAGCTAATATATGTATTTTATACTTATTTGGTTATGTTTACCTATTCTGGAAATTGTGTAGGAATTTGACTATTTTTTAAGTCAAAAATATGGTTCCGACCGAATTAAGTAGCAATTAAAATCTTATTTGGAAGAGAATAGTCTTCACCAAAAGATGACTTTAGATGTTCTTAGTTATTGAAAAGTAAATAGAACTCGATACACAGCCTTATCAGTTATCGTTCGAGACATTCATTCTGAATATTCCAATTACTACTGTTGTTTCAAAATCGTGTGTTTAGTATTGGAGGGCATATTATAATCGAGTAACGTAGCTTGATTATGCCTGAGAATACGGAGGCTTGCTTTATTGTGCACTCGGAATTGGTTGTAAGGCTTGGATGGTAAATCTTAAAACTTGACCAAGTTAAATATTAAAATTTTATTATTTAGACTTTATTTAGTTATTGATATCGTATTTGCTTTTATAATATATATAGCAACTAGACATGAAGAATTGATCATTGACATCGAGTCTATACTTATCTATACAAAGAATTTTGATGATTAATATTTGGTGGACTACCACCAAATATTAATCATCAAAATTCTTTGTATAGATAAGTATAGACTCGATTTGAAATTACTCCATATTTCAAATAAAGACATTTTAATTACTCCATATTCTAATACCAAATATATAGGTGTGTCCATAACATCATCAGTTTTACATCGAACCAGATCTAGTTAAATTATTAATTCTCACCTTACGCTACTAGCTTAATTAATTTCAGGGAAAGCTAGGACTAGAATTTTTATCCCTGTAGACTTTAGCGAATTAAAATAGCTCTTGATGAGCTGTACTCACCATCTTTTGTTTGTACTACTACCATCACCATGCATGCATATGAAGGGGCAAAAATCTTCATATCATGAAACCAGCAACTAGCTAGAGACTAGAGTGGAGCATGGTAATGAAAAGGCCATGTCACGTTTTGGGTTAGAAATTAAGGACATTAAATGCGTGTCATGTGGCGCCATTCATTCTTCGCTAGGATTAAACCGTTATAATTAGGTAGACGGGCCAACAAGGGCGTTGACTTTGCAATGTGAGTGTATTGATGCGAACTTCATACTAGACCGTAAGAAATAGTCACACATTATTTGCAAATGCAGCTTGGTGTAAGTTAATATAGAGCTAATTAGCTTCTTTCCTTGAATAACTAATTTTTCAAGCCGGGTCAAACGAGTTAAAATTTGTATCATACCCTATATTGTTTCAATCTTTTTAGAAACTTTTTCTGGTGCAATCATGGCTCCCAAAACTCCAACATTTATAGGGCGTGAGGGTTTTAGACTTATTAACAGAGAGTAGCTAGCTACTTGCACTCTCTTTAACTTGTCTGGAATAATATTGTTGTTAGAATTATTGGTATATGCGGCCAGGGTAGGTAGATAGTTTGCATGGTCGGATGAATGAGAATAAATCAGTTCCAAATATAGGTGTATACATATATGCAATGAGAAGCGATCGAATTTTCTATTTTTAGTTTTTTCTTAGCTTGTATTATTATCTAGCTGATGATAGCCAAGCTAGGGGAAGATGGAGGAAACTATTGGCCTATTTGATTTGAGAGGAATTTTAAAAGCTGGAAAGCCCATTCTTATTTGTTTAGTTACTTAAACCGAAGTGAAATGAATATTCTAGTGAAAAGCATAATCATATATTTAAAAGAATGCTTAATCTATTGACATTAGTAAAAATTCATCAGTTTCACAAAAAGAGTTTTATTTACAAAATTTATAAATTTTAACAATAAGTTTTTCTTTTATAATTTACACTAAATAGTAATGAGTACTCGCACCGTTCTCAAAAGATGAACAAAGTATAATTTTCATAGATATTAAGAAAAATAAAAATATAGATGAAATAGAGTAAAATAATTTTAAATTTATTCTTAGGGACTCTACAAAATTATATAAAGTGATAAATATATATTTTTATATTAATAAACTCCACTAAATGATAGTGTTTGATAACCTCTTATTGCCCTTACCTCTTTTGATAAATTTGGGAATTAAGATCTGAATGATTATGATGTCTTAATACATTAGATCATCTGAATGGCTTATGAGGTCTGAATCTAAAAAATTATTTGATAACTAAAAAGTAAATTAGTCTCTTAATGACACTATTTTACTATTTTAATGGGTAAAATTTTATTTAATAATTTTAAATATTCAATTTAATAAAAATGAGTGCATAATATTGTTGAATATATTTATCTAAAAATATTATCAAATTTTTTTTATTAAGAGGTACCTCTTAATTATTAAGATTTATTTTCTGTCTTACCGATTAAGAGGCATTCAGATATAACAAAAAAACAAACAAACAACATCATACCTCTTAGCGAATAAGAGGCAGTCCATTAAAAGACAATCAAATGTAAACAAACAACACCTAAATGTTTGATAAAATCTTTGACAACCTCTTTTTACCTCTTAAAATAAAAGATATTGAGGCAACTCTTTTTATAAAAAAAACTATTCATTACTATTTTAATTTACCCTAATTCCCTCACTATCATAATTTCATTTTTTAATTTTTTACTTCATTTCTTTCACCACCACCACCCATTACCACCACCGCCGCCGTACACAACCACCCACCACCGCCGCCGCCGCCACTCACCCCCACCACAATGTACCACTCACCACCACCCACAACGAAGCACCACGTATACTCACCACCAGTGGCGAAGCTATGGTAAAAATGTGGGGTCTCAATTTTTGAAATCACTTAAAAAAATTTTTTACCCTACTCAATTTTTGACCCCCACTCAATTTTTGACCCCACTCAGATTTTTTTTTAAATTAGAGATACCAAGCGGCCAAGCCTCAGTCCTAAATCTCATACATCAATATTTATTCAGCACTTCAGCCACAAAATAGAGAGAGATGGAGCAAAGCCAAATCGCAAAAGGCAAAAGCCAAACCGTGAACCATCAAAGCCTTTCGCGAGTGGTCGGAGTGGGTACTGGTGACTGGTGAGCCGAGAGTGTGGAGACTGGAGTGCGACTCTATTCTATTGTGACTCTCTTGCAGCCTTGTGCCCTTGCAGGTAACAGAAATTACTCTCTCTTTAATTTCTCCAACCTCAGTTTTGTTTTCAGAAATCAATTGTGATTTCTCCCTTTTGTTAGTATTATTAAATTGGATATTTGGATGTATTTGTCTAACCCGAAAGTATATTAAAGTATTAAAAAAACTGGCTTGGGGGCGTTGCCCCCGAACCCCCGTCAAATTTTTTATAACTTACTAATAATTTTGATCCCACTGCTAGAACTTCCTGGCTTCGCCACTGCTCACCACCCTCTACCACCACCAATCCACCAACATCCACCACCCACCCACCCACCGACCACCACCATTGTCATAATTATTATAATATTTTATTAGATTTGAAATAGTTTACCAGTTACACATTGTTAATGATTTTAGTTGAATTAATTATTTAATATTTATTATATCTTTATCTGATATTAGGATAAATTAGAAAAATGTTGTATTTAGATATACAATAAATTTTGGTTATCAACTCTTTTACATTTAATCTATGCTTTAAAAAGAGCCTATATTCTATACATAATCTCTATTTTAATAAGCTCTTACAACACAGTTTTATTAAACACTATTTTTTAGAGACAAATAAAGTATTTAATTTAGTAATAATAATATGATAGTGAAATTATGTTATTATATTACGATTATCAATATAAAAAGAACTTTCTTGGGAAATAATTTTGTACAGCAAAAGAAACTAATTTTCATGTAATAAACGGAATAACAATTTTTTCTTTCTTTTGGGTGCTAGTAACAATGATTTTCAGTTTTGGTCATAAGGAATAAAAATATATAGGCTATATATAGTTTTATATATCAGTGATCTCGTTTAATTATTCATATTAACTTAATTTTAAAAGATAAAATTATGTTGTTTTATAGTATTAAGTAGCTAGTGTTAATCAAACTGATTAAGACATGCCATTAGGGTAACTTTCCCATTTAATAAAACTTTTATTGTAAGATCTAATTGAATACAAAACCATACCTATAATACTATATATACGTACCTAAAAAATATCTCAGAATCTAAACTTGGAGTGTACAGAAGTTTGGCATGTATGAGAATTAGTTAAACTTAATATTAGGTTTGAAACTAGAAAAAACAAAAGAAAAAAGGAAATAATGTATAGGACAAATTCAAGATATCCTTAAGAGTCCATCAAGCTACATTTTATCAACATTCTAATTATTTTTATTTATTTATATACATACATATAATTAAAAGTAATTTTATTTTAGAGAGTATATATTAATTTTCCTTGCTTTCTTTTTTACTATTCCCTCTCGAATTTCCTAAATCTAATATAGCCTAATATACCTCCACGACAATCGATGGGTGGTTAAGCACTAATATAGCTAGAAAATGACTGATCACTCCCACCTATAGATTTTGTATGTCTACAAAAGACACGCAGAATATCCATCTAATAAAATACAAATGATTTTAAATTTCTCGCTCACTTAATAAATCATCTGGGCCGTCCAAAGTTTGGGATAAATCCCACCGTTCATACATCTATCTAATAAAATACATCTATCTATCTAATAATCTAATAATAATAATTTCCCGCTCACTCAATAAATTATTTTGGTCGTTCAAAATTTGAGATAAATCATATTGTCCATACAGTGCCGGAGGCACGGGACCCAGCTAGTATATATATAGGAGAATGATCCATAACATCTATTTACTATGGATCAAAAAGTGACATATAACATCTATATCGTCGATTTAACAAATGAATGATAGTGATTTAATTTGGAAACACGCCGTCCGCTATCCGCTAGTTATTTTAGCGGACATGGTTAATCAAAAATTAAGACTCTTATGCCCTCATTTATGCCCAGCTGACTAATTCAAAATAATAGCATAAGCAGCATCCGCTAGTCTTACTAGCGGATGGTAAGTTCAAATTCTTCTCACAGCCCCAATACATCAACAGTTAATCAACATTGATGACATTATCTTCATCCTCCAATCAGAATGCCCGTCTAGTTCGTAAACCAAAAGCTGATTTAATTGCCTCTTCATCCTCTTTGTTTTATATGTTGGCAGGTGGTGATGGACAATCTCTTTGTGGTGGGGCAGGGAGTAGCCAACCAGCCGTCAGCGACAGAGCTTCTGCAGTCTGCCCGCTCCGGTCTTCTTCTTCGTTCTCTTCTTCGTTGCAGGTTTGCTTCTTTTCTTTTTTTTTTTAAACATGAAACGACGTCGTTTCATTAAAAAAATTCTATCATTTAAGAATTAGGGATTTTAATTCTGTCTCTCTCAATCTTCAGTCTAACAGTCTTCCGTTTCTCAAGTCTCACATCTGCGTCTGCTTTGTAGCCTCTGTTCCTGCGGCTCAATCTTCGGTCTTCCTTAATCATCCATGTCGCTGTGTCGCATTCTCTTTCCTCGGCTGGTGCTGGTAAGTTTTTTTTTGTAGGTATATAATTTATAAGTAATTCTTTAGTTGATTATTAAGTTTTACTATTATTTTTTTAATTTTTTTGGAGAACAGTGTTTTTTTGTCAACGTGCGCATGAGTGACCGAATCTAAGTGTTCATATGAAATTGAATCTAATTATCTAATGAAAATATAACTAAAAATATTGAAATGAAAATATGGTGTTATTGTGTTAGAGATTGAAATATTGAAATCATAAGTTCCTAGGATGATTGAAATTTAGAAAACTACATTTAAAATATTTGAACTTCGGAGTGCAGATTGCTAAATATAACATTTACACCCAACTAACTATTGATGAATAACAGAAAAAAATAGAGCCATTTTTGGTTCAAACACAACCAATCTTTAATTGTTTAGGTTAATTGATGAAATTATAATGAAATGTTTGAATAATTTAATTGATGAATGATGAAATTATTATAAAATATTTAAATTGATGAAATTTATTGATTAGCAATTGATGTTTTTATTTATATTAGATTATAGATAAATACTTGATTAAACGACACCTTTTGATGAGAGATATGAACAAGAAGTTTCGAGAAAACTAGTGTATAAACTAAGTGAAGTATAGTTCAAATGGATGGCTTTTGTATAATAAATTGTATTATGTGCTTGTTATCTTTGGAGGTAATTTTTGTTATCAGTTAGTGCGCATTCATATTTCGAAACTGTGGTTTGTAGATATGGTATTTTGGTTCTACCACAAACTTTTGTTTATAACTTAAAAAGACTTTTTGTTGATAAAAATAATAATAATAATTAATTACCAAGTTTCGAAGCAGGTGATGGTATTAATAATTTTGACCCGCTTGATTTAAAAATTTTGACCTCCTTATAAAAATATTTTGATTCCGCCATTGCTCATCAATCTACTTTATGGATAACAACATTTTAGATCTTCAAATTCAAAAAGATGACAATTTTCTATTGTGGTGTCATTTTCAGGCCAGGATGTCAGTTTCATTTTATTTATTTTTCCAGATCCTCCTTTTATATATATATATATATAGGGTTTACATCCGTGGCATACGTTTGCTATGAGCATTGTGGAGCAAACAAGTTTTTATCCGTTGATCCTTGCAATGAAAGGCTGAGATTAAAAAGTTTAATTCTATTACCGCTACTGGCTGTAGCGGCAGGGTATTTAAGAAATAAATTATTGAGAAGTTACTAATATGTCCCTGATTTATGTGAAATTATTTGAACCTGCCGCTACAGGCTCTTGCGGTAGGCTATTCACAATTAAGCACGTATTATTTGAACCTGCCGCTACAGGCTCATGCGGCAGGCTTGCCCAACCGGCACACAAGCCAAAGCACGTTTATGACATAAAGACTGACTTGACCGGCACGCAAGCCAAAGAACGCTGCAACATAAAGACTGACTTGATTGCACGGACTTCATAACAAAATAAATGCATGCCTACCGCTACAGCTTGTAGCGGCAGCCTCATCCCCTATTTATCCATCTACCGCTCCCTTCATGCTATCCTTCATCTGCTATTCTTCATCTGCCGCTCCCTTCATGCTTCTCTTCCCAGCCGCTACACATAACAAAATTTTTGCAATCAGTAAAAATTGAAGATCAACGGCCGATTAAGTCTACAAATTTTCAGCATTCAGATATTATTTTGGTAAGATTTATTTTCCAAATAAAAAAATTATTTACAGTATTCAAATAGCATTCAGATATTATTTTAAATTTACAGCATTTAAAATTATTTCTATGTTTACATATATGCATGTGAATTTTAAAAAAATTGTTATTTATGTATATGTGTTGGATAATTATATAACTATGTGGTGAAGTAGTTATTATAATTTTTGATTTAATTGTAAATTTTTTGCTTAATAATTATATAACTATGCATGTGAATATTGTGATTAATAATGATTAATTATTATGAAAATGTATAAAAAAAAGAATTATTAAAATTGTGTTACATAGTTATTAGACAATATAAAAAACATGTGGTTGTTATTTTGTTAGGTACTAGATGGACAGTTGGATTTATGGACCAATTGACCCAAGTGTCCTTAACGACCAACAAAATCATGTGTCGGATGATATATATGATGGAAAAAACAGGGGAAGACTACTCTCATGTCAATTAACTGAAAAAAAATACGATCAATGGATATTAACGAAAGCTCAAAAAACTCTTCTGAAAAAATGTGGGTTTGGGATTTTTTGCTATCCGGCAGTTGTACCACAAACTGACATTGGGCTCGTTTCCGCCTTGGTAGAGAGATGGCGGCCGGAGACCAATAGTTTTCACTTAAATTGTGGGGAAATTACAATCACTTTAGAGGATGTACACTTTATTCTTGGGTTGCCTGTGGTTGGCAAACCCTTAACTTGTCCGTTATTTGACACTCCATTCGCTCACTTTAAAGAATGTTTTGGTAGTGAAGTAGTTGCTGAATATCATGAATCAAAAAAGCGCGGCTCTATTTCATTATTATGGTTGCAGCAGCATTTTAATAATTGTCCCCCTAAAGCAAGTAAGGAAATTGTTGGTCGATGCACAAAGGCATATATTCTTTGGTTGTGTGGGGCAATATTGTTCCCCACGAGGAATAAAAATACTGTTCATCCCAGGTATATGTATTTTATTGTTAACGCTGAAAATTGTGTAACGTATTCTTGGGGTGCAGCTGTGTTGGGCTATTTGTATAGGTCTTTGTATACTGCCAGTAGGAAAGGAGCAAAATATATTAATGGTTGTGTCACTCTTTTACAAATTTGGGCATACGAGCGTATAATCGTTGGCAGACCTAACCCCTGGCCTCAATCACAGTTATGGTTACCTAGGGCCCTAGCCTGGGCATACTCAGAAAATCACAGCTACCCTGATAGGCGACCAAATCCCCATCATCATTTAAAATTTTATCGAGGAGAGTTAGATGTCCAGCCTGAATGGCAAGTAGTGTGGCGCCCTTACATGAGGTGGGATGACAAAATGGGTGGATTTAATTTTGAAGGAAGATTGTTGGGATCTGGTAGAATCCCCTTAATCCATTTTGATATTGTAGAATACCAGATGCCAGACCGGGTCATGAGACAGTATGGGTTCTTACAAGGTATACCATCTCCGGCAGAAAATCACAAAGAACTTAGAAAGAAAAAGGAAGATAGATTTGCCGTCGTTGATTGCATGGCCTTGAGACAAGTGTACATCGCACATTGGGAGGCTTACATGGAGCATTTGAAGGGACAACAGTACGAAATTTCTAATTATGTGAAAATTGACTCATACATGGCTTGGTATAGAAAAATTACACATAGGAAACTACATCGCCCTCGACGGGAAGGGGACCCAGACCCTACATACGAGCCTCGGACTGTTTACAGCCAGCCGCATCATCTTATACAAATGGTACACTAACATTTGCATTTACATACAAGATATTGCCATTTATAAATTCTTTCTTATTTATTAATAATACTAATATTGTACTTTTAATTTACATGACAGGTTGAGAGTGCAAAGTCCTTACTTGATAAGTGTTTTGCTTTTACTGAGATGCCTCCAGGCTATATAGTTGAGAAACAAGTATGGGATCATCTGTACGGTGTATACAATTCTGAAGTCAGAGGGAACAATGGTGAAGAACGAGAGGAGCCAAGTAATGCTGCGGTACAAGAGAGTTACATCCCCACGACCCAAACTTATGTTCCCTCTTTGTCATTCGAGTCTGACTTTACAGAGAAGGCAAAAGTTCAGGTAATTGGAGTTTGAATATTACTATTAATTATATGTCTTAATAATTGTAATATTAGTAACTCTGAAGTCATGCTTATGTAATATTCAGGGTCAAGATATAGCGGAAGAGTACATCCCCACCACCCAAGCTTATGTACCCACTTACACATTCGAGTCTGGCTTCATAGAGCAGACAGAATTACAGGTATTTTTTAATTTTATGGTGTAAAAAGGCAATTACATTAATATTAATATTATTATTAATATTATTAATAGTATTATTATTATTATTATTATTATTATTACTATTATTATTATTTTCAGGCCCAAGAGATAACTGGCTTATGTTCCAATATTGGGAAAAGTTCCAGTCCCGCCACCCAGACAATCGAGACTGTGTTGGAATTAAACATCGCGTATGGTGCGAAAAAATCGCCGACCAAAAAGCTGAGGGAATACAAGATAGAGTTTATAAATAATTACTTGTTTGGGAATCAACTTTCGAATCCACCAATATTTCCTGTCACACATCCACAAAACTTGTATACACTGCATCACAACGCATTCCAGGCATTAAGCCCTGCATCTTGGATCTTCGAGCATTCGTTGGACGCGTATATGCTATTATTGCGGCATAGAGAGGAGTACTACAGGACGCAGGGAATTCGAAGGTGGGCAAATTTTGGCTTTATGGAATCATTCTTCATGCATCTTGGCAAGAGCGTTGTTTCCCCAATCCAGGTGAATGCGGCAGAGAATTTTTGTCACCCTTATGTCCATCCAGATGTGGGCCCGGCATTACACGAATGCTCGTATATATTCATGCCAGTGTGTACTCAAGAGAACAAGCATTTTATCCTGTTTGTATTCTCGGTCCCCGAATGGGCAGTCACTATCTTTGACCCTCTATACAATGATACCCCGTATATGACCATCCAGGAAATGTATAGAGAATTTGTTAAAGTTGCGGTATGTATATTAATTGTTAGTGTTGTATATTTATATATGTATATCCTTTATTAATATTACTTTGTGCACGCAGGTCAAATTGATACCAGTTTGTTTGAGAATTGGTGATCCACAGCGTGAGTGGCCAACACAGGATCCGCATGTGTTAATACCAAAGAACAGACCTGTGCAGACAAATTATTATGACTGTGGCGTTTTTGTCTGCAAATATGTTGACTACTTTGTTAGGAGCACTGTTAATATCCGGCGAGAACAATGGTCCTCAGAAGATTTATTGGTATTTCGGCAGAGAATTGCGTGGGAACTCTTTAGATGTCAAGCTAGACTTCTTCCTGTGGATGATATTTAGACACATTATTGTTGCACTTATTATTAGGAACTCTTTAGATGTCTATTATTATTTTTTCAATTGTTAGTGTGACTATTGTTATTGTTATTGTTATTATTATTATGCTTATTATGCTTATTATAATTATTGCGTTTTATAATAATAATAATAACAATAATAACAATAATAACAATAATAATAATAATAATACTAATAATACTAATACTTTAACGTGAAGCCAATAATAACAATCATAATAATAACAATAATAACGCACTGAATTCAAAACTCTTTGCACGGAAGCCAAGACGTGACTCCAACTGAGTAAAACGCACGGATTTTGTAGTCCTTGCCGCTACAGCTAGTGGCGGTAGCTTCTTGCCTTGCCGCTACAAGCTGTAGCGGCAGTCTCATGATTATTATTATTATTATACTTATTATTATTATTATTATTATTATACTTATTATACTGATTATTATTATTATTATTATTATACTTATTATTATTATTATTATTATGATACTGATTATTATTATTATTATGATACTGATTATTATTATTATTATTATCATTATTATACTAATTATTATTATTATTATTGTTATTATTGTTATTATAATACATAGCTTACATAACACAACTGAGCATTAATACAAACATATTTTACATAATACAACTGAGCCTTAGTACAAACATAGCTTACATAATACAATCAAACATAAATACAAACATAATACAACCGAGATCTATTTTTTAGGATCAGGAATCCCTAACACTCGATAGTGATTACGCTTATCATGGTCGGTTTCAAAGCCACAAATTGCACATTTTCGATGCGGTTTAGAACCAACTATTTTTTCGAATGCACTCTTTAACCTTGATCCTTTTTTGCGGCCCTTTGTTTGAGAAATAACTGGTGTAAAAAACTCATGTTCTTCCGCTTCTTCCTCTGCATCTTCGTCGTCATTGTCATAGCCCATTGTTTGCGTATCACCGATAGTGCAATCAATGTCATCGTCTGCCAACTCAGTAACATTCTCGTCCGGATCATACTGGTCAATTAACGCTTTTCCTCGTGCATTCAACTTAAGGTGAGTTTTGTAACCTCGAACTGAGCAAGCAGCTTTACTGGCCAATTCCGTGCAATCAGTCATCAAATGATTAAAACGCATTGCTTGATCTTGTTCAAAGTCAACAGTTGTTGGGCTAAAGATTATTTCTTCAACATCAGTTTTGTTCGCGTTTCTTGTCCAACGAGACAGAATCATGTCGTTCGGAATTTGAGAGATACTCTTAGCCAAGAAATATATCAAGATGTGCATGCACAATTCACCAGAATGTGAAAATAATTGACAATTACATGTTACCGACCCCAGCTGACGATTGTTGACGATTTCTTTATATCTTCCACCATTTTCAGCTGCATCTGCCTTATACACTGCATAAACCTTTATTTCAGGGCCACACAACTCACTAACTTTACTAACATTGTACTTCATGGAATCGACGAATTGACGCTGAAAACGTCTAAACAGCTCTTTTGTGTACACCTGCGCAGCATGCACTTCCAAAGATGACCCGAGTACCATATTCCTTTTTCGATGTTGTGTTATGTAGTCGGCCTTCCTCTCTTTGATAAATTGTTTTGCTATAGCCTTCTGACTCTGCGCTACAAATTCTTTCATGCCCGTTGAAGCATTGACAAACTCATCAAAAAAATTATTCATGCTCTCGCTTCTTCCAGTGGTTGTCATTCCCGCGGCAAAATATCTCTTTGTATATGCTGGAATCCATTTCTCTCGTACATCATACAAACTTCTAATCCACTCATTGTTATACAATTCATAATTCCTCAACAGAATCTGCCAACGCTCTTCAAACTCCCCAATGGATAATGAATTATACACACAATTGTTAAAATGCTCCTTGAAGGATGGGTGCTCAGAATAAACATGATGCAATTTCTCAGGAAATTTGTTGCTAATATGCCAAGAACACAATAAATGATTAGTAGAAGGGAGTACCTTGGAAATAGCATTACTCATGGTTTTGTCCTGGTCAGTGATGATGGTTATAGGCATCTTGTAGTCCATGGCTTCGAGCCATGTCTCTAATACCCAAATGAAAGTGTCCTCTGTCTCATCCCTTAACAATGCAAATCCAAACAATATAGAGTGAAAATGGTGGTTAACCCCGGTAAAAGGAACAAACGGCATATCATACTTATTTGTCCTGTATGTACTGTCAAATGTCACAACATCTCCGAAATGTTGATACATAGATCTTGATCGGGCGTCAACCCACAAAATGCATGCTATGCGATTTGTTGCATCTGGTTTGACACGATAAAAAAATTTACTTGAACTCTTGGATGTAAGTTTCTGCAAATAATTTACAGCAGCTTGTGCATCATTTTCATCTGCAGAATCACGTCTTAAATCCCTGATCACATTCTGAACATTAACATTAGAAAAAGGAACATTTTGTAACCCGCCACCCATTGTGCTCAAAACGTTCATCATCCTACTAGGACTAATACCAGACTTATTTAAAGTGTCAATTAATTTTCTTGCAACAGGCGTAATATTTCTATGTGTCTCAATCAAATCTACCTTGGTAGGGGTCACTAGGTGATGATTGTGCTCTAATTCAACAGTAGAAATACGCCAACTGTCTTCTTTCTTATTATGAACAACAAATATTCTAGCTTTGCATAATGTGCGTCCTATAGAGTCTCGCTGTCTAGTTATTTTCTTACTACCATCTTCATCATCAGGCAAACTCTTTATAGAATTTGGTGTACCGGCTTTTTTACAAACATACAACCTAGACGACACATTATTAGTACCAGCATGTTTATGACTAGTTGCAATTCTAATCTCAAAACCATTTTTTTGGCATATGACCTGTAAAAAAATTCAACTTCTTCCAACTTAGAAAATAATTGACCAACGTATGGCACCAATTCAGATTTACTACTTTCAACTTCACTTACAAACTCAGATGTATTTTCATAATTTATGCTAGCAACAGAATCTGAAGAAGTTGATACAAACCTTTTATGAGCAGGTATGTTGTGTGCCATTCTGAAATAAGAAGGAAGAAACGCCGGATAAGAATTTCAGTTAAATGTGGGAAACTACGTCAATCAAAAAACCAAAGCTAAGAACTGAAGAAAGGTTTGAGATAATTCAAGAACGGAAGAAGTGAGGGTGGTATTTAAAAAAAAATATCCCTGCCGCTACAGCTTGTAGCGGCAGTGATCAAATTTCGTGCAACATTAAAGCCGGTCACCTTTATGTCATAAAGTTAAAAAGTTGCAAAAAGCCTGTCACCTTTTCATTCAAATTATTGTCTACCGTAGAAGCTTGTAGCGGCAGCTAAGGTAAAATTATTAGGGGCATTAATGTAATAAACCATGGCAGATGGACTGCCGCTACAGCTTGTAGCGGCAGGGATACTTTCCAACCAATCCGAGCCTTTCATTACAAGGATCAACGGATATAAGCTTGTTTGCTGAACAGTATTTCTAGCAAACGTTTGTCATGGATTGACTCCCATATAGGGTCCCATATATATATATATATATATGGGGTCCTTATAATTCCTAGAAGACCACTTGCGTTTCAAGTGTGATAGGAGGAGTAGGACTAGCCAGCACCGATTAATTAAGATGGTGTGACTTGTGAGTCCATGTAGAAGGAGTATTATATAAATATGGTTTAAGACCAACCAAATAGTCGCACGTCTCGACCTCAATGGACCGCTTAATTACTCCACTCAGTTCCTCCGTGGACCCCATTAATTATATAGCCCACCCCCACTTACGTACAACTCTCTCTCTCACTCACTCACTCAGATTATCATCACATCTTTAATTTGGTTTGTATATTTCAATCATTAACTCGCTAGTAGAAGCTTAATTTGTGTTTGGGAGTCTTTTAGTTAAAAATAAAAATAAAAAAATTAGACGAGAGAAATGTTGGCTTTCTTTTCTTCAACTTTTTGAGTGAGAAGAAATTTTTAACTCCTCATCCACCTCCAGTACTTTAGTTTCTTCTCTTAAAAAATGATCCTGATCACCCTTTTTAATTAATTAAATTTGCTTCTTGCATTGCATTGCTTTGCATTGCATTTGTGAGTGAGTATTCAATTCATCCGATCCGAATGGATTGTAACTTGTGAGGCGGTAAACAAATAAAGATAAGCAGTATATATTAGGGAGATTGGAGAGAAGTTGACATCTGTCAAGACGTAGTTTAGAAGATGCTTTCCATGCATGCATATATATTTTCACTACGACATGACGTACGTACACTTGCATGTGCTCCTTTCTCGTATTGTTTTTTGTTTCTTATTCCTTAAGAAATATATATGCCTCCCTACATGATGTCCCTAGCTTTCTCCAAACTACATATTAATTAATTAATCAGAAACATACTAATAAAATCTTTTCTTTTCTCGCGCGGGAAAAGGGTATAGAGTAACAAAATTTGTGTGTACACTACACCCCTATATATTTTTAACTTCACGACGCTAATTTTATTTTAAAACAAACTTTGACCTGACTATTTATTCCTGAACCATATATACAGCAATCATAATGAACATATATGGTTGCATTCCGGGCAACTGGCAATACTTTATGTATCACTTCTGCTAACCGCGATAGGATCCGGCGGGATCCGACCCTGCGTAGTTGCATTCGGAGCGGATCAGTTCGATGAGAAGGACCCTAAACAAAAGACTGCCACATGGAAATTCTTCAATTGGTATTATTTTTTCATGGGGGCATCCATGCTTGTGGCAGTGACCGTGGTTGTTTATATTCAAGACAATGTTGGATGGGGATGGGGCCTTGGTACTCCAACAGTGGCAATGGCTCTTTCAATTATTGCCTTCGTTATTGGATATCCACTTTATAGAAATATGGATCCTGCGGGCAGCCCGTTTACCTGATTGATTCAAGTGTGCGTGGCTGCTTATAGGAAGAGAAATCTGGCAATGGTTTCTGATCCAAAGTTACTGTATAAGAATGAGGAACTGGATGATTCTATATCTGTGGCTGGAAAGCTTATGCACACTAAACATATGAAGTAAGTCTCTCTCTCTCTACTTACTATTAATTAATTAATTACAGAGTTGGTAATATATTGAATGGATAAGAATTTGAAATAACGAGTAATTGTTGGAGGAAGGTGCATTTAGGGATAAGGAAAGATCCTGAGGGGCAAGTGGGGCAGTTGGTACACAGTTTCGATTGTCCATTTTCAAGTGACAAAAAGTACCCATGTAAAGGGTGGCACAGCTGCTGTCTTCATTGGATTTGGCTCTCTTATAAGTTTACAACTTTTAATATTTTTTAGGGCAGTTCTGTGATAACCGTTCATTGTATTAGGTCACCTCTGTACTTTATGGAGTCACCCCCTTCGGCTATAATGGAGCATATATACGTAGCTAGATACTGCCAACTTAAATTAATTGATTTCTGACCAATTCTATTATTAGAATGTGAAGAAAATTGTTTTGTTGCAACTTGCTAGCTCCATGCAATTCATAATAGTGTTCCGATTAAGTGTACTGATGCGTCGGCAAAATAGTACTACGTACTACCTAGCTACGTCCAAAAGTACTGTCCTGGCAACTTTTTAAGTATTCTTTATAAAATATATCAAGATTTAAAATAGACACATAAAAAAAGGGACCAAGTTCATGGACCTCAAGTAGTGATGCATGTTATATAGGATTCCAACACAACTGTAAGACACAACAGAAGACTAAACCAATTTAATAAATAGATATATTCCTCCGTGCATCCTATGAAAGATTATTTAAGTATACTTTTCAGTTAAATTAATTAAGAAAAATTAAAAGTAGACGGCAGAGAATTTGAATGATGTATTTTAGACAACTTTTGGAAAACACTTTTTTTTGTATTTTAGACATGGAAATTATTGATTTGCTTTCTCTTTGTGTGTTTTGGTACGCAGATTTTTGGACAAAGCGGCGATTGTAACTGCAGAAGACAACATCAAATCCTCGGAAACAGTACCAAACCTTTGGAGACTAAACACAGTTCATCGAGTTGAAGAATTAAAAACAGTGATCCGAATGGGACCAATATGGGCCGCAGGGATCCTCCTCATCACTGCATACGCCCAAGAAAGCACATTTTCCCTCTAACATGCCAAAACCATGGACAGGCACCTCACCAATTCTTTCGAAATCCCAGCCGGCTCCATGTCGGTCTTCACCTTAACCTCCATGCTCACCACTATCATATTCTACGACCGCATTTTTATCTCCGTCATTCGTCGCTTCACCGGTATCGAGCGCGGCATTTCCTTCCTTACCCGCATGGGAATTGGCTTTGCCATTTCAATTCTAGCAACCTTAGTTGCTGGTTTTGTGGAAATAAAGCGAAAGCAGGCCGCCTCGGACTCGGGCCTCGTCGATAAGCCTCATGACATTATTCCCATACCTGTTTTTTGGCTGGTGCCGCAGTATTGCCTTCATGGGGTGGCTGAAGCCTTTATGTCTATAGGGCACCTTGAATTTTTCTATGACCAGGCACCGGAGAGCATGAGGAGCACTGCAACTGCATTGTTTTGGATGTCGATTTCGGCTGGGAATTACTTTAGTACCGTTTTGGTTTCAATGTTGCACAAGTTTAGCGCAGGGCCGAATGGGTCGAATTGGCTTTCGGATAGTAATTTGAATAAGGAAAGTTGGAGTATTTTTACTGGTTGATCACATTGTTGCAAGTTGTGAATCTTGCTTACTGCCTTTTATGTGCAAAATTCTATACTTTCAAGCCCATTCAGGTTCAAACCACAAAGGGTGGTTATGTGAAGGAAGATGGAGTTATCGAGCTAGGGAGCCGCGTTTAGTTTAGTTCTAAATTCTAATGTGGTGCTCTTAAAATATATAGAATGTATACAATATTTATTACTTCATCTGTCCAATGATAAAAATCTTTATTATTATTTTGGGTAGTCCCATGTTAAATGTCTATTTTCCTTTAATAACCAAACTTTTATACATATTTTTCTATTATACCCGTAGCATTAAATATCTCATACTTTTCTTATTTTAATTTTCTCTCCATATTTAATGACATTATTATAGGTAATTTTATCATTTTATTCATATTCTTAATATGCGTGAAAAGTCCACCAAAATTTTTATTCTGGGACCAGGGGAGTAATATAATATATGTTGCGTCATTGGACTTTTAATTACGTTCCAAAAAATATGAGCAAAACAAAACACAAGAAAAGGTGGATATTAATAAATAAATAAACATGCATGGTCATGTATCAATATTTGTTAATTAGTATGGAGTCTATTGCAACATATATAGATTTCTAAAATCAGTAACCCATAACAGAGTTAGTCGTTAGCCATTTGAATCAATTGCATGTCCAAACTGGTTTGCAATTCTGATTAAAATATAAATTAATAATATTATATACTCCCTCCTATTCAGATTAAATAACGTTTGAGGGAGTTTAATTTTATTCTAGATAAGTGTCGTTTTGAAATCTCTATGCAATATTGCACTATTTTTTCCTAATTTACCCCTCTATTTAACATGCTTAGTAAATGCAATTGTGGAGAGAGAAATAATTAATTATGGACAATTGTGAAGAATGAAAAGAGACAATTGTAAAAAGAGAAATAATTAATTAAAGATATAAAAGATATTTTGTATTATTTTTTAATAAATGTGTTTTATTCTAAAATATTATTTAATTTAAATAGGAGGGAGTAGAAGAAGTCCAAACTGGTTAATAAATACTACTCCATTTGGTCAGTCGGTCCATTTGGTGAATTTTGTTTTCTGAAAGAAAACATCACACTATCCAATAAAATGCAGATTTTCAGGAACACTTACATCACCCCCAACCTAATAACTGACAAGCTCGTCCACCCATTCCATTATTTAGAAAATTGTGTCATTCCACTATACTATGCAAATTAGAGAAAAACAACCAAACAAATGCAACGATTTCCATTTTGCAGTATTAAAAGTTTTTCTTATAATATATAAAAAAAAGGAAAAAAGAAAAAGAAGTAAAATTATCCTAAAACATATCATTGAGATTGAATTGTTTAGTTTCTCATGAATATGTTAAGTACTCCATCTCTCCCGAATTATATGTTGTTTTAATAAAATAAAATTTGTCCCACAATATCTGCTTTTTTAAGATTCCAATGTATTTTTTCCTATTGTTTTCCAAATTTGCCTTTTTACCCTAATTGTTGATAATCATTACTCTCATTCATGTCTCTCCTCTTTTTTAAGCATCCTTTTCATATTCCCATCAATAAGGATTCACGCATCTTTTTTCCTCAATTCTCTTCCACTCATACTTTCTCTTTGTAGACTCTTTTGGGTATTGGAACCGCTGCTTTATCTCTCTCTCTCGTCAATTAATCATTGTTTCTCTTCAAGCTAGATCCTTTTCATATTCTCACCAACTATTTTGTGGGATTTTGGTGGAAAACAAAAAAGTCAGCACAAAGGATATTTTAGTATTTTTATCATACATATTGGTATCTGTGTGGAACTCTAAAACAACAGATAATTCGGGACGGAGAGAGTA
The DNA here is from genome assembly GCA_020205505.1 of Panax japonicus. Lineage (NCBI taxonomy): Eukaryota > Viridiplantae > Streptophyta > Magnoliopsida > Apiales > Araliaceae > Panax > Panax japonicus. The sequence continues at coordinate 53,953,382 of CM035112.1, read as the reverse complement.
TTAAATACTACCATGTATTTTGTAAATAAAGATTATTTTATAAAAAATAATATATATTACCAATATTTATGTCAATTTTTTATTATATTACGTTCAGTAAATATTAATGATAATATTTTTAGAGATGTGTATACTAAGTTAGACTACCTAAAATTCCTATTAATCTGATATTTCGTCCAATGTTCTAAAGATTAAACTAATTCAATGAAAAAGAATTATTTTGTATTTAATTTATATGCTGAGTTTAAATAAATATATATCCTTTCGAAAATATAATATAATAACTAAGACTAGAACTATCGTACGTTATTGCATGAAATTTTAATTTTATCGCAATTATTGTTATATTATGACTTAAATTTTCTTTTATTTTTTGTAGAACTTATTAAATGATGAAACGAGAAATTGAGCCATCTTCAATCTAATATAGTGTTTGTTAAATCAATATTATTTTTCAATATTCCATATGATTTTATCAGAGTTTATATATATTGAATTTGAATACTACAGTGCCGGTAAAGTTTCAGGCTGCCATGCAAAATCAGAATATCCGAAAACTATATCCGGATAATCAAAAAATCCGTCAAGCGACACATACTCGCCGCTGTTGTTCTTGTTATAATTATTATTATTATTGCAAACGTCATCACCAAATCTAAAATCAAATGAGTCATAACCAGAGATCTGTTCGTCAAATCCCCGTAACTCACTGATTTCGGACGAGTCGGACGCAACTCGGACTAACTCTGTCTCTAACTGCCTTTCAACCGATGACCTCGAGGGAGGGAGACCTAATTCATCATCGGAAGCTTCAAAAAGGTACCCAAGATCCGTCTGAGAAACTCCGGAAACTGACGCCGAATCCACGTCCTTTACCGTCGCCGGCAAGGAACCAGAAATCTCCTCTTCAAAACTCTTCATAAACGAGTCGAGATCCTGACTAGCGGTACAAAGGTCAGAATCATCTAAGATGTCAAGAAGGTTTTCTTTGAGTCTCTTCACCTCAGACGAAGCCAACTCCGACTCCTCCGATTCGTCTCGGACTCGCTTCATGTAACTCGGACCTTCCATAGAGGGAACCGAAAACGGAAAAGGGAAAAGGTATGGTAACAAACGTAGAGTTGTTTATAATGGTTTGTTGTGGTGGAGGCAAATGAAGTGTGAAGTTTATATAGTGGACAATGAGGAGAGAGAAATAGGGAAAGGAGAGAAACGTGGAGAGAGAGTGAAATAACGTAAGGAGAGGCGCGTGGGAGAGAAAAGTTCGGCCATCACGGACATCGCGACTTTTGCTTTTTCCATTTTTATGCTTGTTTAAATTGGATATATTTCAAGTCCGTTTCGGTCAATCACGACTTGGCTTTCGAATTTCTACCATTTCCATTCTTAATACTCAAACTCAATTCTAAACCCGAAAATTAAGGGACTCAAATATGAGTGATGTACTCCACCCATTATTTTTAAAGAGAAATTATTTGTTTTTTTATTTGTCGTTTATAAATTTTAATAAAATAATTTTTCTATTATCTCTTATAATTAATACTCACTCATCTTTTTAATGAATTTTGAAAGGTTTTTTCTCTAGTAGAGTAGTAGTCAAGTACGTTATGCTAACCTTATTGCTTTAGCCTTGAATCACGGGAACAATCTTTATTTTTTCAGCCGAGAAGTCAGAAAATTTTATTAGTGGGATCAAAATTATTAATTAGTTACAAATGATTTGGCAGTCAATTTTTTTTAATATTTTATACTTTCAAGTATATATATATATATATATATATATTATAAAAATAAAAATATAATGACTAATAATATATAGTATATATACACTATATTAACTCATAATAGACTTTTTTAATTACAACTATTTATAAGTAAGTAATTCATTATTTATTTTTAAAAATAATATAAATTACATTATTATTTAGTTTAAAATATTATAGAGCGAGATACATATATTGAGAGGATATGAGTTATATGTGGTTAAAATTTGATTGACAAAATTATAAATTTTCAATTTGACCCCGTATAATAGAAAATTTATAAAATTTTAGTAGGGTCAATTTAAATATAATACTCACAATTTTTAAAATTTATCCTATATTATAAAATAATTTTTTTAATAGAGTCGATTGATCCCAGAAAGGTCTATGTGGCTTCGCCACTGATTGTTCCTACTAAAAAAGAGGAAAGACTAAATAAATTACTCTATCTTGATAAGAAAAATTATGAGTAAAATAAGAAAGAATAATTGTGTTTTTTTTTTAAAAAATATTTTAAAATCACATACTATATGTAAAAAAAAAGAGAGCATTATTTAAAAGTAAATATCGCGATCTCCTAAAATTTTGTTCAACTTATTTTAGGGAATTGATAGCCTCCAACAATTAGTGATTAGTTACATAAGGCAAGCCAAACATATTTTCGTTTTAGAAAAAAAATTGTTCTAATTTATTTGTTATTTATAATTTTTTTTTAAAATAAATTATTTACTTTCTTATATCACTTCTATCTTCTCTTATTGTCTCAAAAAATTATCTTCCTTATATTAATAATTTTTAAATTTCCATAAAAAAATAGTGATAAAATTTCAAATAAATTTTAATTGTTAAATAATAATATTAAATAATTTTCTTAATTTATATACAAAAATTTTAAACCTTAATCTTTTAATACCGGCTAAATAGTACTCCGAATAAGTTAAAGAACTGGAGACGGCATGCAAATGACGCACGAGTAAACCTGCTACCTCCACGTTGCTTTTGGTTTGGGAGCATTTTTCTCGTTTTCCATTGAAGCGTCGAGAGGTGACGACTCCTCACATTACATCTAGCTAGATTATTGACTGCTTCTACACAGACCGGTTTATTGGATAGGTATAAATATTTTTCTATTTTTATTTATGATTTTCAAAAAATATAAAATATTTATTCAAATAGAATTTTTTATAAAATATAGTATTTTAGGTGTAATTTATATATATATACTCAAATTACACCTAAAACATTCTATTTTATAAAAATTCTTGTTGTAATAAATATTATACATTTTTGGGAGTCGCAAACAAAAAAAATAAATTAAAAATATCCAATATTCATGTCCAATAATAATGTCAGCCAAGACTTATTCAGATTATATATTGATTAATTTGGTTCCCTAGGTGGGCCCACGTGCTAGGGGTGTTGATTGGCCGGAAAATATTTTTGATAAAAAATATATTACATTAAATATAAAAAATAAAACAATGGTGTGATGCCCCTAAAATAGGTATACATCACCCATTTTGAGTCGTCAATAACATGGTACAAAAATAACTACAACTTTATTAATACAACATGAAAACTGTGAGTTTAAATACAAATATTACTGTCTAGACAATATTCACACCCAAATAAGTCCTCATTATAATTATTGGTATATTATTTTACAAAAATAGTGAGGACTACTAAAACAACTTTCTAGAACCATCATTTTACACCCCGACTAGAACTCGCTACATTCTTACCTCCTGAGAAGAAAAATAAAATAAAAAAGAAAAGGGTGAGCTCAACTAGCCCAGTAAAGAATATTATGACTAAGATAATATAGAACAAATTATCGTTAGTTTTCAACAGAAAAAATCTGATAAAATACAATAGACAACAAGTTTCAGATCAATATTCGCAGCGGAAATAATAATTCATAGAAGAGTTACGTAGAGAATGAAATCTACTATAATCTATGAATTTAAAAGTCCATCATCAATATTTTATCCCTGTAACATCAACCAATATTCATCTTGAATCAAATATTCATCTTTGATCACTACTAGAAAAACAAGAATACGTGATGAAATTTTGTGACAGTTTTAAAAACAATCACAAAAGATAATAATTTGTGATGGACTTTTTAAACAATCACAAAATAATAGTATATATGATGGCTCTTAGTGATGACTAATTTTACCATCAATGTATTATAATTGTGATGGCCATGTCAATCACACAAATCTTTTTACGCAAAATAAAAAATTTTTTGTGACGCACTAAGTCATCACTTATAGATATACCCTTTTCGTGATTGCATTTAAGCCATCACTAATATTTTAATATAAGAAATAATCAAAATAATATTTTATGACGGCCGTGACAATCATTAAAAAGATAGATTTTTGTGACGACTTTTATTTGCAATTACAAAAAGAATGTATTTTGTGATGAAATTTTTAAGCCGTCACAAAATAATAAAATATATGATGGCTCTTAGTGATGACTAATTTTTCCATCATTATAGAGTATTTGTGACTGCCATTGCAATCACCAAATCTTATTTGGAAGTAATTTTGTTTAGTAAGTCAACTCACATATGTTTCTTTTTATATTTTGTTTTAAAATTATAATCATGATCTGGACTTTGGTGTAGTGGTAATACTCGTTATTTAGTTTGCAAATGGGAGAGAGTTCGAATTCTACAAGTATCATTTGATACAATTAATATAGATATAATTAATATAGTAAAATAAATTATACATAAATAGAGGTTCGCGTTCTTACATTTTATCCCTAAAGTCTTATTTTTTTTGTGATGACTTTGACAATCACAATAGATTATATGTTAATGTGATTGTATTAATCATCACAAAAGCACTAAGCATTTGCGTGATTGCCAAAACCATCACGTAAAACCTTTCATGATGGGCGTATACAAGACGGCTATTGTGATGCTTAAAGCCATCACGTAAACCTTTCGTGATGGTTTTCTTACTTTTTGTGATGGATTTTGGCTATCACAAATGACCATTTTTTTGGTAGTGTTTGTACTACAGGCCAAAAATATTCATCAGTCGGTCATGTTCATCTCAATACATGTACATCTTTTCACTACGGATCAAAGATATTCATAAGAAAATCAACCATCTTTGCACTACAGGCCAAAGATATTCAGTAATATCATCATTTAGGACTGAGGATGATAAAAAATATTTTAAAGAAAACGAATCAAGTAAAACAAAAGAACAAATATTAAGGATTCGTACTTTAAACAATTCGAGTTCAAAAATACTTCATTAATAATCATAGCGAAGTAAAATTCAAGAATGATCAAAACATGAATACAATCAAAGCTAGTATCCATAATAGATATTTTGGACAAAAAAACAAAAAATTAATTTTTTTGTGAATAGTGCCGTATACGTGAATAGTGTCGTATACGTGAATAGTGCCGTATACGTGAATAGTAACCCAAACACTAAAAGACAAGAATTTCACAAGAAAAATCTTACCAATAATCCGGAATAATGATATTAGAAGAAATAATATAATTTTTTAAAAAATAACATACCTTACCTCGAAAAGACGGTACTTCTGACTGAAATACTGGTTATAGTGCTGAAAGAAACTTGTACCGTATAACAACACTTAAAGTATAAAAATACTCACAAGAATACGCTAGATAATATAGAGAGAGAAAGAGAGAAAACTTCAGTTTCTGGTGTGTTTTTTAATTCTAACCTAAGCACCCTATTTATAAGAAAATGCTTAGAATAACAAAACAGAAAATTTAATAAAATATTAATATATAAATTAAGTTTTCTACGCCAACCTTTGAATCACCAAATTCAGCACCTTGCACATGTTTAATGAGGCCCACAAAATGTTAAAAACGTTTTTATTAATAAAAATAATTAAAACTTTCAAAAATTAGTAATTTCAGAACTTCGGAACTTCAATAATTCATAATAAATAACCCTTTTGTCAGAAAAATTCGAACCTTATGTCTTTTTCATATGAAATTTCATTCTCAACAACTTTGCAGAAGAAAGTTTTTCCAAATTTCAAATAAAAACTGACCGAAATCCACAAACGGACGATTTTACAGGCTATAATCAAATTTCAGTCAAGAAATGGGCCCACGAACATGTTTAACATGTTTTAAACAACTTTTACAACAAAAATACTCTTCCTCCTCGTATATTCATATATCCCACAGTCATTGTAAAAATATCACCATTATTATATTATTAAAATATAATAATATATTTAAATGAATTGTTTATCAAAAAAGATAAAATATCAATTTTTCAACAATTGTCACTTTAAAATTTTCTCCATCTATGTTCACATAAAATGAATATTTCCTTATCATATAAATCAATAATTAATTATTCACAAATAATATTACAGAATCACAATATCGACAATCAGACCGTTCCCAGGAAAGAGGGGGCTTTCCAATAAGGATTTTCCTTACTGGCGCGTAATTAGGTGACCAAACCTCTCCTTATACAGAACTTTCTAGACATTGCCAATAATGTTATCTAATAATATTATTCAAATAATATGAATTATTGATCTGATAATAAAAATACTGTGTAGTGATAATTATTGAAACAACAATAATATAAAATATCAACGTAGCAATTATTGAATCAATAAAATAAAATATTAAACAGTAAATACTGTAACAATTATTGAGTAGTGCCTTCTTTCGTAAGAATCAATAATTGGTGCAATACCGTGTGCTACTGTGTTTTAACCATCGGGTATTCCAACAATATTAACGGTAACAACTACGCTGTTATTTATAAATAACTTATACTTGTCATTTTTTTCATCCAATTGCTTTTCGTTATGGGGTCCACACAAGGCTGCGCTGTCGTACGAATATTCTCCGATAGTAAGAATATTTCACGACCAAGCGAATATTTCCCGACAACAATGAATATTTTATAGCCACTTGCTTATTTAAAATATTTGCGCATTTTACTCATAACTAACCACATTAATTAAATCAAGCCTTACTATTTCAAAATAATAAATAGAGAAAAATTTAATTTCATTTATAATAAACTGGAGTCTTACAACTCATGTTGTATATTTAAGATTGTATTTATATTCTGTACCATATATTTGGCGATTCAGAATAGGTGATGTATACCTATTTTGGGGGCGTTACACAGGTTATTCCAACAGAATAATAAATAATGGAATCAGGTCATACGTAATATGCACAAACAGGATATTCCAACAAAATAATAAAAAAATGAAATAACAGAAAAATTTTACCATGTATGCGGTACTTCGCATAGACAGGTTATTCCAACATAATTATAAAGAATGGAATAATAAAAGAATTTCACCTTTCACCATGTATGCGGTACTTCGCATAGACAGATTATTCCAACATAATAATAAGGAATGAAATAACAGAAGAAATTGGAAATTGGAATGATGACCTCACTTTCAATGTAGTACTACTTATTGATAGTTAGAGAGGTTAATTAGTAATGTGGGTTTGGTTGTATGTAAAAAATTTATATTTATTGAACGGGCCTCGTGATTTATTTCCCATCAAATTAATCATAATATACCATTGGACTATTTATTCGGTATTCCATTAGATACAAGAATTTCAGTGTAATCAGTAATGATCCAAAATAAAAATGGCAGAAAGGTCGGTCGGGTTAAAAAATGAAGTCCAACTATTTCCAAAAACGAAAAGCAGCCACCAATTTCATCGGCCGCCTAGTATTTCCCGAAATTAAGTTATATAAATAGCAACAGCAGCCGGCTAATGCTTGTTTTGTTTCAATAAATCTAAAAGTCTAAATATAGAGACGAACATATATATATATGAAGTGATGCATTAAGTGCCATGCCACAGCCAGCATGGATGCATGCACACCCAGCCAGAAGAAACACGCACCAATATATATCAACATACATGATCACTTCACTAAATACGTACGTACCCTGTACCCAACTTCTTTGTTTCTTTGCAATCAATTTAATGGAATAATTATCTTTTCTAATTAAGATCGAATAGTCTTGGAAACATTTTGTTAGAGATATGATCATGGACCAATACATGCAATTAAGGACATTTTGTTACAACTGCTTTTTAAAATTTTAAGAATTTCTTGTCAAAGAAGAAGAAATAGTTTAACAAGACAGAAACGAACAGAAGGCTATCTATATATGTAACAAGAGAGCCCTGATTTATATGCGTACGTTAAAATGATACAGTTTTTAATTTGGGACAAGGGAATATTATTTTTTCACACATTAATTTCATTCGTGATTGGGAAATATTAGTACGTACTGTAGTATGTAAATCGTGGAACATGTAAATGTGACCTGGATGTAAAATATCTCGATCGAGGCATTAATGGAGAAAAATAGAGTGTTTTCGCCACAATTGCGTATACTAGTAACAAAAATTAATAACTACACTCCTCCAATTAACAACATATATCACTCAACTAATTTCCACCAAATATTGTACAACAACGTACCCCACGCTAACATTTATTAAATCCGGCATGCATGGACCAACCTGTTCTACTCATTCATCGATCATTCTCACGTACAGGCCACCGCTGGTCCTAAGATAATGAAAGCAATACGCAAATTAGTTAGTACTTAATTAGTTTAATCAATTCCGCCAGCACCATGCATGTTCTAAGGAAAATCATGCATGTCTAGTAATAGAAACATTAATCTCCCAAACTTGATTTCCTAGGATTCATGAGACCCAAGTTCACGGGGAAGGAACGTACAAGATATCCCATAACGTACGTGGATATTTGGTTTCTAATACGGCATATTTTTAAATGATTTTTTCTTTCTTCAATTAAAGTACTATTCTACTAACCAATTTAAAGATTAGTTGTGATTTACCAAAAGAATTTGTATCTGTATTTGTATATATATCCTATCATAATCCAAATTTTAAGAGAAGCTATCTGCGACCACTCGAGCTATATACATATATATATAATACCCGGGGCCAATCGCCATTGTATTAAGTTAATCATGCATCAAGCATTCAGGTAATCTCATCTTAATGGACAATCAATCTGACAGTACATTTTATATGAGATGCATGCGCGAACATGCAATGGGAATGGGCACTTGATAGACATGCACAACAGGCCGGCCTGGTCTGGCCTGGCCTGGGCCTGCCAGACCTTGGGCTTTGACCAGGCCAGGCCAGGCCTTGGTCTCTGGGTTGTGGCCTGGCTAGGCCTGCAGGCCAGGCCCAGACCAAGCCCAAGACCTTGGCTGGTCTGGTCCCTTTTTTTAATGTTAATTGTTACATATTAAATATTAAAAAAATATAAATAATAAAATATAAATTAATAAATTTTGTAAAAATGATGCAAGATTTTTGAGATTTATTTTATTTTAACATTCTACTACACACAAATATAAATTGAATGATTAGAACAAAAATAAATATATTCATCTTAAATTACAAAAAAAATATAATTTAGATGTAACTTGAATATAAAACAAATTGATTTCTTAAATATATGTCTAATTGTCTACTATGCACTTCGTAGAAAATATTGTAGATTACTTAAATACTGTAGATTACACTTTTATTTTTTGAATATAAAGTTAGTTTCGATTTTATTTTCTTATAATACGTACTAGGATCGGTTGGACATATATTTTGTAAAGTTTAAACACACATATATCTTTTTATTTATGATCATTAAACTCTTACATGGTTATATGAAGAACTTGAGTATTTACAAGAAACAACCTTATTATTAATATTTAATATTAAAAATTAGTTTATTGATGTATTAATTAATGTTAATATTTAACATTAAAGTAACAAAGAATATTACTAAAATTTTGTTGTTAAATATTAGTACTTTAGTATTTACAATAAATTAACTTATTATTAATATTTAATCAACTAAGTAACTAACTTATTATTAATATTAAATATACTAACTAGTTATATTTATTGAAGATGTATAGTAATTAAATGTATCAACAAGAAATCAAGAATAAATAATTAAAATTTTAAATTTTATTTATGTATTAATTAAAACTAATGTATTATAATTTATAAATTACAACAATGAATAAATAAAAATTTATACTTTATTGATGAATAATTATAAATTCAAAGTTAAAAAAATTACAAATAATTAGATAAAAAATCTTGTAAGGTCTCAGGCCAGGCCAGGCCTCATGCCAGGCCATGCCAGGCCAGGCCAGGCCTAGCCAGGCCAGGCCCGACCCCAGGCCAGGCCCAAGGCCAGGCCAGGCCAGGCCTTTTTGCAGGCCAGGTCAGGCCAGATTTTTGTCAAAAACAAGCGGCCTTTTCAAGCAGGCCAGGCCTGACCGGGCCAGGCCTTGACCAGACCGGACTTTGACCAGGCCGGGCCCAGGCCAGACCAAAGCCAGGCCGCAGGCCTCGGGCCTTTTGTGCATCCCTAGCACCTGATATATGGGCAGATGATTTATATAGTAGTATATCGCCTAGAATCAGGTTTCCCTTTTATTAATTACCAGTATAGTTTATTTCTATAAATTTATACTATAAATTTTACACATACTTCCTTGGGTACTGGAGTACGATAATATTATTAATTAATTAATTCCCAGTTATACCTCAACGGATTCGGGTCAACCTGTGAGAACATGTGAAATATTGGATGGATCAGTTTAAGTAGATAGTTAGGCCTTAATGTTACGAACACATTTCTATATACTCCATTTTTACAAAAGTAATACTCCTACCATGCACTCGAGCTATAAAACATGTACGGACGAATTTTACGGTACAATGTTCAAGTATACATACTACTAGTATCTAAATAGAAATTATCTTGTGATCCGTATATATTTTGGAATCCCACCTCTACGGAGTACTACAATTTATCTACTCAACGCTCTTTCATTAAGTGTAACAAAAAATAATTGTGTCATAATAACCAACATTAATCAATCTAAAGTTTAAACAACAAAAAACTCAGATACACCATCATGTAGTATCATTCATTCGAAACTTCCCAACTAGATTTAGAGGCAGCTTGGCATTCATTGAATTTTGATTATTGCATGGGATCGAATGGAATACCGAATACCATCATCAATTATTTATGAGAGTAGGCAAAAGCTGCTACTCCATTAAACCAAAGCTTACCTTACGCAATCAAAGCTAGCTAGTGATGGGAGTGGGACCTTGTGGACATCACACTCACATGGGATGAGTGCAAGAGAGAAGAATATCAAAATCAACCTCATTCATATCGTTATATATATGTATGTGTATGTATGTATCCAATGACTCCTAATTAATTATGTTAGTCCCAAAGTATTATTATTATATACTAATTAAATAAACAGAATTAAAACATAAATAATTTTATAATAACGACTTACAAAATGTAATTGATAAACTTTTAAAACCAAGTCAACTGTTGGACAGTCTCTCCTTAAAGCAGATTTCGTCCCCGCTATCGGTGCTTACGGATGGAACAATGGACGTCTACTTCCCAGGATAAAATGGTCTTCAACTCTCACAAAAAGCACTTCAATGGAAGAGTTCCACGAACCAATAAAATATTTAATACTCTCTATGACTTATATGAATACTCTATATGACTTTTATATGAATGAAGAGAAGAACTTGAGAAGGATTAGTTGAAGATGAAGTGATTGATTTGGGTAGATTAGGAACCTATTTATAGGTTTCCAAATACCCCTTTGAAGATATACATCCTTTTGAAAGGTTACACCCTTTTGAAAGGTTACACCCTTTTGAAAGGTTATATCCATTTGAAAAGATACATCTCTTTAAAAAGGTACATCCCTTTGAAAAGATGCATCTTTTTGAAAAGGTATGAACCAAAGGTCACACCTATTGGTTTTATTTCATTCATTTATATATATATATATATATATATATATATATATATATATATATATATCCAACAATCCCCCACATGAATGAAATTTGGGTAAATTAATGCAAATGAATATGCAGACAGACTTAGAGAAAATATTAGCGAACAAAAAATACTGAATCGGTGAAGGTAGCTTGTGGCCTTGAACCTTTTCTAGTGAAAGACTATCGGATTTACTGGCCAATCAGTGAACGTGATGTCTTGAACTGTTCAACCTTTTAGTGTAAATCGAGACAATAGAATTCACACAGTATTTTTCAATTTATTTTATTGGTTCTCATTATTGTGTCCATTTTGGCCTTGAACACCTCCTGGTTTCATGAGTGTGCTAGAGAATTTAGCCTTCGTCATTCTCATAGAAGTGGCCCCCTTCTCACTCACATAGGTAATTTCTATAAAGAGTATCCTGCTAATACCCCACTTGACCTTTTTATATTCAAGATATAGAAATTATTAAAAACAAAGTTTATCCTGTTTCACTCGGCAGTTTGTGCACTGTATCATCATAGGAATGGGAAGAAGTATTTATCTTCTCAGTGCTTACTAGATCACACATAATTAGGTTGTCCCTTTGAACCTATTTCTTGGGATCTCCAATCATTTAGGTTGGGTTTCCATTATGGCGACTCTTTAAGATTTTATAGGCTTTAAACCCATTCCCCTTGATGAACTTCTCACTTGCTCTCCCGGTATACCTTTCGTTAGTGGATCCGCAATATTATCCTTTGACTTTACATAGTCAATATATATTATACCATTTGAGAGTAATTGTTTAACAGTTTCATGTCGTCGACGTATATGTCTAGACTTACCGTTATAATTACTATTTTGTGCCCTACCAATCGCTGATTGACTATCACAATGAATAATGATTGGTGGTACTGGTTTAGGCCAAATTGGAATATCCTCCAAAAAATTACGAAGCCATTCTGCTTCTTCTCCTGCTTTATCTAAAGCAATAAATTCAGATTCCATAGTGGATCTTGCAATACATGTTTGCTTAGAGGATTTCCATGATACTGCTGCACCTCCCAGAGTAAACACATATCCACTTGTGGATTTAGTATCATGGGAGTCAGATATCCAATTTGCATCACTGTATCCTTCAAGTACAGCTGGATATCTTGTATAATGCAGTCCGTCAGTTAAAGTGTATCTTAGATATCTAAGTACCCTTACTAAAGCCTTCCAATGTTCTTTTCCAGGATTACTCGTATATCGACTTAGCTTACTTATTGAGTATGATATATCTGGTCGAGTGCAGTTTGATAAATACATTAAACTGCCTATTATACGAGAATATTCTAATTGGGATATACTTTCACCATGATTAGTAGTGAGATGAAGTGTTGGATCAACAGGTGTTCTTACTGGACTTTTCTCATATTTATTATACTTTGCAAGTATTTTCTCAATATAATGAGATTGAGACATAATAAGTCCATTAGATATTTTGGAAATCTTGATTCCTAGAATAACATCTGCTAGGCCCATGTCTTTCATTTCAAACTTGTTAATTAATATTTGTTTGGTAGCATTAATAACATCATTATTACTACCAATAATTAGCATATCATCCACGTATAGACTAACTATTACATATCCCCTTTGAGTGTTTTTGACATATACACATTTGTCACACTCATTTATTTTGAAATTATTTGATATCATAACATTATCAAATTTTTCATGCCATTGCTTTGGTGCTTGTTTCAAACCATATAATGATTTAACAAGCTTGCAAACTTTCTTTTCTTTTCCAGGAGCAATAAAACCTTCTGGTTGGTCCATATAAATTTCTTCCTCTAATTCACCATTAAGAAAGGCAGTTTTAACATCCATTTGATGTATTTCTAAATTGTGTATTGCAGCTATAGCAATTAACATTCGAATGGATGTTATCCTTGTAACTGGTGAATAAGTGTCAAAATAATCAAGTCCCTCCTTTTGCCTATAACCTTTGGCTACAAGTCTTGCTTTGTATTTATCAATAGATCCATCGGCCTTCATTTTCCTTTTGAAGATCCATTTACATCCTAATGGTTTGGTTCCTGGTGGAAGATCCACCAATTCCCAAGTATGATTTTGCATAATGGATTCAATTTCACTATTGATCGCTTCTTGCCAATATGAAGCTTCTGGAGTAAACAATGCTTCCTTCACACTTTGAGGTTCACTTTCTAGCATGTAACTTAGAAAGTCAGGACCAAAAGACTTGGAGATCTTAACCCTTTTACTACGTCTAGGTTCATCTTCATCTTCCTGTTCATTAGACTCTTGGTCTATTATAGTTTGATGATTACTAGTCGTAGTAATAATAGGTCTTTTACGAGAACTTATTTCTTGTGTATTCTTATATGGAAAAATATCTTCAAAGAAAGATGCATTCCTTGATTCTATAAATGTATTGACATGAATATCAGGAATGTCCGATTTATGCACAAGAAACCGATATGCACTACTGTTATTTGCATAACCTATGAATATGCAATCAACTGTTTTAGGGCCTATCTTAACCCTCTTAGGATCAGGAATAATTACTTTTGCAAGACACCCCCATACTCGAAGATATTTATAGGAAGGTTTTCGACCTTTCCATAATTCATAAGGTATCTTGTTTGTTTTCTTATGAATCAAACGGTTGAGAATAAAATTTGAAGATATCAACGCTTCCCCCCACATGTTATGAGGTAACCCAGAACTTATTAACATAGCATTCATCATTTCTTTTAAAGTTCGGTTCTTGCGTTCAGCAACACCATTTGATTGAGGTGAATAAGGAGCGGTAGTTTGGTGAATAATACCATTTTCTGAACAAAATTCTATAAATGGTGATTCATATTCACCACCTCTGTCGCTTCTTATAGCCTTAATCCTTTTATTAAGTTGATTCTCAACTTCATTCTTATAATGTTTAAACATTTCAATTGCTTCATCTTTTGTCCTTAAAAGATATACATAACAATATCTTGTGCAATCATCTACAAAAGTAATAAAATACTTTTTACCACCTCTAGTTTGCACAAATTTTAAATCACATATATCAGTGTGAATTAAATCTAGAGGTTCTGAACTTCTTTCAACAGAATGAAAAGATGTTCTAGTTAACTTAGCCTCTACACATGTTTCACATTTATGACTTTTGTCAATACTAAATTTTGGAATTAATTCTAAATTAATTAATTTACTTAAAGTACCATAATTCACATGTCCTAATCTTCCATGCCACACATTCATAGACTCAAGCATATAAATAGAAGATGTATTTTTATTATTAATAATAACTTTTGGTACAATTGTCATGACGTTCATTTTGAACATCCCATCACACATATAACCTTTTCCAACATACATTCCATCTTTAGTAAGTACAAATTTATCAGCATGAAACACCAGTTTGAACCCTTTCTTGCTCAATACAGATCCAGAGACTAGATTCTTGCGAATGTCAGGCACATGTAGTACATCATTGAGCGTGAGTTCCTTGCCCGAAGTCATCTTTAACACGACCTTTCCTTTTCCTTCAACTTTAGAAGTGGATGAATTACCCATGAATAGTTGCTCACCATTTTCTATTGGTTGATATGTTGTAAACAGTTTATTGTCTGAGCATATGTGGCGTGTAGCGCCAGTATCAACCCACCATTCTTTAGGATTTCCCACCAGATTGGCTTCAGAGACAACTGCTGAAAGATACATGTCAGAAACTTTAGTAGATATTTCATCTATTTCTGCTATGTTTGCTTGAGCATTTTTCCTTTTGAAGTTCTCTTGCTTTTTAGGTTTGCGACAATCCTTCGCAAGATGCCCTATCTTGTTGCAATTATAGCATTTCCCTTTGAACTTCTTTGAAGGACCGCTTCCTTGACTTGGGTCTTCATAGTTGTGTTTACTTTTCTTAGTTTTGTTACCACTTTCTATTACATTAGCATTAGATGTAATTGGAAGTTTTCCAACTTTCTTTTCAGACATCCGATTATCTTCTTCAATCCTCAACCTAACTATCAAGTCCTCGAGCCCCATTTCTTTACGTTTATGCTTTAAATAATTTTTAAAATCTTTCCAAGAAGGAGGTAATTTTTCAATTACTGCAGCCACTTGAAAAGATTCACTTAAAACCATTTTTTCAGCATGAATCTCATGGATTATTAATTGAAGCTCTTGGACTTGATTTATGACAGTCTTTGTATCAACCATTTTTAAAATCCAAGAATCTACCGACAACGAATTTCTTCATGCCGGCATCTTCCGTTTTATATTTTTTATCCAAAGACTCCCATAACAACTTAGTAGTTTTGATTGGGCTATACACATTATACAATGTATTGTCCAATCCATTGAGGATATAATTTTTACAAAGAAAATCAGAATGCTTCCATGCATCCACAGCAGCCAATGTGGTCCTATCAGTTTCATTGTCGTTTACCACAGGGGCATCCTCATTTAAAAACCTTGAAAGATTCAATGTAGTAAGATAAAACAACATTTTTTGTTGCCATCTTTTAAAATCAAACCCACTGAATTTTTCAGGTTTCTCACCATGACTAACATGGGTAGGAACATTGGTTGTAATAGAGTTGGGCACAATTGAATTAGATAATTCCATAATTCTGTTAAATACAAAATTTACAGAATCACTTTAATAAATAATAATAATAATAATAATAATAATAATAAAAAGAGAAAAACAAAAACTAAATTTGTAATTACAATAAAGTAAATCTGTAATTAATTTTATTAATAATATATTCTTCTCTTACGTAAATCTAAATATAAAGTTAGTCCCACTTTAAAGAGGATTAGAATGATTCTTCTTACTCTGACATATTATATTTAAACGTTCAAAATATCAAATAAAACAAATTTTATTCTACAACTAAAATAGCATGCAAATTAAATGTGGAGTACATTTAATGTACGGTCATATGACCTCCTTTATCAAGTTACTGCTAAGGATCTATCCAAATATATTACAACTACTATCTACTACGGTATTAATAGACTATTAAAGTACGTATGTTAATTAACATATTTATATTTATCTCACGCATAACATATTTATCCCATGCATAACTTAACAGAATGAATAACAAAATGTATATTACATGTATAACAGAAACTTGATGAATATATACTAATTTGTCAATCATGTGCACAAGACAAAACATTCATGCAGGTAATATATAACATGCAGGTTAATACAAAAATGAATACTAAAGAATATATACTAATTATATAAAATTTATATATTACTTTATATATTAGAAGCAGTACTACGTTAGTATATGATAAGTATATATATATACTACGTTAGTATATTATATATATTATAATACTACGTCAGTACTATGTTACAAGATTAACAGTTTTTTCTTTGCATGAATATCACGTTTCTTTTGAATCAATTATAATTTTTAGGCAATTCTGTTTTATAAACTAGTATAAAATGAATACCAAGTAAGAACACATGTACGAAATCTGCTTTAAGATTGTTAGTCCCAAAGTATTATTATTATATACTAATTAAATAAACAGAATTAAAACATAAATAATTTTATAATAACGACTTACAAAATGTAATTGATAAACTTTTAAAACCAAGTCAACTGTTGGACAGTCTCTCCTTAAAGCAGATTTCGTCCCCGCTATCGGTGCTTACGGATGGAACAATGGACGTCTACTTCCCAGGATAAAATGGTCTTCAACTCTCACAAAAAGCACTTCAATGGAAGAGTTCCACGAACCAATAAAATATTTAATACTCTCTATGACTTATATGAATACTCTATATGACTTTTATATGAATGAAGAGAAGAACTTGAGAAGGATTAGTTGAAGATGAAGTGATTGATTTGGGTAGATTAGGAACCTATTTATAGGTTTCCAAATACCCCTTTGAAGATATACATCCTTTTGAAAGGTTACACCCTTTTGAAAGGTTACACCCTTTTGAAAGGTTATATCCATTTGAAAAGATACATCTCTTTAAAAAGGTACATCCCTTTGAAAAGATGCATCTTTTTGAAAAGGTATGAACCAAAGGTCACACCTATTGGTTTTATTTCATTCATTTATATATATATATATATATATATATATATATATATATATCCAACAAATTAATCTTTTCCATTCTCTCTCTCTCCCCTTATAATCCCAGATCCCCCAAACATTCACTACTGCTCAGCTCAACTGCCACTTTTCGATCATGTTTTCTTTTCCTCCGTTACTATCTTCCTCTCTCATATCTCTGTTTCTCGTAGCTGCGTTGCTTGTATGCAATCAAAATGCTGCAGCAGATTCAACTACCCCCACCCCAACCAATATTGGCAAAGGCTACCGTCTAATCTCCATTGAGGAATCCCCTGATGGAGGCCTTGTGGGCCACCTCCAAGTCAAGCAGAAAAACAATATCTACGGTCCAGATATCCCTCTTTTGCAGCTCTACGTTAAGTAAGTATTTCTCTTACATTCCTTATATTTCCCCTCCCCTCCGCTCGACTAATTTCATGTCCTGCACCTCCCATCATGCTCAATCAATCTCATTCTATCTGAACCGCTAGCTACATCTTTTTTAATGCTTTGTGCTATTGCTTTTTCCCTTTTTAAGGCATGAAAGAGATGGTCGTTTAAGGGTCCACATAACAGATGCAGAAAAACAGAGGTGGGAAGTTCCATACAGTCTTATACCCAGAGAACAACCTCCCGCTTTGAAGCAAACCACTAGCAGGTTCAGAAAGGACCCAATAACAGTTTCAGACTACTCCAGCAGTGAGCTGATATTCAGCTACACAGCAGACCCATTTGGGTTTGCGGTGAAAAGAAAATCAAATGGCCATACCCTTTTCAATACATCCTCTGATTCGTCAGAACCGTTTGGCAATTTGGTTTTTAAGGACCAGTACCTTGAGATTTCCACCAAATTGCCCAAAGATGCTTCACTGTATGGTCTGGGAGAGAACACACAGCCCCATGGAATTAAACTCTACCCAAACGACCCTTACACTTTGTACACAACAGATGTATCAGCCATTAATCTGAATGCTGATCTGTATGGATCCCACCCCGTGTACATGGACCTGAGAAATGTGGGGGGAGAGGCCACCGCCCATGCAGTGTTGTTGCTGAATAGTAACGGGATGGATGTGTTTTACAGAGGGAGCTCATTGACATACAAGGTGATCGGGGGTGTTTTCGACTTTTACTTCTTCTCCGGTCCCACTCCACTTGCTGTTGTTGATCAGTATACTGAATTTGTAGGACGGCCAGCTCCCATGCCCTACTGGTCACTCGGTGAGTTATACAGGACCAAACTCCACCCTCTCTCCCTCTCTTGTAAATTATGTTCTTCATAAAGTTTCTTGTACGTATTTATTGTATATATCTACACCGCATTGTTTAGCTCAAGTATCCATTAGTTATGAAATTTAAAGGGAAAATTAAATTAAAATGGGTAATAGGAAAATTTATGTGTAATGGTAGTTCATATAACTCCAGGAAATACATTTCCTTAGATTTTCCTAGTTCCAAAATAGCTTTTTAAATGTCGGTGTAATTACAAAGTGGTCCCTTGAAGGCGCACAAAGTATTGTCCTTGAAAATAATTAATGTGATTTAGCATTTAGGTGTCATTTGGATACATCTAAAAAATAGAGTTGTACTTTATATGTATCCAAATTACATCTAAATCACTGTATTTTATAAAAATTTCAGTTTTAATAAATCACATTAATTATTTTGTAGTCAAAAGTTAAAAAAAAAAAATTTGGCCGGTCACTACTCCGGTTGGAAAACTCCGGTCCCCTAAAATTACTATTATTTATATATTTGTCATCAATCATCTTTCTCCTATTATTATGATGTTACATTCTAATACATTTTAAATTTAAATTATAAAATTAAGACGCAATTAATTTAAAACGGAGAGGGTCCTAATTCGTGGTGGGGCTGGGTGGGGTTGAGGGTTCCTAAGGCTTAGAGGGCCGTGCTGAGTTAAGTATTGTTGGGTATTTTTATATAACAACTCATACTCCCAGTAGTCCACTGTCTTATATGGAGCATGTACGCTACTCGAGACTAGTGTGTTAATTTGTTCCTTAATATATGTTTTAAAAAATGTTTTTATTTTTTAATATAAGTCATTTGAAAATTTTAAGTAAGTATTAATTGTTTAGTTTCTAATATTATCCCAAGTATTAAATATAATTTTGGTTCTTCATTATTTTTTGTTCAATAAATAACAATCTCTCTTCTTTCAATACAGTGACAATATAGACAATTGATATTATAATTAATGTTATAAAATTATTTACTTAATATTTGTGCACAAAAGGAGTAATAAAAAGGACGTGTTGGTGCCATATTTTCCAATAAAAAGAAGGGATGAAAAACTGTTAGTAATATTTACTGCTACATGCAGTTAGATTTAGTTTAAATCCATTTTCCCTTTTGCTTATACTGGGAACTTAATTGAAAATTTAACATTGTCTTGGAACCGAAGTTCCTACAGTATCAATTCGAGACAGAGAGGAGCAGAATCATAAACATTAAGTCCAATATTTACTACTACCAACACATTTGCGCAAGAGCATCAGACCATCGGTTGGCATCCATGAGGATTGCGAATTGGTATCAACCGTCTTGGAGCCACTCATATGCTAGTAATATAATAATTTAATAAAATTAATTATCTCTCTCTCCTTATCTGCTTGATTAATGCCATGGTGGATGTTGGTGGGAATGCATCTTATTTGGACCTTGCAACAAACAGCCATGGAATCAATGTGCCGCATTTCCTTGATTCACTTTCTGTTGGGCAAGTAAAAACAAAGCACACCAGAATAAAAAAAGAAGTTTTATTATGATGCAACTTTGGAAAGATAAATGTATGATGTTTTGTTAGTAAAATTAGTAGCACATAGCCATTAGACATTGGTACAATAAGAAAATTGACTTGGAACTCTTTTGCTTCTCTGTTCCACAGGATTCCATCAATGCAGATGGGGCTACCATAACCTATCAGTAGTTGAAGACGTTGTTGAGAACTACAAGAAGGCCAAAATCCCACTTGACGTGATATGGAATGACGATGATCACATGGATGGGCACAAAGACTTCACCCTCAACTCCCATAGCTACCCTCGTCCGAAGCTGTTGGCATTCCTTGATAAAATACATTCCCAAGGCATGAAGTACATTGTCATCATAGATCCTGGAATTGGTGTTAATTCTACTTATGGTGTCTACCAAAGAGGTCTGGCCAATGACGTCTTCCTCAAGTACCAGGGAAAGCCCTACCTAGCCCAAGTTTGGCCAGGAGCTGTAAACTTCCCAGACTTCCTTAATCCAAAAACTGTTTCATGGTGGGGTGATGAAATTAAACGGTTCCATGAACTTGTCCCAGTTGATGGCCTGTGGATTGATATGAATGAAGCCTCAAATTTCTGTACTGGGTTGTGCACACTACCAGAGGGTAGAAAGTGTCCCACTGGAACTGGGCCTGGTTGGATCTGCTGCTTGGACTGCAAGAACATCACCAAAACAAGATGGGATGATCCCCCATACAAGATAAATGCTTCAGGCACGCAGGTTCCAATAGGGTTCAAAACCATAGCAACTAGTGCAACTCACTACAATGGAGTTTTGGAGTATGATGCTCATAGCCTTTATGGATTCTCTCAGACCATTGCAACTCACAAGGCTCTTCAAGGGCTTCAAGGTAAGCGTCCATTTATATTAACCCGCTCCACTTTTGTTGGTTCAGGCCACTATGCTGCTCATTGGACTGGTGATAATAAGGGCACTTGGAATGATCTGAAGTATTCAATTTCCACCATGTTGAATTTTGGTATATTTGGGGTTCCGATGGTCGGCTCAGATATATGTGGATTCTATCCGGGACCCACTGAAGAGCTTTGCAACCGTTGGATTGAACTGGGTGCTTTCTACCCTTTTTCAAGGGATCATGCAAATTACTACTCCCCTAGGCAGGAGCTTTATCAATGGAAGTCGGTGGCTGAATCTGCTCGAAATGCTTTAGGAATGAGGTACAAACTCCTCCCATATCTATACACATTGACCTATGAGGCACATGTTACGGGGGCACCAATTGCTCGACCTCTCTTCTTCTCATTTACCAATTTTACCAAGTGTTACGGGTTGAGCACCCAATTCTTGCTAGGAAGCAGTCTAATGGTCTCTCCGGTTCTAGACAAGGCTAAAACCAAGGTCCATGCTCTCTTTCCTCCGGGTACTTGGTACAATTTGTTTGATTTGACACAGACCATTGTGGCAAAAGAAGGCCATTACCGTGCCCTTGACGCTCCTTTGCATGTGATCAATGTCCATTTGTATCAAAATGCCATTCTCCCGATGCAACAGGGCGGATTGAAATCTAAGAAAGCAAGAGTGACACCTTTCAGCCTTATAGTCACATTCCCTGCAGGGGCTACTGAAGGAGAAGCCAAAGGGAACCTTTTCCTCGACGATGATGAGCTTGCTGAGATGAAACTTGGAAATGGATTTTCTACGCATATCAACTTCTATGCAACTGTAGGCCAAGGGAAAGTGAAGGTGTGGTCAGATGTTGAGGAGAGTAAGTTTGCATTGGAGAATGGTTGGATAATAGAGAAAGTAACTGTTTTGGGATTGAATGGAATTGAAGGCGAATTCGCGGTTGAGGTTGATGGAAATGCAGTTGTGGATACTTCCAGTGTGGAGTTAACTGCAACAGAACACAAGTTTCCAGATAAGGTAGAAGGTGGGAGTGATAAGAGGAAGAGTGTGATGGTTGAGGTTAAAGGGTTGGAATTGCCTGTAGGGAAAAAATTTTCCATGTCATGGACTATAGGTATCTAAGGTTGATTGTTGTTGGTGTTTTTTTTAAAACCCTTTTTTGAGTGCCTCATTAAAGTTCATAATGGAGAGAGGAGATGAGCAAAAGATGTGTTCATCCTTTTCCCCACAGATAAATCAAGAGAATTGAGGGTCACTTACTCCGATCCTTCCTCGATTTAGAGGCTTTTCCATTAATGTTTTAGTTTAAAATTTATTACTGTAATTCAAAATTTCAAGTTTGGCTTAGCATGTATCTTAGTTTTCTCTTAAATCATATGGTTGTTGAAGTTTCAGTGCAGGTCCTGCAATATGAACACACCACAGACTTCTTCGGCTCCATCAGTTGAGGACTATTCTGAAATCTATTTATGATGTTCAAATCTTAGTGAGAAATTAGATAATTTTTGTGGACCTCTCAAGGCCCACGAAGAATGTTGTTAGTTAAACCCAACCTCAGCTCAACAACACTTTTAAGTCAGCAGCAGCGTAAGCTGGAACCCAATAGAACTTAAAAACTTCTGCTGATTTTCTGCAATGCTCCTGTAGGTTGGTAGTAGGATTTTGACTTCTGCTGAGCTCATAATGTAAGTGTGCTTAGTACTATGAAATTAGGATCTCTCTAAAATGTGTTGAAATAAGACATCATCGTGATAATGGAAGAAAGATGATGATAGAAAACATGCAAAGAATGAATTCATGAACATAGTCACTGCACCAAAAATGGCTTCTAGGGAAAGAAATTTTGTGAAGGAATTTATTCCTTCACATGAGGAGTTATTTAGCGAAATTCCTTCACATGAGGAGTTGTTTAGCGAAGGAACAGTGAAGGAAAAAAGTATAGTGACAATATAGTTATTAGCGAAAGAAACATCCTTCACAATTTATATTTTTTTCCTCGCAAAATTGGGGCGATAAAAAGATTTTTGGAGCCAATTTATGATGAAAATTTGCGAGGAAAAAATCTATTTAGTGAAGGAATTATTACTCACTATATATTATTTCATAGTTTTTTTGCGAGAGATAAAATTGGTCGATATTTTGTTCTAAATAATTTTTTAGAATTAATTCTGATGAATATAAATTATAATATAAGTACATTAAATTTTTTACAGTATTAAATTTATTTATAATAATTGTAACATACAATATTTATATAATAAAATAAAACTCATTTTAAATATTTTCCCACTTTAAAATTTAAGAAAGGACAAGAACAGTTTAGATGGATTCTAATTTTAATTCAATTACCTAAATTTTTTCTCAATTCTTCTAAAGATTAATACTCTTATTTCAACTCACACAAACAGAAATCTGGCCCAAATCAAACCCAAACCCCTACCCCTACCCCCTCCCTTTGCATCAACTCTTTTTTCACAAACCCACATCCCAATCGGACTTCCTATTGAGATTCGATACTAGCTCACCTTTCTTTCTCTGGAATGGTAATCCCCCATTGCAGTATTCAATTTCTCTCTCATCAATGGCATCCTTAATCCTAGGAATTCTCTCCCAACTCCTCCAAAACATTCACAACAAGACCGTCAAGGTCGCAGACGAACACCGGTCACCTCACCTCCAAGTGATCGGCATTGTGTCATCGCTCGCCGACGCCGACAATATATGGCAGAGCAAGGGGTTTTATTTGAGGGTTTTTATTCGGTTCACTCGCTTACGTATCGATGTCAGAGAGTGATGTGGATTTTGATAATGAGTGATAAGATTCAACTCGGGCAGTTCATACACGTGATTCAGATTGACTCGGGGTCCCCTGTTCCGGTGTTTCACAGGGTGAAGTCGGTGCCGAAGATGAGAGAATGTCTTTGGGATCCAAAGGATTTGATTGGGAGCGATTCGTTGCTGATTGGGGTCAGGAATAACGGGAGGAGAGAGAAATTTAAGCCAAAGGTGAAGCTGCCAGAGATGAATTTGAGAAGGGTTTCTTTGGGGAATGGAAAGATTGAGGGTTCGAAGCCGAGGAGATTGAGTTTGGATTTGGCGCGCCGAGATCGCAGTCCGACAGCTAAAAATGGTGGACGACCGGTATCTTTTGATTTCGCTTCTGTATGTTTTTTACTCACTCTATATATAGTTGTATATGATTCTGAATGGTGTTATCTATCCTCTGATTCTGCTTCTGTATATAATTACGCATTTTTTAGTAGAAAAATAATGGTCAAAGTTGCTCAGTTTATGTTGCCAAAGTTGTTATATTTTTTGGGTTGTACATGATGAGGTCATGTTAAGTTGACATTCATTATCTTTAAGCTTTGATCATAGTGCTATTATATAAGTGATCAGTCACATGGCCTCTAAAGAAAATTTCAATGATGGTAACAAGGAAGGTTTTAATTGGTTAGCGGACCATTTATCTGATTCTACAATCTTTTGATGTTACTCACTCCACTTAACTTTTTGTACTTTCAAATGAATAAATGAAGACACTAGATACTTCTTTCAAAAAGGCTCGGTCAACTCCAGTAAGTTCTGTTTGAACTTGACATCAGTGCAATCCTATTTTTCCAATTCTTTCCCTTATCAACCAATCTATCCATTATCTATGTGGTATGAACAAATAATGACTATACTTGGAAAGATTTTAAGTGGATGTCTTATATATGTAATGGAATAGTATTCAAAGTTGAGATTTAGAGCCTTCCTGGACCTCTTCATATGCAAGCCTTCTCAAACTCCAAAATTATTGAGCCCATGAACACAATGCATCTGAGAGGAAGGAAACCGATGCATGATAATTTATGTTATTTTAGGATAGATCTCTTTGAATGTGAAATATTCTAGTTTGGGTACCTTTTGTGACCTATTTTTGTTTTTCTTATTGTATTGGCTTTTGCTCACTAGATTCCTTTTGAAACATATATTTTAATTATGCCAACTATATGAAGATCATTATTTTGAATGATTAAAATATTCAAATTAGATTTCATTAAGTTTTATGACAATATTTTCTTCAAGTTCTAGGTGTAAAAAGTAAATGCTTTTGCCATATATAACAGACAAATATTGGGATGAGTGTACAATTTTTTGTTAGGGAAGGTTGATATATGATTATGTCCAATTTCCTCACTGTGTTGCATGAGTGAGTTCAGACAAATACGATGCAGTAGTTCTACTGTCCACTACAAGAATCTCTTTATTTTAGATTTGCGTCATATAGATCGAGCCCCATTTAAATATGCACTCAGTGTTTAACACTTGACTATTTAAAACACAAAAAACATAGTCAAAGTACATTGTCAAATAGATATGGAACTAGCTACTAGGAATAATAGTTTTATGGATTCAACTATCCCTTTGTCAGTTCGTCTTCCAAATGTTTTTTAAAATGCATCCACTGTATCACCCCTTGGTGCACTGCAGCATCAAAATGTCCTTGGAACTTAGTTTTTAAATGTCTTTTGTGGCTCTAAAAGCAGTTTTTATTGTTGTTGCTGTATGAAGAAGAACGGTCAAGTTTTCCATCTTTGTTAAGTAAAATGTACCGTTGGCTTACCTGATTTTGTTTTTGTAATAGCTGTATGTCTGGTGGCTTGGAAATACAATTGCAAAGCTAAAGCTTCTAGAAATACATTAACTTTTGCATTCTGGCTAAAAACTGTTTCAGAATAGCTACAATTCAAGGAGGATTTCGAGCAATCCTGTCCCATGGGAGCTTCCTCAAGAATGCAGTTTTACAGCGAGCTCGTTTGGTGAATCCAGTCATGCAACCTCTTCTATTTTCACGCCATGAGTCTGTTTTAGCTGCTCGTATAGAAGAGCGTGGTTTTGAAAGCACCACAATTTCGGACATCATGAAAGCCAAAGGAAAAAGTGCCTACATTTGCCTAAAGTGCAAACATCTATACCTGCTGCACCTACACAGCCTACATTGCCCACATTGCCTCTATTGCTAGCCCTGCCAACACCTCCACCATTGCCAACATTACCAACAGCACCTACTCTACCAAAGGCCACATTGCCGCCTTTGCCAAGCACCCAGATACCATTTTTGCCCACTATTCCGAAGGTGACACTACCCCCTCTTCCAGCTACTGCACTGCCCACCATCCCAACGATGATTCCTTCAATCCCAACCATACCAACAATTTCTTTCTTCTCACCACCACCATCCACTACCATTCCCTGAATTTGATGTTATGATATCATTCGTGCATCTTTTGTCCCTTAAACTACACACTCCAATTTATCAGTCTCTTATACTGGCACTTTGGTTCAAGCGCAATATATCTGTTACACTAAGATTGAATTTATAATGGTGTGAAATTGGCTGCATCTGCTTAAGTTACAATCTTGTTTGTAGTTTTAATATATAAAATCTACATAGGTGATGTGGCTGAAGGTTTAATCATGCAAGTTGCTGGAGGATAAACGCTCTGCTGTACTCAGGTTATTAATATATTTACTCTGATGTGTGGTTTTGTTGGTTCATATTCCATAAATGATTTAGCCGCTTCCAGAAAATGTAGGTACCCTATGGAATAATTTATTCAGTCAACCATGATAAACTGACAATCATATCAGTACTTTTAACAATGCAGTGGTAATGTTTAATTTACTTGTTTTTCTCTTTTTCCAGAGCTGAGGAGTTGGAAACTGCTTTGATGGAGATGGTGAAGCAGGATAATCGATGGCAATTGAGTGTGAAGGTATATCAGAACTTCCTCTAACACAGTTCTTGTAGTTATCTTATTATTATGTAGGCCTGGATGTTTTTTTTTTCCTGTGTTTGCCTCTTGTTTACTAACCTAACATAGCATATTGAAAAAAGCTTGTTGTGATGTGGCTTTGGAGTTTTAGTTACATCTTTCTATCTCTCTTTTTATTTTTATTGTGGACACTGCCTGTTTCTGTCAGCATGCTCTACTGCCATGTCAAGAATGTTAGTGTACAGTTTTCATCTCATCTACTAATCCCCTTAGCATATTTGTATTAAAGTTTTGTGTGAAACTGCTTAGCGATGAAACAGATAGCATGTTTAGGAGGGGGTTTATCATTTATATTCGTATGAACAAGACGATGATGGTGTTTATTCTTCAATAAATGTGTCAAAATAAAATTTTCATGCAACACTTTTTTTTGTAGCAGTCCTAACCGAGAGTTATTTTGTGATTTATAATATATTGTTTGAATGTCAATTCTGGCTGTGACTTCGGAATTGTTTTGAACTCTGAGATAGGTCTCATTTCATATTTTCCCACTATGATTATATATGTAGGTTAAGATTGTATACCCTTTCTCGTAATGGTGATTCTGAATGATCTATTATTTTATCTCTTTTTCTTGTTTTTACTAAAACAAACAAGATTTCTTGTTTCTTGTTTATGAAAAGGAAAAAAGAGATCTTTTGCAAAGTTTGTATTTCTCCATGTTAATCTCATCCATGCATGTTCCTGGAAATATTTTGATATGAATATTAGAAGTTAATAAAGCATATGATTTCTTTGTGGCCGAATTCTTTCTTTCAACGTTTCTACATAGCTTATAATGTTAAACAATAGTTCATATTAATTATCTACTACTTCAGGTTGAGCAATTAGAGTGAGATGTTGCTGAGCTTCGGCAGTCCCTTGCTGATAAGTAGGAACAAGAGAATGCCATGCTTCAGGTTCCACTGTTGCTCCTTACAAAATTTTATACCTCAGTAGTTGATATTCTCCCACACAATACGATTTTGTTGCAGTAAATGGCATTATGACTTCTTTTATAGGTCTTGATGAGGGTAGAGCAAGAACAAAGGGTAACAGAAGATGCTAAAATTCTAACAAATGTTGAAGAACTAGAACTGGAGGAGAGCTCCGATGATTTTGAGGAAGACAAGCTAGAAATAGGGGAGGAAAGTTCGAGTCACATTGATCAGCTCTTTTCCATTACTGCAGCTCTTTTCCTGAAGCAGGTAACGTACACATTGATCAATACACATTCAACACATTAGAGCATAAGTTTACCAGACTCATTTTTTCTTATTCCTTGAAATTGAATTTTGGTGTTTCTTTTGCAACAGGAAATTTACGTGTCCAACCTTGATTTTCTTGAAGAAAATGATGATGAAGTGGACCTAACATGATGTACACTTCATTCAATTTTCTTATGTTAGTTATTAAATATTGTAAGTACTATGATCTTTAGGAGATCAAGACATAACAAATTTTGTACTTATCGTGACTTGAGCATTATCTATTTATATATGGAGTATTAGTTTTAATTATTGGCTCTTTACGCATTACTTTATCAATTAGTTTGAAATAAGTATGATATTTATATTAACTTGAAATATTAAATTTAATATTTATTATAGAAATTAATAAAAATAATAGTAA
Source organism: Panax japonicus (assembly GCA_020205505.1). Lineage (NCBI taxonomy): Eukaryota > Viridiplantae > Streptophyta > Magnoliopsida > Apiales > Araliaceae > Panax > Panax japonicus. The sequence goes on along the minus strand of CM035112.1, from coordinate 53,924,525 downwards.
TAATAATAAATATGAAATCATTGATTTGAAAATTAATTATAATTTTCAATAAATTTTGATTTTTTAGCAATTAATTTTTTATTTATAAATTTATAATTTGTGAAAAAAAAAATTCTCTCACTAATTTGAAAAAGGATTCTCAATTTATAATTAGAGAAGGAAAATATTATCTCGTTAAATAGATTTGTTCTTCACAATATATTATTTGTGAGGGAATCAAGTTATTTACTAATTTCAAATAGTCCTTCTTAAAATATTATTTGTGAAGGAAACTAATCTTTTACGAAATAATAATATTTCAGTACTAAATACAATTTGTGAAGCAATAAGTTATTCACAATATATCTTTTAAAAAAATATTTAGTTACTACTTAGCGAAGGATACCCAATTGCGAGGAGGTCTAATGCGAACATGTGTGTGAAAAAAATATTTTTTCGCAATAAATTACTTATGAGAGATATAGGGCATGAGAGATATAGGGCCTCTGGCCCTTTCTGGTCCTCTAGTGAAGAATTTGTCATTTATTAGAGGCCATTTTTAATGGGGTCCTTTACATAAGTATACAACAAATAGAAAGTAATTACAAAAAAAGTGCATTAACTAAATAATTACAAAAGGAGTGTAATTAAGACTCATATTACAAAAATAGTACAATTCACATTAATAAAGAAACCTAAAATCAAGGATAACTAATAATTCAAATTCAAATTCAAATCTTGTCTCTAACAACAATTTCAAATCCATATTTCAAAATTCAAATCAAAATGAGAAAATTAAAAATAAAAAATTGTGAAAGAGCTAATGTTCATCATCCTCCTCTCTCGCCGCCACCGCTGCCGCCGCCACATCGTCGCCGCCGCCACAAAAATTGACTAGTAACTGCATCACATTTAAAATAAAATTGATAATCAAATACAACTGAATTGGTTACCTTGGTCTAAAAGTTTGACAACCAATTTCATGTTGGTAAATAAAAAATAGAACACTGCATATTTATACCAAGGTAACCAAAACTTTATACCAAGGTAACCAAACTTTTATAACAAGGTAATCAAACTTTTATACCAAGATAATCAATCTACCTTCACACCTGCAGTATGAATTAGTTACCTTGATCTGAAAGTTTGTCAACCAACTGCACGAAGGTTTGGCTACCAACTGTATTACATCCAAAATAAATTGGAAACTTAATAAAACAGAATTAGTTACCTTGATATAAAGGTTTGGCTACCAACTGCATTATAAAAAAATTGCAGAAACTGAGCGACGATGGCAGAGGGAGGGGGTGGGGCGTGGGCAGTGGGAGGAGGAGGAGGGGGGTGGCGGAGGGAGGGGGGAGGATGAGGGGGTGGCGGGGGGAGGGGGAGGAGGAGGAGGGTGGCGGAGGAATGGGGAGGAGGGAGGGGGGAAGAGGAGGGGGAGGGGGTGGGGGGTGGCGGAGGGAGGGGGGTGGGGGTAGCGGATGGAGGGGGAGGGGGAGGGGGAGGGGGAGGGGGGAGGGGGAGGAGGAGGAGAGGGGCAGAGGGAGAGGGAGAGGGAGAGGGAGAGGGAGAGGGAGATGGAGAGGGAGAGGGAAGGGGAGAGGGAGGAGGGGGTGGCGGAGTGAGGGGGTGGGGCGTGGGCGGTGGGTGGAGAAAGGAGGCGGAGGAAGAGGAAGGAGAGGGTGTGGGGCTGGGGCTGGGGCTGGGGCTGGGGCGGGAGGAGTAGTGGCGGGGGGCAGAGGCGGGGGGCAGAGGGTGGGGAGGGGTTGGACAGGAGGAGGAGGAGGGAGGGAGGAGAAGAAGAAGGGAAACATAAATGGAGTGAGAGAAAATTGTGGGAGGGATGGGGAGAAAATTGTGGGAGAGATGGTTGAGAATTAAAACACATCACATAATTAAAGGAATCATAAATATGTACTAATAATGAAAATAAAATTTTAAAGATATTAATTATGTAAATATTTAATAAGGACACTTTTCTTGTAATTATATTTTTAATTGTACTATAAAAATGTAATTATTCCTTTTTAGGGTTGCGAGTCTAAGCCCATCACTTCTTTTCTTTTCAGTAATTGTTTGGCCCATGCGTCTTATCTAAGTTACAGATATTATCTCCCTGAACGGCTGAACTTCCTCAATAATATCTCTAATCAATTTTTTTAAAATATTAATTTCTCTCTAATCTGGTGATCTTCACCTTTCTCTCTCCAGTCTCTAGCACGTGTTGTTATATGTTGACAAATGTAGAGGGAGAAAGATTGAAGAAAGAAAAAGTTTATTCTAGTTCAGAAAACGGTGTATATACATACTATATCTTTCTGAAGTTGTAGTACATAAGAATTAAAAAATTAAAATGCTTGTATAGAATTTAATATAATATTAATTATTTATAATATTCTTAAATTCTTATAATTATTATACTTATTTCATATTATCTCATTTGTAATATTTTTTTATGAAGGATAATTTTTTAAAATTTATAATTAATTCTCCTAAATTATATAAAACGACAAATAATTAGAGAAAAATAAAATTATTGAAAATGACATATTAAGATACGGATATAGTTTATATAAGAAACGTAACTGATATTTTTTTATAATTTTTTGATATTTTTACATAAAAATCGTCGATATAAATCTTATAACGACGATTTTTATTATTATAATATATTTATAATGATATTTTTATATAAAAATATTAAAAAATTATGTGAAAAAATCAATTTTATAACTAGTTGAACACAACTAAGTGGTGGCTAGGCTGAACTCAATAATGATATGCGAATCCAGTATTGCAGTTACACATGTCTACTGTCTAGTGAGTAGTGTCTATTATAACAGACCAACTTGGACTGATACTCTTGATTTCTATTCTTTTTTAATTTGCCATGCCAAATCAAGAGAAATGGTTAGCATAAAATTTATATTTTTGAGTAAGTTGATCAATTGATTAATAGAGTATTGACACACAGATAAAGTTTTATGCGTGTAATATTCTAATGACCAATTAACCAACTTACCCAAAAATAAACTTCATACTAACCAGATCCCAAACCAACTATTCATTCCGTTTCTTAATATAAATTCTTTTAGAATTATACACAAATATTAAGAAAATAATTATATAGCATTAAATATAATATCAATTGTCTATATTATTCTTGTATTAGAAAAAAAGAGGGTTATTTATTAGGCAAACAATAGTGAGAGAACTAAAGTTATATTTAATACTTGAGGTAATATTAAAAATTAAACAATTAATACTTAATTAAAATTCTCAAATAACTTATATTAAAAAATAAAAATAATTATTTAAAACTATTTATATTAAAAAGAGTAATTCTACGCTGACATTGGTTTGGCGACCGGTCTTGCGACCAGTCCAATTTTTTTTATTTATTTTTTTTTTAAATGTCTCCCAAATAATTTATAAGATTTATTGGAACTGGAATTTTTACGGAATAAAGTGTTTTGGATGTCATTTGGATACATGTAAAAGCTATGCCTGTACAGACTGTACAGACATATTTTTTCCATGTATTCAAATGACATCCAAAACACTTTATTCCGTAAAAATTCCAGTTCCAATAAACCTTATAAATTATTTGGGAGACATTTAAAAAAAAAAAAAAAAAAAAAAATTGGACCGGTCGCAAGACCGGTCGCCAAACCAATGTCCGCCTAGAATTTTCATATTAAAAAACGGATGAAGTAAGTTATTCAAGTCCTTTTCACATTAATTATTTATACTTTTATAGTAGCGCTAGTTAAGAAGTCGTACGATTGCATTAATTAGCATTCATAATCACGCAATGTTTACTTTAATGGTGTTAATTTTTATTGACGAAGCTTCATCCAAATAAATTTAATGATTATAATTATTTTTTAATATTATGTTATATAATGAGGAAATTCTATATTGCATGATGTACGAATATTCAAAAATAATAAGACTAATATGCTGCCAGGTAAACTACGTAAATTTTGTATATATCTTTGTGTAATTGTTTTTATTTTGATTTTTTTTATTGTTTTTCGATGTGTTGTTAGTTCTTAATAATAATATCAAGATAAAATTATATTATTGTTGAATATAAAACCCTTTTTTCTAAAAATAAAAAATTATTTTGGTTGAACCGTACGTGGATATTTTTATTTTTATAAACTGTTAATACTTATTACCCAAAACAAATCCGGAGAGAGGAATAAAAATTGACTAACAAAAATTGGATTTTTACTAACAATGTCGACTTCGTGCTGAATGCTGAGCTGTCAATCTCATAGTAAATGTTTGGGGTTAACGTTAATATGAAAATTACTATGAAAAAAAAAACATAAAATTCATGAAAGCAAACACAAGTACACTGCACAACTGGTCGGAGGTATGGCGTGGACCTCTGTGTCCGGTTTTGTCCAACAGCTGAGTGACAGCTGGCTTTCAGGACACGTGTTAGCTACCTACCAATAGTTTTGGCGGGAAAAGGTGGAGGCGGTGGGATCCACGTCGGCGGCTCTGGCGGGAAAAAGAAGCGATACTCTGGGTCCACTCATCTCTTCTTTCGTAGCCCACTTGGATTACTCTGCTATTCTACGTCACATTGCTGAACATGTACTGTGCGCTCATGTATGTGTACAATATTATACATATAACCAATATTATACGTACTTACTACATTATAGGTATATGTGTATATATATAATGGACATGGGAATATGGGATTAAATTAATGATACATACATACATACATGCATGGTATGGTGTTGGTCACGTGACTAAGTAATACTGCTTCACTACTATTTTTTTTTTTAATTTAAACACACAACTCGGACTCTCAACCTCATAATTGAATAGTCAGTAGAACGCGATATTTCACAATAACACTTGGTATTACACTGTGTTTATATTATTAAATTAATAATTGTCACAGTAACAAGTATTACATAATATTTTATATTATTAATTATAAAAAATTATGAGACCCCAATTTTTATGAATAAAGATGAATTTTCTATAATTATCATTTTTAAATATTATAGAATGAATTTGATATAATGTTATAGTTGTGGGTAATATTTAGAAATTTTGTAAAGTACGCAAGTTGTTTATAATATTCGATTGGTCGGGGAATATATTCGTTTTAACAGGAAATATTCGTACGACGGCACAATCATTGGACCCCACATAGAATTATTGTCGGATTGAGAAAACGACAAAAAAAAATATTTTATGAAAATAACGGCGGAAGTTTTACCGTTAACTGTTGAAACACCCAGTGTTAAAAGTACAAGAATACGCGTGGTTGTATAATAGCACACGGTATTGATTATTGATGCTTACGTGAGAAGTCACACAGTTTTGTTCAATTATTATTTCAGTAATTGCTGCATAGTATCTCACGTTATTTGATTCAATTATTGTCAATATTTTATATATTATTAAATCAATAATTGAGATAACAAAGTTGTTAATATTATTATTTGCATTATTAATGATGTAGCTAGAAGTTCTGCCAAGGAGATGTTTTGTCATCTAATTGTGCGCCAATAGAGAGAAATCTTTATTAGAAAGTCCTTTCTTTTTTAGGAACGACTTGGTCGATTAATAGTGTGAATTATGATAATGATGATGAAGTTTTGTTTTATTAGTATTATTAATGTAATAAAACAGAAAAGGTTTTTATATAAAACAGAATACTTTTATAAAGTTATTCATTTTATTAGGCTAATAGTAAAATCTTTTTATATAAAACAGAATACTTTTATAGAGTTATCTGTTTTATTAGACAATAATTAGAATATATTATATTTTATTATGCATAGTATTTGTATAGTGCATGCATAGTATTTACATAGTAAAATCTTTTTATATAAAATAAAATACTTTTATAAAGTTATTCGTTTTATTAGATTATAAATAGAATATATTATATTTTATTGTAAACCAATCTGGATCGTCCGTTTAAAAGTAAATCAATCTGGACCGTTCATGGATTGGTTACTATTCAGTCCATTCTTCTATAAATAAAAGCTCATTCCTTCATTATTTCTTACGAATTCACTTAAACTCTAGATAGAGAAATTGTAGAGAGAATTCTTCTTCTATAATCTTGAGCGTATTTCTTTAGCGTTTAAGAAAGCTTTAAGCGTAGTGCAAGTTTCTTCAAGTATATCCCCGACCTACCGTCGGAGTACTCTTCTTTATAAGGTAAGGGGTATTTTTTTTCATATTCATGAAGAAAACTTCTGTTATTCCATTCTTTATTATTCTGTTGGAATAACCTGTATACGCGGTCTACCCTATACTTGGTGAAATTCTTCTGTTATTCCATTATTTATTATTCTGCTGGAATAACCTGTCTATGCGAAGTACCGCATACATGGTGAAATTATGTTGTTATTCCATTCTTTATTATTCTGTTGAAATATCCTGTCTGTACGTTTTACGCCTGACCTGGTTCCATCTTTATTATTCTGTTGGAATATCTTGTCTGTGCGAATTACGTCGGACCTGGTTCCGTTATTTATTATTCTGTTGGAATAATCTGTCTATGCGAAGTACCGCATGCATGATAATTTTTGTTGTTATTCCATTCTTTATTATCCTGTTGGAATATCCTATCGGTGCGTATTATGCCTGACCTGGTTCCGTTATTTATTATTATGTTGGAATAATCTGTCTATGCGAAGTACCGCATGCATGATGATTTTTTTTATTATTTCATTCTTTATTATACTAAGTTGATTAAAGTTTTGACTTCTATAATCCATTACATTAGTGGAATATCCTTGATATTTGCGCTTCATCCAGTATCTTTTCATGAAAATATTCTTCTGAGTATTCTTAAATTTTACTCTACAAAGAAATATCATGCTGACAATTTGGATGTTCACTACAAGAAAAAACTTTACTCCGACGGAATATTCCGTCGGACCTAATCCTATTCTGTCGAACATAGACTATTTCTGACGAAATTTTCCGTCCGAAATTCGATCGTAAATAATCGCGTCAAAAATAAGATCTTTCGAAAATTTTGTCGGATATACCATATCTTTGACGAACTTATCGTCGATGGAATTTCGTCGGACATCACTTATTTTTGACATAATATTTAGGACGAAACTTTTCGTCAGATAAAAAGGTCCTATTTTCGACGGACTTATTTTCTCGAAATTATCTTAGTACCGACTAAAAATTAAAATAACCCAAAAATTATAAAAAATTTACTTTTTATTAAGTTCGACGGAATTTTCGTCGGACATAGGATATCTACCTCGGATGAGTTCCGTCGAAGATGGAGTACTTACGACTGAAATTAGAATATTTTGACATTTATTAAAAATTGTTTTTTGTTATCTCCTAGGGAATTTCCGTCGTAACTACCTTATTCCGTCGGAATTAACTACTTTTTTTTAAATACAGATTTTAAAAGTTCAGTTTCCAGGTGTTTAAACCCATTAATGTACCTGTATTATAAACCTGTATCTCATATTCAAATATGCAACGTAGCACTAAAACGTAATCTTCAACTCATTATCATTCACATTCACATTCAAATATCCACCAAAACGTATTATAAGCTAACCAATTACAAATATAAGCTAATGTTCCATAAATGTTAAACAATATAATTTACAATAGTTGTACAGACACAATTAGACAATACAATATATATAAAAGTTCTACAATATCATGAATATATACAAATGAACTATAAACTAGTAAAAGTATCATTATCGGACGGAGGTGAACGACAACGCTGCTCTGGTGTATGGAAATCAGCCTCGTGCTCCTGCTCATCATCGCCAGCCTGCTCGTCATCGCCACCCTGTTGATAGAATCAAAAATATAAAGCATTAGTCAGTATATATATATATATGTATATGTGTATGTGAGAATTAACAAACTAGCCTTAATTGAAAAACATAAACAATAAGAATACCTGAGTAGGTGGGGGAGACGAAAAGCCTCCTCCAAGAGGGTAATCACCATCCAGAGCATCTCGGCGCTCCAAGCGTCAAACTGCTCCCGAGGTAATCTCGTACTCTCTGCAGAGGCCCCTGCTATACTATCCTAAGCAATCTGGTGAAGACGAGAACTGAAAGGCAACTGCTGACGCCGAAAGACCGGATCAGTATGGAACCTATCCGACACGGCCCCTATTAACCGCCGAAAGATATCGTCATCCAAGCCAGCGCCCGTATGAGATGGTCCGATATGTGCTCTCGGACGCTGGCTGGAGCCTATAAAGAAATACAAATTTGATTACTAATAATAATTTATATAATGTGATAAATTCGGGTAATTTTGTGAAACATAAAAAAATATTACCTCCAGGAAGTTTATATGCGGGTATCCTCGGCAGACCCAACACTCGATATCTGCCGGTACTTCTACTAGGGGGATCCTGAGACACGACCCATAATCTCAGCTCCTCATACCAATCTAATACAATATCGGGAAGAGGGGTGGCAGAATCTAACGGCTTAGAACCCCTCCTAATAGTTTCTAGCTCAGCTATACGTTCGTCTCTATCTTTCTGTTGAACTGTGTAGACATCTTTCTGTAATTGTGATCAAGAGGCAAGAATCTACGAGCAGTTCCAAAGAAACTACATTTCCGCCCATGCTGCAACTGGCTGCCTTGCACATCCCCCATACACACTGGACAGGACAGCTTCCCGTGAGTTGACTAACCACTAACCATCCCAAGAGCCGGAAAGTCAGTGATAGTCCATAACAGGGCTGCCTTCATCACAAAATTCTCGCATATCGGTTTATCATACGTCTGAATCCATGTCTCCCACAACATCTTTAGTTCATCCACTAACGGTCGAAGGTACACATTAAGATCTTTTGTAGGAATTTTATCCCCCAGAATGAGTAAAGTCAAAAACAAATATGGATCCTTCATGCACATTGCCGGTGGAAGATTATAAGCGGCCATAATGACTGGCCAAACTGAGTACGGCTGGCTAAAATTATTAAAAGGGCAAAAGCCATCAGTAGCCATGCCAAGCCTAACATTCCTAACTTCTTCCGCAAACTCAGAATAATTTACATCAAATCTCTTCCATTCATCTCCATCCGCTGGGTGAGTCAGCTGACCAGGAACGACATCCCTTGTTCGATGCTAACTTATATGTTGAGCCGTATGACACGACATGAATAGCTGCTGAAGTTTCGGCGCAAGTGGAAAGTGCCGTAAGATTTTCCTGGGAACATGTTTCTCCTTCCCCCCACGTTTTGTAACCTTGTAGCGCGATAAGCTGCATATATCACACTGTCACTTATCTCTGTCCTCCCCATAGTATAACATGAAATCCTGCTCACAAGCATCGATTTTCTGATACCCCATATTTAACCCCTTGACCATCTTTTTCACTTCGTAATAATTCGCAGGAAGAGTATGATCCTTGGGTAAGAACTGTCCAATTATAGCAAAAAAATCGTTGAAACCTCTCTCACTACAGTCGTGCTCATTCTTGAAGTGTAAGAGCTTCGTCATTGCAGAAAGCTTGGTGTTCGTATCATTTCCCGGATACAACGTGACCCCATATTCAGATAGCAACTTGTAAAAGGCAGCAATTGTATCATTTGGCACTTGCTTCGCACTGTTTGATGAAGGTTCATATTCAGCCCAATCAATAGTAATAGGGCCATAAGCATCAACCAATATCTCAACTGGATCATAGTTTTCGACATATGAATCTCGTGGAATTGGTTGTTCCACAATATTTTCAATCACTTCTGATTCCCCGTGATGAGTCCATACGAAGTACCCATTTACAAATCCACGAGAAAATAAGTCGAATTTAATCTCGTCGACTTTCTTCCAAATCAGATTTTTACACTTGACACACGGGCATCACATCTTCCCGTGCGGATCATCCGTATGTTCTAGTGCTTTATTCAAGAAATCTAAAACCCCAACACGATAAGCTGAAACTAATCCCCTCCCATCACTGGGTATCCTACGGTACATCCAACTCCGGTCGGCTGATATTTTTAACTACACAGAAGTACGCATTAAGTTAATTTGGATATTCATGCGTAAATTAGATTTACCTAGTATCTCTACAGGACAGGGGTAAGGCTTCTATCCCGTTATTGGATGTGTCTCGTCACTAGTGCAAATAAGTTGAGTACGTTTCATGAGTTTCAAGAAAATCTCGGCAACACCTCCTCATTGTCTCCAAGCACACGAAATAGACTAAGATAACTTAATCTAAGTATGCACTCGGAGAACATATAGAGATAACAGTCGATTAATCCTCAAAATAACAAAAAAAATGTATCGTTTCGTATTTGCACCGGCCTAAGTGAGAGACATAACATCTAATAACAATCCCAAACTGGGGACTGTTCGACATTCACTCCTATTGAGTGTATGTCAAATGGGTTTCTAAGTTTCAAAATATAGTACATATATAATTGAAAATGCTATTTAGTTTATTGAAAATAGTGGAAAACTACACAAATGCTACTTAGTTTATGAGAATTGTTATGTGGAATCTCTACTTGAGTCGGCAACCGGAAAAAAAGGGTCGTAGTTCCTGTTGTGTCCTATACTCGAATAATAAAGTTAATTCAATTACTGCAAACATTCTCCACTGTTCCATCATAACAGATGACAACATCCCGAAGGAGTTCCATTAAGCTATTGAACAAAGTTTCAACTTAAGCAACCCTCTAGATGAACAAACGATCACTTCTCTGCTAGGAATGAATCATCTCCCTATATGGGTCCAATCCATGATATAGACAGCTTCTCACCACTCCGAATTCCTCAAATGGATAGTTCTCATTCAAGAGGAGAGACGTTCTGTGAGAACTACCCATCTGAGGAATTTGGAGTGGTGAAAAGCTGTTTATATCATGGATTGGACCCATATGGGGAGATGATTCATTCCTATGGGAGAAGTGATCGTTCGCTCATTTAGAGGGTTGCTTAACCTAGAACTTTGTTCAACAACTTACTGGCACTCCTTCCGGATGTTGCCATCTGTTATGATGAAACAGTGAGGAATGTCTGCAGTAATTCAATTACCTTTATTATTCGAGTATAGGACACAAACAGAAACAACGACCCCTTTTTTTTAAATTGTTGCCGAGGAACCGGTTGGAGTACTATTAGCTGCAACTGCTATGTTGAAACCTGCATACAAGAAAGAGTACATATATATATGTAGGGAGAGTATTATTGCATTTATATATTGAAAATTATGGCAAACTAAGCAAATACTACTTAGTTTATTTTGCAAATGATAATAAATTAAGTTAAGTGGTACTTATTTTATGAGAATTGTTGTTTGGAATCTATAGAGATTACTGTTGGGTAAAATCTAGTTACGCACAACACGCAAGTATACGTGGTCAACAAGTAATAAAGTGATAAGTTGAGTATCGTTCCCACAGAGAATTATTTAATAAAAATCACCAAGTACTAACCCGTAACCAACTAAATCTTATTTAAACGAATGAATTACAAACTATATAAATTAACTACTATTCCACTAATTAAATTAAGACTATGGAGATTTAAGATCACAACTTCACTTATTTCTTCATTTAAGTTAACACACTTCTCATCAATTATTCTCTATCCTGAATTGTTAATCAAGAACACGAAAGTAGTATTAACCACCTCTCGATGCATTAATACCGTATTAACGTCAATCCACAATTAAGATAGAAATCCGTTAAACACCTTAATCAACTAACCCACTATATCTCTATGTGAATTACAATTGAAGAAGGTTGAAGAATAAGTTCTCTATCCAATTACATGCGATGTCAAGCATATCTCTACCTTAACACTCATCAAGTTTAAGCTATTAACAAAATCCTGAACACATGTTATCATGATTAGATCTAAATCTATACTTCATCTCTCGAGTTCATATAGATTATCACGGTAATTGATGGCCAATCAATTAAACAATTAATTCCAAATCACAATAGACAATCCTCACAATAGAATATACTAATTGATAACGAAGCATATTAAAATAAACTACACAAAAAGATCCATTATAATCTCAAACAAAGAATTAGTTCATTATTATTGAATTAAAACTAAGAATCCACAATTGAATACACATTAAAAGATAAAGATAGAAGAAGTGAGAAGAAATAATCTATTGTCTGTAGATTTGACGCTCCCTCCTTGCTCCTACTTTGAATCTTCAATGGTCTTCAAGTTGCATCAATCTTCAAATCTCATAAAAACTAGTGTTTTTCTCTAATTTACTCTAATCTAATTTAATAGAATGCTCTCTAATCTCCTAATAATCTCCTCTAATCTGTGTTATTCCCCTCTTTTTATAAGCCTTTGTACATGTCTTTAAGTCCTCTTGGAAGTCCTTGAATCAAACAACTCGAAACAATCCTTTTCGGACTCAAATTCGGACAAAATCCGCTCATTTTCGCGTATACCCAGCCCCGGCTGGGTATTTCCTTTGTAAAAGCCCAGCCCCGGCTGGTTAGTAAGCTGCTAATGGTCCCAGACACCCAGCTCCGGCTGGGTACTAAGTACAAAAACGCCCAGCCCCGGCTGGGTACCAATCTGCCAAAAATACTTTCTGCTGGAACCTCCTCTGCTAAAACTGCCATAACTTCTAAACCGAGAGGAGTTACGAGTCCCGCGACCTATCAAATCGAAGCTATCGACGAGATCTACAACTTTCATTTTTTGATCTTTGAGAAATAACGAACGCATGATGGCCAAAATTGGACTGGAAGTAACTGCTACGCAAAATGACCACCCAAAACGGTGAAGTTCAACGTCCGTCGGTAGAAATGTCATAACTCTTTCATCCGAACTCCGATTTGAATGATTCAAGATGTTCCGGAAAGCTAAGAAAATGCTCTACAATATAGTCCAAGCTCCAAGCCAAGAACATGAATTGAACATGAAAGCATAAACGATATCTGGCTTGCTTTTCTTTGCATTTTCCATGCTTTTCCTTACCAATAATCGCTCACATCGCTTCCAAACGTATAACCTACAAAACGAACACAAAATGCATGAAAAGTAACTAAGACACATGATTTTAAGCAACTAATTCAAGTAATAGATACCGGATAATTAGGTATAAAATCTACTTATCAATTACTGTTCAACATTAACTCCTACTTGTCAAAAGGGTTTCTAAGTTTCATATTATAGTACATATATGTATATATATATATACATATATTACTTAATTATTGAGTTTATTGAAAATTGTGGCAAACTAAACAAATGCTACTTAGTTTATTTTGCCAATGAAAAACTAAGTAAGTGCTACTTAGTTTCTGAGAAATGTTATTTGGCGACTCAGAATGGGTGTTGTATACCTATTTTGGGGGCGTCACAGTTGGTACCAAAGCTTAGGGATATGGTCTCTGGCGGAGATCGGGGAATAGAACTAAGAGGGGAGAGATGAGTAAATCCTTCGCTAGTGTGTCCTATCTAAGCTTATTTGTTGGTCGGCCATAATATAAGGATATTATGTGATATGTTAATTTGTTTAATTAACCCTTGTTTTATGGCAGTATTTAAGAATGGCTGCTGAGAACGTTAACAATGGAATGTATGAGACTGTGGAACAACCTTTAGTCACAAACCAGGAGAACGTGCAATGGGAAGATAATATTCTTCCTGTAAACAATGCTACCGAGCAAACGATGAATGATGGAATGTTTAGGAGCTTTTTGCAGTTCATGCAAAATCAAACGAGGGAGACTCGTGTACAAAATACAGGTGAAAATGATGGCAACGCGCGGTCTGTCACAGCCAAGCAGTTCAAGGAGTTGGGACCACCAGATTTCTGGGGAAAGCCCGATCCGATTAAGGCAGAAACATGGGTCAAGCAAATCACCAAGATATTCGATGTCTTGGGATGCACGGAGGAACAAAAGGTTCCATTTGCCACCTTTATGTTCCGTGGTGAAGCGGATTATTGGTGGGAATTTATGAAGCGTACCCAGCCAGCTGCACTCAATATGTCTTGGGAAAGATTTCAGAAACTTTTTAATGACAAGTATTTTCCTGAAAGTATTCGTCATATGAAGGAGGTAGAGTTTATTAAACTGGAACAGAACAACATGATGGTGTCTCAGTACGAGGCGAAGTTCACTGAGTTATCCAGGTTTGCACCTCATTTGGTAGAAAATGAGGAACGTATGACACAGATGTTTCTGAGAGGTCTAAAACCCGAGATTCGTCAATACCTTATCTCTCATAAATTTTCTCTGTATTCAGATGTTGTCAACAAGGCTCAATTATTAGAGCGAGATGGTGAGTATACTCAACCGATGGACCACAACCAGGGTCATACCGGTGACAACAGTCATCAGAGTGATAATAACCAACGAGGAGGGAAAAATATGGACAAAGGGTGGTAATCGTGGCCATGATAATAGGAGAGGTGAGTCAAGTGGAAATTTCAGAAATAGGAGAATCAACAATGACGGAAAGACATTAGCAGTAGCACCAGCACCAACAACAAATTCTATTGGAGGAGATCGACCGCCAGTTAGATGTTACAAATGCGGGAAAGAGGAACATATCAACCCAAACTGTCCACAACAATCCAAGGTATGTTACAACTGTGGAAAGGAAGGCCACATCGCTCGAGATTTTACTATAGCAAAACCAAGTTCAGCAGGGATGGTGACTCCAAGGGCTGTCCCGGATAAGTCGAAATCAGCGGTTCCTGGAAGTGAGTTTGTTATGACTGGACAAAACATGAGGAACCCGAATGAGGTGATCACGGGTAAGATAATCTTGAACTCTTGCGAAGTTTATACCTTACTATATACCGGTTCTACCCATTCTTTTATCTCTCCTGCTTGTGCACAACGTTTAAACTTGACTCCGGAGAAATTGGACTTTGACTTATCTGTTAAAACTCCGTTGAGTTAAACCTTCGTTACATATACAGTTTATAAATCTTGTTTAATCTAAGTTGGCACTATCACATTACCTGTTAATCTTATATCTTTAAAGATACTTGCTTTTGATGTGATTTTAGGAATTGATTGGTTAACCACTCATTATGCCAAAATTGATTGTTTTCGTAAGGTTGTTAGTTTTCATATTCCTAACCAACCTGTCATACGAATTCAAATAACTAAACCACTAAAATCAGTCACTGTCATATCAAGCCAAAAAGCTATTCATTTATTGAAAGATGGATGTCAAGCTTTCTTAGCCCATGTTATGGATTTGAATAAAGAGAAGTCAGATTTGGATAATATTTCTGTTGTTAGAGAATTTCCTAATGTATTTCCTGAAGAACTTCTCGGTCTACCCCAGAACGTGATGTTGAAATCTTTATTGACCTTGAACCAGGTACAAAACCCATTTCTAAAACCCCATATCGAATGGCTCCTATTGAACTTCAGGAGTTAAAAGTCCAACTGCAAAAGTTATTAGACATCGGTTTCATTCGTCCTAGTACATCTCTTTGGGGTGCTCCTATTTTATTCGTAAAGGAAAAAGACGGGAGTATGCGAATTTGTATTGACTACCGAGAATTGAACCATGTCACCATCAAGAATAGGTATCCCCTACCTCGCATTGATGACCTGTTCGACCAGTTATAAGGAGCACAATTCTTTTCAAAGATCGATCTTCGTTCTGGAAATCATCAGCTGAAGATTAAAACTGAGGATATTCCAAAAACTGCCTTTAGAACTCGGTACGGGCATTATGAATTCTTAGTTATGTCTTTTGAGTTGACTAATGCTCCTGCTGCTTTCATAGATATGATGAACTGTGTATTCAAGGAATATTTGGATCAGTCCATTGTTGTCTTTATTGATGACATCCTCATCTATTTCAAAAGCCGTGAAGATCATGAGCACCATTTGAAGCTAATACTTGAAAGGATTCGTGAAAACAAGCTATATGCCAAGCTGAAGAAATGTGAGTTCTGGCTTGAGGAAGTAGCATTCCTTGGGCACGTGGTGTCAAAACATAGAGTATCTGTTGACCCGACGAAGATTGAAGCAATACAAAGTTGGGAGCAACCGAAGTCGGTGACCGAAGTACACAACTTTCTGGGCTTAGCTGGTTATTATCGGAGATTCATGGAAGGATTTTCTCGAATTGCTACTCCATTAACTCATCTGACTCGGAAAGATACAAAATTCGTATGGAGCGAGCGAGAAGAGTTTCCAAGAGCTCAAGAAGAGACTCATTTCGGCACCTGTTCTGGCAATACCATTTGGTTCGGATGGATTTGTTATCTACAGTGATGCTTCAGGCAAAGGGTTAGGATGTGTTCTCATGCAACATGGGAAAGTCATAGCCTATGCCTCGTGACAACTCAAAGAATATGAGAGGAATTATCCAACTCATGATCTAGAGTTGGTAGCAGTCGTTTTCGCGTTGAAAATCTGGAGACACTACCTGTATGGGGAGAAAGTGGAGATTTATACGGACAATAAAAGCCTCAAATATTTCTTCACCCAAAAAGAATTCAACATGCGGCAACGAAGTTGGCTTGAGCTGTTGAAAGATTACGATCACACTATTCAATATCATCCTGAAAAAGCGAACGTAGTAGCTGACGCATTAAGTAGAAGATCATATGCAAGTACGAGTGCGATATTGTCAACGCAAAGGCCCATTTTGTATGACTTGCAAAGTATGTAGATAGAGTTAAAGAATCCAGGGACCCACGTGATGATGGCGAATATACGAGTAAAACTGACTTTAATCGATAAAGTTAAAGTTGCTCAAGCTACGGACCTGGGGCTGATGCGTATGAATAAGAAAGTACAAGAAGGAGCTATTCCAGAAGCAAGAATCGATGAAAATGGAATACTTCAAGTCAACTCTAGACTTTGCGTTCCTAACAATTCTGACTTGAAGCATAGAATCATGAGGGAGGCACACAACACCCCGTTTGTAATTCATCCTGGGAGTACCAAAATGTATCATGATATTCGACATACATTTTGGTGGAACAATATGAAGAGAGAGATCGCGGAGTTTATCTCGAGGTGTTTAACTTGTCAGCGAGTAAAGGCGGAGCATCAAGTGCCAAAAGGTCCATTGCAACCACTTGAGATTCCGAAATGGAAGTGGGAACACATTACCATGGATTTCGTTACAGGTCTTCCCAAAGTTTCTCAAGGCATAGATGTGATTTGGGTTATTGTTGATATATTAACCAAGTCTGCTCATTTCTTACTGATACGAGAAACTTATTCCCTTGAACGTCTTGCTCGTATGTACGTTAATGAGATTGTGAGATTGCATGGCATGCCAGTATCTATAGTTTCGGACCGTGACCCAAGATTCACTTCATGATTTTGGGTTAGCTTACAAAAAGCTATGGGCACGGATTTACGATTTAGTTCAGCATATCATCCTCAAACAGACGAACAATTAGAGAGGACTATTCAAACCCTTGAAGATCTATTAAGACTCTGTGTTCTAGATTTCAAAGGAAGTTGGGATAAGTACTTGCCACTGGTGGAATTCTCCTACAACAACAGTTATCAATCAAGTATAGGCATGACTCCATTTCAGGCGTTGTATGGACGAAAGTGTCGTTCTCCAGTATGCTGGGATGAAGTGGGAGAAGCAACGTTGTTAGGACCAGAATTAGTACGCATGACTACAGAAAAGATCCAAATGATTCGACATTGTATTCAAACCTCACAAGATCGACAAAAGATTTATGCTGATCTTCATCGAAAGAACGTGGAATTTAATATTGGGGATCATGTACTGTTATGTATTGCTCCATGGAAGGGAGTTACAAGATTTGAAAAAAGAGGAAAGCTCAATCCAAGATTTATTGGTCCATTTGAGATTTTTTACCGAATAGGAGATGTGGCCTATAGACTCGCATTACCTCCAAGTATGTCTCGTGTTCATAATATTTTTCACATATCTATTCTTCGTAAATATGTAAAAGACTCGAACCACATTATTGAGTTAGAACCAGTCGAGATAGCCGAAGATTTAACGTACGAGGAAGTACCTATTAAGATCTTGGATAGGAAAGAGCATGTCCTACGCACCAAGGTTATACCACAAGTTAAGGTTTTGTGGAGGAACCATGCTATTGAGGAAATGACATGGGAGTTGAAATCAGAAATGAAAGCGAGGTACCTTCACCTGTTGGAAACCTGTTAGAAACACTAGGTACGTATGTCAATTTCGAGGACGAAATTTTATAAGGAGAGGAGGTTGTAAGACCCCAACTTATTATAAATAAAATTAAATTTTCTCTATTCATTATTCTAAATTAATAAGGTGTTCATTTGATATAATGCTTTGGTTATGGGTGAAATGTGCAAATTTTGCAAAATAAGCAAGTGGTTATAAAATATTCATTTCTGTCGAGGAATATTCGTTTGGTCGTGGAATATTCTTTTTGTTGGAAATATCCGTACGACGGCGTAGTCAATTATGGGCCCCATAACGGAATAACTGTCGGATAAAGAAAACGACAAAGTATGAGTTTTTATGAATAACGACGTAATTGTTACCGTTAACACTGTTGGGTTACCTGGTGATTAAAATACAGTAATCACTGTTTAATATTTTATTTTATTGATTCAATAATTATTGCGTTGATAGTTTATATTATTGTTGTTTCAATAATTGTCACTGCACAATATTTTTCATTATTAGATAAATAATTCATATTATTTGAATAATATTATTAGATAGCATTATTGGCAATGTCTAGAAAGTTCTGTCTAAGGAGAGGTTTGATCGCCTAATTGCGCGCCAGTAATGAGAAATCCTTATTGGAAAGCCCCCTCTTTCCTGGGAACTGTCTGGTTGTCATAAGTGTGATTCTGTAATATTATTTGTGAATAATTAATTATTAATTTATATGATAAGAAAATATTTATTTGATGTGGATATAAATGATGGATTTATTTATTTTATGTGGTTATAAATGAAAGAATTAATGTTGAGGTGTTTTATCAGTATTTTGTCGTAAGGAAAGTACTAAAAATCACCCGTTTGTGAATTTTAGATATTTTTTATTTGGAATTTAGAAAAACTCAAAACTACAAAGTTGTAGAGAATTCGATTTCAGGTAGAATGGACATAAAATTCGTATTTTTCTGATAAACATGCTATTTTCTATGAATTATTGAAGTTTCAAAAAATAAAATGATTTTTATTAAATTTATGGGTGGGACCCACTTTTTAGTTGGTGTGGAATACACATGGGCTGCTATTTTTTTCCATGATGGCTGGCATGCTTTGAATCAATTAAGGTGTGCGTAGAATTTTGGTTTAAAATAATAATATTTTATTATTTTAGTCTCCTATGGCGTTCTAGCATTTTCCTATAAATAGACGCTTAGGTTATAATTGAAAATCACACCAGAAATAAGTTTTTTTTCTCTCTAGATTCTCGAGCGTATTTTTGTGAGTATTGTGATACTTTGAGAGTTGCTGTTCGGTACAAGTTTCCTTCGATTTTCTATCCGATATTTCGATCAGAAGTACCGTTATTTTGAGGTAAGGGATGCTATTTTCTTCTTTAAATGATATTATTTTTTTCAATATCATTATGCCAAAATATTGGTGAACTTTTTAATCAAATTTGGAACTTTTTGTGTCGGAGTTACTATTCACGTATACTGCACTATTCACGTATACGACACTATTCACCGAAAAATAAAATTTTCTTTTTTTATCCAAGATGTCTATTATGGTTACTATATTTGATTGTATCCATGTTTTGATCTTTATTTTGAATTCTGTTTCACAATTGGTTATTATGAAGTATTATTGATCTTGGATAAACTATTATACGAATCCCTAATATTTGTTCTTCTGTCTCACTGGATTCGTTTCTTTAAAATATTTTTCATCATCCTCAGTCCTAAATGATGATATTACTGAATATCTTTGGCCTGTAGTGCAAAGATGAATGATTAAATGATGAATATCTTTGGCCCGTAGTGCAAAGATGAACAGGTGTTGAGATGAACATGACCAACTGATGAAATAAAAGAATATCTTTGGTCTGTAGTGCAAAGATGAATATTTGATTAAAAGATGTATATTGATTGATGTTACAGGGATAAAATATTGATAATGGACTCTTAAAACTTAGAAGATAGTAGAATTCATTTTCTACGTAACTCTTTTAATGGATTGTTGTTCCCGCTGTATTTGTTGATCTAAAACTTGTTGTCTATTATATTCTATCAGATTTTTCCCTGTTGAAGACTAATGATAATTTGTTGTATATTATCTTAGTCATAATATTCTTTACGGGGCTAGTTGAGCTCACCTTTTTCCTTTTTATTCCATTTTTTCTTCTCAGGAGGTGAGAACATAGCAGGATTGAGTCGGGGTATGGAGTGATGGTTCTAGAAAGATGTTTTAGCTGTCCTCACTATTTATGTAAAATAGTGTATGAATAATTGTAATGAGGACTTATTTGGGTGTGGATATTGTCTAGAAGATAATATTTGTATTTAAACTCACAGTATATATTGTAGTATTTTGCACGACAATTGTATTATTGAAGTTGTAGTTTGCTTTCTGTACCATGTATTTGGCGACTCAGAATGGGTGTTGTATACCTATTTTGAGGGCATCACATTTATGTACTGCTTGTTTGCATGTTATGTGAATGGCTGTGGGTCGGTCTTGAATGTTGAAGTTGTGTCAGAAGTATAAATTTGGGAGTTGAAAGTTTGAGATTTATATTCTTCAAAGCCTTCGAGAAAAAGAAATATAGGAATAGGTCTCATTTCAATTGCATGCAAGGTTAATAGATGGGTTTTCACTCATTACATTTCATTCTATACTTACTATTATTTTTGTTTTGCACTCACTTCCAACTATAAATATGTAGACATAATTGTTAGTTTTTGTTCGAGTGCCAAATCTGTTTCTGTCATGTTATACTTGATTCACGATTCTACTTTGCAATATATATAGAGAGATATATAAATATTTGTTCATATGTTTATACACATGTGAATAGTTATATGTGGATAGTTATAATAATTTAAATTTCTAATAATTTTAGATATTTTTTGTATGAAGTTACAACGACAAATATACTTAGTAGTGTTGGTTTATTATTTAGTTTTAGTGGAAAATTTTAGTTTCGTATTTTACTGCATTTCTATAAATTGTTTCATTATAATTAAATCTAAACATATATAATTATTTAATTTGATGGGGAATATGTTTAGTTATTTAATATTCAAATTTTATAAATTTGAATTTGTTGCCCTTGATTTATATCAAGCAAGAATTGTTTGTAATGGAATCTTGATGCTGAGATTCATATAAAGGCAAAGAACCTTGGAGATACAATTAAAGTTGACAATCATGCATCGCTGCAGGATCATGCAAAATTAATTATTTTTATTCGCTATCATCTCCATGAAAAAAAATATTGATAAAGCCATGTTAGAAAAAATATTTACTATATTTCATGCCTCGAATATGTTCCTGTAGTAGCAATATTGTGAGTGTAAATTCATAATATATTCCCTGAAGCGATAAAGAAAATTATATTTCTAAAAGTGATATCATTTCTTCTAGTGGCTGTACAAAATAATGAGTTTTTGCTGAAAAACCAATAATCTCGCTCGACCAATTCTATTACATTCCCTGAAGTGAATGGAACCTCATTTGATAATCATAGAGGAAATTATGGTTGTGGTTGTGGTAGTGGACTTGAAAAGAACAATCAATATATAAAAGAGAATGTATCAGTCGTACTCCTAAATATTTGGTAGATTTGTACCAAGACTCCATAAAAAAAAGAAATGGAATGATCCTGAAGATCCCATGAATTATTTTGACTTTTCAAATGGAGTGGATATAACTAATTTTGATATCTATGATTTCCTTGATTATATGTTGATAGAAATATTCATACCAATTAATTATTTTTATTTCATTATATTATGACATTATAATAAGTATTTTTATTATATGTTTTATTTATGTTTCAAGTAATAAAGTTAAATTTATGTTTTGCATATATAAAGTTGTATGGGTCAGAAGTTCATCAAACTTAATTAAAGGCTCTAGAAGAGCGATTATTCATCAAACATAATTGAAGACTCTTGAATAGTGATTATTCATCAAATTTAATTAAAATATCTAGAAGAGCGATTATAATGTTTTCAAAGGGCACAAAACTTTGTATTGATGATTCTTTATATTCTCCTGAGACAAATAGAAATTTGCTCAACTTTAAGGATATACGTTATAATAGTTATCATATTGAAATCAATAACGAAGGCAGTGAAGAATTTATTTATATTACTTCAATAGTATCGGGCTAGAAGCTCATATTAGAAAAATTGTATATTTTTCTCTTATGGGTTATATTATACTAAAATGAGAATAGTTGAAACAAATGTTGTAATACACCAGAAGTGTGCAATACGAAGTGTTTTGATCCAAATATTTTTATGATTTGGCATGATCATCTAGGATCAATAATGATGCATTGAATTATTGAAAACCCCCATGAACATCCTTTAAAGAACCAGAAGATTCCTTTACATGTTGATTATATCAAAGTAAATTAATTATCACATTTAATTATTGTTATTTGGTGTTCATCTTCTAAGAAAGAATTCAGAGTGATATTTTTAAGGTATATTTTGAGGATTGTTATTTTAATAGTTTTCCCACCATTAGGGGGAGAAAAGTCGTTGCCTGAAGCACGACGTGAGATCATTGCCTGAAGCACGACGGGAGATTAATTGGAATGTTTCAACGTTATTTAATCTTGATCCTTATACAAATCAATATGAACTAGAAGTTCAAAGGATAATTCACTTGCAATGAATTGCAAATCAATCACCAGAATTATTCACCGATAATAAGAAAATAGTGATATCTCACATTCTAGCTGTTAATACTCTAACAGAGATTGAAGTCCCTGTAGGACAATCAGTTAATATAACAGAAAATTAAATTAAAGCCACACCTGGAGCGTGAAAGATCTATCGGTGTTAAGAAATAAAATAAAATTTCTCAGAAGAAGAAAGTACAAGAAAAATAAGTTGCAGCCAATAAAAAGGCTATACCCATAAAACAGGCTACAAAATTTATCAACATATCCAAAACTAATGAATAAAAATCTCCTGTAAATAAAACTCTTGAAGAGTTATTCCCTGAAGAGGATGAGTTATCCCCTGAAGAGGATCAGGTGCCTGAAAATAACGAGATCTCGATACATTATGTATATACAGGAGACGTATATATTGGATTGAAATAAAATCATTGTTGACAACATATTTTCATATAAATTTGCTATGGATATTACCAGAAGTAATGATCATATATATGAACCACAAATCGTTGATGAATGTAGAAATATTTGGCCAATGTGGAAAGAGGCGATTCAAGCAGAATTAAATTCACTAAGTAAATGTGAAGTCTTTGGACCTGTAGTTCGAACACCTAAAGGTGTAATGCTTGTTGAATACAAATAGGGTATTTGTATGAAATAAAAAAAATAAAATTATATGGTACAAAGCGCAACTTGTAGCACAAGGTTTCTTCGTAGATACATGGTATTAATTATGAAGAAACATATGTTCCTGTAATGGACACAGTTACATTCAAATGTATAATTAGCTTGGTAGAAAGAGAAATTAATAGATGTTGTTACATCATATCTGTATGGATCATTATATAATTATATATACATGAAAATCCCTAAAGGATATAAAATGCCTGAAACATATAATTCTACATCTCGAAATATGTATTCTATTAAGCTATAAAGATCTTTAAATAGGTTAAAGCAATCCAGATGCATATTGTGGTATAATCACCTAAGTGGATATCTTTTGAAAGAAGAATTTGAGAATAATCCAATTTATGCATGCATTTTTATTAAAAAAAATCATAATCTGGATTTGTTATTATTATTGTATTTATTGATGAAAGATCTTGCTCTTCTAGTCGACAAAAACAACTAATTTAAGATGAAAGGTATTGGTAAGCCAAATTTTTGTTTTGGCCTACAAATTGAACTATGAAATTCTTGTTCATCAATCAACATACACAAAAAAAGTCCTGAAGTAACTTTACATGGATAATGATTATCCTTTGAGTACTCCAATGATGGGTTGGTCACTTGATATCAAGAAAGATCCGCTTTGACCACAAGAGAATAATAAAGAAACTCTTGGTCTTGAAGTACCATATCTTTGTGAAATTGGTGTTTTGGTCCTGAAGTACTATTTCTTAATGTAATTGGAACTTTGATGTATCTTGCAAATTTGACAAGACCTGATATAACATTTGCTGTTAACTTACTAGCAATGTATAGTTATGCACCAACTCGAAGATATTGTAATGAAATTAAACATATTTTACGTTATCTTCGTGAGACTATTGATTTAGGATTATTTAATCCAAATGGTGATAGAACCAAACATATTGAACCAAAATTATTTTATACACATGAGCCCCAGAAGAATGACAATATTAATCATGTGATAATTTGGTTGATATATTCATTAAGTCATTATCAACTATGATTTTGAAGAAGATGGTGCACAATATTGGCATACTTCGACTTAATGATATTTTTACCATGAACAATAGAAATTCTATGTACTTATGAAGGAGAGTAAAAAGGTTATGTGTTGATTGTACTCTTTTTCCTTCGTTAAGGTTTTTTCCCACTGGGTTTTCCTTTGCAAGGTTTTAATGAGGCAATCCCAAGGCACTAGAAGTTATACAAGAATATTGTACTCTTTTCCTTCGCCAAATTTTTTCACACTGAGTTTTTATTTGGTAAGGTTTTTAACGAGGCATATTCTTAGAAAATTGCTACAAAAGAACTCCATCCCCTCTATAAGAAGACAATGTTGCATGTATAGCTCAATTAAAAGGAGGATATGTCAAAGGAGATAGAACAATGCACATCTCATCGAAATTCTTTTTCACACATGACCTTGATAAGTGTGGTGACATTGATGTTCAACAAATTCGATCAAAAGATAACCTAGCAGATTTGTTCAACATAACATTTTCAACTACAACGTTTGAAAGATTACATCGCAATATTGGAATGCGACAGCTGAAGAACTTAAGGATACATTCATGAGGGGGAGCTAATACGCGTTGCACTCTTTTTTCTTTAACCAAGGTTTTTTCGCATTGGATTTTTTCTGGTAAGGTTTTTAATGAGACAGCTTTCAATGCGTTCATTATACAATAGACATCCAAGGGAGAGTGTTATAAAATTATAGTGGATGTCTAGATTCATAGGATGTCTAGATTCATTCTTATCTTATAACTCCCATGTTCATGAGTTATAAAACTCATGACCTTTGAGTTTTATAACCTCCTAGTATTGATGTTAGTACATCTATAAAGAATATCATTTGTAAAGTGAATGTGATAGACAAGAAGATTATGCAAACTCTCTCTTTTCTCTAATCATTCTTGTTCTTATCATCTTTGTTCATAGTATTAGTTATTTTTTATAACAAAAACATAAAACCAAAATTACTTTGGGGCCCGCTTCGAACTTTTCACTATTATTCAAAATTATTATCAGTCCACTAGCCAGCCACGCTTTTTGGGCCCTAGTTTCATGTCCAGATGTTAATTAGGAAGTAATCCATGAGTATACATACACACACATGAAATTTTTTTCATTCTTATTAGTACTATTATTTATTTATTTATGTAGTATTTTACATTGATATTATATTATATTTTATAACTAGTTGGGTCCCGTGCCTCCGGCATTGTATGGACAATATGATTTATCTCAAATTTTGAACGACCAAAATAATTTATTGAGTGAGCGGAAAATTTAAAATTATTTGTATTTTATTAAATTATTATTAGATTATTAGATAGATAGATGTATTTTATTAGATAGATGTATGAACGGTGGGATTTATCTCAAACTTTGGACGGCCCAGATGATTTATTGAGTGAGCGGAAAATTCAAAATCATTTGTATTTTATTAGATAGATTCGTGTATATAAATAGAGATAAAGATATAAGAAACTTAAGGAGTGTTTGTTTAGAGTTGAATGAAGCTGAATGACTGAATGGTTGAATCGACCAGTGCGTTTATTTTGATTTGAATAGCTGAATCGGTAAGATGGACGAGCTGAATGACTAAGTCATATTTTTTTAGTTGAATGAAATAAAAAAACTAATAAAAATTAAAAATAATATTAAGTAATATTAAATAAATTTATAACAATTTTGAATTTTTTTAGAGGTGTAAAATAATAAAATTTTGTCATTCAGATATTTCAAACATCTTAATTATCAAATAATTTTTTTTTATTTAAGTTCAAATTCAGCTCATTCAAATTCAAATTTATTCGGTTTTTATTAAACACTCTACCTTATATTATAGAATAGAATAGGAAGGATAAAGTGGGAATGAATGATAGGCCGGCCCTGCTTCAATATACTAATAGTACGTACTATTTGGGTTGGTTCTAATTGTAATTGAATTTGCTAACCAATATAACTCCTAATTTATAGTAATTGGGGGAGGTGCTGTACCGGATAGCGTCCGGTACAATGTTAATTTTTTTTAAAATCATAATTATTAGAATAAAAAAAATAATAAAGTAAGTTTGAACAAAAAGCTATAAAAATATAGTTTTTATTAAAAAAATACTATAAACTATTTATTGTATTTTTTCAATAAAAAAAATATATTTTTTATAATTTTTTATTCAAATTTGCTCTATTATTTTTTATTTTTTATTCTGATAATTATAATTAAAAAAAATAAAAAATAAAAATAACATGTGTATCGGACGTTAGTCCGGTACATTTTGTACCGGACGGCGAACGCCCCTTCAACCCAATTTATAGTGTGTGTAGTGTAGCATAAAATGGGCCTGGTTCAACTTATAATAATAATAATAATAATAATTGTGTTTGTTCTAAACTTTTAATATTTTTATAAATAAATATGTTAGTTCCACACTAAACCTCACTTATTATTATTATTCATGTGAAAATATTTTAGTTCGCTATTTTTAGTTTGATAATATGAGAAGAATTAATTAGATATAACAATGACCATTGATACAAAAAGGAAATTACTAATATTTTCACAAATAAAAGTTTCCTACAAAAATATTAAAATTTTATTTATAAGAATAATATCAATTACCTACAAAAATTATAAATTAGAGTAGAATTATTATATTATTTTTTGAGTAATTAATCGATAATAACTATTTTTTAATTTACTAATTAATAGGAAGAAGAAAAGGAAATCTGGTAGTTTCCTTTTCAACAATTCTGTTGCCTGCAATTAAGTGGATTAAAATTTTAATTTACTACTTCCTCCGTCCCAAATTAATTGCTCAATTTTGATTTTTTAAAATCAAATTGACCATTTTTAAAAATAATCTTTTTATTATTTTTGCTAAAATATAAGTGAAGAGATTATAACCAGAAAAAGTATATACAATTTATTACTAACCCCAATTTTTATAATTTTAAAATATATTTATATATGTTTTATTATTAATTTTAAAAATAATTAATTTGACATAAAAAATTTAAAATTGAGTAATTAATTTGGGACGATGAGAATAATTAATAGGAAGAAGAAAATGAAATCTGGTAGTTTCCTTTTCAACAATTTACTTGGTTGGGGTTGGGGAGCAAGAGTTAAAGTCGTATAAAAAGACAAAATAGAGAATCCAGTGGCATTTATGTAGATCCGAAAAATGCTGACCCTAAAACTGTCCACTGAATATCAATCAAGCTGTAATCCGCAGCAGAAATGGCTCGTACAATACGTTGCCGATTCGCAGCATTATCTTTCCTACCAAAACCAAATCAGTAACGTCCATCCACGCTTACAGCTCGCGCGTCAACAAGACTTTCCGTTAGAATATTTGTGATTCTAGGCGCGTGATATACGCCTAACGAAATGCTATTAGCAGAATATGGTCATGCCATATGAATGCAATGCACATCCTCTCCGTAGCCCATGCCAGCTCAACCACCATTCGTAATACTCATTTAATAACCTGACAAAAATACACATTCATTTATTTTATTATTATTAATTATATTTAATAAATTTATTAGTAGTATATATCACCCCTTTAATTCATTTTGACCGCTCGGAAAGAGAACCAAATACAGCATAGTCTATTATATAGAGAGAAGAAAAAGGAGCAGAGGAGATTTTTACCAGTGGGTCGAGAGGAGAGAGAGAGAGACAAACCACCGAGGTATGTACTATATTTTTGTTACGAATTACGATGTTTTATGGAGTATTTATTATTTATATTGTTGTTGTTCTTATGGATATTTGCGTCGATCAATCGTTAGATAAACATCTTTGAATGGTCTTTCTATGTTTCTATACCACCCTCAAGCTACTAGTAGTAGTAGTAGCAGTCACTTGTCTGGGAAAAAAAAAACTGAATAATTCTCAACCGATATTTGTCAAATTCTGGAGGGTGAAATCGTGGCCATAGATTCCTGATCCTCTGTTCTACCCTTGAAGGGTTTTGTTGGGATTTTTTTTGTTGGTATACCTATATATATATCTGTTCTGATTATTTCTCTTTGCTGGTTAGAAACTCTGAAAGAGGGTTTTTGATAAAGGGTTGAGGAGAGAAGATTTATGTCGGCAGGGTTTAACTTGGTTGCGATTGGGGCTCAGTTGAAGCTCTGGATTTCATTTGCTTCTGTATTTCTCTCTCTTTGCATGCAACAACTCTGCTGCCTTTACCAGCAGTGCGTCCATTTGTTTTTTCCGACTGTTTCGATGCGTTTGAGGCCCAAAAGGTACAAATCTAACCATGACGTTATCTTTGATGGATTTATTGTGTTTGTGATTTATTTGTTGGTTTGGGGTTGATCTGAAATGGGTTTATGGTTTTGGTTGTGGGTTTTTGTTTGCAGGACTTGTTCTGGAGTAGAGTGTTTTGGGGGCTTTCACATAAAGAAATTTTTCTATCTTTTCTTGTTCTTGAGAGGGCCTTTTACTTGATTCAAATTTGATCTTTGACAATCAAATTGAGTGTTGATTTTCCTTTACCGTTTCTTAATTGCCTTTTGTTTTCTTTAATTATTTTGGGCATCTTTTGAGGGGTTTGTTCGAGTGAAGAAATGCCAGAGTCTCGTAAGCAAAACCAGTTTTGTAAGGAAAACCTGGGTAAGAGATTGCCGAACAAACCAAATTCTGCTGAGGAATCCAACCAAATGATGCGAAAAGTACGAATAATCTGTTATGATCCTGATTTGACCTGACTCGTCCGATGACGAGGGAAGCAACAACTCGAAGAATAATCCGTATGGATCAAAGCATATTGTGAGAGAGATTAAGCTTCCAATGGGTGATTTTAATAAGTCATTTAAGGCTCCAGAAATGGAGAGTTCTTGTCAAGATAGCAACAACGGCGAAAAAGCTCCCAAGAAGAAAGGGACTGTGATCAAAGCTCAACCCCGACCCTCTAGCACGAGATACAGAGGGGTCCGACAACGAAAATGGGGTAAATGGGCTGCTGAAATTCGAGACCCTTTTCAGGGGAAAAGGATTTGGTTGGGTACTTACAGCACTGCTGAAGAAGCTGCTCAGGCTTATAATGTGAAAAAGCTAGAGTTCGATGCTCTGATTGCAGCCTCTGGGAAGAGTTGCAAGAACTCTAATTCGGTTGCTTTGTACAAGCCCCAGAATCAGCCTGCTGGCTCTGAGGAATCTGGGACTCTAATTTCTCACACATCCCCATCTTCAGTCCTCGAAATGGAATCTTCTTCATCGGTGAAAGAATTTGTTGGTATCAATAACAATGTTGCAGTGGAGAAGGATGTACTGGACATGGGTCCTGCAGATGATGCATTAGCTTTGGCTGAAATTGGGCAAGGTCTGGACTTGGTAATGGAGCCTTGATTCTCAAATGGGGCAAGGAGTGGACCTAGGTATGGAGCTTGATTCTGAAATTGGGCAAGGAATGGACTTGGGAATGGAGCTTAATTCACTCGATTCCCTCTTTTTGGATGACTTTGCCCAGCCACTGGATGGCTTTGGGGGTCTTGATGATTTCCAAATTTTTGGGATTGATGAGGCTGAACTCAGTGAATTGCCCAACTGGGATTTTGATGAGCTTGGAAGTGAAGAGCTTGCTTGGATCAATGATCTTAGGATGGATGAACAGCCTCGGATGAATGAACAGCAACAACCCTTCAATATAGCATGCCTATAAGTTTTGCAGCTAGTAGGAATGAGTAATAGTATTATTTATAGTCTATTATTATGTTATATAGTTCTGGCAAGTTTTTCAGGAACCGTGAAATCTATAATGTTCTTGAAGGAATGGTTTTGTGAGTTTAGTCTATTTATTTGTTTGTTGAAGGGAGAGATGTGTGCTGAGCTGGGAACGTTTCATGTCTGGAAATTTGGTTGCAAGTGGGATTGCCCTTTGGGTTTTGCTGTGCTATTAGAGCTGTCCGAAGGTTTTGCAGTTAACCTTTGTAGGAAGTGAGAGTGACTTGTTTGGCTTTGAAGCACTCCCTCTGTTTTTGATCTATGAATTAAATTATGATGTCATTATATTATTATGTTTTGAGTAGCCATTTATTCATGCATGTTAGTGTATCTGTAGTTATTTCTGATGAAAATTTATGGCTCTGCTCTATTATGAACAAAAAAATTATATGGTGGATATTCAACTTTCTTTGAATTATATTTACACTCGATATTAGGAGTATAGCCAAGTAGTATGGATGGCACTGCTACTTTATCAAGTGTTTGTGTTGACCTAAAGCCACTGGCGGCGTCCTCGAATTGTCAATCCACAACTTGAGGCCATCAAAGATAGATGTTGCCATCTCTTAGCAGTAGTACTGTAGTATTAGCTGTTCTCCAAAAATGCTCTGGTTGGAGACTTTAACAATAGTGTGGCGTGGGTATTTTCTTTTTATAAATACTTTTACCTAGCGTTTGGTGACAAACATTTATGTGTATGTTGGTTGATTCCTAGCTCCCCTATTCCATGGCAAGTGAATTAATTTATGACCTCTTTTTTTTAATTTATAAAAGTCGTTGGTCTTGATGGCAATAAGTTGTAAAAGCGACAATGAAATTTTACCTAGAGAAAATATTGACATAGGCCATAGCCCATAGGGTTGAAATTTCAACAGATCGTAGTCCGAGCAATGTCACTGCTATGGTTGTCTTGGTCCCCTTCTCACTAGGCACTTTTGGAGTTGTTATGTAGTAAGTTTCACACACACACGTGATTTCAACGGATGATTCGTCAACCTCCATTGTGGACTTGAACCAATGTTGTGTTGGGTTTAGGTTAATCAAATCCGTAATACGGGGCTTGACTTTGGGTAAACACGTCCTTAATTATATAGGAGCAGAAAAGTCCATTTCTATTAATTTACCTTCTCCATTCCCTGTGGTTGTAATTTTAAAATTACTACTACTACTACTACTACTTGTAACTTCATGGTAACGTACTAACGTTTGAATAAATCATAAAGCGAGCACTAGAGTGGTGTGCGTGTGCCTCGACTTTTCATTTGTAGTCTTCCTTCCACAAGAAAGAAAAGAAGAAATTCTTGGTCAATCATAAAACTATACTATACTATACTATACTAGTCCTATTCATCTTCCAATAATTAGACATTTTCCATATATGGAGTGTGTATTACTCTATACTCTAATAATACTGATGGTGGAATTTATGGATAGATTTTAGCATGAGCTGGCCCTCAACCCACTTCACAAAAACACTAGATATGCTACTATTGCTATTGGTCTTAATTTATTTATAAGTAGAGCCCCCGTGGCTCTTTAATATCAACATCATCAACTCTTCCCTGTTATCATGATATTACATTTCAAATACATAAATTTAGACTTTGAACTATTAGTTTAGATATTATAAAATGATTTCATAGTCTTTGAATTATAATTATAATTCCGGAATTACTATAACCTTAGAATTAATAGTCTTGGAATTATAATCCCACCAATTAATTATATGAGATTATAATTCCAAGATTATAATCTTTATAAATAAACATAAAGTCAACTATTTAAAAATAAATAAATATTTAACTAATAAGGACAGAGTACGTGCCAAGTCTCTCCATCCATAGATAGATGGTCAGCTTAATTAGAAATGGAAATCCGGGCCTTCTTGCAGTATTTGGGTTATCGGGCGGAAGGCTTTTATAGACATTTGGAAAGGAACAGTAGAGTTTCTACTAAATTTGGGCCTTGAAAAGATAGGCTATCCATATCCATTGCTTTTCAACCAGTGGTGTAATTTCCGCCTATTGAGATGGATGTCCGTGGTAGCTATGGAGGTTATGAATATGATTTGTAAGCCAATAGTGTTTAGGTTGAATTAAAAAGGTCGAGTAGATTCCAGATTCCTGACTAAATGCTTAAATAATTCCACTAGAAACCAGAATCTGAAGATCAAGGGGTTCAGTCCCTTCATTGCATGAATAATTTGATAAACCACTATAATTATAACTGGGCTTGCCAATTCAACTTTTTGATGCCAAAGTCATAAGGATCTCTCTCTCTCTATATATATATATATATATATATAATGAATTTACTTTTGAAGTAACTCAAAATATTGTTATGCTGAGCATGAACAAATTCATAATGCTTTGTTTCAATTTGGTCTACATTTGAAATATATGAAGATTTTGAGCGACTTTTTATGTAAGAGAATTCTGAGTTTCTGACATTAAACATAAGGAAGAATCAGATTGTTAAAGAGCAAAGGCCTAGAAATAAATTTGTTCTTGATCTAAGCCAGTTCGTTCAGTAGGTCCACTGCCGGTGATGATTAGAATGAGGCAATTAAGTAGTCTTCCCCCTGAACTGAAATGTATTAAATCCTCTTTCCATTTTATTATGACAATCAAAATGAACTCTTTTCATTAGAATTTCAGTTGTTTTTGTTTTGAACCATGGCTAATACTTACTTGTAGCTATCTGCATTGGGAACTTGGCAGATACATACTATTGGAATTATGACCACAAATACGGGAGGGTGAATGATTTCCAAACCACTAAGTAGATGCTTATAGAGCTTTAACTGAATATTTCTAGTTAAGAAATTTGTACTGTGTGCTGATAGATTTAAACATATGATTTGTGAATGTCAATGACTTAAATAGTGTGAGCATTGGAAAATCCGCATTATATCTCTTTAAAGGATTCTTAGATGAATTTTCAATACCATAAACGGGGATGAGAGCATAATGGAGATAAAGCAGTATGCAGAACCGCATAGGCAGCCATAGTATATCTCTTGAAGTATAGCTTATAGCATTTGAACAGAACCGGCTAGCTTGAGCTTGCTGAAGATTGTTGGAAATTTATGGAGATAAATTATAGAAGAAGTGAAATATAACTTTAGAGAACACTTAAGAATACTTTCATTTCACTTGATTAAAATGATCCAAGTACATGACTATGTATAGGACTCATAAAACACTTCTAGATCCACAATAATAATTACTACATGACCATATTCATGTATATGAACCTAACCATTACATGTTTCAAGACATTTCAAATACATGTATCATGTACTTAGACATTATTCATTCATGTACTAATATTAATTCATGAATAATCTAGAATTAATTTGGTTTAGATTGCTAACAAAGATATTATAGATCTCATAGAAATCCTTTATCTTGGAAACTTTTGATGCAGTCATCAAACATTTGATCAAGTGTTTTCAATGGAGGGAGCCCCAACTGGATAATTTTGTTGCTATCCATTCTGTGTGGGTTGCTATCTCCAACTTTACTGCTACACCTAGAAGTGAGTAACACAAATAAAAGTCATTAGATCAATGCTTGATGAATATAATCACATATCTTGAAGAAAAAGAAGAAACTATCTAGTTTCACACTTTCACTTACTTGTCTTCATATGGGTAGGACGGATACTTGGATCTGAGCATGTGAATGATATCTGACCAGTGAGCTACTGAGCTGGAACATATAAGCCTCCCTGATGCTTTACTTTCCTCCATTGCTAATATGTGTGCAGCCACAACGTCTTCTATGTGCACGAACCCTAAGGTTATGTTTGGGTATTCTCCTACCCGACCTAATAAAGAGTTGCAAATTAGGAAATCTAGTTTGCCTACAAAATAACTGGCTTATTTTTCTGTTCATGGTTTTAGAATAAGTTTACTCTAGCTCTTGCGCCTTAATATCTTTTGACATAAAACATAATATTGCAACTAATGACAGTCACCATTAGTTGGTGATGTTCAATTTCGAGTTTCTCCACCCTCAATTTGGTCATATTGCTTTAATATGCTTTCCTTGATTGGTTTAGGTTCTGTATTGAGTATCTGGCTCTTACTTCCAATCAAGAGTAGGTAGTAAATGAATGCAAATGGCCTAATTTGAAACAGAAACACTTTGTCTTATAGATGTGGCCCGTCATTCTCGGGATTTGTATAAAATGTTCCATGCAGATGCAGAAACAATATAGAAAGCATTTTATAGGTAATGGATATAACACTTTTATTAGCTGAACATTTAACCTTTAACAATGGCCAGTATCAATTGTAGTGTGCTGGTTGGCTGGGGTGCAAGCAAAGGACCGACCACGAAAGAAGGGTTCACCACCACCAAATCAATACCACTTTCTTTTGCTATCCTCCATGCATCTTTCTCTGCAATAGTCTTAGCATATGCATACCACAGCTGCAAGCAACAAAAATTACAGTACTTGAACATGATATAGCTAACAAACTTTAGCAGAGTGCTGAAAGTTTTCCTTTAATTAGGTATACAACATATAGCTGGAACTGTTGTCTGTTGCTCTTACATTGTAGCGTTTACAGTATTCTGTATCGCTCCAATGTGATTCATTCAGAGGGGAACTTTGCTGGACATCATCACGGTATCTGATGGAAGAGCAGGAAGAGGTGAGAACAACCCTTTTCACACTGCTTGCTTTCTTGCAGGATCCCAGCACATTCATTGTGCCTTTTATGCACGGATCAATTAGAGTAGCCTGAAATATTGGAAAAGGAATTATTTACAATGAAGTATTCCAATCTTACATGCTATAAAATGTCAGTATCAGAACTCCTTTCTTCCATATATAATCAAACAATAGAAAGTGTAAGTATTTTGACTTTGTTCAATGAATATCTCCGCTTAGCGGCGGCACTGGATCGTGCTATGACTCAAGATGCCTCTGTTCAAAACTTTGTGCCATACCATGCCATTGAGGTTATATATTTACGCATCAAAATAAAAGGTCGAAAGCAGCCACATTTATTTGGATGTGATGATTTCAGCACTTAGTTCTAGTCTTGTGCTTGTGGAAGCATTTGTGAGATAGGTAGTATGAAATGTAGCTTATGTTTGTTACCTCATTCCCTTGACCAGCAGAAAGCAAGTCATCAAAATAATAAATTCTTCCTGCTGGTTTCATATGGTGAAGCAATTAAGTCTATAATTCATTTGCTTGATTGTTGAATATTAATATTTGTTTTTTGGCTAAGTTGCTTGATTGTTAATTAATAAGACTAGTTATTTAAGTGCGAGGGTGGTCTAGTAACTTTGCCTGAATGTTGTTATCGTGTGGCACGAGCACTGGAGATGCAGTATGGAAGACCCCATCTACTCCATCCACAGCCTCATCAAAGCTTCCTTGCACCATCAGGTCAGCTTTAACAATGTTTAGTCTCTCCATGGCTCCATTCAGCTCCCAGAGGTAGCTTACCTTGTCTACATTCTCTGATGAGAAGAAGAAAATGGATAGTGTAACCAAACTATATCTATTGGAAACAAATAATCCATCCTATAGCTTAATTATGAAGAAAAATAGTTCGGCTATTGTGTTGTTTCTTAATCGATGCTAGTAACTAAAATAGTGAGATATTTCCATCTTTATTTTTGCCCTTTGACTTTAAGAAAATTAAATTTCGGGAGTAAATTAATATGATGCCTAGCTAGGTATGAATCCTACTTCTGGTGATCACAGCCTGTAGAAAACTCATTTTACTTGTTTTATTGTTGAGAAGACATCCGAAGAGAATGGAAAGATATTGAATAGTTTTGAAATAAATTAACTGGTAAAAGCCTAACAGGATGCTACTGGCAGCTGAACGAACGAAGAAATGGAAAATATATATATATATATACCTGGATCTCGTACGGTGGCTCGTACAGTATGGCCTTTCTCCAGCAGCAACTTCACCAAGTAAGCAGCTATGAACCCTGTACCCCCTGTTACGCAGTATGTCGGCATCTTTCTCTTCCCCTTGCTCTTTCTGTTGCTTGTTTGTTGACTTTATATTGATACGATTAATTGTATTGTGTGTTGCGATTTTTTTTGTCTTGTCATGTGCTTGGCGTTGGCTGGTTTTTGGTTTGTTTGGTTTTTGATACAACTACGAGGTGGCATATCATTTTCTTGGGTGAGACCTGGAGCAGCGTGCCATGCATGTTGTGCCTACTTTAGGCTCAGACTCACTGACAGCAGCGTGCCATGCATGATGTACTTATCATGGTCAATTAAATCGCATACTTGTTTTAATCACGTAACGTTTATTTGCGTATGATGCTCATATTTAACGTTTTAACAATAAAATTAAAGAGGCTGAAAATAAATAATGGAAAAATTTTCAAATGTAACTTTTTTCTATAATTTTTTTTATAGAGAAAGGTTGCACATAGAGGCAATTTTCTTTTTACAATACCTCACATTCAACCTTATTTTATTGCAAATCTATTGAACAAAGTTGCTTCTGAAAGTTTTGTCATGGGCCCCTAGTTTTGTCCAAGCTATAATTTTTCCTCCCACAAACTCACTTGACTTGCTAAAGATATTTCTTGCCAAACTCTCACTCTTAAATGTGTGTATTCAATTAAAAATTTTAAATACTTTTAAAGATTTTAAAATTTTAGTTGTATTCAATCAAGACATTTAAAAAGTTTATAAAAGTTTAGCAGTATTCAATTATAACTTTTTTAATGTCTTTAAAAGTTAGGTGGTATTGAATTAAGATTTTTACAAAGTCTATAAAAGTATTTTGGTATTCAAAAAGTCATAGACTTTTTAAATTTCTATTAAATGGTAGAGTTTGACATACTTTAGAAGAATAATTATAACTATCAACTTATATCCAAAGTCTGACCTATCTCTAAAGATTTCTAAAGACTTTATATCTCATCTTAATAAGTTAAATAAATTTAAAATACAATTCACATGAATCCAATATTTTTAATTACTTCACATGAATCCAATATTTCTAATTACTTTATAATCTAGAATAATTAATACTTCTGTTGTACCCACAAAAATAAAACATTTATCTTGTTTTTGTAGTCAACGTAAAAAATTCAAAATTTTTTATTTAATAATAAGCACACGTTATTACTTCAAAAATAAAAATAAATTCACAATATTTATAATTTTATAATTTCGTAAATTAATTTAATCAGAGTTAAATGAAGAAAAAAAAGTGAGAGAGAGGGAAAATAATTTATATAGGAGTACATACTTTATAGTGATATATAGTTGTATAAAGTATAAGAGTTCTTCAAGCTTTTTATCATCATTTTATTATATGTTACATTACTAAACTAAAAATTTATTAAAAAGAATATAAATAAAAAAATATTTTTTTATTTGAAAAATAACTTGCTATTTTAAAATATACATGAAACAAATATATATTATTTTTATTTGCAAATTTTGATACTAAGACGAGGTAATATTCAAATATTTGAATGGAAATCGATATATATTGCAAATGTTTATATTAATTTTTTAATTGCTAAGTTACGTAAATAAGTATTGATGACAACTTTTGTAGACCGGAATGAAAAATAATAATTCTAAATAAGCAGTACGCATATGCATAAAGTATATATAGCTCAATGAAAAGTGAGCTTAATTTTTGTATTGCGTCAGTAGTTTCTAAAGTTTTATTGGTATCCGAGTATGTATATATCCAAATATATTATGAAATGAGTAGAATAATATGAACACTTTCAACATATATAAAATCTCATGCCACAATAATATAATGAGATTTACTCTAGTTCATAAAAAAAGAGGGAGATGTTGTACACATGTGCTAATTAACAATTAATATAAGTTACAAGATATATTAAAAGTATACAAAAGTCTATCACAGTCTTGATAAAAAATATAAAAATTTATAAAAGTCTATTATTTATCACTTAATTTTTTTTAAAAAAAATCTTGAATATAGCCCCTTAGTCTCAGATCTGATCTGATCTCATAGTCCAACCGAATAAGACATTGTTTGGGACTCAAGTGTCCCTAAATCCTAATTCTCATTTTTCAATTCTTCAGTTCCTCTCTCCTCTTGGTTGTCATCTGATCTCATATTTCACAAGTTATAGCCTCTCATTTTCGGCTTCCTTTCATTCAGATCTCGCTGACCACCGTCTTACTCTCATCTCAGTCCTGAGATCTCACAATTGCATCATATAGGTATATTTATTTCTTTTTGCTTTCCCCTTTTTGGAAATCAATACGTACTCTGTTCACCTATAAGCTTTAAAAAATTGTGTACTTCGTTTAAGAAAATTGGTGAAAATAGTTTACAATTTTGGTTATATACGGAAATAACCGAATAGTAATTTCAGTATTTTGGTATTCGGTAATTCGGTAATTGCTAAATTCGGCTAGTAGTTCAGATAGTGGAATTTGGAATATTTTGGTATTTGGTATATCTGAATAATCTATTTGGTTCGGTCAGTCACCCCTACCACGGATCGGAGAAATTATAAATATATGTATTTTGTGGATAATGGTAAGTTGATTAATGAACCGATATAATGCTAACAGGAAGAGACATCACCTCTCGATCTGCGTGTCGACATTATATTAGTTCATGCTAACCACTCTCGTATTTGATCGTCGTTACCAGTACAATATAAATCACCAATAACGTTATGTTAACTCACACAGACCGGGACTGGGACTGGGACTGGGACTGGGACTGAGATACATGGTAGGTTGAGGGTATGCCCCATTATATCCCCAATATTTTTTTACAATACATTTTTTTTGTAAATTATAATACAGTGCTTCCAATTTTAAAAATATGATACCGTAATGTATAAACTAATAAAAATAGGTAAACAAAGTTACAAATTGGTATAACCACCTAAATTTGTTTATTAATTTGTGTGATTGTCAAAAACAAAGTTAAGGAGGTCCCCTCAATTCATTTTACACTAGAATTAAATAAGATGATTCTACTAAACTGACATGTGGTTGAATATAATGGATGATTGGGGAGAAGTACATTTGCAAAGTCTTTTAAGTAGACTCGGTTTAAAAAAAAGAAAAAGGAGAAAAGAAAAGAAAAAAAATAATTGGTTGGGATTCTTGGAATAAAGAGAGCCAAGTGAAAGGAAGCAAAGAATAGTAAAGTTTTACAAATCAGCCATTAAGTGTGTGAATTGATCAATATAATATCGTCACGTAGATAATAATGTGATATATTTCTATGCATATCAACGACTTATATCATAAAATTTTCTTTATGATAACACAATCTCTTCCCTCCATAATCGACACCTTTAATAAAGCCCTAATTTAATCCCATAACTTACATTACTCGACAGCTGATTTTAATATATATATATATATATATATATATATATATACATGTTACGCTACTTCTTCTTCTTGTTGTATTAGATCGATATAACACGGACTCGGAGAGAATTAAAGGAGGTGTTTGGAGAGAGATCTAGAGAGAGATGGGATTTGAAAATATATCGGGAGTGTTGGATGATCTTATAGAGAAGGCTGGTGGGTGTGCCGTCGTCGACGGTGGCTTTGCAACCCAGCTGGAGTTACACGGCGCCTCCATTAACGACCCTCTTTGGAGTGCCCTTTGCTTGATCAAAGATCCTCATCTCATTAAACGGGTATTTCTATTACATTAGTTTAGACCAAACAGGGTCATTTTATAATATTATTATTATTATTATTATTATTATTATTCTAAAAGTTGGACTCTTATCCTTTTTGTGAAACAAAAAATTAACATCAAATGCACCTCTAATTTTCTTTGAAATGGCTACAACTATTATTATTATGATATAATATTTCCAATGCAAACAATGTAATGATCTTTAGGTTTGGGATATGATGAATCTTAATTTGTTGTTTTAGGTTCACATGGAATATCTAGAGGCTGGTGCAGATATATTGGTAACCTCATCATATCAGGTTTGCTCCATCAATCAGTATGTGTAGTAGTAGTTTATGGTGTATTTGATGCTTCTTTTTTGATTTGGTAAATTATGTTGTTTACATAGATGTCTTCATTCTGCAAGATCTTGGATATATACTTAAATCTCAAGTTCCTTCTTTACGGATTGAGAAAAAGAAAATTCTTTATAAAATGATGTAGAAATTAACAATTTTAAGTTTTGCATTTCTCCAATTTCCACATTGAATTGTTTACTAGGACTATTTCCAGACTATTAAAATTTCATTAATTATATTCCTACAATTCTTAAAACTATTTATTCTTTACAAAAACAGCCATATCGTATTTTTTTAAAGGGGATTAAGTTTAGTACATGAAATAGCTAAAATGAATATGAGGACAGACGGGAGCTAACCTTAACAACAACGATGCATTGAATAATGGATGGTTAAAAATATTAAATCTTCAACATTCAGGAGCTTAATTCATTCCATGTTCTTCAAACAATAATATGGTATTAAATTTACAATTTTCACTTTTTTAATCCTGTGAATATAGGCAACTCTTCCAGGATTTGTATCCAGAGGACTTTCCTTAAAAGAAGCAGAGTTGCTCTTAGAAAATAGTGTCAAACTGGCAGTTGAAGCCCGTGATAAGTTCTGGGATTCTGTGAAATATACTACAGGACACCGTTATAACAGGGCTTTGGTTGCAGCCTCAATCGGAAGCTATGGCGCTTATCTTGCTGATGGCTCAGAATACAGGTGCCTCTTGACTTTTTAGTTACATATATTTCCTCCCTCCTTCGACCAAAATGAGTTCTACTTGTTTTTTCTCTTTCTTTTTTATAGTAATAAAAATGGTATTCTTTCCCCCCCCCCCTTTTTGTTTGGGATATACAGAGGTTGTATACTCTATACTCTACAGTTTCCTTTTTCCCATTTCAGCTGAAAATTCTGAACATTCATATAATGTTATGATAGTATTAAATCTTATCAGTGTATCTTCCTGCCTCCAGTGGGAATTACGGACCTAATATAACTTTGGAAAACCTGAAGGACTTCCATAGATGAAGACTACAAGTTCTTGTGGCAGCAGGTCCAGATTTGCTAGCCTTTGAGACCATCCCCAATAAACTAGAAGCTCAGGTATGCTCCTTGAAATTGTCAACTCAACAAGAACATTTCCCTGATTTAGAAAAATTAGTAGGCATAGTCAAGAAAGCAACTTCCATTCTAAAATCTGTAAAATTCTAGCCCCAATCTGAGACTCTCAATTCCAATCTATCTGCAGGCCTGTGCAGAGTTGCTTGAAGAAGAAAATGTTGAAATCCCATCTTGGATCTGTTTTAGCTCTGTAGACGGCGTAAATGCTCCTTCTGGAGAGAGCTTCAATGACTGTCTTGATGTATTATACAAGAGTGACAAAGTAACTGCAGTTGGAATTAACTGTGCACCGCCCCATTTTGTTCAAAGTCTCATTCAAAGGTTCAAGGAGGTAATTTAGTGGCTCGCTCTCCAATAATGAAAATTTACTAATAAGCAACACATTAATCTCCAGATTTTTGACCATTTGTTGTGATCTGAAATGTTTGTCAATTTTTCTCCTAGCAGATAACTGGAAAGTTGATTGTTGTTTATCCCAACAGTGGTGAGACATGGGATGGCATAGCTAAGAAATGGCTGGTGAGTTATAAGGTCTTTTTGAAAAACTCTAATGCTTCTATATTTCTCTATATAACTTTAACGATCGATACCCAGGGGATTATTCAGCATCTACATTATGGCTCTTTGTGTGCAGCCCTCCAAGTGTTTCGATGATGACAAGTTTGACTTGTTTGCTATAAAATGGCGCGACTCAGGAGCTAAGCTTATTGGGGGTTGTTGTCGCACCACACCTTCTACAATTCAAGCCATTTCAAGAGTTCTAAAAGAAAAGTCTTGATGTGGATGTTAATCAATTTACTCGAACAGTAATTTGTTTTTCCATTTATAATTATACGGTATGTAGGGTTACATATTCCTTTGTAGATTTCTCTGTCTTGTTTTGAATGCAAGTACAAGAGGGTGAAGAATTTGGAGTTGGGTAGAGGAGACTGTTTGCGTTGATCCAGAGAGTATACACCTGAGAATACAAAGAAGGCACTCCGCCTTGAATACTAGTATTTGCGTTCGTATATATTGAGAGCAATTGTATTGTAATACCTCTGAATATTGGAGAGCTATGCCTATCACCTATCACGAAGAGACTAGAGAGTGTCCAATACACTCTTCAAAATCAAATACAGTTTTGAAGGGTTTCTGAGTAGTATTTTATTGTGGGCCGGTGTATCGAGTAAAGTAACTCATTCCTAAAGAATTAATCAGTTTTTTGTTGTGGGCTTGTGGAGTACACTAATCCACTCAAGGCTTATAATTTGACATTTTTTATAGGTTTATTAGGACACATATATAGAAAACTTGATAGTATTTACTTTAATATTAAACTTTATATATAAAAATTTATTTCAAAGTGTAACAACTACAAACATTAGTATATATATATATAAGAAATTAACACAAGGAAAATGCTAACATCGTAAAAGCTCAATTAAAAATAAAATTAAAGCTACAGTCTATTCTATTTGATTGTGAGATAAACTAGTTGTTCTTGAAGATAACTTAGCTCTTGAACAATTTTTTTAAACAAGTTGAGTTATTTATTTTGAAAAAGCCAAGTTGAGCTTGAAAAATTTATGTATTATTGACTTGTCTTGACTCAACTCAACTTAACTCGATTTCAATACTAATTATTAAAGACGAAAAATATGGAAATTCTCGTTAATGTTTCTTTTTATGTAATCCTTTTAAAACATGCTTGAATTAGTTTCTATATATATTATTAATTAATTAAATGCCATATCTAAACTTCAACCTTCGTTATCAAAACCATGCCATTAATTAAGATGCTACTAACCTTACCAGTTCCTAAAAGCTGCATTAGTCAACATATAATACGCGCACACGCACGCACACACGAGAGGAAGGAAAGGATGGATACAATTGTGTCATATTCATGCCCCATGACTTTACAAAATTTTTGTAACAAGCCTCTCAATCTCTTGCACATAGATTAGATTTCCCAGATTTACAAGGATAGTTGGATGAGGTCTCCACATCATAGTTATCCATTAATTACTATAAAACCTATATGTTGATATTAAACCACAGCCAAATGCTTATTTTTGTACATTTGTCAAGCATTTTGTACCTGACTTATTAATTTGAGATATCGACCTTTCAGGAAACCATCTCCAGTTCGTTCATTTTATTAAAAGTCCTTTTATACTATCCATATTGTGTTAAAAAAATAAATACACATTGACGACAGTATATATACTTCCAACCCAACCCTTTCGCTTCTGTCCCCAAAACAATACAAGAACAACCCAACCCTTCCTTTCGCTTCTGTCCCCAAAACAATACAAGAACAACCCAACCCTTTCGCTTCTGTCCCCAAAAGTGCATCAAATAATACGGCACTGAACTCCACACAAAAGGGACCATAAAAAGCGCATTTGTGTGGGTCACTCGATAATTTTTGGGCGTCACTACAAAAAGTGCAAGACCAACATATATGTCCTCCTATAATTGCCTGTTTAATTTTGCTCTGCTTTTGATTTTATAATTTCATTCCTATCAACTTCAACTCCTGAACATACTCACTTACATATCATATACAAATTCATGGTTTCTGATAAAAATTTAGCAAGCTCAATAGGAGGCAAAACGGCTAGAGCCTGCGACAGTTGCATAACAAAGCGGGCTCGGTGGTATTGTGCTGCCGACGATGTTTTCTTGTGCCAAACTTGTGATGCCTCAATCCATTCGGCGAACCCTTCGGCTCGTCGACACACAATGGTTCGCCTAAACAAGGCTTCAGAGAAACAAGTGTCTCTGGAGACGACCTGGCACCATGGTTTCACTAGAAAAGCCCGAACACCGCGCCACGGAAAGAATCCACGAGCCGCCAAATCCAAATCCCATGAGACGCAAATAAACCTGGTCCATCATTTGGTACCGGATCTGGGTCCGGATGAGAAATCATATGATGAAAATGAGGAACAGGAGCAGCTTCTTTATCGGGTTCCGGTATTTGACTCATTTGCTGCTGAGCTGTGCCTTTCGGGGACTTCCAATGTAGGTGCTAGAAATGATGGTGAGATTAATGATGAAAAGTACAAATTAGGGTTGGTGAATAATGATAATGTGAATAGTAGTTTGCATGGGATTTATGATCCATCATGTGATATGAATGATCTTGAAGAATTTGCAGTTGATGTTGAGAGCTTATTCGGGAAAGGGTTAGATGAGGAGTCGTCATTTGTTATGGAAACATTAAGGTTTTTAGATTGCAGGGAGAAGGAATCCACGGAAAGTTCTAGTAGGAGTAGTGGATTAACAGTGAAGCTTAAAGAAGAAGGAGAAGAAGAAATGGAAGGTTCCATGGGGAATGTTGAGATGGATATGACGACAAGGGAAACATTTAAACTCAACTTGAACGACTATGAGTTGCCGGTGAATGATAATAAGGGAGGAATTGGAGGTACATCTTTGAATATTGTGAAGGAGAAGGAGAAAGAGGAAGAGCAGAAGGAGGATAAGAAGAAGAAGATGATTTTACTGGCGCTTGATTATGAGGGGGTCATTGCAGCTTGGGGCGACCAAAAGTCTCCCTGGACATATGGCGATCGGCCGGAATTAGACCCAAATGAGTGCTGGCCGGACTTTATGGTAGGTTGCTTACTTTTGTCTTT
Source organism: Panax japonicus (assembly GCA_020205505.1). Classification (NCBI taxonomy): domain Eukaryota; kingdom Viridiplantae; phylum Streptophyta; class Magnoliopsida; order Apiales; family Araliaceae; genus Panax; species Panax japonicus. The sequence goes on along the minus strand of CM035112.1, from coordinate 53,879,539 downwards.
CCCATTCAACTCATTATGTACATTATATTCAAGTTCGACATTTTCAAGTTTATTGATAAAATTTAAAATTAATATGTATTGGAACTTCTTGTTGATATTGTATGTACGAGAAGTACTGCTAAGAAGTTCTTGAAAAAGTCAGTGACGAAAGAAATAAAAAAAAAAAAAGGACAAAATAAGTATCACTAATAATGCAATTAATATTGGAGTATTAAAAAGCGGAGTCTAATGTATACGTGAACTTTATTTTACAGGGTGGTAGTCGGGGAAGTAGAGTTGATTACGGAGATGAGAATCATGATATTAATATTGGTACTTGGATGATGTTGGACGGAGGGAGAGAGGCAAGAGTATCAAGGTACAGAGAGAAGCGGCGTACCAGATTGTTTTCCAAGAAAATTAGATATGAGGTCAGGAAACTTCATGCTGAGAAGAGGCCCAGAATCAAAGGTAGATTTGTTAAGAGGCCCAATTTTCCAGCTGGGTCTGGACCTGGACCTTATCCTACCTACAAGTAACTAATGATTAGAATATATGTCACTGCCTCTCAAATCTATAAAATGCTAAAAATTAAGCTTACTTCATGTTCATCCATTTATATGATATGATCTCTTATATTTGTAGTTTTAGGGGTGAAAGAGAAATAATTCTAAATTTTGAAGTTAAATTTCAATTTAACACATTGATACTATATATATATATATATATATCAGATTTCTCCAGCGAACTGGAGGGAGCGAACTAAGAACGAACCGGCTATATCGACATTTTTTTCTGTAACGAAGAAAAAAACCGTCGCTATAGTCGGTTCGTTCTTAGTTCGCTCCCTCCGATTCGCTGAAAAAGCGGACTGATAATAGTCAAAGTTGAATGTGAGTCTCATCCATCCAACGCAAATCCTATTATTTATTTTTGTGATTTAAAAAAGCTTGTGCGAAAAAGATATAATTTTTGAGTTCCCATCCGCATAATAGTTGTGTCATCCTCACAACCATGCATTGTGTGGATGGGGTAAAACTTAGGTCATTCGATCTTTTTTTTAAACGGTTAGAAATGAGTTGAATAATAGGAATTCCTATCCAACTTTAAATATAGGTCAACATATATATATACGGAAAGCTTCAAGATCATAATTTTTAAATAGCATAATGCCTTAAATAGCATAATTTTTTCAAAACGATGTAGTTTTGTAAACACGCGGTGGCATTTTTGTAAATACGCGGTGGCATGGTATTTATAAAAATGTCACCGTGTGTTTACAAAACTACGTCGTTTTGATAAAATTATGCTATTTAAGGCATTATGCTATTTAAGAATTATGCTCTTGAAGCTTTCCGTGTATATATATATATATTTATATATATATATAGGGGAGCGATCCATAGCATCTATATGCTATGGGATAAAAAGTGGCATATAGGCTCTAATCCGTCCGTTTTATTGATGAATGGCTCAGATTTAGAATGGAGAATTACCGTCCGCTAGAATTACTAGCGGACGTAATTAGTATAAAATCTGGACCCTTTATGCCTCTTGTGACACGACCACTATGACAGAAACAACATGGTCCGCTAGTATTACTAGCGGATGGATAATACTGCTAAACAGATTACAATTGATTTCCTTCCTGTTATAAATAGATCTATCCTTATCAAAGTCGCTGAAATCTGGATCAAGATATTCATAAAATTCTGGTTCTGTTGCAGCATCCTCAGTTGGATTTTCTTTTTCATTTGCCTTTGCAGTTTCACTCCCTTCATTTTGGAACCTCCCAGGCTCCCCTCATATGAGGAATGTTCCTTTGGTTTATCCTCTTTCTCATCCTCTTCCCCATGAGCATCAAGATCAGTCGGTCTGTTCATACTGATAGGCTCTTGTTTTGGTGATGTATCTTCAACCTCCTCTTCAGTGGGTAGGGAAGATCCACTCCACTTTGCTCTTTTTGAAGGCTTCATCACGTCATAGTCATTTTTTAAATTTTCTGCATAAAAAACATTTCTTTTAGACCTACTTGATCTTCGGGGGAATTGCTCACTGTAACACCCACCTTCTTCAATAGTTATATCTTCCTCAGACCCTGAGCTGCTTTCATTAGTGAAATTGCAGCCGATTTGCAGATGAGAGATTGTAGCCGCAAGCATACGAGTGATTCTACGCTTCCAGGGATTCGCCCAATTCACAACACTAGGAACGATTGCAAGCTTCTTGTTTGTTTTACCTGTGTCGATTTTTCCCCAAATATTTTGCTCTAATCCGTCCGCTAGTATTACTAGCGGATTGTGTAGTTACTGTATTTTTTGGCGAATATATGGTCCCTGTCTTGACGTATTGGAGGGGCATAAGGGTCCAGATTTTATACCAATTACGTCCGCTAGTAATACTAGCGGACGGTAATTCCCTATTCTAGATCTCAGTCATTCATCAATAAAACGGACGGATTAAAGTCTATATGTCACTTTTTATCCCATAACATATAGATGTTATGGATCATTCCCCTATATATATATATATATATATATATAGTATTAAATATGACAAGAAAGTTGCTCTTATTTTTATAAGACCTTAAATTTATTGAGAATCACTAAGAAACTCAATTTGTGATCTCTCTATATTTTGCTATATATCGAATTTTAGAAATCCTTTTCTCTTTCCTTGGTCCGTATTTTTAATTTCCGAGCAATATATGTGTGATATAGGCGGTTGCATGCAGCCATGCACCATGTTGGCTTGCATGGACATGAATATTGTGATTAATATACAATCGGTAGACATATATTAAATTAAAATTATGTTTGTTTATAAGGATTATAATTTTGAGTCTATTAACCATATAATTATAATATCAAAATTATTAAGTTATTTTATAATTTTGAGTCAAGACACTTAAAATTAATTATCTTATCTTAAATATAATTTTTATAAACCAACATAGCTTAAGAGAAAAAGGCCAAATAAAAAGGGTAGGATGGCATCATCATACATTCATACTGGTACTGTGGTGTGGTGTGTGTCATCGAGGATCATGAAGGAGTATTCAAATTAAAGTTAACGTCTAGCCCGTCAAGAACATGTGACGTAGAGTCTACTATTTCCTCTCGATGCATGCAGGTTGCCACATAGCACCGAGACACTCTACGTCACACCGTTGGTCCCACACACCTACCCAAACTTATATTTATTCGGGTCGGGTCACTCCCGGTTTCAAGAAAGAAAAAGTAAAAAAGTAAAAATAATATGGCAAAAATAATACTCCCTCCGTCCCAAATTAACTGCTCAGTTTTGACTTTTTTAAGTCAAATTGATTATTTTTAGAATTAATAATTAAGCATATATAAATATATTTCTAAAATTATAAAATTTAGGATTAGTAATAAATTGTATATACTTTCTTTTGGTTATAATCTCTTCACCTATATTTTAGCAAAAATAGTAAAAAGATTAGTTTTAAAAATGGTCAATTTGATTTTAAAAAATCAAAACTGAACAATTAATTTGGGACGGAGGGAGTATTTAATATCAAAATATGTTATTGTCTCTTTTTTTTCTCTCTGTTCTTTCTCCTTCATCTCCTTCTTCATTCATTTCTTCTGCAACCAAAAAACCTTAATAATGAATTCTTCTCTAAATTACTCTCTATCATTTATTTCTTCTGTACCTCCTCGTTCCCATCGCCGAAATGGCGTCGCTACCATCGTCCTCGCCGTAACTTCAAAAATCTCACCCAATCCCCACCGTTTTCCTCCGCTTCCGATTCCAATCTCCGAATGATAATCGACATCGAATACCTATCAACCGTAGCCCCTCTCTTTCCAAACCCACCTTAACAAATTCATTGACTCAGCTAATGAAGCTTTAGAAGATTTGCGAACCCTAATTGTTGTTGACCCGAATCAAAATGTTAGGATTTCATGCTGCATATCAAGTCATTTCCATGGTCGGGCCAACTACCGCGGGTCAGGTAGATCCTCAACCCAAATCCTATTGATAATTCAAGAGGCCTAGTTGTTAACAGAATAGAAAGATCTGGTTCATCCAATCCACTTAAAGCATCTTCTTCTACCTAGCCTGGAGCTGGAGCAGGCATTTGGGATTTTTAGTTTTAAATTTTGCATCTTAGTTATGTAAGCAAAATTATGAATGCTACAGAATATTCATAGAACAGAGCTAAACCAAGACACTAAATTTAATGTGAAGAGAACTAGAGAAAACACCATGGCTCTTGGGTAACCATAAAGAAAGATTTTTACCTTAGTGACTGTGTTGTATCTTTTTTATTTTAACATGGAGGTAGATCTGCTGGAGGAGGCTCTAATTCTCCTACTCCATCCTTGACCAAAAAGCTCATGTCCAAACCCCATGTGAGATGGGAATCTATGTTGCGGTGTATTAATCAAACTCATGTTGTGACCATAAAAAGAAATACAAATTTATTGTTCATTCACAATTTGACATTAATGTTGCTGTTCTTTTAAAACCCTTATATTTGGGGACAAGTGTAAGCAAAATTCTGTTGTGATCTGTTTTTTTCCCTCTTACATATCTTTTATTCTTTATTCATAGTGATGGTAATTGAATATTAGAGTTTTGTTTATGGAGTGCGTTGTGACGGATTACCTGACATTCTGTTGGTCTGATATGAATTTTGGATAACACTGGTAGTACATTTGTAGGAGTTTGATTGAACTTTGTGCTTGATGAAATTCGCCGGATTGAGGCGGGATTGGAGAATTTGGGGATGAGGTTTGTGGCGACGGCAGTAGTGGTGGTTCAGTATGTAACACCCCCTTCCCGAAAAGGAAAGGGAGGTCACGTGCAAAGCACAACAAACCTCAAAAAAAAAAACAGAGCACTAATAACCTCAAAATATTAATAGTGGTGATCCATTAATAGCGTACTAAATACAATTCTCCAAATAGAGTCAAAATAATCAAAACTTAAAATTCGAAACAACCTAGATGGTCAAAGACAACTCTCTCATCACACTAGTTAGCCCTGAATCACCCATGCAAACCTGCCGGAAGAAAAACACAGCATGAGCCAATTGCCCAGTACGGATACAGATATACGAAAGATAAACAATTGATATACAAAAACAACTGAGATAAAATACTGAACAAAGTCTCAAGTGTAAATACGGACGAAAATATAATCTCCAAAGATCTGAATGAAGTATATCTGAATCAACAAAATTGACGAAACCAATAGACAAATAAAAAATAACGAACTGAATTAACTAACTCAATGAATTGAACAGAACAGAAACAAACAAAACTAATACAATAAAATAATAGGCTGAAACAAATGGCTGGGGTTATTTCATACCGAGTGAGCTCAGAAATATATCTTGCCACATAGACAAGTCAAACTAATGCCACACAGGCAAATCAAATGATGCCACATAGGCAGCCAAAATAATGCCACACAGGCACATCAAAACAATGACACTCAGGCAAGTCAAAATAATGTCACACAGACAAATCAAACATTGGACCGCGAATCCAAATATATGCAAATCGGATAGATGTGTTTGGCACAACATCACCAATCCGCAGGACAGAAAACTAGGGTTAACCCATACGCCTCCCACAACAAAACACCAAATGACCCACTTCCTCCGGAGCCCAAAACGGAGACGCCGTGGACTAATCACACCGCCACAGAAAGTGTCATGTCTCTCGTGCCAAGACGACATGCCCGTGGTACCCCCACAGGTGGTTATAGCTCAGGTATACCCTACAGTATATTCTAACAAAATACCATGTCACAACACATGCGACATAATACCAACAAAATGGTTCTATATGTACATGTTGAACCAAATCAAATTATAGTCACAAGATTTTAAAAAGAAGGTAGCACATGTACCGCTCTACAATTATCAAAATAAATAGTACTAATCATGATAACCTAATTCAAAGAGTACAAATATGAGTCATATGTATCAACTCTAAAATGAAACTAATATATTTATTTCACAGAAAAAATTTAAGGGAAATAATAACGAAATTCGAAACAAGGGACAAAACGAACAAATCAAATTTAACAAGAATGTCGCTGAAAGAGTACGGAATCCGTACCTGATACTTTCAAACCATTTATAGCACACTCCACCAAATCTTACCCTCAAATGCCAACGATATCAAATACGAAACGTTATTCATCACCTAAATATATTCACCTCAAATTAAATATAATCCAATTCAATAATTTCAAAATAATTCATAATCTATTTAATATGCCTTTAATCATCGCCTTATATCAATTATTAATACTCCAAAATTTATATTTCAAATATAACTCTTTAAATTCCTTCCGTCCGATCTAATTACACAAATTAACATAAATAAATTAATATCTATAAGTTAAATTATTAATTACAAATTTACTTTTCCTAAGACTCACGTTAATATAATTATAATTGCTACTAGTATAATTATTATTTATTCCTGTAACTTTCAAATTTTAAATATGTTTAAAAAAAATCCTACACAATATATTAACCAAAATATTATAATTGTTAACTAAAATATTATAACAGAATTCATAAATATAATAGCCACACATAAATATACAAGTTGATCCCCTACAAAATTCATCCCTATTTCATAGCTTTATGTAGTATTTTAAAGTTTTACTCTCCTATTGTTTTTTTACTCCATATACGAACATGATATATATATATATATATATATATATATATATGTATATATATATGTATAACCCCATTACCATCACAATATTAGAATGCCCATGACATACTCCATGCAAAATTATCAAATTTCCATAAGTTGTCAGTATATCACACCTCAATTATATATATACCTACTATCACAATATTATAGTGTATATATATACACACAAATTAAAGAAGGTCTTCCACATGATATATGAAAAGTCATCTTACATGACTTAGGCTTCTATTGCAGATGAAAAGATAATTCCTCTCCTTTTTCTTCTCTCTGTAGCGGCGGCAGCTTGCTCCCCTTTTCTTTTCCTTCGATCAGTTGGTATAAAATATGATGAAGCACTTAGGTTTTGTTTATTTATTAACAATTTTTTATTAACTTTTCCTAATTATAATAGGTTTTAATATCATCCACATTTAATTAAATTAAACTCAAATAAATTTGAAGGCCCAAATTGTACTAAATTAATTTACCCATCACTTATTAATATTTATTAGCCCACGCAAATTAAATAACTAATTTGACCCAAATAAATGACAAAGTCCAATTAATATGTTTTCAAACAAAATAATTAATTTATTTTTATTTTTTTATTTAATATTTTTTTTTCGGGTATTACACAGTAGTGGGGCTAAGGGTCGTGGGATTGAAGAATTAAGCGAAATGTGATACAGAGGAGGAAAATAGAGAAGAAAGAGAGATAAAAACTAGAGAAGGAAGAGAAATGAATAAAAAAAAGTATTAAACTTTATTTTTGTCATGTGTCATTTTTAACAGCAAGTCACAGTTGACTCAAAATTTATAATGTCAAAATGTATTTTTAGAAGAAAAAGTATAAGGTGTATGATAGACATCCGGATAAGTTTCGGGGATATTTTTTGACCTTTGCCCCTGAAACATTGGCCTATTTTCTTGTAAATTAATATATGTCAAAAAATTATATTTCTGAGAAACTAATCAACTATGTAGACTTTTAATTTTTATAGGTTTAAAATTATTAGGAGGACTACCTCACCTCTTGTATGAAATTACCCTTTATAATAATAATATTTTTAAAAATTATATATAAAAAAAAATTGCGTATAACATATATAAGAGGGAGTATAGAATTTTAAAATTGATCAATTTCACTAATAAAATTAAACTAAACCATTTTTTTGAAAATAGAGCCATGGAGAGTATAATTAGGGATAACTCTAAAATAAACCAAACAGTTCTCGCTCGATTCGTACTCGTTCGACTAAAATTTTGATTCGAGTGCAACTCAAAATATAAGTGATCGATTTAAATATGAGCAAATTTTAAATTTTGATAAATTATTCGAAATCAACTCCTAAAATTATAATTTTATATTAAAACTCGAATCATCATATTCACTCGAAAAATTCAAACTGTTAAGAGTACTCGATTCGAGATCGTGCTTGACTCGATAGTTAAAAGAGTCTCAATAAAACCAAATTTTATACTCAATAAATTTTATAAACTAAATTTAATTAAGTAAATCAAATATTCGAATTGACCCGGTTCATTTATACCGTTAAGTATAATAGAATAATTTACTTTAAACCCATAATTCATTTATAATATATAGGAATTGGGGTGGGTCCCATATATTTTGACGTGATATATAAATTATCATATATAAGGGTACGGTGTAAACGAATCGAAACGAACAGAGAGCTGCTAGAATTTGACTCAGAACATTAAATTCATACTCGAATTCGACTCTAATTTGAATTGTATTTGTTGAGAGTTGCATATTTAAATTTAATGTTGGAATAAATAAATGTGCATGCATCATTCACATTGTAAAGGCCATATTATATCATATGTACAAGGACTTTGATTAAAGATCAAAATTGTTAGGTTGATTTGAGCTTAATCTTTACCTTTTTGTAAAATCTCTTATAGTTGAGAGATCAAACTTGTTAGGTTGATCTTATAAGTTGCCAGAACAAAATCGCGGAGATTGCAAAAGTCAGAATCGTAATCTACTGAGCAAGCCTATCAGAATCGTGAAGTAATTTGCCGAGTGCCTGCCAAGTCTTGTCAAAATCGTAGGCACTCTTCTAAATCGTGGAGTCATCAAAACATCAAAATCGTAGTCAGCCAAACGCTGTCAAAACTAATGCAGAATCGTAGAGTACCTTGCGATTCTCATCAGAGGCAGTCAAGTATAAATTGCATGTAGACACTTATCATCAAGACCACGATCGTAGTGCTCATCAATAAATATCAAAATAGTTGAAGATCGAGTCTAATAAACAAAAATGCCTTACATAATCAACTGACGTTTGAACGTTGATATGATTGAGAAACTCAATGCCCTCACCAACATCCTTGGTTGAATCGAAGAATTAAAAAGAAAGAAGAAACTTGTCTACCAACTAGTCTGCTAATAGTGACGTTTTAGATGTGTTAGGTGAAAAAGCAAACTGTTGTGTCAGAAAAGTCAAAAAAAAGCTTTCACATCAGGATGTCAACATCAAAGTGCTCAGAATGCCCGAAGCATTAAATGCTCAAATGAAAGCCTCTCAATGTGAAGATTTTAAAGGCTCCTATATAAGGTTAACAGATTGAAGATGTCAGATAAGCAAGAAACAAGAACGTAAAAAAAATCACAAGAACATCTGACAAAGTTTCACTCCACGATTCAGCAAAATCTTGTTTCGCTATTAAGTTCAACAACAACCTCAACTACACTCATTGCAGAGCTGTCAAACCTGCTAGGTTTGAAGAGTACTTGTGTACTAACATTCCAAATCTACCGGGCATAAAGAGTTCTTTGTGAACTAGCTTTCTAAGACTGTTGGTCTTGAAGGAATCTCAGTGATTTAAAAATTATATCAATATCCTTAGTGAATTTTCTACTTGTGAAGTAGAAGAGTGGACTAGGAGTCTTGAGTGCTCTGAATCACTTAAAACACTGTGTCATTTACTTTCAGTCTCTTTATCTATTATATCTGCTATAAATGCTGTTTGATTTATAACCTTGATTTTATCTTAAAGGGGATAACTAAAGCATATATTTCGTTGTGGTTAATTAATCATTTAATTAACAAATCTGTTAAGTTACTCTTTGATTTTTTTTTAATATCTATTCAACCCCCCTTATAGATAACTTTCGTGCCTCTGGGAACTAACAGTATTTTAAAAATTCTACTCAAATTCGACTCGACTCGAATATTTATTACTTGAATTCGATCCGACTTGGATCGAATTATATTCAAACTACCCGCGAGTTTCAAATTCAAGCTCGAATTCGAGTCTCCACATAATAACTAGTTATATAATAAATATAATTATAAATTAAATTTGTTATTTTACTTAGAAATGAGAAAATATATTTACTATTACATTTTACAAATATAAAATTATAATTAAAATCAAAAATAAAATAATAATAATTAATTATCCTAATTTTATTTAATTTTGTTTATATTATAAGAGAATATATCGAGTATCTAATCGAATCAATATCAATCTAATATATATTGAATCACAATCAAAAATTTGAGTAGTTTGAATCTTACACGAGTTGAATATAACCTTACTCAAATTTTACTAATATTTTTATTTAAATGATTTTTTATAATTAAATTTAAATAATATTATTAATAAATTTGAATCTCACGCATTTTTACGATTCGATACCAAAATTTGATTTGTTTATTCCATTTAACCTCTTGATTTAATTTGAGGGAAAAGTCTTAAACTAGTGGGGGACACACATGACATCACATAGGTAATCCATGGTCACGTAGTCCTAGTACACTCCAAAATGCATGCATGGGTCGTTGCATGTAATGCAAGTGTCGTAACAATCACACCACGTGTACTTATATGTGGAATGACATCATCGATCTTCGACTCTCCGACAATTCAAATCTCCAGCAAAGTCAGGTTTTTTACTTCAAACATTTTCTTTCTTCAATAATCTTTTTGATGACAAAATAAAGAAAATACAAAAATAAAAAATTATTAAATTTACAACAAAAAAAATATTATTTCCAGAGCCGGCCCTGGGCCAGGTCAACCAGGACGGCTGCCCAGGGCCCAAAGCTGAGGAGTGCCTAATTTTTTTAAAAAAATTATGTATATATGTGTATAAAAAACTAAAAAAATAATTATAAAATATAATATAAAACAAATCAATAAATACGGAGAATCAAAATAGACTCTTAGTCATAAAAAAAAAAGAAAAAACTCTTCGACCCTCTCAGTTCATAACGCAATGCAAGTAATTTTTTTTCCGATGATTCTCCTTTTCTCCAACAAAGTTGAAAAATAAATCATCTACCAGCTAGACCAGTGTCTTTCTTTGAAGGTAATTTTTTTAAGATACATATAGAATCTAGATAATGTAAAACCTCTATTTACTAAATAGAGGTATTGATACAAAATATTTTTTGAACACCTAAAAATATCCATTTTAACAAAAATATAGATTTATAACAAAAATTAAAGAAAACATAAATTATTTAGATTTTTAAACTAGGAAAATGTGGTCTTTTATAGGAAATATAGTCTTTTATAGGAAATGTAATCTTTTATAGGAAAATGTAGTTATTTATATGAAATGTAGTCTTTTATAGAAAATGTAGTCTTTTAAAATTAATATTGTCTCTTACATATATATATATATATATATATATATATATATATATATATATATATATATATATATATATATATTACTATATAGAAGTATAGTTTCTTAATATGGAACTTAAAAAGTCTATATGAGGTTATTCCTATTTATAACTGGCTCAAATTGGAACCAAATTTTTTTATAATATTGTAGAGGTTATTATTATATAGAGTATTCTTAAATAGGGGTTTTACTATATATAAATTTTGTAAATTGTAATATATATTTTTCTTAAATTTTCTTATTTATTATTTAATTCAACAGAAAACTTGACTGAAATTCTTGTTCTTCGTTTTTAATACAATGTTTACAATTCGTTTTTAATACAATGTTTACAATTTGGGGTACTCTTTTTTTCTTTGTTTGGGGTTTTGTCCGATTAAATTTTCCCCAAACAAATTTTTTAGCGAGGCCCCAAAGTGTTCTTAATTTTTTTTTTTTGTAAATTTTTATAATTTTAATAAAATTAATTAGTTGATAATTTATTTATTTTTTTGTTTAATTTATATAAAGGGGCACACTTAAATTTTTTTGTCATAGGCCTTATAAAACCCAGGATCGACTCTGATTATTTCCACAATAAAAATGTAGTTATAAATCTTATAATGCCGATTTTTACACTATACATAATTAGGTGATCATAAATTTATGCGATGATGTTAAACAAGTTAAAAATTAGGGTGATCACAAGAATTTAATAATTTTATATTTTAAAGAAAGGTGAAAAATTTAATTGGAGAGAAAAATATAAAATGTTGATATTTTACACATTTACTTTTATATTAATAGTAAATAAACCTTATATTCATATGAAGATTCATGTGTAAATATTATATTTATGTGAAAGTATTACTCTCCAAAATAAATGACATTAAGCTTTTATTTGATATAGATAAGCAGCTAATATATTACTAATAAATGTACCATTTGAACACAAAATGCATGAATAGCCATACATAATTTCAACATCCGTAACTATATATTGTAAATTAATTGACGACATTAATATAATCTATTTATTTTAAAATTAGAGATATAATTTAATTTTTGAGAATTTTATTTTTAAGGTTAAACGATCACATATTAAATCTTAAAATTGGTATAACTCATAAAATTTTAGAATAAAATAAATTTTGTAATTAATAGCTTTTGTTATATATATATATATATATATATATTATAATTATAATAGTTGTATCAATTAAAATTAAATAATTCACATCAATTTGAAGTTTAAACATATCAATTGTTTAACCTCAAAAGTCAAATTATATATCAAAATTTGAAAGGAAGAAAATATTAATTATATGGCATGTGAGTCTACTAAGATACATGGATGTTCCTGAGCACTGAAGGGAGGGTCGATCGCAGAGGGGCTCAATATATATATATATATATATATATATATATATATAATTTGAATATTTGATTGAAAATTTTGATTATAAGAATAATAGAAGAAGTATCTTTCAATGAATATATTTTTATATAATTTATTGTAGTCGAACGATTATGTTTTAAGTTCCAAAAATATATTTTTTAAAATATAATTTATATTATTTATTTATATATTATTTATTTTTTATAATTAGTAAAAAATATTTAAAAAAAAAACTCATTTTTATTTTTCGCTCTGGTCCTTTAAAATTTCATGAACGACCATAAGGACTATTTATTTTATTTAGATGAGAAGATGCATATATAATATATTATACAGACACAAACTTGAACGACAAAGCAAAAACGGAAATTAAAAACATGCAGGGAGTTTATTGAAATTAAGTTATTGAAAAAAAGCTCCCGACATGCAGGTACTGCCAAAATAACTTGTCCTTTCTCACACGTCATCCTGGTCAGGCAGGTGCTCCACCGAAGCTAGGTGGCGGCGCACAACCTCGGTGCCCCAACCCAGCGTCAGCTCAAGGCCAATCTCCCCGCTCGCATTTGGGGTGGACTTGCCATTCACTCCGCGAGCCGACCCAACTCCAATCCCCAAGGAGGTCTCCACAGTTTCAGCACAGAAATAGTCGCGAGTGGGCACCTGGTTCAGTATCAGGTGATCAGTACCATGATGATTCTCGCTCAACGGTGCTAAGAAAAACGCACCGCTGGACTCGGATCCAAGCCCATATTCATAGCTGGGAATCATCACCTCACAGTCCTGTTCAACTACTGGGGCCTTGCCGTTGTCATAGCCATTAATGGGGTCCTTGGAGAGATGGCGAATGTCACAGCTTTGCAGGGGAATGATTGGGTAGGGTGCATCAACATCAGGAGGGAGTTTCATGATTGGATAGCCATTGAGCACTGCGTTGACCGCAGCTTCACAAAACTCCCACTGGTTCGACCACTGCAAACCGACTGAACCGTATATCGGGTTGATGATGCGGCCACATGCTTCGTACAGCAATGACCTAAATATCGCTAAAATATCCGATCGAGAAGAAATAATAATCCATTAGTTAACTACATTATATATATATATATATGTATATATATATAACAAAAAGTAGGTGAATAGATTACATAATAATTTACTGACATGGACGGAGGTGTTGAGAGCCAGCAGCGATGAGATTCAAAAGGCCGGCACGACCGTAGAACTTTGCCAGAAAGAGAGTAGCATTGCCTTGGGCTTCAGGGTTACTGATCCATTGGAGGCAGGGGCGAAGGGTGCAAGTTTCGTTGCAGCCTTTTCGGAGGACTCTGCACCCATTGCAACTCATCCTCATTGTTGTTGTTTGCTTATTAGAGAGGGCAAATGGGTGTGGGAAATATATGTGGAGGGGGTTGTATATATAGCGATGAGAGGAGTGATATTAAGTAGGTAGGTGACTTTTTGAAGCGGTTTCAGGTTGGGGAGGAGAGAGAAAACGGAGGTATCAACTGTAAAAACCAGAGGTAACATTGGACTCCCAAATTAAATCCCGAATTATGCTAAATAATTGCGAAAAAGTTAGCCATACTTTTCTGTGGGAAATGCCCCTACTTTTGGGGGCCTTCTCAACCTTAATTTCCAAATTAGAATCAGGGTCGTCACCATTTCACAACACTACCACTACAGTAAGTATTTATGTACACCTCAGTTTGAACTGGGTTTTTTATGATCTCAAGTTATGTTTGTCCAGACCAATTAATATATACATTTATGATATGCAATTAACGGATTTACTTATATATATTTGAAATACTCCCTTCTACAAGAAAAAAGTCTTGGTTGCAAAAAAATCATTTCACAAAAAGAGTCATTTTTTTAATTAATAATTGTATAAAAAGATATACAATGTCCTCAGTTTTTTATCATATCACCCTACTAATTAAACTATCAGATTATTACTTTATAGGTAAACATATATATATCGGACAAAAATAAATCCTCGATCATTGTTTTGAGTTTTTTTTTGGAAATGATCTAGTCATTTTGTGTATTGAATTATGATTTCCTTTTCACACTTGCCTGCTTTTTTCTTTCCTTTTTGCTTGTTTTCCTTGTTACTATCAGATTAATTCAACACAAATATTATAACATATAATTTAAATAATTTAAATATCATAACATTTTTATGAGTAATGTTATGTGAACAACTAATTATAGGACCCGCATAGAATACGTAGGTAAAAAAAAGCAAAAATATTTTATTAAGGGACAAATAGTAATATTCCAATTTATACAAAATATTAGAAGATATTTCTATATTTATTGTTTTTGGACTACCTATACGTACTAAAATGGGTGCACAAAACATTACTCTTTTTATCCTTAAAAATGCTAATTAATATATGAAGTACACATAATGACAATCACTGCAAAGAATGAGTTCATCGTATGATATTCCAAGAAATTGTGTATGAAGTAGTACTTAATATATAAGGATGTTTATTAATTTGATGGAACTTTTTTATTTACAATGACGTCTACAATCTAATGAAATTAGTATTTACAAATAGGGGTATAAGAGTCTTTGGAGGGAGGGGCATGAAGGTAATTAAGAAAGAATGGAGAGGGGCAAAGAGCGTAAGAAATTAAGAATCGAATGAAAGAGTTAAAGGGCAAGAAGGAAGGAAGGAAGGAGAGCGGTGTGAGAGTCGTGAAGGAGTATCCAAATTAAAGTGAAGTCCTTGCGCGAAGTGCATGTGATTTTTTAGCTTTGGACCGCGTGCGGGTTGCCACATGAACAACACAATGCGTCACGCTGTAGGCCCCACTCTAACCCAAACTTTCATGCAATCGGGTCAGTCCCGGTTTTGAGGAGGTAAAAAATGGAGTAAAATTTCCTTTGATTCTCCCTACTGTGGGCTCCTCTTGGGTTAAATGGCATTGGCAGCTGTTTTCTTTTCCTAGCTTTACTTCTCTCTAACTTAATTGTGGGTTAATTATTTTAGATTTTGTCTTACAACAAGTATTAAAAAAAAATTGTATAATCTATCTAATAAAATACAAATGATTTTAAATTTTCCGCTCATTCAATAAATCATCTGGGCCGTCCAAATTTTGGGATAAATCTCACCATCTATCTATCTAATAAAATACGATCTATCTAATTCTATCTATCTATATCTATATTCTATATATCTAATTATATCTAATAAAATACAAATAATTTTGAATTTTCCGCTCACTCAATAAATCATCTAGGACGTCCAAAGTTTGGGATAAATCCCACCATCCATCTATCTAATAAAATACAAATGATTTTGAATTTCTCGCTCACTCAATAAATCATTTGGGTCGTCCAAAATTTGGAATAAATCTCAACGTCTATAGTGCCGGAGGCACGGGACTGTTGCTAGTATAAAATATAATATTAATTGATTATATTATTTTTTTATTAATAAAAAGAATATTATTTATTAAATAAAAATAATAAAAAAATTATAATTATAATTAACACCTGGGATAATATTAAAAACTAAAAAATTAATATTTACTCAAAATTCTAAAACATCTTATATAAAAGAATAAAAATATTTCTATAAGACGCTTATATTAACTGAGGGAGGGAGTAATAAAAATATTGATCGGTCACTAAATCATAATAAATGAAGGGGTGCAATCTGTAGAGATTTGACAATTACTAGTAGTATTATTATTTTTGTATGCATTTATCAGACTACCTAATTATTCCTTGTGTGTCATCGATATTAATGCTGTTGATAAGTGTATTTTGTTTATATATGGAAAATACTCCAACATTTAATGTAATATTGTAAATGTAATGTATGCATGCGCGGTTGACAAACCTACAATTAATATATATATATATATATATATATATATATATATATATATATATATATATATATATCCACTACTCTTTTATTAAATTCGATACATTGCATATTTTGTTTTAAACATTTTACTCCAATTACAAGTTACAAGTACCGAATTAATCGAAATGACATTTTTATGGCTTACAACTATCATTAGCATTTTGATTTAAAAGTAATTCATTTAAACAATATATATATATATGGTGTACTCGATCCAGAGGCGGCACTAGGTGGGGGCGACCGGACGGGGGCAGCTGACCTTGGTAGAATGGCGGTCCAGGCGGAGCTCGGGGGGATCGGGGGCTGGGGGCAGGGGGCAGGCAGTAGGCAGGCTGTGACGCCCCCAAAATAGGTATACAACACCCATTCTGAGTCGTTAAATACATGGTACAGAAAATAAACTACAACTTCAATAATACAATTGTCGTGCAAAATACGACAACACGTATTATGAGTTTAAATACAAATATTGTCTTCTAAACAATATCCACACCCAAATAAGTCCTCATTACAATTATTCATACCCTGTTTTACAGAAAATAGTGAGGACAACTAAAACATCTTTCTAGAACCATCACTCCATACCCCGACTTGATCATGCTATGTTCTCACCTCCTGAGAAGAAAAATGGAACAAAAAAAAAGGGTGAGCATTAGCCCAGTAAAGAATATTATGACTAAGATAATATACAACAAATTATCATTAGTCTTCAACAGGAAAAAATCTGATAGAATATAATAGACAACAAGTTTTAGACCAACAAATACAGCGGAAACAACAATCCATTAGAAGAGTCGCGTAGAGAATGAATTCTACAATCTTTTAAGATTTAAGAGTTCAACATTAATATTTTATCCCTGTAACATCAATCAATATACATCTTTTAATCAAATATTCATCTTTGCACTACAGGCCAAAGATATTCATTTATTTCACTAGTAGGTCATGTTCATCTCAACACCTGTTCATCTTTGCACTACGGGCCAAAGATATTCATCAGTTAATCATTCATCTCTGCACTACAGGCCAAAGATATTCAGTAATATCATCATTTAAGACTGAGGATGATGAAAAATATTTTAAAGAAAACGAATCTAGTGAGACAGAAGGACAAATATTAGGGATTCGTATAAAAGTTTATCCAAAATCAATAATACTTCATAATAACCAATTGTGAAGCAAAATTCAAAAATAACGATCAAAACATGGATACAATAAAAGATAGTAGCCAAAATAGACATCTTGGATAAAAAAGAAAAATTTTATTTTTCGGTGAATAGTGTCGTATTCGTGAATAGTGCCGTATACGTGAATAGTAATCCCGACATAAAAAGTTCTAAATTTGATTAAAAAGTTCACCAATATTTCAACATAATGATATTGAAGAAAATAATATCATTTAAGAAGAAAATAACATCTCTAACCTCAAAATAACGGTACTTCTGATCGGAATATCGGATAGAAAGTCGAAGGAAACTTGTACCGAACAGCAACTCTCAAAGTATCAAAATACTCACAAAAATACGCTTGAGAATCTAGAGAGAAAGAAAACTTGTTTCTGGTGTAATTTTTAATTTAACCTAAGCGTCTATTTATAGGAAAATGCTAGAACGCCATAGGAGACTAAAATAATAAATTTATTTTATTTATTTTCATTTTTTCTACGCATGCTTTGAAAGCCATCAGCCCCTCATTTCTGAAATTTCAGCAACCCACATGTTATTAACACCAACCAATAGTGGGTCTCACCCATAAATTTAATAAAAATTATTTTATTTTCTGAAACTTCAATAATTCCTAGAAAATAGTCCGTTTATCAAAAAAATATGAATTTTATATCCATTTCGCCTTAAATTGAATTCTCTACAACTTTGTAGCTTTGAGTTTTTTCAAATTTCAAACAGAAAATATCTGAAATCCATAAAAGGGTGATTTTTAATACTTCCTTTCTGACAAAATACTGATAAAATACCTCAGCATTAATTTCTTTAATTATATTCACATAAATAAATATATCCATCAATTATATCAAATAAATATTTTCTTATCATATAAATCAATAATTAATTATTCACAAATAATATTACAGAATCACACTTATGACAACCAGGCAGTTCTCAGGAAAGAGGGGGTTTTCCAATAAGGATTTCTCTTTACTGGCGCTCAATTAGGTGACCAAACCTCTGCTTGACAGAACTTTCTAGACATTGCCAATAATGTTATCTAATAATATTATTCAAATAATATGAATTGTTGATTTGATAATGAGAAATACTGTGCAATGACAATTATTAAAATAAAAATAATATAAACTATCAACGCAACAATTATTGAATCAATAAAATAAAATATTGAACAGTAACTACTGTAACAATTATTGAGTAGTGTCTTCTTACGTAAGAATCAATAATTCAACAATACTGTGCAAACATGCGTATAACTGTATTTTAACCACCGGATATTCCAACAGTGTTAATGGTAACAATTACGCCGTTATTCATAAAAATTCATACTTTGTCGTTTTCTTCATCCGGCAGTTATTCCGTTATGGGGCCCATAATTGACTACGCCATCGTACGGATATTCCCGACAAAAAGAATAATTTATAACCACTTGCTTATTTTGTAAAATTTGCACATTTCACCCATAACAAAAGAATTATATCAAATTAACCCTTATTAATTTAGAATAATGAATAGAGGAAAAATTCAATTTTATTTATAATAAGTTGAGGTCTTACACATGCGGCAACAACTGAGCCAATCAGGCGCCGCCTTGAGACGGAGGCTTTCGTCCGCGGCGAAGGTAGAAGAGGAGAATATCGATCATGATGAGTACTCGAAATGGATTAGATCTGTGAAGAGGAGAATCGCGAGGAGGCCAGCTCATGCGCCAGCCATGTGGCTAAAGACGATTAGCACGCTTTTTGAGACTTTTAGGTTTATATATTCTGAAACGTTTAGGAAATAACCGATCGAAGATTTGGCTTTTGGCATCAATTATCACATGCGAAGGAAGGTGCGCTATTATTTGCTTTAGTTTTGGCTTGGTTTTATTGCTCATTGTTTGTTTTAGTTTGTAAAATTAATTATTTTTTTCCTTTTCTCCTTTTCATTGATATATATATATATATATATATATATATATATATATATATATATATATATATATATATATATATATATATATACTAGCTGGGTCCCGTGCCTCCGGCACTGTATG
Source organism: Panax japonicus (assembly GCA_020205505.1). Classification (NCBI taxonomy): domain Eukaryota; kingdom Viridiplantae; phylum Streptophyta; class Magnoliopsida; order Apiales; family Araliaceae; genus Panax; species Panax japonicus. The sequence goes on along the minus strand of CM035112.1, from coordinate 53,859,706 downwards.
GACAATATGATTTATCTCAAACTTTGAACGACCAAAATAATTTATTGAGTGAGCGGAAAATTTAAAGTCATTTGTATTTTATTAAATTATTATTTGATTATTATATATAGATGTATTTTATTAGATAGATGTATGAACGGTGGGATTTATCCCAAATTTTGGACGGTCCAGATGATTTATTGAGTGAGCGAGAAATTCAAAATCATTTGTATTTTATTAGATATATATATATATATATATATATATATATATATATATATATATATATATATATATATATATGTATTGATTTAATTGAATGTGTTTGTGCCTAATTTTATATGTTAGTTTTTGTAAGACCCCAAATTATTAATAAATAAAATTTAGTTTCCTCTATTTATCATTTTGAAATAGTAAGGGTTGATTTGATTAATGTGGTTAGTTATGGATAAAATGTGCAAATATTTTAAATAAGCAGGTGGTTATAAAATATTCATTGTTGTCGGGGAATATTCGTTTGGTCGTGGAATATTCTTGCTGTCGGGGAATATTCGTACGACAGCGCAGTCTTTTGTGGGCCCCATAACGGAAAGCGATTGAATGAAGAAAATGACAAGTATAAGTTGTTTATAAATAAACGACGTAGTTGTTACCGTTAACACTGTTGGAATACCCGGTGGTTAAAACATAGTAATACGCGTTGTTGCACAGTAACACACGGTATTGCACCAATTATTGATTCTTACGTAAGAAGGCACTACTCAAAAATTGTTACAATAATTACTGTTCAGTATTTTATTTTATTGATTCAATAATTATTGCGTTGATATTTTATATTACTGTTGTTTCAATAATTGTCACTACACAGTATTTTCCATTATCGAAACAATAATTCATATTATGTGAATAATATTATTAGAAAAAATTATTAGCAATGTCTAGAAAGTTCTGTCTAAGGAGTGGTTTGGTCACCTAATTGCGCGCCAGTAAGGAGCAATTCTTATTGGAAAGCCCCCTCTTTCCTGGGAACGACATGGTTGTCAATACTGTGATTCTGTAATATTATTTGTGATTAATTAATTATTGATTTATATGATGAGGAAAATATTGATTTTATGTGAATAGAGATAGGAAAAATTTTTAAAGTGACAATTGTTGAAAATCGATGTTTTATCTTTTCTGATAAAATAATTCATTTAAATATATTATTTTAATAATATATTAACGGTGATATTTTTACAATGAATGTGGGACATATGAGTATTTAAATCTAAATCTCGTGACTTTTTATAGGAATTTCATTTCTCTACAACTTTACAGAAGAAAATTTTTCCAAATTCTAAACAGAAATAATCCGAAATTCAAAAACGGACGATTTTACAGTCTATAATCAATTTTCGGTCAATAATTGTGTCCACCGACACACAAAACATGTGTTAAACATTTAATGCCACAAAAATACTCTTTCTCCTCATATACTCATATGTCCCACATTCATTGTAAAAATATCAACGTTAATATATTATTAAAATAATATATTTAAATGAATTATTTTATCAAAAAAAGATAAAATATTAATTTTCAACAATTGTCACATTAAAAATTTTCTCCATCTATATCCACATAAAATAAATATTTTCTTTATCATAATAATCAATAATTAATTATTTAAAAATAATATTACAGAATCACAGTATTGACAACCAAACCGTTCCCGAGAAAGAGAGGGCTTTTCAATAAGGATTTCTCCTTACTGGCGCGCAATTAGGTGACCAAACCTCTCCTTAGACAGAACTTTCTAGACATTGCCAACAATGTTATCTGATAATATTATTCAAATAATATGAATTATTAATCTGATAATGGAAAATACTGTGCAATGACAATTATTGAAACAATAATAATATAAATATCAATGCAGCAATTATTGAATCAATAAAATAAAATAATGAACAGTAATTACTGTAACAATTATTGAGTAGTGCCTTCTTACGTACGAATCAATAATTCAACAATACTGTGCAATACCGTGTGCTACTGTGCAACCACACATATTACTGTATTTTAACCACTAGGTAACCCAACAGTGTTAACGGTAACAATTTACGCCGTTATTTATAAAACTCAATCTTTGTTGTTTTCTTTCATCCAACCGTTTTTCGTTATGGGACCCACAAATGACTGCGCCGTCGTACGGAGATTCCTGACAAAAAGAATATTCCACGACCAAACGAATATTCTCCGACAATAATGAATATTTTATAACCATTTGCTTATTTTGTAAACTTTGCACGTTTCACCCATAACCAAAATATTATATCAAATTACCACCTTATTAATCAAGAATAATAATTAGAGAAAATTCGATTTTATTTATAAAAAATTGGGGTCTTACATATCTTAAAAAAAATTACCTTCAAAGAAAGGCAATGGTCTAGCTGGTGGATGATTTATTTTCCAACTTTGTTGGAGAAAAAGAGAATCATCGAGAAAAAAAATTACTTGCGTTGCCTTATGAACTGAGAGGGTCGAAGAGTTTTTCATTCTTTTTGTGGCTAAGAGTCTATTTTGATTCTCCATATTTATTGATTTGTTTTATATTATATTTTATAATTATTTTTTTAGTTTTTATTTTTTTATTTTCTTATACACATATATACATAATTTTTTTTAAAAATTAGGCTCTCCTCAGCTTTGAGCCCTGGGCAGTCGCCCTGGTTGACCTGACCCAGGGCCGGCTCTATTCATAAAACTACATAGATAGATACAAAGTATTACCTCTGTTTTAAAATTAAAAATAATTTTTTTTAGTTTGTTCTAAAATTATATATATATTTTTATTTTAAGACTATAAAGTGATATAGTGTTCTTAATTTATTATTATTTTTAATATCAAACTATTATAATTAAATTTGTTATAAATACTAAAATAATATTTGAAAATATAAAATTATTTTAAAAATTTTGATTTAGAAATATTAATATATCTTTAATTTTAGAATAGAGTGAGTATAATTACCTGAAATCTAAAAAATTGGTTGTCGGTGAAATAATCATGAAGAAAAAAAGCACGGTCTATAAACGCGAGTTTACATTACGGTAGCACCCGTACCGCAATGGCTACTTGCACGCGCTAGTGTTGCGATTGGCTAAAGAAGTAATAAGCGAATTGTTTTTTTATTTTTAATTTTTTGGGTAAACAATAATAAACGAATTGTTTAACCATGAGAATTCAGACATAGATTTGTATAGAAACGTGAAACGAACGAGGGAAGGTTGCTGACCCGGAATCTCGCCACGGTGTTAAGTAAGACTTTTGTTGTCTAACGATTATTTTAAAAATACTGCACTTTCTCAATTTCAAAATATAAAATTGTTATTAATTTTTTAAAATAAACTTTAGATATCAAATTTGATAAAAATTCATTTAATTTAATGATGAATTTCGTAAGCTATTTAAAAAAAAGTATTACTCAATATCAAATATTTTTTTAATGGTTTGCCAAAATTTTGAATTTAATTTTTTCTCAAATTGACAATTAAAAATTAACAATAATCTTATAATTTGAAACGAAGAGAGTATGTGTTAGTATAAATTTATTAAAAAAATTAATATATATATCTTACCCAAAAAAAATATTTTTTGCTACGAGTAAATACGTTCATATATTATTCATAGTGTGTCGTTGTATTTAGGTGCAATAAAATCATAATATTTGTTCACAAAGTATAGCATGCCATGGTTGTCATGCGAACAGGGTCCATGCGCAAATATGAAAGAGTAGTGAATAATGAAAATAACACTTTGGCCGCAGAGGCGAGGCTAGGAGTAATACTGTGGGGTCAATTGATTTTATTGATATATATATATATATAATGTAATAAATTTTTTATGAACGTAATTTAGTAATTTAATTTTACTGAATTTTTTTTTGACTATACGATTGTTTGCCCGTGTAAATCCACGAGGATGAATAGATAATCATTACTATAGGAGAGCACTATTTTTATATTTATTTTTGATTCTACGTGATTCTTTTTTTATATAAAGGTGAGACGCTGATATAAAAGAGAATAATATAAAAAGGGTTAAGTTCAGATGACCACCTGGAATTTGGACGGTTTCTCACTTAACCACATGTAGTCAGTAAAACTACATTTAAACTCCCGACCTTTTTAGGTGAAGTGAAAAAGTGTTTTCCATCTTAACTCCGTTACTTTATTTGGCTAAAGACTTAATTACCCTCATTTTATCTGTTAAGTTCATCTCTCTCTCTCTGTTTTTCTAACAAACAAAAAACAAGAGCTCATATAAATTATAAAATCCGGTTCTCAATACCCATTAAGATGAATCAAAAGTGCATAGACCTACAGGTAGCCAATTCAATTTACAATAATTACCCATCAAATATTTAACAAACTCAGTTCAGAAAAACCACAAAATCTGAATTAACAACAAAGAATATTTAAAACTTCCCGATTTGAAACCTCTGTAAAACAGAGTAACCCATGAAGGGAAAGAGCCATAAGCAAATGCAATAGTCAGTTTAATCTTCCACCTATTCCAACATCTGCATCTCTCAAACAGTTCAATTTCATCCGCAAAGCTCAATAATAAATTAGACTTTTAGCTGCTCACGATAATCTGGAGTACAACTATTACCTAGAGCGAGACATTGAAATTGTTTAAAATTGCCTAAGCTTCACTCTCATCAATCATATGTTGTCTTCTCTGAGCTGCAAGGCATTATTACCCAGATGAGTACAGAAATTTCAAAAGCTACTATAATCACGAAGTGCCTTTTCTTCCCCCCGACTTCATCATTGCAAGTAAATATTACAAAAAGCAAACTCATAAATAAACATTGCAAGTCTTTTAAGACGAGTCCTCTGTAAATAACATACAGATTCCACCTTCCACTAAATTCTCACCTAGATTCCTCTGTAAGAATATGAGTCTAGTATCTCCGATCATCAATCCCCGTAATTACTAACCCATATGAAGATATCAACACACACATCTTTCCCGAAATCTTATCCAACCAAGCTTCCTGCAAGAAACCCAAATCATTATCATCATCATCAATGAAACTTTAAGACATGGAATCCCAACCACAAAAAAAAAAAAGCGACCCATTTGGAAACACTTTTTACAGAAATCTTTTCAATTATACAAATCTATTTACAAATTATTCTCTATCTAAAACAAATTAAGCAGGAAAAAATCAATTTGAAAGGATATATAGCTCTCTTAGAAGTGTCAGCTGACAGATCTAGAAGTGCCCGAAAGGCCCGATTTAGAAGTGCCAGCCGACAGATCTCCTGTGGGTTCATGTACTCAAGAACAGAAGCCACAACACTCTCAGGTAAATCGTCGAGGCTGAGTTCCCGCGACGGAGCTAATGACACCTCCCTGCGTGTGAAAATAGAAGAAAAACCAGAAGTCATTAAAGCAGCAGCCTGAAAATGAAGGTTTTGAGGGGTTTTGAACAGAGAATGGAGATGGCTATATGTAGAATTACAGAAACAGGGGAAGGGGGAAGATAGTAGAGAGAGGAAGTGTGGAGAAGAGTAGAGAGAGTAATAAGTCTGCAGTTGGTCATGAAATGAGAGGGAGAATGCACGATTGTGGTTTGAGGAAGAAGAAGGGCATTTTAGACATTTTCTAGTTTTTTTACTGTTACACCCTCTTTTAACGCGTTTTTGACGTCTGACATGCACGCGCGGTTAATTTGGATGGAAAAAGTAACGTTTTCACTTTAACTCAAAAGGTCGGGAGTTTAAATGTAGCTTTACTGATTACATGTGGTTAAGTGGGAAACCGCCCAAACCCCATGTGATCATCTGAATTTAACCCATATAAAAATATCAAAAATACACAGTGATCAATTCTCTATAACTTTAAAACTTGATAGCTTTAATGAAGAAAGAAGAGAGGCACGGAAATGTCATATCATGAAACTTTGGAGTACAAATTGCCTATTGTGAAAAATAGTTATAAATATGGATGTTCATTCATTTCCTTTTCCTTTTTTAGTGGTATACGAATGATGAACTTTTCATTCTCCTTCTAATTAAATTTGTACTATTTTATTTTCATTTTCTATCTGTCATTTATGTATTTGTAAAGTCTATAAATAGAAGTTTATCATCCATGTATTGATGGACTTGAAGAATACAATAAAATCTCTCTTTCTTATTCTCTTTTTGTGTTATCTCTAATTATATAATACGTTATCAGCACCAGACTCTAAAAGGTACGCTTGTCTATTCTTTTCATATTTTATTATTTTATTAATCTGAACCATGGTAGTTACCATCTTTTATTGGATGGCTCTAATTATGCAAGACTTATTTAACTACTCTGTTATCTATGAGTTTGAATCCTATGATTAGTTTTGGTTAAGCTGCATTTAGATGTTATCGATTACCATTTTATGATATTGGATTTGCTTTTTTTAAGCCGAATAAGTGTCTGACATTCCGAAATCTTTAAATGCAAAAAAGTTTTATCTTCATGTTTTTTTATTGATTTGTGATACAGTTCTACCATGTTCATTATTTCCACAATTGGTGATTTTTGTCTCTTATTAAAAAAATTCATGATCATTTTTTCGCTTTGCATGTCACATCTGAAATATGGTTATTTGAAATGATCCATCTAGGATTATGGCTGCTATTTCATTTCTAGTGTTTTAATTTTTTTTTCCAAAGGATTTAGTGTTATTTAAATTATTATTCTTGTGCACCTATTCAAATTTTTGAAAAAAAAGAGAGAATATTTTCTTCTAACAATTTTCAACATACTTCTAATTAACAAAAAAGGTAGATGTGGATTGAATAGCACAAAAAAAACTAGATAAAAGCCAGCACACAGGATACCACGTAATATATAATCTACCCATCACTGGTTTGTACTGGATGCACTAATGCCAATTTGGTAATCTAAACCAAAGTTACTGTAGATTGTTAGAACATCATATTAGAGAGAGAATATTGAATTGAGAGAATAGATAATTGCATAGATAATAACTTGATAATTATATCTCCTCTTTACAATGAGAAGATAGGAGATATTTATACTAATATAAGATAAGATGGGTGAGTAACATATTACCTAACTCAAGGAGATAATCATGGAGATAACCATTACATAATTATTGGAGATAATCATGGAAGAGTGAATGATGAAAACTATAAGTCTATCCTAACAATATAATAATAACTAAAATATTATATTCCTAAAATATCGCCTAATATAGATTATGTTTCTTTTTGCTAAATTTAATGTAGACTATGTCAATCTATTCACAGTACCGGCCCTGGGCTAAAGCCCAAGGTGCCCGGGCTTTAGGCCCAAAATTTTTTAAGGCCCCTTTTTCTCTATTTATTAGTACTTTGAATTATGTTTTGAAAATATTGAAAAAGTCGGTTATTATATTTGGTATTCTTTCGTATTTATGTACTTTTGTTCAGAGAAAATTCATAGTGTTTTTTTTATACCTATCTTAATAACAATTCACAAAGGGCCCAAATTTTTTTGTCGTTTTAGGCCCTAAAAAACTCAGGGCCGGCCCTGTCTATTCACTTGAAGAATTTTACATATGCTAAAGCATCTCTGTTTTATTCTGAATATTTCTTTTTCATTTCTTTCTGGATTCAATACAGTTGGGAAGAATAAATTATCAAACAACTAAGACCCTATAGGTGCTGGACTAAGTAAGATCCTGTCATCAGTGTCATGACATGGACAAAAACTGTAAAGGTAGCAAATTTAATTGACTTCACTCGTAGTTATAACTTGACCAGTCTATAAAATCTCGTCATGGGCATGGCGCCTTTTATGAATTTGTTCTAAAACACCATGATGGTGACAGCAGTCGGTTTGGATAGGGTGTCTGAACCTGTGCATGACCCGTACGTACGTTTTAGATCAAGCTAGCACCAATCAACACGTACAAATATCGGTGTTTGAGACTTCCATCTCCAAACCTTGGCATAATGACATCGCAAAATATTTAGATGCAAGTGTGCAACTCAATTGCAGATTCTATAAACCTAGTGGGATTTCAAACTCAAGAATTTGAATTTTTAATCCAAGTTTGAGATTTCAACCAAAATGCATGCGACTTGAGCCATATCATGCAAAATATATATCTAGATCTTCTCAGGCAATATAAGCAGAGCAGGGTATGTATTTATGAAACCTACTTGCGGCTGACAATTCTCAGTTTATTTCTAATGTTTTTTACAAGTTCAAGTCATAGCTGCAATCCTAAGATATAGCCAGCGAAGGCATATTTCCTCGGAACTTCTATAGAAATCATCATCGAGTCCAATTTACTGAGATAAAAATTTTGAATGTTAATTGTGAAATCTTTCTCTAAACACGATATTAGACTTAAGACTACTTAAACGCCAGTTTAAACCAAAAAGAACAATTCCTAAACCAAAGATAGCATAGCAGCAAAGAGTTTCCATAAGCATGAGCAAAATGCCACCAGTTAAAAAAGGGGAGAGATCGAGAGCATGAAACAATGGAAAATATTATATCAAATTAGGCAAACACCCAACAATAAAAGATGCTCCAGTCAATGGCTAAATGTATGTAAAACAGCTAGCTTATAGCTAATTGCTATTGTGGCTCAAGATAATAAGATTAATTATTATACAGTTGAAAATCAAATTAAAACGCATTTAACACAACCAACTCAAAGACAATATACAAAATCAAGCATAGCTGCACACACACACACAAAAACTAGAAGAATTATGCAGATAGAGACGCAAAATAAATAAATAAATTGTGCACACAGGTACACTCAAAGTTTGACTAATGTCTATTGTATTAGTAATTATTTAGTGCATGTTTTTTCCTCCATCATGGTAAACAATATTTATTACTACAATTTAATATTTTGATAATATTGAGTAATTTTTTATTCTCCTAAAATCAAGGTGAAATTGTAATGCATGCGGCCGTGCTAACAAGGTCTGCGAGGACTTGTCCATCTAAAATTTAAAATGCTTAAAAATTCCTCTCTTTCGAGACTTCCAAGTATCAAATCTTATATGCTTCCAAATCATTATCTATTATTATATATACTAAATCTTATTGTCACCGCTTCAATGACTGCTATCACTGATATTATTATTTTGTCGGCTGCTCTATTTTGGTTGGGTTGACTCATTATCGCGCTCCAATAACTGAGCCCTATTAACAACATCTGAATACAAACACAGTTTATGAGAGATAAGATATTGACGTATCTCAGGTTTCAAACCTCTTAGAAATATTCGCGTCATTCTCTCCTCATTATTAACCAAATGGGACGCAAACCGGGACAACTCGGCAAACTTGGCTTCGTACTGCGACACGACCATGTTTTTTTGTTCCAGTTTAATGAACGCTACCTCTTTCATATGACGAATACTTTCGGGAAAGTATTTGTCGTTGAACAGTTCTTGGAACTTCTTCCAAGACATCTTCAGTGCGGCAGGTTGAGTACGTTTTACAGATTCCCACTAGTAATCTGCCTCTGCCCGCAACATGAAGGTGGAAAAGGGAACCTTTTGCTCCTCGGAGCAACCCAAGACATCAAATATCTTGTTGATCTGTTTTATCCACGTCTCCGCCTTAAGTGGTTTTGGCACTCCAAAAAACTCCGGTGGTCCCAGCTCCTTGAACTGTTTGGCGGTGACCGTCCGAGAGTTGCTAGTGTTTCCACCTGTATTTTGGAGAGGAGCTGCTCTCGCCTAATGTTGCATGAAATGCATGAAGCCTCGGAACATTCCATCGTTTATCATTTGGTCAGTATTGTTGTTTGCATAAGGATTATCGCCTTCCTGATGCACATTATCCCGGTTATTGATCTGTGGAGACTCAACGGTCTCCTGTGCTCCATTGATGTTCTCAACATTCTGGGATGCCATTTTCAAACACTGCCAAAAAACAAGGGTTAATTAACATATCACATATTATCTCTATACTCTGACCGACCAATTAAATACCATATAAACTTAGGTAGGTCATACTAGCGAAAGAATTCTCCGTCCGTCTCTCCCCTCCTAGTTCTTATCTCACATCTCAGCCAGGGATCATATCCCTAAGCTTTGATACCAACTGTGACGCCCCAAAAATAGGTATACATCACCCATCTTGAGTCGCCAAATATATTGTACTAAATTCAAATACAACTTGATTATACAACAGTCGTGTAAAATACGACAAAATACATGTTGTGAGTTTTAATACAAATATTGTCATCTAGACAATATCCACACTCAATTTAGTCCTCATTATATTTATTATCACACTATTTAACAAAATAGTGAGGACTACTAAGACACCATCTCAGACCATCACTCCGTTCCCCGACTAGTCCCGGCTACGTTCTCATTTCCTAAAGAGAATGGTGAAAGAAAGGGTGAGCTCAACTAGCCCAGTAAGAAATATTATGACTAAGATAATGCAGAATAAATTATCATTAGTCCTCAACAATGTTAAACTGATAAAATACAATAGACATCAAGTTTAACTGCAGCAGAACATGCAATCCATTAAAAGAGTCAAGTAGAGAATAAAATCTACTATCCTTTATGATTTAAAAAGGTTTTTCATCACTTTTATCGCTGAGACTCAGCTTAATAAATATTCCACATCATCCCTACACTACGGCCAAGGATATTCATTAGGGTCACGACCACAAATTATCCATACACTACGGGCCACGGATATTTGTGTATTCATCAATGGTCATGATCATGCCAACAACTGTCCATCAATGCACTTCGGGCCAATGAGGACTTTTACCACATCATTTGTAACATTACGGTCATGATTACACCGAATAATCCCTGGTCATAATCATACCAAGTCCATTTATGCACTACAGGCCACAGATGACTTTCAAAAATAATATAAACATGAAGATGATGACAATGATATAAGAATTCAATAAAACATGTTCAAGAATTAATTTATTCAGGAACTAATAACGTCCAAATTGTCAACATGATACTTCTTTGTAAAGTAAAATTCAAGAATGCTCAGAAGAATATTTCCATGAAAAGATACTGGATGAAGCGCAAATATCAAAAATATTCCACAATTTCATGGAGTGTAGAAGTCAAAACTTTAACCAACTGAGTATAATAAAGAATGGAATAACAAAAGAAATCACCATGCATGCGATACTTCGTATAGACAAGTTATTCCATCAGAATAGTAAATAACGGAACCAGGTCAGGCGTAATACGCACCGACAGGATATTCCAACAGAATAATAAATATTGAAATACAACAGAAATCACCAAACATGCAGTACTTCGCATAGACAGGTTATTCCAACAGAATACTAAATGACGGAACCAGGTCAGGTGAAATTCACACCAACAGGATGTTCCAACAGAATAATAAAGACGAAACAAGGTCCGGCGTAAAGCACAGACATGATATTCTAACAGAATAATAAAGACGAAACCAGATTCGGCGTAAAGCACAGACAGGATATTCCAACAGAATAATAAAGAATGGAATACAGAAAAATTTCACCAAGTATAGGGTAGCCCGCGTATACAGGTTATTCCAACAGAATAATAAAGATAGAATAATAGAAGTTCTCTTCATGAATACAAAAGAAATAATACCCCTTACCGTAAAAGAAACTTGATATCGGAGTAGTGAAGTAGCAGAATAATTTTTTTCTTTCTCTCTATTGTTTCTCTCTCTAGAGTTTCAGTGAATTCGTAAGAAATAATGAAGGAATGAGCTTCTATTTATAGAAGATTGGAATGAATAATAATCAATCCATGAATGGTCCAGATTTATTTACTTTAATCGGACGGTCCATATTTAAAGCAAAATCTTTAAATAAAATATAATATATTCTATTTATAATCTTATAAAACGAATAACTTTTAAAAAGATTTTACTATGTAAACAATATACAGGCACTATGCAAACACTATGCATAATAAAATGTAATATATTTTAATTATTGTCTAATAAAACAGATAACTTTATAAAAGTATTCTATTTTATATAAAAAGATTTTATTCTTAGCCTAATAAAACGAATAACTTTATAAAAGTATTCTGATTTATATAAAAAAAATTTCTGTTTTATTACGTTATTAATACAAATAAAACAAAACTTCATCATCATTATTATTATTCACACTATTAATCGACCAGGTCGTTCCCAGGAAAGAGGGGCTTTCCAATAAGGATTTCTCCCTATTGGCGCGTAATTAGGTGACCAAACCTCTCCTTGGCAGAAATTCTAGACATCGTTAATAATGTAAATAATAATATTAACAACTTCGTCATCTCAATTATTGATTTAATAACATATAAAATATCGACAATAATTGAATCAAACTGAGTGATTTCTCACATAAGCATTAATAATCAATATCGTGTGCTACTATGCAACCACGCGTATTACTATACTTTTACTACCGAGTAGTTCAACAGTATCAACGGTAAAACTTCCGCCTTTATTTTTATAAAAAATATTTTTGTCGTTTTCTCAATCCTTCAATAATTCTGTTGTGGGGTCCACCAATGATTGTGCCATAGTACGAATATTCTATGACCAATCGAATATTATATTAACAACTTGCGTACTTTGCAAAATTTATAAATATTACCCACAACTATAACATTATATCAAATTTATTCCATAATATTTAAAAATGATATTTATAGAAAATTTATTTTTATTCATAAAAGTTGGGGTCTTACAAATTCCATAGTCCTTTTATGATTTGTTTTACCGCGAGTGGTAAACAAATGCACTGAAGTAAGGTGGTTTGGTCGGACTCGCTGACCATTCGATGGTAGCCTTATTGGCATGAGTGTTCTCATGGGTTTGCTATACCCTGCGTGGTAAACAAATTCCATGGTCCTTATATACTTGTTTTACCCCGAGTAGTAAACAAGATCCCGATGGTGTAAGGAGGATCAGGCGAATTCACCTTATACGTGATTTGTCTCACACTTCGGTAACGATAAGTATGCATTACTTTATTTTGTTCAAGTGTTGAGTTCGGTTTATTATGTCCTGGTCTATGATATTCTTTAACTTAATTGATTATATGATCTGTTTACTTACATGGTTCACAATTTAAGTTAAGTTCAAAAGCATCTTATATAGTTTCAAAGTTGATTGATGCTGAATTATTGACAAGAAACGAACTATACAGAAGTCATGAGAAACGAAGTTGATATTTCATTAATATTAACTGTTCACATATAGTTAGAATTTTTACAGAAATTTCTACAACTAAAGGTAAAGGGGAGGTCATCTTCAGACTTCTTCCTTATCATCATCGCCGTCTAAAGAGTCTAGAAGAGATGGATCTACCTTGGTCGCGACAAGCTTTTTCTTACCTTTTACTTCGACAGATTTCATATCCTTTGGCATACATATGGACGATATCATCGTTCAGCTTGGCGGATTTTCTGTATGCTGCCTGGATTTCCTTACGAAGGTCTTCGGTCAGTGGCGGACCCAAATTCCTAAGGGCTCGAAGCTCTTTGAGCTCTTCTTCAAGCTTTTGACGATGTACCAGATGCTTGGATTCTTTAAGCATGGATCGACATTTATATCAATGATGACCCGACTTCAGAATGACGTTCTCCCTTCGGGCGGCATCCTCTTCGGCATCCTCTTCGACTTCTTTGTATTTGGGACGGAGGCACTCGAAGATAGCTGTTTGCCTGTAAATGACTATTATTAGTCAATCAGTTCGAATTGATGGGAAATGATGTAAATGGATAAGTCAAACTATACAATTTCTTTAGTCCGGTATTCCATTCCTTCGTCCATCAGGTCCATGATGGAGCTATTGCCTGAACCGATGATTATCGGTATCACGAACGCATATATTAGAGGTCGACATGTGAATTTCTCACTGGATTCTGGCAGAAGAGTGAGGGATCTCATCGATATGCGCTCTACTTGTTCTTCGGGCTCTTTGTCAGAAACCAAAATTTCAACCAGGGTGTCCGAAGGAAGATCGGCTTCTGTTGGAGGAGTTATTTGGATTTTTCTCTTTTTTGCACGAAGGACTATGGTCCGTTCATCAAGGGGCATATCGAGGAAGCACTCGTTGTAAGTTTGGGTGATGGGGTGTTTTGATTTTCAGCCAACTTGCTTTCTTTGGCGAGATTGGCTTGTCCCTTCAGTAGGAGTTGATTCTGTGGCTTGAGCTTCGGTAATTAAAGGCTCTTCAGTTGGTACTTCTGTAGAGGTCGACGAAGATGAACCCTTTGTGTTGCTATTTGATGTTCACCAAATGAGCCTCGGTAAGCTATAATTTGAACCTTTATTGATCTTATTATAATTCCTTTTGCCCTGGACCGATGCCATTTATACTCTTTCATTAAACATCTTGTTTAATAAAAGACTTGGGGCAATGTTGGGCCATGATATTTTAGATATTGGGCCAAAGGGCTTGGGTCGAGTTCCTTGGTTAATCTACCGGGTCATTTCAGTTGGGCCCGATCAGTTGGGTCCTCTTTGTTGGGTCGGGTCAGTAAGCTGACCCAGCAGATATTTAAATATCTACATCTTTGACCGGTGATGATGACAAAGATAATGGCTGACTGATATCTTACATCGCATTAATGAGGATTGGACAGTTGGCCGGCGGTGGACAAAGGGGATGGGATCAACAGGTAAGCTACCTGCAGTAGGGTAGTGTCAGGGGGGTCGGTTGCACGTAAAATCGGATTTTATAGTATATCAATAGCAAGGAAGTTGTAAGACCCCAACTTATTATTAATGAAATTTAATTTTCTCTATTTATTATTTTGAAATAGTAAGGGTTGATTTGATTAATGTGGATAGTTATGGGTAAAATACGTAAATTTTTCAAAATAAGCATGTGGTTATAAAATATTCATTGTTGTCGGGGAATATTCGTTTGGTCGTGGAATATTCATACTGTCGGGAAATATTCGTACGACGGCGCAGCCATGTGTGGGCCCCATAACAGGAAAGCGATTGGATGAAGAAAACGACAAATATAAGTTGTTTATAAATAACGACGTAGTTGTTACAGTTAACACTGTTGTAATACCCGGTAGTTAAAATATAGTAATACGCGGTATTGCACCAATTATTGATTCTTACGTAAGAAGACACTACTCAATAATTGTTACAGTAATTACTCTTCATTATTTTATTTTATTGATTAAATAATTGCTGCATTGATATTTTATATTGCTGTTGTTTCAATAATTGTCATTACATAATATTTTTTATTATCGAAGCAATAATTCATATTATCTGAATAATATTATTAGATAAATTATTGGCAATGTCTAGAAAGTTCTGTCTAAGGAGAGGTTTGGTCACCTAATTGCGCGCCAGTAAGGAGAAATTCTTATTGGAAAGCCCCCTCTTTCTTAGGAACTGCATGGTTGTCAATATTGTAATTCTGTAATATTATTTGTGAATAATTAATTATTAATTTATATAATGATGAAAATATTAATTTTATGTGGATATAGATGGAGAAAATTTTTAATGTGACAATTGTTAAAAATTAATATTTTATCTTTTTCTGATAAAATAATTTACTTAAATATATTATTTTAATAATATATTAACGGTGATATTTTTATAATGAATGTGGGATATATGAGTATATTAGGAGGAATAGTATTTTTGTGGCATTAAATGTTTAACACATATTTTGTGTATTGGTGGACACAATTATTGACCGAAATTTGATTATAGCATGTAAAATCGCTCGTTTGTGAATTTCGGTCAATTTCTATTTAGGATTTAGAAAAACTTTCTTCTGCAAAGTTGTAGAGAATTGAATTTCCTATAAAATCCCGCGAGATTCGAATTTTCTTATAAAAGGGCTATTTGTTATGAATTATTGAAGTTTTGGAGTTCCGAAATAATTGATTTTTGGAAGTTTAAATTATTTTAAATTAGAAAAACATTTTTTAAAAGTTTTGTGAGTTGGTGGGCTAAGGTAAATGTGCTGAAATGAGGATTCAAATGATGCGTATGATTATTTAATAAATATTAATATTTTTATTAAATTTTTAACTTTGGTGTTATAAGCATTTTTCTATAAATAGGGTGCTTAGGTTAGAATTGAAAATCACACCAGAAACTGAAGATTTCTCTCTCTATATTATCTAGCGTATTCTTGTGAGTATTTTGAGTATACTTTGAGTA
Source organism: Panax japonicus (assembly GCA_020205505.1). Taxonomy (NCBI): domain Eukaryota; kingdom Viridiplantae; phylum Streptophyta; class Magnoliopsida; order Apiales; family Araliaceae; genus Panax; species Panax japonicus. The sequence continues at coordinate 53,843,520 of CM035112.1, read as the reverse complement.
TTGTTATACGGTGCAAGTTCAAGTCATAGCCTATATCCGGTGTTTCAACTAGAAGTACTGTCTTTCGAGGTAAGGGATGTTATTTTCTTCTTAAATTATATTATTTCTTCTAATATCATTATGCCGAAGTATTGATTTTAACTTTTAATCAAATTTGGAACTTTTTGTGTCGGAGTTACTATTCACGTATACGGTATTATTCACGTATACGACACTAATCATGAATACGACACTATTCATCGAAAAATAAAAATTTTCCTTTTCGTCTAAAATATCTATTGTCGATACTAGCTTTGATTGTATCCATATTTTGATCATTCTTGAATTTTACACCACTATAATTATTTTTGAGGTATTTTTGGACATGGTTAAAACAAAGTACGAATCCTTAATCCTTAATCCTTAATCCTTGTCATTTTGTTTCAGTGGATTCGTTTCTTTAAAAATATTTTTCATCTTCCTCAGTCCTAAATGATAATATAATTGAATATCTTTGGCCTGTAGTGCAAAGATGAATGATTTCTGATGAATATCTTTGGCCCGTAGTATAAAGATGAACAGGTGTTTAGATGAACATGACCAACTGATGAATATCTTTGGCCTGTAGTGCAAAGATGAATATTTGATTCCAGATATATATTGATTGATGTTACATGGATAAAATAATGATGATGGACATTTAAATTCATAGATATTAGTAGATTTCATCCTCTACGTAACTCTTCTATGAATTAATATTTTCCGCTACGAATATTGATTTAAAACTTGTTGTCTATTGTATTCTATAAAATTTTTCCATGTTGAAGACTAACGATAATTTGTTGTATATTATCTTAGTCATAATATTCTTTACTGGACTAGTTGAGCTCACCCTTTTCCTTTTTTGTTCTATTTTTCTTCTCAGAAGGCGAGAATTTAGCGAGTACGAGTCGGGGTATGGAATGAAGGTTCTAGAGAGAGTTGTTTAGTAGTCCTCACCATTTTTGTAAAATAATGTATCAATAAATGTGATGAGAATTTATTTGAGTATATATATTGTCTAGAAGATAATATTTGTATTCAAACTCACAGTTTTACTGTTGTAATAATAAAGTTGTAGTTGTTTCTGTACCATGTATTGACAACTCAGAATGGGTGATGTATACCTATTTTGTGGGCGTCACAGAAGTCATACATGCAAAGGTAACTGATAATTTTATCCCTCTCAATACAATAAATATTTTATCCTCCATTGTTAATCCTTGTGATCGCTTGGGTGTGTTGATCGTGTTTATTGTGCAGGATCAGGACGTCTTACGTGATTGGGACGTGGTAGAAAATCTTGACGTTAACATAACTCAATCAAAAGTCATGTAGCATTTAGAGAATTGACCTTCGTCTTCGTGTATCTCGGACGACTTAACCTTTCTCGATTTATAGTCGCATCCAACTTAATTTTTGTAAAACCCTTTCAAATCCTCCGAGAAAAACTACGGTGTCAAAAAAATTTACCTTTGAAAATGATTTATTTATGTTTCCCAATAATTCCTTCCCAAATTTTTAAGAAGTCAACTAGAATAAATAAAATTAGAAAGATGGCGTAATACTTGCTCCACCACTCTCGGTCTCAACAACTATAAACATGATTCAAAATAAAATAATACTAATAAGATAATAATATGAAGACACTGGAGATGAGGACTAAATCACGTTTTTGTATGAAATATTTTTTTATAATAATAATATTTTAAAAAATTATAAAAATATATTTGTGTACATAAGAGGAATAATATGAAAGAAAGTATATTTAATTATACAAAACGATATTGTTTTAAAAATTACCTCACCTGCAATAGTGTAAAAAGACCCTCAACTCCTTTTTTGCCTAATAATATTGTCGATACAAAAAAAGTTGTATTCCAACGCTAATATCAGCTTTTCACATATACATTACAAATTACAAGATCATAACGCATATTAGCCGAATAACGACTTCTTGTCGAGTTACGGATTCGATTAATATGAAATTTATTTTTTTTTAAGTAGATCAATTGACTGATAAAATTTAGTACACATAAAATTTCACCAACATATTAATATTTTATTAGTCAATTAACTAACTTATTCTAAAATAAATTTTATATTAAACTCGAGAAAATATATAGTTGGCATAAAAAGCAACTACTACTGTATATTAAAGTAGCCGACATTAAAGAAAAAATCCTACGCCAAATCCTTTTCGCGTGGCAAACAAGCAAATCATAAGCTCATAGAACTTTACCATTCAAATGCAAAAGAAAATCAGTACAAATAATGCATGCAATGATCAGAATTGAAGTATACAACTTCTATTATATATATATATATATATATATATATATATTTAGAACGTGAATAATTACAGAAAATGACTCGATACCCAACTTCTTTTTCTACAAATTCTCTTCAGAAAGCCGCCCAATAAATTCTTAGGGCCAAAGACGGATATGAATTTGAAAATTCCCCTCCACTCATACTTGCAAGTTACATCACAAGAGGGTACGTAATTCTCAGAAACCCTAAACACAAACAACACCTAAGCTCTTCTTAATTATTTTGGTTTAACTCTCTACTTTACTTACAGACACATTACATACAGACTCAATTATACACATATTTACACTAATAGCAAAAGGATATTCACTCCACCCTCTCCCGAAAATGTCTCTCCTTGCTAATCAAGCTATTTTGCTTTGTTTGCATCTTAAATTTTCTATGTACTAAAAGTATTCATTCAAGGGTTTTAAGCCATTGTAGGGATGCTGCAGTTTCGCCTATCCCTGTCAAGGCAATCAAACCCCTCAATTCTCACATGCCGGTTTGTTACCAAAATTTGTCCGAGCACGTCCTCCTTTCCTCGCAGATGATGAAGGGGATGACGACATACCGGATGGAATAGGGATTGACCTAGGTGATATTGGGGTGACCTTCGCATCCCTAAATCGTGCGTCCTGAATTAGTGGGTTAGATACTCTGCTTGGCGGCGACCCACAAAAAAAAGGGGGTGACCAGGCAGCCTGAGTGCAAGTTTGTTCCACGGTATAACCACCCTGCAGAATTAATTTCAACCAAACTCAAATTATGATTGAATGAAATATATTACCGAAAGAAAGAACTTAATCCACTATATAAGAAACATAAAGCTATGAAAAATTATCATCTGAACTCGATGCATGTACCGAATACATTAATCAAATACTTGTGTTAATAAATATAAGAAGCGAGCCCAATCAGACTCATCATACATAAAACTTTAAAGTTTTATCAAAACATTAATTTAAAGTCAATATATTTAATTAAATGAAATCATTCACTCATTATGAGTTTTACAAAATTAAACTCGGTACACAAGTTACATCGCATCATACGAAAGTAAACTCAATTTGTGATGCATGATGAAATACGAGTAAAAATTTACTGCACAAACATTTCAAACCGTTCAACTACTATTGCTCATGGGTTAAGATCTTATTTATTCTGGCTAGCACAGATTTAACAATAAAAATATGCATAAATCGAGAAAATTCTAAACAATTATGAGTTTTACACAATTAAACTCGGTACATGAGTTCCATCCTGCACAAACATTTCAAACCGTTCAACTACTATTGCTCATGGGTTAAGATCCTGTTTATTCTGGCTAGCACAGATTAACAATAAAAATATGCATAAATCGAGAAAATTCTAAACAATGATACTAAATTACAACGGACTATTTTCCACAGAGAAAAGGAGAGGGGAAAACACATACCTTTGATATGATGATGTCCAAGAGCTCAGTTCCTGCTTTAGAATCACATAGCTCCGACTGATGGCTGTTAATAGAATAACAGACCTTGAGTTAAACAATATACGATTCTTTAAATAAAGCAACAAAGCAGTTGAAATAGGTGTAGAAATGACCAAAACTTGCCTCATCTGCCATCTTAGAGGTTTAATGGGCTCGTTAATTGAAGTGTTGATGATGCTGAGACGCCTGGGTTTTGGACAAACCACAGTGTCTCTCTTATCAGAGATAGAAACAGAAACAGTGACTGCACAGTTTTTCATATTCTTACCTTAACCAAATAGAACGACACCTGTTTAAATTTCGAACACCAAAAAAGAATATAAGACATGAGTTTCAAGACAATAATATAAGTTCCTAGATAAACAAGGACATAACTTGAACTAAAAAACTATATTAATTTCACTCTTGTTTTCTTGTGCCAGATCTGAAATCGTGGACTCCGATCTGGTCACGATCTGGTCAAAGTAAGCATAAAAATTAAGGCTTGAACTTGTCGGCTGGGTTTATGGGGTTTATTAACTTATTAGTTGAAACAAATGGTAATTGTTAGATTGTGAATATGTGACCAGACAAACACAGCTCATCGTGTAGAATAACTCATAATATAAATAAGATTAGGACAAAATTGTGCAGATCGGTTGTAAAAAGCTATGCTTTTTGTCAGCTGGATATGCTGGATACATACAGATCATATAACATCTGACCATATAACAAAATTTCTTGTATGTTTCGCTTAAAAAAGGGTCGCTTTATTTCACTTGATAAAATAATGAAATCACTTGGAAAGATGTGAAAGGCACAAATTTATATAGTAAAGCAAAGTGTTTTTGGAGCTGTTACAACTTGAGGTTTGGCCTGAAAAACACAATTCTGTGTGTGGAAGATAACGATCAAAGAAATGGATTTTAGCATGAAAATTTCAAAAGAAATAAAATAAAACAATTGTGTTACTTGTCAGATCTGAAACTGTATCATATATCAATTCATCCAAGAACAAGTTAATAAGGGGGAAAACATTAATTGCTAGGTAACTTCAACGGCACAGAAACGGGAATAATATACTACTATACAAGCAAGAGACAGGGAAAGTTATTGAAAAAACGTAGCTCAATCGTCAGGAAGAGAATACCATAGGCTTAAATCATATTCTTAAATATATATATATATATATATATATCAACTGGAGCTTAAAGAAGCAACAAAACATCGATTTTTTTCAAAGTAAAGTAAGATCTCAACGGGGGAGAGAGAAATTTACCAGAGCGAGCTGTACAGCAATGTATGGTTCCTCCGGAAGGAGGATTTCAAATGGGACAGCAGAAAAATAAAGAGAAAAAATGGGTCAGAGATAGACAAGAAAAAAAGAAGGAACCAAAAGAGGTTCAAACAGATTTATAGGGGAGAGAGAAAGGAATCAGAATCAGAAAAAGAAAAAGAAAAAGAAATAGAGAGCGAAAACACAGCTGTTGAGGGACGAATAAGTGGAGAGGAGACAGAAAACTAAAAAAGTACGTGAGGGTAGCAAAAACCGCAAGGCTAAAAAATATTGATATTTTTATATATATTTTTAATATTATTATATAATTATTTTTTTATAATAAAAAAAATGAATCACATTTTTATATGAGAAAAATATGTGTAAAAATAGTGGTGTTAAAAAACATTACTGGCGTTGCGTCTCGCGATAAATCTTATCGGTTTTCGCACCCACTCCGAACCGAACGAGTAGCAAAACTAGCAGGTCTAATTTCAGTTGGTCGGGTATATAAAAAAACGTAGACGCTGTAGTATGTAGACACGTCACGTCATATTTGAGGTGCTTGTTGGTTTCCAACACCGCCTTCTTGGGGTTGAGGTTGGCACGAACTTTACGATGCGTTCTGGAAGGTAGAACCAGTCGTTACTTACTACTCTGCTACTACTTCTAGACTAGTCTAGTCCCTCCCAATAAAAATCTAAATATATATATTGTTTTTATTAATTTGAGGTTTTTATAAAATTAATTTAATTTACATATTTTAAACTTTATAATTATAAAAATATTTTTTAAAAAAATTCTTATAAAATTTATTATTTTAAAATTTAAATGACTCACTTTGAATGTAATACTCTAAGCCCAAGGTAGTAGTAGTTTTCTCCAAGATATTTTAATAAGTAAAAATATCGTTCATGAAAGAGGATTCAGTTATAATAAACTTAATTTCATGGTAAGTAGGTCAATTGATCGATACAGTGCTGACATGTAAAGACAAATATCATCTCTTGTCTGCGTTTCGACACTGTATTGATCAATTAACGAAAATTAACTTCATATTAACCACTTTCATGAAAGGGCAAGGGCAGCGCAGGGCTAATAGCAGTAACTCATTCACCAACCGGGGTGGAGTTTGTTAGAGCATTGAAAATAGTTTTTTTAATTAACTCTCTTTTTCAATTTTAAAGAATACATCAACAAATCATTATCCAACAATTTTCATTATCCTTATTTGACTCTCTATTTTAATCCCTATATAGGATTTTACTCCCCAGTGTGATGGAGTCAAAAGACCGTTCTCTATATATAGAAAATGACATTTTATACTCTCCTTTAAGTGAACAACTCATTAATCATACACATCTTGACATTTTTAACAATTTCATTTTTAAATTATAAACTTAATATTGACTTATTTTTTTTAAATTAATTTCAAACGTATTTAAATTAAAATTGATATAAATTTATTTAAATTTTTTAAATTAATATTGATCTTATGTACATTTGCAACTACAATCCATTCAATACATACTCCATAAATTACTTAAATTTTAAAATAAAATAAAAATTATTTTACAGTGGAATATAATTGATAAATTATACTCTCTCTTTTATAAATTATAAGATTATTATTAATTTGATATTTTGACTGTTGGAACTTTTAACTTTTAAATTTCATTATTTAAGGAATTAATATAAGAAACATGTTGGGTAAATAGTGAAAAAAATTGAATCTCTATTTTACAGAATGATTAATAACAATGCGAATAAGGATAAAATAAGAAAACTGTTGTGATTGATCTTAGTCCCAAACAAAATCATAAGACTGGTGTGGTGGGTTGGGTTAGTATGAAGTTTCATATCCAATACTATCGGTCAATTAACTAGATATTGCGGTGATACGTGAATATTTGACAAATTAATGGGTTAGATTCATTTGAGTTGGGTTAGTATGTTTTGCCTTTTAAAAAAATAAAATATTAAGCACTCATAAAACACTATCATTAATTTTCTTTATAAGTTAATATTAGTTAATTATTACGATTGTATATTTTAGTACAATTATATTATAGAATTGCTACAGCTTAATATAGCTTATTTATATTTTAATATTTTAATTTGTAGATAATTATGATATAATAGTAGAATAAATTATTTCTATACGATTATATCATTGTTAAGTATATAATCAATATTAATTATATATTTAACAATAATTCGTAAGTGTTTTAATTTAGGCTCATGAAAATTAATATTAGTAAAATACTTCTATAAAAAATAAATTTGTTATAAAATAATAAGTTATTCTAACATTTTTCGAGATCATAACTAGTGTTTTGATTTTAGTTAAATATAAGTTTAAAAAGTATTTAGTAATAGTTAATTAATAAAGTAAAATCATGAGGTTTTAAAAAGTATTTTATTATTAATTAAATTTTAATCCAATACCAAAAATTAAAGATCAAAAAACTTAATTTTATCTTATAGTACATATGTATTAATGTATATAGAATATAGAATTATAGATGTGGATAGATGACTGCATAAAACTACCAATTTTAAAAGGGTTCTTTACAGAAATATATAACAATTAGAAACTAATTACACCATTAGTGCATCAACAAAATAATTATAAAAAGAGTGTAATTAGGACTCATATTACAAAAATAGTACAATTCACATTAATAAGGAAACCTAAAATCAAAGAGAAATAACTGTTATAATTGATAATTCAAATTAAAATATTTGGGATCTAACAACAAAAACAAATTCAAATTCTGATTTAGGAACATTAGGAACTTTATAACTCTCTGGCGTTATCTCCGTCAACCACAATCCAGGAACAAGTGCCTATAAAATTTTTGTTTCAAAATCATGTAATAACTAATCAAATATACAATCATATTAATTACAACTATATATAGCAAGATATCAATGTATATACATATACAGACATTAAAATATCTATACATGTAAATTGGCTCTGTTTTAATTTTTACTTTTTTAGGTTCTCTCTTCCCGCCGGCTTCTCTTCCGCTACTCCGCTGCTACACCGCCGCGAATCTCCGTTGTCCAAAACGCCAAAAAGAAGATTCGCTCTACAAAAAGTTTAAAAATAGATAATGTAACATTTACTGTTCTGAATTTTTTTTATGACTATTTTGTTACTCATAAATACTAAAATGGTTACCTTTGTATGAATGGTTAGCTACCAACTGCATCACATTCAAACGAAATTGGTAACTTAATAAAACTGAATTGGTTACCTTGGTCTGAAGGTTTGGCTACTAATTGCATTATGAAAAAACTGCAGGTGTGTATGTGAATTGGTTACCTTGGTACGAAGGTTTTGTTACCTTGGTATGAAGGTTTGGTTATCAACTGTACTAAGAAAAAATTAAAAGTGTGGAGGTTGATTGGTTACTTTGATATGACAATTTGGTTACCTTAGTATGAAGGTTTGGTTACCAACATCTAGTAACAAATGTACTACTACTCTGTTAGCATCAACAGCCTGGTAGAAAAACTGAATTTTATATTAATTCACAATGAAAAATTGGCAATGAATTCTGGTCGTCTTGACTAGTACTAGTACTAGTACTGGTACACAAATCACTGGTGACTCTAGGAGAAAACACTCCATTACATACTTTGTCTCTGTGGTGCTTCTGCATCACGTCGTCTTTGTTGCAGGAGAACATCCTCATCATCCACTTCTGAACTGCCAGATGGTTTTGGACCAGCAGAAACTAAGGATTTTAAACCAAGCAGTTTGAAATATAGGAGATCCTCTGTTAGAATTTCCCACGGACTCTGAAGAAGCATCTGAGCCGAATTAACACCCAAAAGAAATCGATATGCCACTTTGCTCGCAGATACAATCTCAGTTTTCGCTTACCTCAACTATTTTAACAAAATAGCAAAAATATTCATAAATATAAAAAAGAAATAAGAGAAAACATAGACATCAGACGAACATGCCATCTCTCTCAATATTCCTCTCTCCACCCTTGAAAGAATACGTTGAATGAAGAAAAAGGGGATGACTAACTAATGCAGTTGTTCTAGATGATGAGAGAGAGAAGAACTTAAATTAAAAAAAATCCTAATTGCATACTGATTTCTTAAATTAAGGAATCCTAATTGTACTAATATTGTAAATAAATATGAAATTATATTAATTGTGTAAATATTTTATGAGTACACTATTATTGTAATTTTTGTCAAAAATGTAATTCCTCCATTTTAAAATGGACACTTAAAAATAGTTAAAATGAGAAATGTGAAAATAAGATGCGGGTCCATGTATCCCTTTAGTGGGCCTATTCTATTCAGACATGAAATTAAATTTTTGGGTCCTTTACATAAGTATACAACAAATAAAAAGTAATTACAAGAAAAGTGCATCAACTAAATAATTACAAAAAGAGTGTAATTAGGATTCATATTACAAAAAACTAGTACAATTCACATTAATAAAGAAACCTAAAATCAAGGAAAATAACTGCCATAATTTTAAATTCAAATTCAAACATTTGGGATCTAACAACAAAAATAAAATCAAAAAAATAACAGTTGACATTGGACATCCATTATCATTTTCTCTCTCTTCCTCCTCTAGTAACTTCTCTGCTCCGACCTTATTTATCTACACCAATAAAAAATAAAACACTGCATAGGGAATAGAGAGATAAGAGACTGATGTAAAATATAATATTGATAACCAAAAATTTATACCAAGGTAACCAAACCTTTATATCAAGGTAACCAAATATACCTTCACAGATGCAGTACGAATTTATTTCCATGGTCTAAAAGTTTGGCAACCAAAGAGAGATAGTAGAGTGATGTGTAATGTAATATTGATAATCAAACCTTCGTACCAAGGTACCCAAACATTTATATCAAGGTAACCAAACCTTTATACAAAGTTAACCTTTTTTTTATGAATATTTGGATACCCACAAAAACTAAAATGGTTACCTTTGTATCAAGGTTTGGCTACCAACTGCACCACAATCAAAATAATTTTATTTTTTAAAAGCATGGCAATATCTTTATACTAACACTAACCGGCGACGACCAGCATCGCCTCAACCCCACCCTCATCGCCTCCATCCCCTCGGCTCTCTCCCAAGCCAAGTCTCAGTCCACCGGCGGCTCGGTTCTAATCACCCTAGCCCAATGCAAGTTTTTCTCCCCATGCCGACGATCACCGCAGTTACCAACCCTTCATACCAATGTAACCAAACCTTCATAATAAGGTAACCAAACCTTCATAACAAGGAAACCTTCATATTAAGGTTCGGTTACCTTGTTATGAAGGTTTGGTTACCTTGGTATGCCTATTTGGTTACCAACATATTAAGGTTTGATTACCGGTATAGTTGGAGAACGGATCGGTGGTGGAGGGGAAGCAACGGGTGGCGGAGGGGCCTCCATCTCGGCCAGTGGCGGGATCTCCATCGACGGCCATCTTGGATCAATCTGGGGGAGTAGGAGAAAGGGGGCGGAAGGAGGCGGAGGGGAGGGGAGGGGAGGGGAGGGGAGGGAAGGGGAGGGGGTGGGTTGGGGTGGAGAAAGGGGGGCGGGAGGAGGGGGATGGCGGTGGGAGGCAGATGGAGGTGGTGGAGCGTGGGCAAGGGAGGAGAAGGGAGGCGGAGAAAGGGGAGGGGAGGGGAGGGGAGGGGGTGGGGTGGAAAAAGGGGGGAGGGAGGAGGGGGATGGCGGTGGGAGGCAGATGGAGGTGGTGGGGCGTGGGCGGAGGAGGAGGAGGAGAAGAGAGGCAGAGGAAGGGAAAGGAGAGGAAGAAGACTGCGAATGGAGGTTGATGAGAGAGAGATAAAATTTAAATCCCTACAAACATGGCCATTATCAATAACTGATTAAATCAGTTAACTAAATAAAAGGGATAAGATTGCACTCTTTTTTGTAATTAAAATTGCATATGCATTCTTTTTATAATTATTTAGTTTGTACACTTTTTATGTAATTATTTTTTAAAATGTAATAGAAAATGTAATTGTTCCTAAATTTTTCATGTGGGACGTATGTCCCAAAAGAACATGTTGTGTTTCCCCTTATTACTATTAGCTATTACGAAAGGTTACATTACAACAACCACTATGAAGGTGGATGGGCCACATGGCCCACATGGTCCAGTGCCTCCGGCACTAACTATGGACGGTGGGATTTATCCCAAATTTTAGACGATCCAAATGAATTATTAGATTGAGCGGAAAAATTCAAAATTATTTGTATTTTATTATATAGATATATATGAGAAACCTTTCTACTTAGTACCGAATGATTTTAAGACGGATGTTTCAACGGAAACACTCATTTATATTATATTATAAAAATTTACACTCACTTAATTCCTAATCAAGGGTTTCATTTCCGGCATATAGCCAAAAAGAAAAGGAAAGTTCCAAACTCATTTTAAGTTTAACCTTATGACTCAATTATCAAAGAGTCTGTTGTGAGTATGTGAACTATTATGTCTCGCGTTTGACTCTCACATTGTTCAAGCTTATATTTTTCTTATTGTACGACTTTATAAAGTCATATCCCTCCATGGTTGAGGTGTTCAAAATAAGAGAATAAAATTATATGCGGATGACCCGTAAAATTAGAGTTTTATACCCTCCAATAATATGTCACGTGGTGTAGTGAATTCACGAGAAATAAAGAGATTTTTAAATCTATTATAATTAGTAAAACAATTTTAACACGATGAATAGTGAATAAAAAATCTGCCAATGCAATTAAAATTACTTAATTTTCTCTTAAATTCCCTACGTTACATGTTATTATTGAAGGATGTAACACTCTAATTTTACAGGTCATCATTATATAATTTATTCTCTCAAAATAAACCTTAATACTCAATTTAATAACAATATTCTTAATTAGATATGTTTAATCATTTTCACATAAATTAGAAATTTACTATATATATTTAAAAGTAAAAATAAATTCACAGGGGAAATGAAATTTTAAGAATAACATAAATCAAACTTAAATGAAACACTTCACATAAAGTAGTAAAGTAGTACTCCCTCCGTCCCAAATTAATTGCTCAGTTTTGACTTTTTAAAGTCAAATTGACCATTTTTAAAACTAATTTTTTTACTATTTTTGCTAAAATATAGGTGAAAAGATTATAACCAAAAGAAAGTATATACAATTTATTACTAATCCTAATTTTTATAATTTTAGAAATATATTTATATATGCTTAATTATTAATTCTAAAAATAGTCAATTTGACTTAAAAAAGTCAAAACTGAGCAGTTAATTTGGGACGGAGGGAGTAGTATTTATTTTTTGTAATTACATTACATTGATTAAGAGGCAGGTGAGTTGGTCAAAGTTTGAGCTTTTACAATAATTAAGCACAAGTCAAAAGGGCCAAAGGCAGCTTCGATGGAACTCGAGTAGCAGAATACATGCGTAGGCAGTCAATCACTCCTCAATGCACGCAACGCAAGAATCATCAACAACAACTTGGTGTGTGCCTTATCAAAATATTAAGTTAAGCCTTTCTCCATCACTTAACCAAATGACGCCATTCAACTTAATAGGAATAAACAACATCACTCAATTGGAATCCAGGTAAGAGTCCAACACAAGAAATTATATTCTGGCTTAAAAATGAGGTTGCCGAAATGTCAAAGATTTGGTGCTTTACATATCTTTCTAAAATGAAAAGATGAATTGAATTGTGCGGCTCAAGCAGATGCGGGTTAGGACCACTCAGGTGCAGCTCTTTTCTTGGCAAAGTATTCTTCCGCACGCGCAAGGTTCTTAACAACTGATGGCTTCACCCACTTCTTTCGGCCAGGTAATGTGGTCAATGAACAACCAGCAGCCTCCAGCTTCTCCTTTGCTGCTGCTGAAAAGGCACGAGCCTTAAAATTCAGCTTCACACTTAGGTCCCCATCACCTAGAATCTGAAACCATGGAATTTATATATATAGAGATCCCAAAAAAAAGAAGCAAATATATACATCAACATCTTTGATCAATTTTAGATTCCAACGAAGTAATATCATGCCTATCACACGTTCTATTAGTATCGTCTTTGAGCTGGTACAGCTAATTAGTGGACAAGGACATTAAACCTTAAAAAAAAAAATTCCTGCATGTTTTACCACCACACTTCATATTCTAACTTTTTGTTTGTCCTTTTCCCCATAAGGGAAAGAAAACACGTACTAGTAACATAATTTGCGTAAGAAAAGAGGAACAACGATAGAACACGAGGGTGCACATGCATGTACATGTATAGCTTTGATGCTTCCTTGGTTTTTGAGGTGGAGAGGTCCAATCAACTGTTTTTAAGTTCTTATAAACCATAAAGGAAATTAAAAATTGATGACGACTGTTAGTCCAACAAGAGCTAACCAGAGTGGGAATATGAGAATGAATGATTCTTTCTACTGAAAAAACAAAACTAATGACTTATAACCTAAGTCATAATTCCTTCAAAATTGTGCTAATAAAAGACAACACAACTTATTCTCTGCAAAAACAAGGACAGGATTTAAGTAGTTATGAAAAATCACTTGTATCAAACAATGTTACAAAACCATTTCTAAGTTGCTGAACCGGCCAAATTCTGCTGCTAGTTCAACTGTCCAACTCACTACAAGTACCTTTGACAACACTGTCAAAGACTACAGAGAAACTGTAAAAAGATTTTGGAATATTTCAGATAACCAGGTGTTTCATTTGTTTTTATTAGACTAAAGTAACTGTAAATCAATTCAAGGCTATTTATAGAAAACTATGCAAATCAATATATGCTTAAAGAAATGAGTTCTTCCAACCAAAGGATCTAGAGGAGGTTCTCAATATTTTGAATTATGCAACTTCCAGCATCACAAAATCTACTATCCTATTATTCTTATGTTGATACAAGTATAATGTAGAACTTAGACCAAACTTGTGCAGTAAAAGTATACACTAGTCTAGCATCATACGACAGCATGAGAAAGACTATCATCACAGAAAAGGGATCCAAGTTTGAATTTAAACAATAGCAGAACATGATTCAAGATTAACTCATTGTGTCAAATACTTAACCCTGAATGGAAAGAACATTACATCATATTGACATTACGTTTACTTATTTTGTTAAATAAACACTTAACAAGCTTAAATTATAAGAACTACATTCAATAAACAAGGATACCAGACCCGTGGTTCCACAATGTATTTAGTTTCAAACCTTGAGGGTCATTTTAGACATACAGCAAAGACACATAAATATGTGTTCATATAAAAGGGTAACAAGCTCTATATAAAGAAAGCAGTCATACTCATATTAACACTTCAACTCTCGTTCTTAACGTGTATAGATATGCATTAATAGGAAGTATTAATTCCAGTTCAGTTGTGGGGATGTATGTTACAGACGGAAGAAAAACTTGACCTTTTGGGTGTCATTTAAACAGAAAGAGAAAAGCCAAGGCATGTTCAGGTAAAAGTCATTACCTTTAGAGCTAGTTTCCTTTCTCTTCCAGATGGGTTGATCAAGCCCTTATTCTTCAGCGACTCCAGCGACACCTCTTCTGCCCTCTTGAAATCCTGCGGCATCTATATCTTTCAAGTTCACTGGTACATATTTTGGTAATCCAGCATACATACCTTGGTTCAACAAGAAACAAACTTGCATTAGAAAACAAAAAATGAATACGACACGCAGCTTGGAGTTTATGGTTTTTAGTCATTCCAAGAACACTGACAAGGTCATAACTTCCAAATATAATGCCAAACGAATGAGAACCTCCTTCAGAAGAGAACTACAAGTTACACTATAATTTAAAATCATATGGATGAGTTACCAAATGGACTAAGAAAAAAGACATTTTCAAACAAGGAAATTCAGCTCCTCTAGAGTAATTGGATAAATAAAGGTTTAGGATAGAGGAACAACATATTAAGATAGAAAACTTTCCAAATGAACCTGTAAGTAACTGAGAAAACAAAACTAGAATTCCTCAAATTATACAGTAGCAATGTTGTGGAGATGTATAACACTTAAGGAAAAGGCACTCACACAACCCAACTTGGACCTGAGATATGCAGAACTCAAAAGTTCTAAAAAAAGGAGGTATTTGGACAGTGTGGCTTCCTGAATTTTACGCTAACAAAGTTGTATAACTGAACAAGTTTTTTTTTCCTCCCAAAAAAGGTCTCTTATGTTAGAGGGTGAATTATATGGCGTACAAAAAGATTTTGTCCTCAGATAGTACTTGCACAATGTTATAAACAATCAAACATAATTGCTGTGTTCTTTTTGTTTAACAGGGAACATGTTGTAGATTGAAGTGTGAAGATTTTAGTAAATGGCAAACACAAACCAACATGAGAATATTGCATTCATACACAAAGAAGATAAAGGTCTACATGGTTCTATGTTTTGGCCTACACTCACAAGGGAAGGTGTTATATATTGTAGCTTTATCAAGAAAAGTAAATGGCAAGCTCAAACCAACAAAAGAAGAAATCACTCACACACAAAGAAGATAAGGATTTATGCGTTTCTACTATTTGGGAGAAAACTTTCAAACACGAGATGAGAAGATTTCAATTATATACATTGAAGAGGATAAGGATTACGTGGTTCTACTTTTTAGCCTTCCTTCATAGGGGAAGGTGTTATTGATTGAATCCTTATAAAGAAAATGGCAAGCACACACTAAGCAGAGATGAAAATTAGTGAAACAGAGTGCCAAGCAAGCAGCATCATGCTCATTCATGGTGCTTTTGGTGAAGAAAAGAACTTAAACAACACAGCGACCCATGAGAATCCATGAACATTAATAAAATAGAACTAGAGGATCCTATTAAGCAAAGAAAGCAGAAGGCACATTAATATCCACAACAATCCAATTACTCTTATTAATAAAATAACTTGAAGTATTGAAGAATCATCCCACATAAAGAACAAAACTTTAATCCACTTATATGTTACAATTCTGAAAATATAATCCTAATTATGATAGAATAGGAAATATGGTAATTGAGATTACCTCCAGCAATACCCCTTAATTTGGGAAGCCGACGATAAAGCGGCATCTGGCCCCTTCGAATCCCTTGCTAACCCCAGGACCATACCTCGATTTTTGACCTCTCATCCCAAATCCACAACTTCCCCCTTGTCCAGCAGCATGACCTCTGCCCTTTCTCTTGGCTTTATTTCTGGACCCGGGTTGGGGACCCAGATTGTCAAGCCTAAACCGGACATTGGAAATTGAAGAAGCAGGAATTGGTGATGAAGAAGCAGCAGCTTGGTTGAGTATAATTAGTGGTGTTGTTCTGTTTTTGTGATTGTTGTGTAGTTTTAAGAGAGAAACTGAGATGGGTTTGCCTCGAGATTAGTCGCATTTCCCTGATTGATTAATCGGTACCAACATAAGTATGACAGCAATCATGTTATAAAAATATAAAGGGTTGGTTGACTCATAAACATATATATATATATATATATATATATATATATATATATATATATATGAAAAATATATGTACACAGCTGTGTATTACACAGTAAGCTATGACGACGGTTTTTGGGCTATAGCGACGGTTTCATCCGTCGTCATAGCTATTCTGGGCTATGGCGACAGTTTACCGTCGTTATAGCCCAAAAAATCTGTCGCCATAGGTCTACTGTGTAATACACAACTGTTTATATACATATAGCCCTATATATATATACTAGCTGGGTCCCGTGCCTTCGGCACTGTATGGACAATATGATTTATCTAAAATTTTGAATGACCAAAATAATTTATTGAGTGAGCGAAAAATTTAAAGTCATTTGTATTTTATTAAATTATTATTAGATTATTAGATAGATGTATTTTATTAGATAGATGTATGAACGGTTGGATTTATCTCAAACTTTGGACGGCCAGATGATTTATTGAGTGAGCGGGAAATTCAAAATCATTTGTATTTTATTAGATATATATATATATATATATATATATATATATATATATATATATATATATATATATACGGGAAGGATCAAGAACATAATTCTTAAATAGCATAACGCCTTAAATAACATAATTTTATCAAAACGACGTAGTTTTAGAGGGACGCGGTGACATTTTTGTAAATACCATGCCACCGCGTATTTACAAAAATGCCACCGCGTCCCTTCAAAACTACGTCATTTTGATAAAATTATGCTATTTAAGGCGTTATGCTATTTAAGGATTATGCTCTTGATCCTTACCGTATATATATATATATTATATATATATATAATATAAAACAGAGCAGAGAGAGAAAATACATAAGTGTCCTATCATATTCACGTCATCAGCTCTCTCTCATTTCCTCTTATTCAAATTTCAAACGCTCATTCTCTCTCTGTTCTTGCCCACACAGAGCTTATCTCTCATACTCAGCCCTATCAACTCCACTAAATCTCTTATCTCTCATACACATCCAAAATTTCAGCCCCAAATCTCTCATACCCATCCCTAAATATCATACCCAGCCCCTAATTTACGATCTAAAGCATAGAGAAACTACTTAGAATCAAATTGGGTTCACAAGGCTGGAAGTATCAGCTCAAGGACTCGAGAGCGGCGTCACTTTCCTCGACACCTCCGATGTGTCCGGCGTCACTTTCCTTCGGCGTCAATAATTAATTCTGACGGCATTGAGCGTAGGCGTAGGGGTAGGGCTTGGATTGGATTCAGGACAAACTATTAGCAAATGGACCACTGGTGGTGGTTCTAATACTTCGGCCACCACTGGAGCTACCGCCGACCAGATTGAGCATGAGTTACTCCGCCTCCTCCAAAATGGTAAAGAAAGAAAAGTCTATTTTGATTCAGTTCATCTTTGCAAGTTTTTTTTTAATGTATGTTTCTGTTCATAATGATTCATTATGGAAACTTATGTTATATATATATATATATATTGTGAATTATTGTATGATGATACATAAGCATGACTTTTTGGTGACTTTAGCACATATAGTATGTACTGTGCAAATTATTGGGCACTTTTTTTTTAAAAAAAATTATTACTACAAATGCATATAATTTATGTGGCGGAGTCACTATCTAGCTGTCCATTTTTTTAACTATGATAATTTGCTAAATTGACGATGAATCTATAACTACCATATAGAGATCAATACGCATTCAGAGATCAATCTTTGTCTCTTCGTCGTAGTTGATTTGTTCCCGTTAAGTAACTAAACAAACCAATGCCAGGAATTAGTATGATTTGTAGCTTTTTTTCCCACTAAATTAGCATGCATTAATTTATGCCTGAATATCGCCAATAAAAATTCATAGCTTTGATTATGCCACTAATCAAGAATGAAGCATTGATCCTTCGCCATGTCCTATACTTCTCTACATGCAGAGGTATGCCATTTCTATGGGATGCTTACAGTTATAGAGATTCTATTTGTCCCCTTTTTAATTTTTTAGAAACCATATTCAGATTGTAACAAGCAACAAAAGTGCCTTTTTGACCGAATGAGGCTTTTCATACCAGAGCTAATTCAGCTTCTATACCCAAAGCCCATGAGTTATTATGCCAAACGAGATGCCATTTAATTGGTATTTGTCTAACTATTTGAAACAAATGAAGCCAATGAATACATAACCAGTGGAAAAGTTTATTCATGTGTCAGACCTCTGAATTAGCCTTCTATTTTGACATGGCTAATGGTGGTAAGCTATTGGATCAGTTGGAATAGTACACACGGTCCAGTGAAAATTTAGCATTTACTAAGACTTGTGCAAGAAAAAAAATTAAGATTTGAGTTCTTACTTCACGAAAATGGTTTGGTATAGTTCCTCTTAGTTTGTTAAAGCTAAGATCTCTACACAAGAAAAGAAAGATAAATATTATGGATTGTAAATGAAATCTTTTCATAGCAATATCATAATTAGAGCATAACATTTTGAAGTTTGCAAAATTAAAAATGTGATGTAACTTCAGTTGTAGCACAAAGCACCTAAATTAGACACAAATTTGCATGACCTTGTGCTAAATTTGAGAGGCGCAAGGGTATTCTTAGGGCTTAGGGGCGAGGGGCGAAACGCGAGCCTCATCGAAACATATTTTAGGCGGGAGAGTGTTATGTGTCAGTTTGCTAAAAATGTGGGATGCAAAGTGTCACATTTTTAAATTTAGGATGGACTTGCTACGTACTGACAATTCTATCAAAATATTTGTGGATTGACTTGCTACGTACTGACAATTTTATGACATGATAAGGGGATAGAAAATGAAAATCAATGTACTCCTGTTTGTATATAGTATAACTGGAAGGTAAGGTAAGTGGGATATGAATGGCATTCGTTGGTAAAGGGACTTCCTGCTGGCATTTCTACTGCTAACTTGCACTTGGTTTTTTCTTTACCAGCAGGTAGTTTTCTTTGCTCATCAGTTCATGCGACATTCAACTATCTCCACAAATACATTTAGTTTAGAATATGATCTCTTACCTTGTTTGAGGGATATTGTATCCAATATTTCTAGATTCAAAAATCTAAAACTTTACTTGGATATGAGGTCTAACATTAATAGCCTCTGCATATGAGGTCTAGCATTAATAACTTCTTCCTTATTTTTTTAAATTTTAGCTTGACTTAAGTTTTGTTTGTGTTAACTTCCAAGTGCAAAAGGCTATTAAATATATAGAGCATTAAAGGTAGCTGTAAATTTCAATATCCTTAATCCTAAGTTATTTGGTTGAACTTTACTTGTATGAAGTAGTACTAATGTTGAAGCAAACAACGACCTTATATTACTTTACTTTTTTTCAATTTGGAGATTTAAAAGTTTGTCTCTTACTTGTGATTTGGTTCTTCACAAATTCAGTCAATGAACTTTGAGGGCAACATTATTATACTAGTGTAAAAATGAGGAATAATAGACATTCTGACTTTTAATAGTCGATGCTTCTAAGATGAAATATACAAATGCACGATTTAAAATGAAATTTGCTTTAACAATTGAGAACCATACTAGATATTTCTATGAATCGGGGAATATTCTCACCCAATTGGAAATAATTCATATCAAAAGTATATCATATATGTCAACAAAAGCATAATTGATATATATATATAATTTCATTTTATTATGTTTGGTGACAACTGACATATGTTTTATGACTTAATTATGTGCTGCTTTTTTGATTATAGACGATGAGATGACGAGGATCATATGAACAATGATTAAAGAGAAGGTTTGAACTTCCATTTATTATTTTTTTAAATTGCATAATTGTTACTTACTTTTGATTTCCTGCATAGGTGTTTTGTTTACAAGTAATTATTGTACATATGCTTTTTGTGTGATGAGTTGATATTTTTGGTTATTGACTATTTATTCGATTGTTTTAGCCTTTTAGGTAACCTGAAAATTCTTGGGCTAATTGCATCCTATGCGTATAGCTTGTGTAACTGCATGTAGTTATTATATTGCTTTCTGTAATTCGTGCTGCTTTTTGCTTTCTGGCCATCTTTTCCCATCTATCCTTATCCTTTACTGGAGACTGAAGAGGAAACCACGAGATGCTTATGGACATTGAAACCTGTTAGTGGGTGGTAACTATGTAAAGTTTATCCAGTGAAGTTAATTATCCTCATGAACTGTCATCCAACCCAATTGTTTAGGTTTTGTCGGTAATGCTTTGATTTCTTTCCCTTTATTTATTTTTTTATGATGATTAAATAGTTTATTGAGGTATGCTTTTAGGGACTTGAGCAAATTTTGTATTTTTGCCCTAGATGTTTATAACTCCAACTAAGGAGGAGAATTTGATTTTCTTAGGAAAGTGTTATCATTGTGATTGTTAAATCAACTTTGTAAGCTTATGATTTTGTTATTAACAAATGTGATTATAGGAAATAACTTTTTCATGTTGTCTTTTTCATTTTGGCCGAAGAAAAAATTTACTAGAAAATAGTTTTTCCTCATTTAGGGATGACACCTTTTTCTTTGTTTTGATTGCTATTTGTATTCATTGGAAAGCCTTAAGAATTTACAAACTTTGCATTTTGGATAAATATTGCTCAGTTCCCAAGCTTCGGGATATGGAGCATTTCAAGATTCTGAAGATCTAATGATTTGTCAGTCCATGGGTTCTTAGCCTAATTTGGTATTCAAATTGACGCCTTCCCTAGGTAATAAATTCATCGACTTATGCAAATTTTAGTGGAATGGATTATGCATAATGTGTGTTTGATGAAATGGTTGAGAGAAATACCATTACATGGAATTCACTAATTAATTGATGTTTGATTCTGTTTCTTCACTAAATACCATTACATGTTTGATGTTTGAGTAGTATATTACAAGAAGAGGTCAATGAGCATACTGGGTCGGTAATAGGTTCGATTCGTTAGTTAATCTGCTAAAATCTACCCATTAACTTTTGCAGACCAAATTAATCTTTCAATAAAACACTCAACCTCTAATATCTAACAAACTTATTAATGATTGAGATAGAGAAACAGTGATAATCAATACCCTCCATTACAGTTCTGGCTCAATTCTTAAATTAATTTTAAATGCCCTGTAGTAGATGACTGAATAACCAAAGTTGTGTAATCTAATTTCTCTATTCACCATGAATGTAAACAAGTTTGTATAACTAGAAGGGACTAAAACTAGAAGTTAGTGGCATTCTTGAAGGAATTCCTTCACTGCCTGAATATTATTGCTCTGCTTCTGTAAGCCCTGCCCTGAAAATGAAGCCCTGAATACATGGTGTTAATGACTGCCCTGGCATTATTTGCAATTCATTTTATTGACTTGATTTTGGTGATGACTTATATTGACTTTGGAGCACTAAAAAGTAAAAAAAAATGACTTGATTTTGGTGATGCTTGGGAACGGAAGATTTTGGATAGTTATATTTTTTTTAAAAACACTTTATAGTTTAAGGAGAGTAAGGAATACTTTATAGTTTAAGGAGAATAAGGCACGATGTAACGTAAAATTGTTATAAATACCTAACCTTAAAAAGAACTTCGGGTTGTGATCTTATAAAGGGTAATTTAAAAATTTAAATAGCCTTTTATATCACCAGTCTTCAAAGTACCTTCAATAAAATAGCCTTTTGTAAGGGGAGGTGCAGAAAATGAGTATTAAAAGCTTTATTAAATGAGTACCTTCAATACCCATATGTGGTTGGAAACCATATTTTATTCCCCCCTATTTTTGATGAAGGTTTTACATAAAAGTTATATTTTTAAATGTTTTACATAAAAGTTTGTGGTAAAAGATTCAAATTGGATTTTAAACTGAGTGGTACTGTTAGATTTTTTTAATTTGTTATTGTGAAAAGATTTAGAAGCAAACACCTTTGTGAGAAGGCAAAAGTAGTTTACCTTATTCTTTGATTTTTATCGTTTTCTTTTTATTGAATGAGTTTGCTGAACTATTGATTAAAATAGTTGTTTTTAAAGGTTGAGTGACTCCGAGTTTTGTATATTGAATTTATTTCGGTGGATCGAGGTTCCAATTTGGATGGGTTTGGTTTTTTGTTTAACTTGAATGGGATTTAATGTGTGATTATGGATTTAATTTTTCTTCACGGTTGTTCTTCATGGGAACTTTTTGGATGTTTTTTTAAATCTTTTATTAGGAGTTAGGACAAATTGGTACTCATATTATGTAAGTTGTAAATATTTTCTTTTTTCTTTTTTAAAATTTTTAATCTTGATGTTTTTTAATTTCAGTAGATTGGTTTAAACTTACGAATTAACTGAGTTGTGGTTTAAATTAAAATTGTTTTTATCATGAATTTTTCATCAAGTGAATCAACCATTAGTATCAGTTATACCTTGAAATCTTTAACTTAAGTTTTCAAATAGCTTCAGTTAAAAATTCTTATCTATTTCATCACAAGTCTTCTTATAAAGTCGAAGACAGTTTCAGCTTAACTTTGGGTGTTTTAAATTTATTTTTTTACAATGGGTGTTTAATATCTGTCTTTCTCTTTCACAGTAGTAGATTATCTTATTCTTTGCTTTTTATCGTTTTCTTTTTATTGAATGGGTTTGCTGAACTTTTGATTAAAATGGTGGTTTTTTAAAGGTTTGAGTGACTCCGGTTTTTGTATATTGAATTTATTCGGTGGATTGAGGTTCCAATTTGGATGGATTTGATTTTTTGTTCAACTTTTATGGGGTTTAATGCGTGATTATAGATTTAATTTTTCTTCTCGGTTGTTCTTTTTGAAGAAATCGTAAATATGTTACTTGAATGGGGTTTAATACGTGATTATGGATTTAATTTTTCTTCTCGGTTGTTCTTCATGAATGTTTTTTTTAAATCTTTCATTAGGAGTTGTGACTAAATTGGTACTCATATTATGTAAGTTGTAAATAGTTTCTTTTTTCTTTTTTAAAATTTTAAATCTTGATGTTTTTTAATTTCAGTAGATTGGTTTAAATTTACGAATCAACTGAGTTGTGGTTTAAATTAAAAAAAATTTTATCATGAATTTTTTATTAAGTAAATCAACCATTAGTATCAGTTATACCTTAAAATCTTTAACTTAAGTTTTCGAATAGCTTCAGTTAAAAATTCTTATCTATTTCATCATAAGTCTTCTTATAAAGTTGACGACAGCTTCAGTTTAACTTTGGGTGTTTTAAATTTGTTTTTTTACAATGTGTGTTTAATCTCTGACTCTCTCTTTCACAGCTAGTAGCTCGCGCACCCACCCACCCACCCACCCACCCACCCACCATTATACTGCCATCAATACAGATTTATGATTTAAATCATTAATCAAATGAACCGTTTGTTGAAATGGTACTAAGAAATTTTTTATTTGATTGTAAGTCCATATCTTTTCCTAAATAAATTGATTATTTGTTACAATCTCTCTAAATTCTTACTTATATCAATCTAAATCATTCCCCCTACATACAAATATTTGTTCTCATTTGTTTTTTAGATAATTCAGGGTAAAGTAAGGGGTCTTATGTTTCGGATTTACAATTGTTTTATTTTGACTCACAGATTTTGATAATTTTTAAATTTCAAATATTTTCAGGTATATATCGAAGGATACATGGTGTAAGCTGTAAAGAATATACTTGGTGTAAGCTATAAAGTAAAGGGTCTTATGCTCAACATGTTGTTTCTATATTTTCTGCATGTATGTATTCTTTGTGTTCCGTCTTTTGTAAAGTTAGCTAATTATACCTGGTTATGATGATTTTGGATATGGAATGATGATTTTTTTTGGTGGTTTGGATATGTAATGGATGATTGTAAGTTTTGTAAACAGGTTTAGATTTTTCTGGATATCTATTTTTAAAGAAAACTCTGCCGAAATTTCTTGAAATTTGTAGCGATTAGCTTGTTGTTTTGGTGGTTGGATGTGTTGATGATTGAGTATGTATTAATTTCTTCATGTATGTATTTTTTGTGTTCCGTATTTTGTAAAGTTAACTAATTATACATGGTTATGATGATTTTGGGTATGTAATGATGGTTTTTTTTAGTGGTTTGGATATGTATAGATGATTGTAAGTTTTATAGATAAGTTTATATTTGTCTGGATATCTATTTTTAAAGGAAACTCTAGTCGAATTTTTTAAAATTAGTAGCGACTAGCTTGATGTTTTGGTAGTTAGATATGTGTTGATGATTGTGTGTTTCTTAATTTATAAAGTTAACTAATTATACATGGTTATGATGATTTTGGGTATGGAATGATGATTTTTTTGGTGGGTTGGATATGTAATGATGATTGTAATTTTTGTAGACATGTTTAGAATTTTCTCGATATCTATTTTTAAAGAAAATTTTGCCTGAAATTTCTTGAAATTAGTACCGACTAGCTCGATGTTTTGGTAGCTCGATGTTTTACTTTAATTTTTCGTTACGCCGTGCCTTTAGGCACGGGTTATCGCTAGTAATTAATATAACAGGATATGGTAGGAAATGTAATGGATAGGTATATGTTTTACAACTATGTCGGTTTATGTACTTGGGCCAGGTCCTGATCTATTTAGAAGCTCTCGGTGCAGTTGTTTATGAGATCATGCATGGTGGATTGTGGGCTGGCATTCTGGGTATAAGTAATATTGATTGTTAAATAAGATTCAGAGCCGGCCCTAGGGCAGGTCTACCAGGCGACCGCCCAGGGCCCAAAGCTGAGGAGGGCCCAATTTTTTTTAAAAATTATGTATATGTATATAAAAAAATAAAAAAATAATTATAAAATATAATATAAAGCAAATCAATAAATTAATATTGAGAATCAAAATAGACTCTTAGCCACACAAAAAAACCCCTTCAACCCTCTCAGTTCATATTTGATTCACGGTTTAACTGTAAAATTTAAAATATTTTGTATTAACTGACGAGAATAAATATTTAATTCACGGTTTAACTGCAAAATAAGGCATACTTAATTAAAAAGCTGTTTATATTACACATCTCTATATCATAGATGCTAACAACTTAAGAAAACACAAAAGTCCTATTTTGATTTTTGATTATGAGTTTTAATATTATATTTATTATTCCCTCCGTAATATGATAAAAACTTTAGTTGACTTTTTATGTATATTAAAAATAAAAAAATAAAAAAATTATCCATATTTAAATTCTCATTTAATTGTATAATTTATTGTACATAATTAATGATATTTCATAAATATGCATTTAAAATAAAAATACGACAATTGAACTTAATATATGGCCAGGGCAGGGGCAAAACTGCTCTCGAGATAGTAATTAACCTTTGACAAAAATATATTAAAGTGAATTTTATATAGTTATATAAACAAACTAGTACTAATATATAGTGAATTTTATATAGTTATATAGTGTAACTTATGTGTCTTGTGTTGAATACACCTTCAAAAAAGTCACAATCCGTACCAAATAGAATTATTTTGTAACAATCCTTGTATCTTTAGATATGTAATAATCCTAGATATTTTTAAAAGTTAAATAAATTATATTAATTTAAAAAATTAAATTTGATTATATACTTTGAAAGTAATTTACAATACTATTAGAATTTTAATTGATTGAGATATGTAGTTAATGTAGATAATTAGAATTATTGTTTATTATAAATTATTTTATTATTTTTAATATTTTTTATTATTACTATTTTTGGTGTAGTAAGATTTTACAAATAAATAAATAAATAAATAAAGAAGCCTGCGGCTTGGCCCGACCCGGACCACGGGCCTCACAATTTCAGCTCGCTAAAACCTGGGCCATTTTGGACCCGGCCCGAGCCCGGTCTGCCCGTCCGTTTGCCACCTCTAAAAGGGGCACACTTGAATTTTTTTGCCCTGGGCCTTGTAAAACCCAGGACCGGCTTTGATAAGATTTGATATTTACCATTTTGTTATTTTGTTTTGAAACCTTTAATATTACTCTTTAAAATATGTCAATCATATAAGTTTATATCTCAAGAATTTAAATTCTAAATCATTGCTAACATTTTTTTTTAATATGATATGATATTTTTTATATTATATAGATCAAAAATACCTGTAATAAATACAAAATAAATTTCTCAAAAAATGTTACCTTATCATAAAAGACAGGCCAGCTATGGCTTTCATACAACACCAACTGGCCTTTTTAGCCTACAGTAACCTGTAGGTGTCAATCTGAAATGGAGTAGTAGTATTTATTTTGATTACTTATAAATAAAGGTTGACATGCAATTGAAATCATATTGCCATCTTTCATAGTCTAAAGATGTAACTAGCATAGATAAGGATATGGTTCTAAACTACTTGGGCCTGGTTGGTCCACTTAAAACCATCACCTTCCTGTCTTCATTGGGCTTCATGGTCACTGGCTATTTTGTTTTAAATGAAATGATCTATATTCGAAACTCGATTTGAAGGCTTTTGAGTAACTTACATTGTAAACGAATAGAGTACTTACGAGTCGAGTAGGTCCGAGTAATGATCTGAGTCGAATCTGGTGCAAAAATAGAAATCCTTAATTAAATCCTAGTCGAATTCGAGCTCAATTTTTTTTAATCAAGCCGAATATGAGCATTAAGGTGTTCGCTGAGATTCGACTCGTTTACACGTCTAGCCCTAGCCTGTCCTCAAAATCATATGAATATAAGATGTTACAAATTTCTCATTCGGCCTCTCCTAATTTAATTTAGTCCTATATTGAAGTCAAATTTTGAATTCCTAAAATTAATATTAATGTGAATTCAATAAAATCTTGAAAATAATAAATTCTGTAATTAGTTATTTTTAGTGTACAATATTAATTCACAATTATATTAACTAAAAATAAAATGAATTTAAAATGACATAAATTGATTTCAAAATTTTAAGGCTAGGTTTCAGATTATTTTTCAAAAATTTAAGGCTATGCAGTCCGGTCAGATAGTGGTGAAATTGAAGGCTAGGTACCAGGTAGGTTTAATTTGTGAGTGTTTTTCAAATCATTGTATATCTACTCCTTAAAGTTTTAGTATAATTCAGGAATTACTTTCTTTCCGGCCAATGGATCTAAGCCAAAAGTCGAACCGGCCATATTACGTACGTATAATCTTCTGCATCATTAATATCTTTTTTTTTTTATAAAAAAAATCGTTAAATAAATAAAAAGGCTGGTCTCCACATAGTACTTGAGAGAGTTCCTTGAATCCTTTTACTCATTCTACTCTTTATAAAAGAAATATGATATTCTTTTAAAGAACAATTAATTTACTCATCATGATCATCCATGCATCAATACATAGTCCTACCAAATTAATGGTAGCTTTGACTGGCCTAACAAGGATTCTCTATATATACCCAATCCAATCATCTTCAGCTGTGAGTAATGAATGATCAGGATCTGAATATATATATATATATATATATATATATATATATATATATATATATATATATATTATGAGATTTCGTTTTCAATGTGAATTAAATAAATAACACTTAGATGAATTAATACTTCCAAAGAAGAAAACAACACATCTAGCTGAATGGAGTTGATCAGTTAATTATATCAAAAGCTAGACATGCATGAGGAAAAGGCATTGATACAAGTACTAGATCGTAGTGATAGGAACACTTCATTCATACATGGCAAGCTAAGGGTACTACTGTACACGATGCAAAGGGATCGAGGACTCAGCTAGGCTTCCTGTGGATCATAATTCTGGCATACCCTACTTCTCTCTCTCTCAATTATATATATATATATATATATATATAATTTGTTATCATAATGACTTCTGAAATAGCATGTGCATGTATGAATGAGCCTAGACTTGTCTCGATTACCTTCACGATATAAATGTTATCCTTTTGCATAGCTGGGGAATTGCTTCTTGATGCTAAGAGAGTCTATAGATATATATGATCGATGCACGCACAAAGGACATGCACGATCATCTCTAGCTATTGTTAATGCGTGACAAAATATCAGTCAAGATTGGTTATATACTTGATGTATTTTGAATTTTATGGGGATTTTTAAGATATTCTGTGTTTATTTGTTATTTAAGATAATTTAGTAGGGTTACCTTCATTTGATTAATTTTTAAGATTTAGATAATATAAATATTCTCTTAATTAATTTTTTTAAATTACAAATATCAAAAATTATATATCAACCCGTAAGGTCATTAAATATATCTAGGCCTATCATAGGACCTCAAATTACGTTACATATATGTGGTGTACAAATCTAATAAGAAACATGTTACAAAATAATAATGTAACGAAATTTGTGTAATTTACCAAAAGGTTAGGATAGTCCATGATCTGCGATAAATCGGTTAGTCTTTCTATCTTTAGAACATCGTACGTATATAATAATAATACATTACATGATCTTCCCTTTATATAATGCACTACGAGAAAAACATAATTCAAATCCAAAGTATAAAACTAGCTACTCATAGATAGATAGATGTACAAATGTGAATATAAACATGTAACTGTACATACGCATGCATTTCATTTTAATTATAATTAGACACGAATGAAACCAGTAGTAATACTAGTACTAGTTAGTTCCTCAATGGAATAGCTAGTTAGAGGCGATAGCTAGGTGATTAAGCTAGGGGTAGACAGGAAGGCATAGTAAGAACAAAAACCTGAAAGCAATGTCGCTCTCATTCCCTCCCTTCTCTCTAAACCCTAACAACATGGCATGATGACTATACCATCTCTGGTCCTCCTGCCCATTGCCCAACCCTAGCCAACCTCTCTCTCCCCCACAGTTCCCTTCCTTTCTTTAAAGTCACGAGACACACCGCCTCTCTCTTAAAATATGTTGTTTCAATTTTTTCTTTGAGAGAGATGTCTGGAGAGGAGGTGGCAGAGAAAGTGATGGAGAACTTTCAAGCGGCAGCAGCTGAAGTCTCAAATTTCTTCACAATCACTCCACTACTCCAATACCTCTCCTTCCCAGTCTCAAACTGAAGTCGTATATATAAATTTCTCCAAGCTTTAGTTATAATAATAGATCCATCTCCCATCTGAAGATTAGCTCATATATTTTTCAGCTGTCTCTCTCTGTCGGTACCATGTAGGTCTCACCCCACAACCACACTTCACTTCGCACATACCTCTCTCTCTCTCACACACTTTTTCTCTCTCTATTATCTCTTATTCTTCTTTCATTAAACCATCTGTTTTAACTCGACCATCTCTCTCTCTCCCCTCCTTTTTCTTGTGACGGGGTTTAATTTTTTTCAGGAAAGCAGGTGCAGAAAGAGACCCATTAGACCTAAACAACTTACCCGGGGATGATTATTCTTCAAGAGATCATGGTAGGCAGCATCTTGACGACACTTCTTCCTCTGCAGCCGGTATGTATAACCCTTTGCCTTCTAATAACTGTAAATTAAGCAGACTTTTTTTTAATAAATAAATTTCCTTTGTTAAAGTTAGTACAACGATATATGAAATAGAAAATGTAAGAAGAGAAAATTATACTCCTACTTCTTTAGTAAGGAGTGTATGATATGAAAAAATGTAAGCACTCTCCAATAGTTGGATGATTGAAGCTAAGATCAAGTGAAAGTTAGTTTCTTTCCTCTTAGATTTCCTTTTCCTATATTTATTGGTCTTCTGTTATTGAGCTTCAATTGCAAAATCCTAAAAAAGTACTAGCTTAATTTATAAAGTAGGCGCAAACGAGAAAGAATATGTTTTGAATTAATTTTTTACTAAGGAAATAATTAGGGTTTGGGTCTTGGCATTTATAAGGTTATTTACTCTCATCAAGTTAAAGTTGCTTTAATTAATTGACATTTATTTTTAATTGGGTATGTATGCAGGAGGAGGAGGATATCGGAAAAAGAAAAATAGCGGAGGAGGAGGAAAGGATGAAAGTGGGAAGGTGTACGAGTGTAGGTTTTGCTCCCTCAAGTTTTGCAAGTCTCAAGCCCTTGGGGGACACATGAACCGCCACCGCCAAGGCAACCCAATCTCTCTCTCTCTCTCTCTCTACATTAATACACATAATATGTATATAGTATAATTTACTCTCAATTTAGTAAAAGTAAAAATTAAATAAAAAATAAAATGTATATAATGCATGTAAAACATTGAGGAAAGTTATTTAAAAGTCTACATATATATATATATATATATATGTATGATGAATTGATGGACAATAGCTAGGCTAGCGTGGTCATGTCAATATTATAGGCTGAAACAAACCTTTGCTGAAATCCTTGCTAACTGGGCTTGAGTTGAAATGGGTTTTTATTTGATCTGGCCTGATTTGTGTTTGGTGGATTAATTGGACATGCAGAAAGGGAGACAGAAACACTGAACCGGGCTCGTCAGCTGGTTTTCACTAACGATAATCTAATACCTCCCGCACCCCCTTCTCATCACCATCTACTAGGGTACGTATGTATATATATATATATATGTTTCCTTTTTCTCTTTCTTTTACTTCCTTTTCGGTTACTCTTGATTTGCTACAAAAGATACCCGCCCCGCCCCGCTGCGTTGGTCAACTCATCATCCTTGAAACTACAACTTCAACAACAAAATTAAACATGCATGTTTGCTTTTTGGTTCCCTGTCTAACTTTCCTAGCTACTTTTGTTCCTTTTAAATTGAAAAAGATTGAAGATGGACATTTCCTTAATACAGTTGTCCCCTTTTAAAAATAAAACATCTTTGTTGCTTTTTATTTTTATAGATGAATGACGTTATTGAAGTAGTGTAATTAATAACTATATAATATTATACGGTACAAAATTTTGATGCATCATGAGCAGTGGACAACCAATCCCACATGGAGGCTATCACCATCAAACAGCTAGTGATCCATTCAGATCATCAGTTTATCCGGCAGCTCCCAGATTATTTTCTGGTTCTTCAACATCCACCATCATGCCGCCACCACCGCCACCGTCATATATGTACCCCTCACCGCCACGTCTGGTTAATGCCTACCCTCCATCACACTACAACATAAATAATCCACAGGCGCCCATTAATGAGTATTTCGTAGGCCATGTGCTATCCTGCGCCAACACACCATATCCAAACTACACGGAGTTTCCACCAGAGAGTAACTACACTTGCATTGGTGCGCCGGTGGGGGTAGAACATGGATTTGGACATGCTAATCGAGGAGGAGGACGAAGTGGTGGTGGTAGAGACATGATGGCATCATCATCAGTGCAGGATAATAATAATAATAATAATAATGATAAGGAGGAGGAATTTGGTGGAATGAATATGAACATGAATTTGAATAGGGGTCGGAGCTATGGTGCTGCATCAGGGACAGTGACACAGCAGCGCTTGGATTCTTCATCCTTGATCAATCGGTATCAAGATCATGGATTCTAATTATTAATTATTTTACTAGCTGGTATTATATATGTTGTACTAGCTAGTATATATATGTATGTATCTATCTATCTATATATATATATATATGTTTTTTGGAGAATATTTTCCAGTTTGATCATCTACCATGACACGCAACTAGATTTCTTTCTGAGACACAGAAAGAGGTACAGGAATCCCAACAAGCTGACAAATGGCCTGGGTCATACTCATATATATAAATATATATGAGAAGTTTTGGTTTTTGTACGAACGTACAGTAGGGTTTGGTTTTGGGAGCAGCTTTGTGTTTATACACAAACTCGCACTCAGCTGGCAGCAGGGTTTGGCATGGAGTGGAGTGGAGTGGAGAGAGGGCATGCATTTTTTTGATCAGCAAAAGAGATTTATTAAATACCAAGAATATTACAATTGTGGCAATCCAAGAGAAGTAAAAACCCACTCAAGTAATTACATGATCAACTTGATTCTTGTATTGGTATCGCTACTCTCGATCTGTATGTTCTCTTCCAAATTATGAGCTAGAATGGAACTAGAAGACTTAGATTTCAACTCAAACTTCCCAACCCCCTATTAGTTTTAACATTTAGATTTAATTATTTGCCTTTTTAAATGGCCTGGGGACCTATTACTCAATTTGGTTTTTTGCTTTTCAATAAATTTGTTCTTTGGATCTCTCTGTGTTTTTACATCTTGAAATATCCACCATAATTATACACACCCAAAAGAAGAAGAAGCATAATTAAGTAATTAATAATAGGAAGGAAGAAGCTGAACTTCACCGTCTCAGATGATTATTGCAAAATTTATCTAATCAATTACACTACTTACAAATTAATACGTACATCATTCACTGTCCTGCAAATGTGAATATCCAATTGGAAATCGTGCAATTTAAGTAATCCCTCCCGTCCCTATTTAAATGACATTTTAGAGATGAGCACAAGAATTAAGATAATGATTGAAAAACATTAAATATAGTACTCAATTATCTATAATATTCTTAAATCATTAATTTATCATAGCACAAGACTTTAAAGTATCAAAAAATAGGTAGAGTAATGAAGGGTAATTTTAGAAAAATTATCATTAATTCTCCTAGATTTGAACAAACATCAATTAATGAAAGACAAATAAAAAACTCTAAAACGTCATTTAAATAGGAACGGAGGGAGTAGTATGATCTACTTACAGTGCATCATGATCACTTCGTGAATAGATGCACCATTT
Source organism: Panax japonicus (assembly GCA_020205505.1). NCBI lineage: Eukaryota > Viridiplantae > Streptophyta > Magnoliopsida > Apiales > Araliaceae > Panax > Panax japonicus. The sequence continues at coordinate 53,810,379 of CM035112.1, read as the reverse complement.
TTCTTTATGTTCTCGAAAAATCCCTAAAACCCGCACTAATGGATTATTGGATCTCAACTAGACAACTTTGTGAAAATTTCAACTTCAATGCTGGGACTTGACCCGGTTTGTACTATAAATTTTATTTCACTAATATTCTCATTTTTTATTTGAGTTGATTTTTTACTTTTTTGTTACTTCAAGATTTTGGTATTTTGAAACGAAAAGCAAATCAGAACAAAGCTTTTATTGAGACAACGTTTCTAGGACTATAAATGCAAAGTTTCATCTACCAAAACTGGGACAGGTGCTTTAGCGAACTAGCTAGTAATTTGAACTCTAATTCATTGTATTTTTTTTGTAATCATTAAGAGCATTTACAAAAGTTTTCTTATTTTTATCCTTACTCTGCAGTGCTATTGGGTCATTCTGTAGGATAGAGATTCAAATTTTTCACTATGTACCCAGCAGGTTCCTTATATTGATTCCTTAAATTTTAAATTTTGAAATTTAAAAATTAAAATTTGAAAGTTCCAATAGTCAAATCATGTTTTGAACGTTGTAACTATTTTTTATTTAAAAATAATTGTTGTTTGAATTTAAAATTTGTAATTATTTTAATTTAAAAATAGATATTGCTAGAAATCAAAATGTGCAACGATCATTATGTGTTTATGAGAACTTTATTTTAATTATAAAATAATAAAATTTATAATTAAGTGAGATAAGATCCTTTAATCAACATAAAATTGTAATAAATAGGGTGTGAAATGTCATTTTACATAAATAGGGAACGCTCTTTTGATTCCCTCATCCTGAGGAGTCAAATCATATATAGGAATTAAAATAGAGAATTATATAAGGATAAAGAAACTGTTGGATATTGATTTATTGATGTATTCTTCAAATGTGGGAATAGAGAGTCTATTGGAGAAACTGTTGTGAATGCTCTAAGAACCCCTATGCACTATTTTATTGTAGCTACACTCTACTAAGAGTAGTTATCTATATGTATAGAAGAGAAAGAAAAGTAAACCTCAACGTTAGGGGTGTTAACCGAGCAGAGTAGCTCGATACTTGACTCGAGATCGATTCGAAAATATAATCCAAAGCTCGAATTCGAAATTGATTCGAGTCGAATATGATCCATACTCGTTTTCTGTTTAATGATACACGAGTCGAATTCGAGTATACCAGTATTCGCTCAGATTAGGATTCGAGTATTTCATTTTTTCTCGAACCATACTCGATACCTGCTCGGTGGATCATATTCGAATACTAGTCTGATCCATACTAATAAGCTAAATATGTGATATTTGTATCAATCTTTATAATTTATAAATTATAGTATTAAATTGTGTAAACTTGTACTTGAATAAATCAATGAATTGATTGTCAATTCGTATTACATTCTTTGTAATTTCTTTACATAAATAAAAGTAAAAGACTTTTATATATAAAACATTAGTTCAATAATCGATTTAGTATGTAGTAGGTTCAGTATTAAGCGAAATGGTTCATATTCAAAACTCGATTTGAAGGCTCGTAAGTAACTCGTTTTGTAAACGAGTCGAGTACTTACGAGCCGAGTAGGTCCGAGTAATGATCCGAGTCGAATCTGGCGCAAAATTAAAAATTCTTTATCGAATTCGAGTCAAATTCGAGCTCAATTTTTTCGAGTCGAGCCGAATCTAAGCATTATAGCGTTTGTTGATATTCGACTCGTTTTTACCCCTACTCAACGTAGCCCCAACATGTATAGACAACAAAAGACACTAGGTTAACTTGAATTACAAACCCTACTAACTCTACCGTGTATATACACTTGATGAAATGAATTTTATCATTCAGATTCTTTGAGTGTATGTTTGTAGGGATGAATACTTTCTTAAATAATAGTGTTGAAATAATTAATTTTAGTAAGATGTACGTGGGAAGGAAAAAATTGTATGTATGTTATCATGTGTTTGGAATTATTAAAGAATACGAAAAATATAACAATGGAAAATAAAAGAGTAATTTACTGTGAAAATATGAAATAATTATTGCAATCTGAAAATGTAAGTAGTCCATTCATAAAAGGAAATATATATATATATAGAGAGAGAGAGAGAAAATATTGCATTTATGCTAGAAACATCGACCAAATTATATATAAGGATCCACTACTCATTCCATCCTAGTTAATTATTCTAAAAGAAAATAGTTTAAATTTATTCAGTGAATCCAAGAGTTTCGACCAAGTATTTTGTCTGCTAAAATCATGCATGAAGTGATAAATTTAACTTTAAAAATAAAGATGTGATCAGTTTACAAATGTGTGAATATTTTAGTTTGTTTAGTTGAGGACGAGAATAGTCAGTCATGTCAAAAATCATAAATATATATATATATAGAGTCCGGATCAGGTCCGGACTCCCGGATTTTGTTAAAATCCGGACCTTTTTTTTTTTTTTGCTTTTTTTTTTTGAAACAACTAAAAAAAAAAAAAATTATGGAATTGGAATTTTTACATTATACAGTGTTTTGGGCGTGATTTGGATGCCTATAACAAAACATGTTTGTACAGTCTGGGCAGACTGTACATACATTGGTTGGTGTAGGTATTAAAAACACACCCAAAACACTGTATTATTGAAAAATTTCAGTTCCATAAATTATTATTTTTTTTAGTTGTTCTACAAAAAAAAAAAAAAAATGGGGTCCGTATTTTGATCCAGTCCGGACTCCCGGACTGGATCCGTGTCTTATATATATATATATATATATATATATATATATATATATATAGGATAAGGATCAGGTCCGGACTCCCGGACGGGAGAAAATCCGGACCTGATATTTTTTTTATTTTTTGTAGAACAACTAAAAAAAAAAAAATTATGGAACTGAAATTTTTCAATAATACAGTGTTTTGGGTGTGTTTTTAATACCTACACCAACCAATGTATGTACAGTTTGCCCAGACTGTACAGACATGTTTTGTTATAGGCATCCAAATCACGCCCAAAACACTGTATAATGTAAAAATTCCAATTCCATATATATATTTTTTTTTTAGTTGTTTCAAAAAAAAAAGCAAAAAAAAAAAAAAAAAGGTCCGGATTTTAAACCTGTCCGGGAGTCCGGACAGGATCCGGACCCTATATATATATATATATATATATATATATATATATATATATATATATATATATATATATATATATATAAAGAAGAGAATAATGAGTCGCCTCATGAAGTCAGGATATATAGTCGAAAGAAGATGAAATACTTTTGTCCTTAGGTTACTAGTATTTGACATGTAACTAATTTTGTGAAGCTATGCCAGATTCAGTTGGGAACTTGTGTTTTAAACTTCTTTTTTATATAAATTTAAAGTTATCAAGGGTACGATGCAGAGGAGCACATTTTCCCTAATGTTTGTTATTTATTCTATTCAAGGGGAAAAAAGATTTATTTTGACTTTGATTTTAATTAATTTACAAATTTTGAAAAGTTAAATTGAGATTTGAATTTATTTGAATTTTTCAAATATTTATTTGTATTTAATAATTTTTTTAAAGTGATCAACAATATTTAATAGCCTACTAATGTGAGCAAATAAATTAGTATCAATTTTGGTCTTTAAAATATCATAAATTAAAATTATTTTAAATAATAAAGGTAAAAAAATTAATGAAACTGTATTTGTTGAGTAGAGAAAGAAATTAGCAATGTGAATACAGTCCTTATAGATGATATAGTTTATTAGAAAATTGATATTTTCATGTGTTTTTAAAATTTTCACATAATTCTCTTTTGCACAACACGAAAAATAAGTCTCACTTTTATGTGAGTTAGAATCATGTCAAAATATTAAATGAAAATAGTAATCCTTATATAGTTTACTGTTGGACTAGAAGAGAACAATAGAAGCACTGAGTGTTGGGTCTCTCTCCCTCTTCAGAGTTGATCCCGAGATGAATCGGAGAAAGCTGGCAAGAAGCATACAGCAGGTTGACAAAGATTGCACTCTCCCTTTTCCCTTTCAACTGATCTCCCCTCTACCCTTTCCGCAGGGAGAGAAAGAGAGGAGAGAGAAAGCTAGTATATATAGATAGCTATATATATAGTGGAGCAGTGACATATATATATATATATATGTATATGTATATAGGCATTAGGCAACAACAGCTACAACACTTCCCTGCCCTAAAAATGTATATTGCATTGAAATCTGAGGGAGAAAAGAGAGAGAAGCTCTACTGATATATACAATACAATATTGGAGCGGCAGTACAAGTCGATGGCTAAAGATCGTATAGATCTCAACTTATTCGTGCAATCACATTAATTAATTTCGAGGATTGTATTTTGTTTAAAGCTGCTGCGTTGCTTACTACTTGCATGTTAGTTTACTAGTAAAAATCCCTAGCCTCCTAGTTTATGAGGACAGGACTACTTTTGAATTTAATTACATGTTAAAAAATATGTGATCACCTATTAAAATCCAAATTTTCCTTTTTTATTAGAATAGTGTTATTAATTATTCTTATATCTTAAGAACGGAATTTTACGAACTTTTGTTTTCTTTAATTCTCACCTCTCGGTATTTGGGAACTATTAGTTATTGACTATTCCAAAATTCCCTTCCATCATATATTAATGTTTCTATTCTAAAAACAAATCTACAGAAGAGGAGAGTTACTCATATGGTAAATAAAATATATACTCAAACTACGCCCACCAAATGTCAAATGTGATGGGGGCGGAAATCGAATTTGAGTCTAAAACTCTAAACTATAAGGTGTAGTTTATTTAGGATTTAGTCTTTTAAAATTACGTACGTGCCCATAAAATGCACCCAAAAGAAAAAAAAAGTATGTGCCCGTATAAATATAAAATAATAAGAGTTCCCTAATGATCAACAACTTGGCATTTTCAACAAAAAAAATATTATTATTTGGTGAATCTAAACAGGGTTATAAGTTAACACATGACTTCTGTTTCCAAACACTGTAACAACCCCTTTGGAAGAGAGACGATCACGTGCAAAATATAATAAATCTTAAAATAATTAATAGAACATTAATAACTTAAATATATTAATAATTGATTAATTCATAAATGTTAAATTAAAAAGAATTCTAAAAAAATTGACAGAAAAATCAAATAAGTAGATGGTCAAATGAAGATCTCTTCACACAAAACTCTAAACCACCTCTGCAAACTTACTGAAAGAAAAATACAGCATGAGCCAATTGTCCAGTACAGATAAAAATATACAAAGGAAACATAATTGACAAATAGGTGCAACTAAGCTTGAGGAGGAAGTTCTGAGTTTACTGTCCAAGATAGTTAGTTGTTAATAGTTGAAAGTTGATCTTTAAAACTTTGTAAAAACTTCTCCTCTTGTTGATTGTTGAATGAGTATTTATTATTGGGAGTGTTAATGTAACACCCCCTTTCCGAAATAGAAAGAGAGGTTACTAAAAACATAACAAAACTGATGAATTTAATAGCAAGGCTCAAAGCCACAAAAGAATAATCTTAATAACTGATAAATACCACATGTCAACCATAATAAATCTCAAACTGTCTCAAACCACAATCTAAAATAATTATTACAATTCCAAGTAAACTGACACATCAAGTCTAAACAGAATATTTCTAAATCATTGGAATGAATGGAGCTCTCATCACACTTTTCCTTGATCCCCCTAATTACCTGCCGGAAGAAAAATACAGCATGAGCCAAATGCCCAGTACGAATATAGAATACAAATAATGAACCGAAATAACTAACTCAATTAAATGAAATGAAACGAAACGAAACGAAACGAATTGAAACGAAACGAACAAAACTAACACAACGAAATAATAGGCTGAATCAAATGGCTGGGTGTTATTTCATACCGAGCTCAGAACAAAACAGAAATATACTTTGCCACACAGGCAAGTCAAATAATGCCACATAGGCAAATCAAATAATGTCACACATGCAAAGTCACACACATTGGACGGCGAATCCAATGTATGTAAAATCGGAAGGTGTGTTTGGCACAAACATCACCAATCCGCAGAACAGAACAGAAAACTAAGGTCGACCCATACGCCTCCCACAACAAACCACCAAATGGCCAACTCCCACCGGGCACAAAACGGAGACGTCGTGGACTGATCACACCGCCACGGAAGGTGTCATGCCTCGGTGCCAAGAGGACATGCATGTGGTACCTCCACAGGTGGTTATAGCTCAGGTATACCCTACGGTATTCTAACAAAGATACCATGTCACAACACATGCGACATAATACCAACAAAAAGGGGTTCTAACATGTACATGTTAAACTGAAACGATATATCAACACAAAGTCTCTAAAAATATTAACATGTACTTTCTACAAAGAGCGAAATAAATATTAAACATGATAAACAAGTTCAAAGAGTACAAACATGAGTTCTAAATATCAATGCCCCAAAACGAAACTATCACATGGAATTGAGAAGGAACAAACATGCGAAACAATAACTAACTTCTAAACAAAAACAAAATGAACAAATCAAAATTAAAAGGATTATCGCTGAAGGAGTACGGAATCCGTACCTGGATTAAGCAATGTAATACCTAAAGTTTATACTCCAAATATACTTCTTAAATTCCTTCCGTCCGATCTAATAAAATAATAATAATACACTTATAAGTTAAATACTAATTAAAATTTATATTAGTACGAAATTAATTCTTCCAATTACATTAATTTTATAAGACAACCCAAATTAAATTATACTATATCCTCTAATTGTGTTTTTTTATTATATATTAACAAATCAGAAACTTAATAATATGCTAAGTGTATATATATATATATATATATATATATATATATATATATATATATATATATATATATATATATATATATACAGTCCACTGTGTACAGTCCTGTCGACTGTGTACAATCCACCCACTACCTCTGGACACTGTTTTCTACCGCTGGCCACCTCCGGATCCCATCCACATTAATGCATGGCAGATACAACAGTCAACCATCTTGCTCTTTCATCATTATAAGTCAAAGATAGAGATGTTTAATACCGGATGGGTCAGCCCACTAACCCGATCCAATACTATAGGGATTTAATCAAGGATAATGTAATGACTGGGCCCAATAATACTAAGGTGGTGTTTGATAAAATTTAGTGTTAAGACCTGAATAGTTTAGACGTCTGAATAATATAAAGTATCTGAATAGAATTGTATCTGAATTAAAAAATGTTGTTTGATGATTACTTTTTTCAAAATGTCTGAATAAAAGTATTTTACCATTTTAACCTTCTAAACAAAACTATAAAATAAAATAAAAAAACAAAACAAGTCTGGCCGCCGCCCCCTCCCCGCCGGCCCTCCTCCCTCTCCACTACTCCGGCCGCCGCCCCTCCCCTCCCCTCCCCTGCTCCGGCCCCCTCTTCTCCCCTCCCCTCCCCTCCCCAGCCCCTCCCCTCCCCTCCCCCTGCTCCGGCCGCCGCCCCTCCCCTCCCCTCCCCTCCCGTCCCGTCCCCCTGCTCCGGCCGCCGCCCCTCCCCTCCCCTCCCCTCCCCTTCCCTTCCCTTCCCTCCCCTGCTCCGGCCCCCTCCTCCCCTCCCCTCCCCTCCCCTGCTTCGGCCCCCTCCCCTCCCCTCAAACTATATTTTTAAGATGGGGCCGGTGGTGGTGGTAGATCTGGTAGTGGTGGTGGTGGAGGTGGTGGTGGCGGTGGTGGCCGTGGCGACGGTGGTGGCGGTGGCACCGGTGGTGGTAAGATCTGGTAATGGTGGTAGTGGATAGAAAAAGAAAATGATAATATTAATGAGGGTATTTTTGTCCAAAAAATAGCAACTCTCATTCAGACATGCCTCTTAATCTTACAGATTTGATTTTGTAGCTTAACCATCTAGAGGCATTAAGAGGTAAAAAAAAAAAAAACAAACAACACACCGCCTCTGACCGAATCAGAGGCGGTCCATTCAGAGGCATTAAGAGCTAAACAAACACTACCTAAGATCCGCTAACAATGACCTAATGGGCTAACTAAATAAATAGGCCCAGTCCATTCGGCCCAACAGGAGAAATATCATGACCCAACATTGCCCCCTAGTTTTTTATTAAATAGGATGTTTAATAGAAAACTATAAATAGCCCATGATATTATAGGATTTACTAAAGGCCCATAATGAAAGAGAATTGAAATTTACCTGGTGTGATCCATAATACGAAGTGGAATGTGACCGGAGGTCCAACACGAAAGGCCCAATTTTGAAAAAGGCTTGAGACTTAGTCCGGACGCTAGCCATTCAAATTCTAAATCATTACTGTCAATTAATGTGCCGCCCTCGTACACCATGTAACTGTCAGTATAAAAAGTAATTTCCCCCAATTTTGACAGTTTTACCTGCCCATTTGAAATTTCAGACTCTTGAGCTTTCTTCTTTTCTCTCGATCTTTTTCATTCTCTGCAACCTAGCAACTATGGTTTCCCAAGGTTCTGAGCAAGGTTCGCCTCTACTGATAACACCGATTAATGTTGTTCCACCAAACCCAAGCCCCAATAAGGAGGCTTTGAGTTCGAACCCTAAGGCAGCAACTCTTGGAAAGAAAGTCCTACCTCTAAAATCCCTTCCTAATCTTTTCGCGTTCTTCAGGAACAAAGAACAGTACCCCCATGCTAATACTCCATCAACGGTCACAAAAAATAGAGCTACAAAGGATTCAGACTCGCTATCAGATCCCTGCTACCCATTTGCACTACAAAAAAAAGGTCTATCAGCGACCGCTTTTAGTCGCAGATAAACGTCAGCGACCGATTGCCGTCGCTGATAGGCGTCACACAAAATCTGGTCGCTAATGTGCACAACAGCGACCACTTGTAGCGACCGACATTTCTGCGACCGCTATCTGCGACCGAAATGACAAATCCGGTCGCTAATTTGAGTCAGCATGGTCCAGGACCAAAGCTGATGTGGTCCACGTGTCAGCGACCGGTATCAGCGACCGGAGTCGGTCGCTAATATCCTCAGACATATGGTCGTCGCTAATAAATATCAGCGACCGCATGCGGTCGCTGATATAAAATAAATATAAACAGGTTTTTGTTGCTTTGCAGAATTCCCAAAAACTTGCACCTGTTTTGTACCTGCTTTATCCCAACACACATACACAACAAGATAAACACCATACACAATAATATAAACATCATTGTCCACCAACAAATACACCAAACTAGTTTAAATAACATAACTGAATATACAAGTTATAAACATACACATGCAATAATAATATTTCAAAACTTGTTTAAGTTACATACATACATCCAAAGAATAACTTATGAAAGTACAAGCTTATACTATAACTACAAAACAGATATAAAGCAAGTACATCAAGCATCATCGTCTCCTTGATCACCCTGCAATTAACGAAATAATAAAAAAGTTACAAATATATACTAACTATGTTAATATTGGTATATTAAGACAATATATACAACATATTGATTTTATACCTCGTCGTCATCCCCATGTTGTGATGCTGCTGTCGCCGCCACTACCTTAGCTAACTCTTCAGGATCCAGAGCCCCCAGATGCCCGCCCAGTATCGTCAGAAGATTTCGATCCTGACATATAACTCTCACACAGTCAGCCGGAGTATGAACAACTGGATGGCTCGATGACTGTGTAGACTGGGTAGAAGAGCAGCTTGAGCCACTGAAGGATGGGCGTCGTCGTTGTCCTTGACCTTTAATGTAGTTCTTCTTCACAACAGACGCCCTCTCCCACAACTCTTGATCAATAGGCGGACGTGGAGTGCCTTCAGGATAGTGCTCATTCAATAAACGCTTATAAGTGTCATGTCATCACGTTAACAAGAGAATAGTTAAAAATAAATTAATTCTATAAGCATTGATAAACAAGATCAAGTTAAAATTTATTATCGCTATCTGGATAACCTCAGGCATACCATCACGGGTGGCCACGTACACATCCAGCCAATGGATAGGCTGACCTTGAGACTCAGACTCCTATACAAAAAAAAGCATAATATTACTAAGTAAAAATGTGATATATTTTCTATAATTTAATATGATTGTAAACATATTAAAACTTGTAATTAAATACGTACCCTGGCAGTGATATGCTGCAACTGTGAAATACTACCGCCCTTGTATGTCCCTTTAGCCTTTTCTCCATCGGGTACACCCGATGATCTGTTGCTGGCGCCAGTCTTTCGTCTCTTCATCCAGCTCTCAACCCTCCATTGGGCACACATCTCAGCCCAAATGGCCTGGGTGCACCACCAGGGACTATGCTCGTGCATGTAATCTTCTCCCTGGCCTGGATGGTCGATCTCGGCATTGTGAAGGGCTTTTTGTCTTTCTTTATTCAAATTATCTTTGGTGCGGACCGCGCACTTCTGCTAGAATAATGTCTGTATCACTGAAGTCTACGCGTCCTCCCATCTATACCGTTTCTGCAAATAAAATAACAATAATAACATTACTAAATAATTATCTTTTGAATATTATATTAATATTATCTGTCATAATTAAAAAAGTATACCTGAAATTCAGCCCAAACAGCATCCTTGTGGGCGATCGGTGTGTTCGCCCACGTAATCACGGGTGTAGGCCAATTTTGTAAACACAATTGTGATATGCACTTGACGATCTTATTATCTGAAAAATCACTATAATATATATACAACATCAATTAGAATATATTAAAGCAGTTTATATCTAAGTTATAATATTTATGAACAATTTTCAAACTTATACTTATAATACTTCAAAAAAATTCGCCAGAGTCTCCCCTACAATATAGACTAGCCACATGCACGACGGCATGCATATATGGACATTTCTAGGCACCCAAGACACAAACCAAGAGAAATATACAAATTTTCAATACAATAAGACCAAAACAATAACGATTGATTGAATGAAAATTAAAGCAGTAAAAAATTCAGGCTCATATACATTACCAATATAATATCAATCAAAAAATTACCAATATACAATAAATGGAATCTTAAATGCTTATATATAAATGAAATATGCGGGAAGTACGTGCTATTCGGAGGAGGGCGAATCTGAATAAGAATCCGATCATCCGGATTAGTAGGGTCCTTGGGCACTTGATTAGGCCCCCTACCCAAGCCGCGCTTTTTATGCGCTGCTTTAGAAGCCATCTGTATATTAAATAGTTTAGTACATAAACATGACAGTGATATAAACAATATAACAATGAACATATATATATATATATATGAATATAAAATGACAATAAAAAAAATTGCATTTAAATAGTTTAGTACATAAACATGACAATGATATAAAAAACATCTAATGTTAAACATACATTTCATTTGTTCAAGTGTCAAAGTCTAATTCAGAATCATCTTGTATACGTGTTGCAGATTCATAACCATCATCTGCTTCAGATTCAGTACTGTCAGATTCAGTCAATAACTCTTCCTCCTCAGTATCAATGTCATCTGACACAAGTATTGACTCAGGATCTAATTCATGTGGTTCATCTCCACCATCTAACTGGATTACTTCATTGTCGTCCTCCACATTTATTATAGTTTGACTATGAAGCATCTGCTCTTGGTAAATCTCCCCATCAACTAATTCTACACGACTACGCGCGGGAGTATGAATTACAACTTGCCAATCTGTAGGCGGTCTATCCATTTTCCTAACAGGACTAGGAGTGTAGTATACTTGTACTGTTTGAGTTGGTAAAACAAATGGTTCGTTGGAGTACGCAGACCTATGGAGGTCAATATCGACGATTCCATGTCTGTCAACACGTATCCCTTTTTCTGAATTAAACCAACGGCACTTGAACAAATGAATATGACCCCCGTACGTGCCCTTGTACGACAACTCTACGATTTGCTCCAACTCCCCATAAAAGGCACGACCAAGCTCATTGTAACAATCTCCTTGGACACACACTCCAGAGTTCGTTGTTCTTTTACCGCGCCCATATGCCTTTGTGTGAAATTCACAACTATTTATTTTGTAACCATTGCGGCTGACTTGGTCCCTGTCTGGCCCCATTGCTAGGACTTGTACATTAGTCAGAATCGTTGATCCCTCAGTCAATGTCTACAAAAACTCCATCTTATTAAATGAAATCATAGTTAACATGGAGTGTATATATATACTACGTGCATAAAAATTGAACTTACTTTGTCCTTTAGCCAAAGTGCAAAGTTTTTATCCCGATTGATTTGAATATCTTTATCAGTTATGCCGGGATGCTTCACTTTTAACTCGTCATCGTACAATCTATACCATGTTATAAACATTAACATATTGGAATAAATTTTCAACTTAAAAGATAAATTATCAAGTTTATATGTGTACATCACAAATTCGTCATTCTCCTCGCAATCGAGAAGAATGTAAGTATGTGCAGCATGTAATTCTTGCTCAGAGAGGAATATGCGTTTCCCTTTTCCATAAGCGCGACCCGATAGACCAAATACAGAGACCCGACCATTTAGTTCAATATTTCCTCCATCATCATGTCTCGATACTCGATTGGCCTTTGTCAAGATTTCGTCCGGAAAATAGTCTGAGACAAACGTAGATATCTCATCGAAACTATATGCCTCGCATATCGACCCCTCAACATAAGCTCTATTTTTCACCTTTCTCTTAAGGTTTCCCATCACCCTTTCGAAAGGGTACATCCATCTATATTGAACTGGACCCCCAACACGAGCTTCATAGGGAAGATGGATTTGCAAATGCTCCATGGAGTCAAAAAAACCAGGTGGGAATATTTTTTCCAGTTTACACGTGATCTCTATGATGTTCCTCTCAAGTACAGACATGTCCTTCTCATTTAATGATTTTGAACATAAGTTTTTGAAGAAAAGACTAAGATCCGTCAAAGCATCCCATATTGGTTTATCAAGCAGATCCCGAAATGCTATAGGCATGAGTCTCTCCATGAACACATGACAGTCATGACTCTTCATCCCTTGCAATTTCCCACCCGTAACACACCTTGCAATGTTTGACGCATATCCATCTGGTAGTTTCAGAGACTTAACCCATGTGTACACATCTTCAACTTACTTTTTGGACAATGTGTACCTTGCATGCGGTTTGACAATCTTACCATTAGAAGATTCATAAAGTTCTAATCCGGGACGCTTACAAATATCTTTCATGTCCAAACGTGCCTTATCGTTATCTTTTGTCTTCCCCGTAACATTCATCACAGTGTTAAACACATTGTCAAACACATTCTTCTCAATATGCATCACATCTAGATTATGACGAATCAAATTTGTAGACCAATAAGGTAGTTCCCAAAAGATGCTTCTCCGAACCCAGTTATGAGATTCACCAAACCCATTGATTATGTTTGTGACATCAACCTTACCAAATGGGATAACCGGCAATCTCATCACACGATCTCGCATCTCCGTTCCAGACAATCGTGGTGCAGGACCGAATCGTCGATCGGTCTGTCGCTAAAGGAGGATGAACAAGGTATGTTAGATAAAGAGTGAGCTTAAGATCTGAACCGTATGTGTGTGTATATATATATATATATATTAGTTGGAGAGGCGGAAGGAGCTAGGGGGATCGCATTAAGAAAATAGCTGACCCACACACACACACACACACACACACATATATATATATATATATATATATATATTAGGAGAGACGGAAGGAGGGAGATTGTTGGGGGTCATACATGTACTCCAGAATTTTTGGCGCCTCCTGCTCCACCACTTAAGCATCCACTCTCACCTTCATATGCTTACTCATTTATAACATGGACAACTATAATACGTACTGACCATTTTAAATATTGTATTTTCAAGGATATTTTAATTTTGTGTGGCCAATATTTATGGTATATTATTTAAAATGATAAATATTATAGTTGTCAATGTTATAAATGAGTATGCATATAATAACATTTAAAATGGTCAATATTTATGGTATATTGTTTGTGAAATAATTGAATTAGGTTAGTTGATGAAATGTTTGAATTGATAAAATTATTATGAAATGTTTAAATTGATGAAATTATAGTGAAATGCTATAATTGGGCAAAATAAATTTGAAAGAAGCACTTCAAACGTCAATAAATAATTTATTTTACTGATGTATTTGGACTCTTCTCTAAAGATGTTTTGGTTTTGCCACTGATTAGAAGATTTATCATATTCTATAATAAACATCTATTGACCAATGGAAATTAATTTGTTGGTGTTAATAAGAAATTCAAGAAGAAAATGACCCTTCACTTTAACAAAATCTATATAATTGGAGATCACTTTTTTTTATCGGTCACTCTTTCATAGAGATCGAGTGCTCCGGATCCATATGTTATTATTATCATCCTCATCATCATCGCATATTAAACCCATACAAGTTTTTATTCTTAATCCTTGTTTACTGTTTACTTGTGCCCTTACTTCTCCCTTGCATCTAGCGATACATCTTTGTCACACTCCCACCATTTTAATTTTAAATTCTTTTGAATATATTGATTTTGATTGGAGTACATTTATACATTGATAGCTCTGTGTGTGTGTGTATATATATATATATATATATATCTAATAAAATACAAATGATTTTGAATTTTCCGCTCACTCAATAAATCATCTGGGCCGTCCAAAGTTTGAGATAAATCCTACCGTTCATACATCTATCTAATAAAATACATCTATCTATCTAATAATCTAATAATAATTTAATAAAATACAAATGACTTTAAATTTTTTTCAAAATTTAAGATAAATCATATTGTCCATACAGTGCCGGAGGCACGGGACCCAGCTAGTATATATATATGGGGTGTGTGTGTGTCCTTTTGGAAAGAAACGTGGGTTTGAGTTGCATGGGAAGTTGGGAACTAGTGGTGTTGAAATGAATTTAAGATCTGTTGTTCGGTTTTCGATCTCAATGTACTATGTCAAGATTAATTAAATATATTTTTATTACACCACTATCCTCACATTTCGACTCCTAAACTAATTGAACTTATACATCTTACATCAATTATTTAATTATAAATAATATCTCCCCCAAATATAATTTTCTATTGAAATTAATCGAAATATCCGACCCAAATAGTAACTCGATAGAGCCTAATGGGTTTATACAATTTGATCGTATTCAAATATAGTTTGATTTTATTAGAAAATTTAAATACTTCTAAATACAATCAACACCAAATTAAAATATTCTAAATATTATTAGCCTCAAATTAAAATACTTCTTAATACACTTAATCCCTAATTAATAAAAATATTGCGTTTGAATTAACTTGTTTATTTTTTAATTTTGTGTATTTAATTTTTTGTAATGTAATATTAATAATACTTAATTGTTTAATGAAGACAAATTATATTTTAATAAGGTCAAACCGTATAAAAATACTTGCCTTGCTGAAAAATTAGGTATTTCGACCAATTTTAATAGGAAATTGAATTGGGAGAGGGACATTGTGTGAAATTAGGTAGTTGATATAACGGATATGTAAGCTCAATTAATTTAGGGACCAAATTGTAAATAGTTGTGTTTGGATTGAAATTTGAAGGAATGGAATGAAGATTGGAATGATTCATTCCATTCTAGTTGGAATGAGTTATTCCATATTCTCCCTCCCCCAATACCCTCATGACTCAATAATAAAAAAAATTATTCATAAGGTTTTGAACATGAAATTTTGGGCAAGAATGTTAATTTTTTTTAAAAAAAAAATAATTGTTCAATCCATTCCAATCGCAATCAAACATAATTTTTTTTCATTCTATAGGAATGAGTCATTTTATCTTCACCTAAATTATTTCTATCCAAACGTAACATTAGTGTTAAAAAAAGTATATTTAGCCCACTATCTCAATTCATATATTACTTTTCACGACAAATGTAATGTTTATTTGTTGACAAAGTTTATTGTACACAGATAGATTGGAGACAACATAATCGGGCTCGAGTTGAGATGGGTAATGCATGCCTAAGTAAATTAAGGGGTACATATACTATATATCTATGATTTATGTATAACAATATTCTCTCACTCTCTCTCAAAATATATATATATATATATATATATATATGGATTATATGTATATACACAGCTATGTATTACACAGTAGGTCTAGAACGATAGATTTTTTGGGTTATAGCGACGGTAAACTGTCGCCATAGCCCAGAATAGTTATGACGACGGGTGAAACCGTCACTATAGCCCAAAAAATCGTCGTTATAACTTACTGTATAATACACAGCTGTGTACACACATTTTTTTCTCTATATATATATATATATATATATATATATATATATATGTGTGTGTGTGTGTGTGTGTATGTATATGTATGTATGTATGTATGTATGTATGTATGTACACATAATAAGAAAGTAAGAAGAAAATTTCTGTTTGCTATTGAATACTTAAGATTAAATAAAAATATCCGATCAAAATAATTAGTATAAAATTAATTTTAATTAATTGATCAATATAATATTAACGTTCAGACTAATCTCTTTTTACGTGTGAATCACTGTGTATTGTTAACGGAATTCATATCTGATGGTCATCGGGAGATAAGTTTTGAATTGTTGATAGCTTGTCACATCACCATTATAGAAATGTAATATGCAACTTCAGCCCCCATTTAGGTCACAATTACATTATTTATCCTAATAAGTGACATAAGTATTTAGTGATTCAATAAAATATATCAAAAAATTAAATTTTTTTTGTTATATTCACTAAAATAAATATTTGTGTTTAAATATGTATTAACAGAAATTAAAGTGTACCCGTAAGTTTTAGCATTCCAGCATTCTTTCCATAGTTTTCTAATTTATCGTCTTTTTAATGATATGTACTTTTAGTGACGGTTGTAGTAACACAATTATTTGCGATAATTTATTATATCATTTAAATATAATATTTATGTTACTAAATGTATATTGAAAAAGATTAAACGAAAAGTGTAATGGATAAGATCGTAATAGATTTCAAGGCTAGGACAACAGAATCTTAAAAATTACAACAAATATCAGTTACAAAAAGTATTTACCATAAACATACAGCACTCGGAGACAAGCTGAAGAGTCCTGACCTCAAGTAAAATACTGGAATAGAGAAACTCGCAAGTTTTATATATAAAAAAAAAAGATTTTCAATTTACTGTTTTCTGGGAAAAGAAAGACTGTTCCCTGCCGTGAAAGTATAGACTCCCCTAAGGAGTAAGAAGGGGGAAGGGGGAAGGGGGAAGGGGGAAGGGGAGGGGGAGGGCGTAGGGGGTAGGGGGTAGGGGGCTACCAGTTTTAAGTTTAGCAAGTCACCTATGTAATACACTTTTTTCTTTCTTATTTTCCAGCTCTTTCTTGATACTCAAACATTGCGGATACAAGATTACATTAGCTCAATGAACAAATAAACACGATCATTAACTCTTCTCTCCTAGTTTCCCTAAGGTGAAGTTAACATTAACCAACTCAGCAGCAGTACGAGCAGCAGCTGATGCGCGCTCTGCAGCAGCAATAGCAGCTCGAGCTCTCTGCAAGACATCAGATGGTCCTGTCTCCTCCTGAATGTCAGTGGTTGGTTCTGCATCATGGTTCTTAATTGATGGTTCAATTCCATCGTGACCAAAAAGGGATGTATTTCTGGAAGGGTTGGGAGATTCAAAATCCAGGGCCCCTTGTTTATTATTCTTGGACATGGTGGAATATGCCACAACAGGAGGTGGAGGTAGATGAGTCTTGGGTTTTGATTGAGCTCGAGAGATTGCATTTCCAACTGTTATTTGCTTTGGTCCATCCTACAGGGTACACTAGCCACATGAATATTGAAGGTAGAGAAAGACAATAATAAGGTTGATTAGTAGAAACTTCTTGGTTATGACAACTGAGTAAAAAAAAAATTCCCAATAAGAATGCAGCAAGCAATGTGTTATATCTTGGCTACTACACAATAGAAAACAATGAAGACTGAAAAGAAATCTATTCACTTCCTGCATTCTTGCACAAAACATGAACGTGTATGTACAACATCCACAACACCCCTTCTTCCCCACCCACCCCCCTCCCCCCCACCCACCCCCCCCCCCCACCACCACCACCACCACCACCATCGAGTGCAGAATTGGGTAAAACTCCCACTGTTTGAAAATCTAGGATCAATACTAACTTTTTGAAGTCTATTTTGAGATATTTTTAAATTAAAGTTCATATGAATTATTTAGTTGACAATACAAATGCAAGATTTGTAAAACTATCTAAATTTGTACTAGTCAAAAGATTATTGTTTTCAAATGTTAAATGAAACACATCAACTTTGAATTTGAAAATATCTTAAATAACTTTCGAAGGTCAAGCTTGATCCTTTATTTTGGAACGGATGTAACAATTTATAAGTCAAAGTGATTATTGATTAATGAGGACTAATCCACCTTTTTCTGCATATCATTAATCTGTCTTGTACCTGTTTCCCTGATATCTAGTCTTTCTTAGGCTTGGCATCAGTAAATCGATTATAATTACCAAAAGGATGAAAGATTACAAAAGAAAAAAGCAAAAAAACAAAATAAAGATACCACAAATAGATACGGACATACCTTGTACAAATTGCACCTAATTAAGCATAGGAGTAACTCATAATTCAGATCATATTTATTTCTATCTTTTTATTAGTTTGGAAAATGGTGGCATCAATCTTATCAGATCCTGCCAAAAATCTTATAAATGTAGGTGCCATTGTCAGTATCTTAAACAAGAATTATCTTGCAATAGGTCCCCCAAAATTATCATGTTTACTCTTTCAGCACACAGAACAAATGACTGGAAATGCATGGATCGATCAAATGATAGTATAACAGTATAAAGAAAGGAAACAAGAAATAATAAAACACATACCAGAAGATCCTCAGGCTTTTTACTAAATTCTACTTCAGTTTTGGAAGAATCCCATCCAATATTGTACTCCTGTGCAATTTCCTTCAATACCTTGAGCCTTACTACACCTGATGGAGCACTAACTGAAAGCTTCTCAATTATCTGAAACAGGAAACCAAAAACCATTCAATCAGTAAATCCCACTGACAAGATTGATCCAGTATATGTACTCATCCGATAGAAAAAATGCAGAACAAATTAACTGTACGGTTGACACTAGTATCAGGCCGAAGCTCAGATGCAGCCAATATGAACTCCTTCCCATATTTTGCAGTAAACAGATTTCTGACTTGCAACAAATCTGGTAAATCTGAACATCTTGGAGCCGCAAAGATTATGCTTGCAACAGCTTCCCGTAACTCTGATGGACACTCCCTGTTGATTGTTGTGAGCAAAAGGTCTAATAGTTATTCGTGCTCTACATAATTCTGCTATAAATATTAAAAACACTCGGTCCTTCACGTTTATATTATAGTTTCCAAATTGCCTCATAACAAAGACAAGAGACTTTCCTTTTTTTTTCTTTTTTTTAAACAAGTAGAAAGCTCCTTATATTTTCATTATAAATCTTACATTATATAGCGTTCACTGAAAATATTTCAGCAATCATGACAAGGAAAAAGACAAAAGGGAAATGATTACGCCTTTAGGGTACAAGGCACTGGATAAAGTAAGATGTAGTAGTTATCTCCTAGGGTCTACACAATAGCTTACTAGATATCAAGTTCTTATTATTTCCAAATAATTCATATTATGTATCATAAAAACTTAGACTTTTCCGGTAGAGGTTAATCCAAGAAAAAGGGGGGGGGGGAACTGCTCTGTCACTTTCTTAGTGATCCCAATATAATCGGAGTGTTTAGTGAATGATACATACAAATATACAATGCGGATTTATCCAATATACATATTATTGACAAGTATCTCTACACATATAATAGAGCTTAACATATCATGTATGGTTAAAAGGTTGAAGCAGCTTAACAAATGCAGAAGTATCCTATAAGTAGAACCAAAGAAGATATTCTAGACTTAAAGAACTAGAAGAACTAAAACAAGTCAAATGTGAGGTAAATTCATTCATCTTAGCTGTGCAGAACTCCGGCTAAGCAAATCCCTGGATATCTCTACCAACCTAAGGGACCTTTGACAAAATGATGGCATGCAATGCATGAACTATATAACCAAAAAAGTGGCAACTTTTAAAAGATAATTTGTGTACTGTGTAGTAAGCTATATTTCCAGAGAATTCCCAAGAATATCAAAAATAGCTGTATATATATAAGAGAAAACGTCTGCCATCTAGATTTCACCTTTGGCTTTCAAGAATAGGAACACGTGCAAGAACAAATTCACAGAACATCTCCAAGATCTCATATGCTGCCCATACATTTTGTTCTCGTATAACATGCTCCACCTGACAGAAGATGCGCTCAAAATGTAAACAAAAAAAGACCATTCAAGTAAACCCAGACCCAATCAACCAACCATCATAGTGGCAACTGGATAAAACAAAGAGGGTACCCGTATTCGAGCAATGGCTTCTTGTCCAGCTTGCAGAAATTGAGCAATCTCCTTGCGCATAAGTTTGAGCTGCACATCCCTCTTATTTTGAAGTAATTTCATGCGTGATATTGCCAGAGTAAGGCAAGTTTTGCTACAAATTGACCCATAACCATCAAATTCAAAACCAATACATTACTGATATATCCATTCACTTTCAGACCACATAAGAACAGGTATGCAAGAATCCCCAAAATCGCAAATATCATTACTGACTTGCATACTAGAAACAAGAAAACATCACAGAATCAATTTATTCTAATTTCTAACCTATGGAAACCCATTAAGGCGTTAACAAATTATGGGAGTTATGATAAAAAGAGAATCTTGATAGAGCCCAGATCAGATATTGATTTCAGCTTAATTAATTTAGTAGGTCTTGAAAAATAACAAGTTAACAACTACTCGAGCTGAGTATGACAAATCTAAATTACATGATCAGATACGAAAGTTACACAGATTCAAATAACTTAAGTGTTCTTCAAACAATTGACACAATGGAAATTGGAAGCGAATTGAAGAGGTACGGTGAGGTGAGCAAGAATAGGATTCAACTAACCATTTTGCGCCAAGAAGTTCCCTGCTGAAGAGTTGGTTTAACAGTGACATGGTCGCCGATCAGTAGAGATGTTAGTAAAAAAATGTAAACAATTGAAATTATGTTTGATGGTTCAGAGGAATTTGGAATCGTTGGTCGAACGAAATCAGTTAGGTTAAGTAGATTAATTAACCTCTTTAACAACCAGTTGTATCAAAGTGGCGCAGCGGAAGCGTGGTGGGCCCATAACCCACAGGTCCCAGGATCGAAACCAGGCTTTGATATTCCTTTTAAAGGAAACCATTTTAAAGGAAACCAGAGTCACCGTTGCAAGTATATTTTTTTTCCTAAAACTTATATGGTAAATATGAAATATACTTTTTCTAAAACTTATATGATAAATATGAAAATACACAACTATGTAACTTTTAAATTTAAACTTTAAAGAATGTTGGATAGATAATTAGTATTCTTGTGTGGTGTACCAAACTAGAGTCACCGTTGCAAGTAAAATTTTTTAAAAAAAAATAAGTATATTTTTTTTTCTAAAACTTATATGGTAAAAATGAAAATACACAGTCGTATAATTTTTAAGCTTACACGGTCTACAATTGTAGAGTAGTCCACAGATAGTAGAGTGATTTCACTCTACGATTATAGAGTAATCACTCCACGATTGTATATATATATATATATATATATATATTAAAGAAGATAAATAATATTTACATGTTACTTGAAAACACTGATGATCAAAGGCAACATATTCTTTAACTTAGCAAGGAAAAATCTTAATCAATTCTCAATAGCGAGAATAATTATTTCAAGTCTACATTCTGATCTACGATCATAGAGTGATTTCTACGATAGTAAATTAGTCCACAGATAGTAGAGTGATTTCACTCTACAATTGTAGAGTAGTCATTCCACAATTACGGTTGTGCACCTCCATATTCCCCAACTTATATATGATGCCCCCAAAATAGGTATACATCACCTATTCTGAGTCGCCAAATAAATGGTACATAATACAAATATAATCTTTAATATACAACAAGAGAGCTGTGAGTTTTAATACAAATATTGTCTTCTAGATAATATTCACTCTCAAAATAAGTCCTCATTATATTTATTGTCACGCTATTTAACAGAATAGTGAGGACTACTAATGCTATCATCTGGACTGTCAAACCGTTCCCCGACTCGTCCCAGCTATATTCTCATTTTCTGAAGAGAACAATGAAAGCAAAAGGGTGAGCTCAACTAGCCCAGTAAGAAATATTATGACTAAGATAATGCAGAATAAATTATCATTAGTCTTCAATAATGTTAAACTGATAAAATACAATAGACATCAAGTTTAATTGCAGTGGAACAAACAATCCATTAAAAGAGTCAAGTAGAGAATAAAATCTACTATCTTTTATGATTTAAAAGGTTTTTATCACTTTTATCGCTGGGACTCAGCTTAATAAATAATCCACATCATCGAATCACCCCTGCACTACTGGCCAAGGATATTATTTAGTATCACGACCATAATTATCCATGCAGGCCAAGGACATTCGTGTATTCATCAATGGTCATGATCATGCCAACAACTGTCCATCAATGCACTACGGGCCAATGAGGACTTTTATCACATCATTTATAATATTACGGTCATGATTATACCGAATAATCTCTGGTCATAATCATACCAAGTCCATCTATGCACTACAGGACACAGATGACTTTCAAAAAAATATAAACATGAGGATGATGACAATGATATAAGAATTCAATAAAATAAGTTCACGAATTAATTTTTCCATGAACTAATAACGTCCAAATTGTCAACATGATACTTCTTTGTAGAGTAGAATTCAAGAATGCTCAGAAGAATATATTTTCATGAAAAGATACTGGATGAAGCGCAAATATCAAGGATATTCTACTAATTTATTGAGTATAGAAGTCAAAACTTTAACCAACTGAGTATAATAAGGAATGGAATAACAAATGAAATCACCATACATGCGGTACTTCGCATAGACAGGTTATTCCAACAGAATAATAAATAACGGAACCAGGTCAGGCATAATACGCACCAACAGGATATTACAACAAAATAATAAAGAATTAAATAACAACAGAAATCATCATGCATGCGGTAATTCGCATAGACAGGTTAATCCAACAGAATAATAAATAACGGAACCAGGTCAGGCGAAATTCGCACCAACAAGATGTTCCAACAGAATAATAAAGAATGGAATAACAACAGAAATCACCATGCATGCGATACTTTGCATAGACAGGCTATTCCAACAGAATAATAAATAACGGAACCAGGTCCGGCGTAAAACGCACAGACAATATATTCTAACAGAATAATAAAGACGAAATCAGGTCCGGCGTAAACGCACAGACAGGATATTCCAACAGATTAATAAAGAATGGAATAACAGAAGAATTTCACCAAGTATAGGGTAGACTGAGTATACATGTTATTTCAATAGAATAATAAATAATGGAATAACAGGAGTTCTCTTCATGAATACGAAAGAAATAATACCCTTTACCTTATAAAGAAGAAACTGGATATAGAAGTAGTGAAATAGCAGAATATTTTTCTTCTTTTTTTTTATAGTTTCTCTATCTAGAGTTTCAGTGAATTCGTAAGAAATAATGAAGGAATGAGCTTCTATTTATAGAAGAATGGACTACATGGTAACTAATTCATGAACGGTCCAGATTAATTTACTTTTAATCGGACAGTCCAGATTTAAAACAAAATCTTTTTAATAAAATATAATATATTCTATTTATAATCTAATAAAATGAATAACTTTATAAAAGTATTCTGTTTTATATAAAAAAATTTACTATGCAAAATACTATGCAGGCACTATGCAACACTATGCATAATAAAATATAATATATTATATTTATAGAATAACTTTATAAAAGTATTCTGCTTTATATAAAAAGATTTTACTATGCAGAACACTATCCATAATAGAATATAATATATTCTATTTATAGAATAACTTATAAAAGTATTCTGTTTTATATAAAAAGATTTTCTGTTTTATTACATTAATAATACTAATAAAACAAAACTTATATATAATATATATATATATATATAACAATCAACAATAATTGAATCAAATAACGTGAGATACTATGCAGCAACTACTGTAGCAATAATTGAATAAAACTGAGTGACTTCTCACGTAAGCATCAATAATCAATATCGTGTGCTACTATGCAACCACACGTATTACTGTACTTTTACTACCGAGTAGTTCAACAGTATTAACGGTAAAACTTCCGTCATTATTTTTATAAAAATATTTTTGTTATTTTTTCAATCCGACAATAATTCCGTTGTGGGATCCACCAATAATTGTGTCGTCGTACGAATATTTCCCGACACAAAGAATATTCCCGACCAATCGAATATAATATAACAACTTGAATACTTTGCAAAATTTATAAATATTACTCACAACTATAACATTATATTAAATCCACACCGTAATATTCAAAAATAAATTCGAGAAATTTAAATCTTTATTCGTAAAATTTGAGATTTTACATTATATATATATATAGGGGTTCCATCCACAGCAACCGGTTGCTGTGAAGCAACCCTTTTTTTGGCCTGTGAATTTATTTTTTTTGTTCTAGCCGAATTTTTTATAAGCCAAAAAGGAGTTGCACCACATGCTGTGGAGCAACCACTTTTTTGGCTTGTGAAAAATTCGATCGGAGCGAAAAAAATAAAAAAAATTAACCGACCAAAAAAGGGTTGCTCTGGATAGAACCCCTATATATATATATATATATATATATATATATATATATATATATATATATATTAGCAATAGTCTCGTGCCTCCGGCTAGGGGTGGGCAAATTTTTCGATTTTTTTGGTTTTTGGACGAACCGGACCAGTCCGAACCGGCCGGTTTGGTATAAATGTAAACCGATCCAGTTCAGTATAAAAAAACCGGTATATACCGGTTTTTCGGTACCGGTTTCGGTCCGCCACTTTTATGGTTCGGTATATACCGAACCGGACCGGTATATACCGATTTTCTATTTTTTATTATTATTAATAATTTATTAATAATAATAATAAAATATTGATTATAATAATAATAATATTAATAAAATAATAATAATTATAATAATAATAATAAAATAATAATAAAAATAATAAAAATAATAATTATATTAATTTTCGGAAAAAACCGGTACCGAACCGGTGGTATACCGGTTCAACCGGTATCGGTACCAAAATTTAAGTAATTTCGGTACCGGTTTGGTTCGATACCGGTCCGGTTCGGACCGGTTTTTACCGGTTGCCCACCCCTACCTCCGGCACTATGGACGATGAGATTTATCCCAAACTTTGGACGGCCCAAATGATTTATTAGGAGGATAAATTACATATGCTAGTACATTTTTAAAAATAATTACAATAATGGTGCATAGATAAAATAATTATAAAAATAATACACTTTTTCATATTTATTTACAATATTAGTGCAACTAGGATTCCTTAATTTAAGGGATTATTATCTGGTTGTTTTTTTATTTAAAACGCGTGAATCTCTGTTAGCCCTTCTTTTTCTCTCAACTCCCATAATTTTTGTACTGATATTTCTCTCTCTAAAATTTTCTTCTTCTTCTCCATAACTTTTATTCTCGTATTTCTCTCTCTTTTTCTTCTTCTTCATCACAGTTGTTAGACTAATTAGTGGCGTAAATTAATTATTTTTTAATTTACTTTTGTTGCACTTGTTAATCAACAAATTATACAGTCGAATATGCGACTTTCTCTCTCCAATTCTCTCACAACTGAAAATATTTTGGTTTCTCTCTCTAAGGTCTGCTTCTAATTTCTGTTAATTCTCATTCTACTAATAATTATCAATATGATCATATATATACTTTATGTTTCTAATAGAATAGAGTATTGATTGTTTGAATTTGTGTTGTTTTTATGTTTTGTATAGAATGATTAATACAATGAAGAAGGATGGAAAGAGGAAAAGAATCACAGAGGGTAATTTTATTAAGGACTTGAAGAAATTTATTTGGGTTTGTGCAGTTGGATTCTGATTTTGATGTTCCTGTAGTTAAGACAGAAGCTCAAGTTCATAGCTAGAAGATATTTCTAACCCAAAAAAATTTAAAGGTGTGCTAATTTAAATTTTGTTATTGTTACTATCATATAACTGTTTGGTTACTTCTGCATTATATTTTGGTTACTGTTATTTGTGATTCGGATACCATTTTTGTTATCTTAATTTGGTATTTTGATTACTTTTCTATGTTGTTATGATTACCATGTATTTGCTTAGTATACATAGTTGATTAAACTAATTTTGGTGTACATGTTATTTATGTATTGGTTACCATTAAAACATATTTTGGTTACTATCATATAAATATTTGGTTACTTCTATAGTATGTTTTTGGTTATTGTTAGTTTCTGATTTGGATTCTATTTTTGTTTCCTTGAGTTGGGATTTTGGTTACTGTTTTTTATTGTTCTGGTTATCATGTTTTTGCTTAGTATATATGGGTTGACTAAACTGTGTTTGATCTATATGTTATTTATGTATTGGTTATCATTAATATATATTTTGATTACTAACATATAACTGTTTAGTTACTTCATTGGTATATTTGTTGTTGTTGGCTTATGATTTGGATACCATTTTTTTCCCCTCAATTGGGATTTTGGTTAATTTTATATGTTATTTTGGTTCCAATGTATTTGCTTAGTATACATTGGTTGACTAAACTGGGTTTGGTATACATGTTGTTTATGTGTTAGTTACCATTAAAACATGGTTTGGTTACGATCATGTAACTGTTTGGTTACTTCTTTAGTATATTTTTTTTGTATACATGTTTTTGATTTGGTGACCTTTAAATTATGTTTTGGTTAATATTATATATAACTGTTTATTTACTACATAAAATAGTCTGTACTACATGATGTTTATATTTTGGTCACCGTTATTAGATTATATAATATAACTTTTTGGTTACTACTTTATTATGGTATGGTTAATGTTATATTATGATATGATAACTATTATTGTGCAGTCAATATGGGATGTTGGTTATTTGTTATAGTCTATTTTGGCTACTGTGTAATTATTATATTATGTTTTGGTTAGTATGCTGTTATTTGTTGGTCATTACGTAACTGTTTATGTTATAAATATTGTTTATATCTGGTTACTAATGACTGTGTAAATCTAATTTTGTTTAATTGCAATTATGAGATCTTTACTATGAGAAATGCAACAGAAAATTCACTGAAAAAGTTATATATTGGTGTGACATAGAAGTCCCCAACATTATTATCAAGAAATTGAACCCAAGTTAGTTGGAGAAGTTTAAGACATCATTAGTTTTTGGATGTATTATTTTTGTAAATAATAAACTCAAGTCATAATAAACCATGTATTTGCTTAGTATACATTGATGTATTATTTTTGTAAATTCCTTCAAATATATTCTACAAGGGTTATGCTCTTCTAGAAAATTCATTGGAAAAGTTATGGTTAAATGTACATGTGAGAGTATACATGTGTTGCCTAAACTTGGTTAGATATACAGGTTATTTCTGTTTTGGTTACCATTAAAACATATTCTGGTTACTTCCATATAACTATTTGGTTACTTCTTTATTATGTTTTGGTTACTGTTACCTTATAGTTTGGCTACTATTATTGTGTCCTCAATATGGGATTTCAGATACTTTTATTTTTTATTCTGGTTAATATGTAATTATTTAGTATACATGGATTGTCTAAACTGGGTTTCATTACATGATGTTTCTATTTTGGTTACCATTAAAATCTGTTCTGGTTACTATCATATAATTATGTGGTTACTGTTTTATTATGTTATATTATGATTACTGTTATTAGTAACCATATAATTACAAGCTTAAATCAGGACAAACATCAATTGCTAAATGTATATGTGTGTCCTATTTATCTACAAGCTTGTTAGTAACCAGATAATTATCATAGATAGTTACAAGCTTATTAGTAACCAGATAATTATAAACTTGTATCAAGACTGTTATAAAGTGTTAAAGGTATATGTTTTACATACATTTTAAAATAAAAACAGTCAGTATACTGACTTTGTTACCAATTAAAGAGTGAAAAATTTAAGAAAGGTAATCATTATACGAGTATATAGTAACCACGGGGTAACCAAATAAACATTATACAGTAACTAAATCAATAATAAACAGTAACCAATTTATATGTACTTAGTAACCAGAATATAAAACATATTTTTACATGCATTTTGAAATCAAAACAGTCATTATACTGACTTTGTTACCAATTAAAGAGCAAAAAACTTAAGAAAGGTAATCAATATATGAGTATATAGTACCTACGAGCTAACAATATGCATATAAACTTTAAACTCAAAGTTGTTACAGAGGTTGATTTCTGATCTTGAAGTTATTGTTGATCTTATTGAAGTTGTTGTTGATCTTGAAGTTATTGTTGATCTTGAAGTTGCTGTTGATCTTGAAGTTGCTATTGATATACTCTTCTATTATCCTATCTCAGAGTTCCATGTCGTCTTCTCCGATCGATCTGTCGTTGTTCTATTTTTTCTGATCTCCAAGTTGCCTTTTTCTTCATTAGCGTGAATTTAGGATCGGTCAGTTGAAAATATGTAAGTCGGTAACTGACATGTAGGGAGTTAATGACGCGTAATTTTAGCAAGGTAATATTGTGTTGTTTTATTTTTGTAATTATGTTGTGTGTGTTTTATTTTTGTAATTATTTTCTAATTGTTGTATACTAGTGTTAAGGACCCTTATTAGAATGAGCGAGAAATTTAAAATCATTTGTATTTTATTATATAGATATACATATGAAAGAAGATAAATCAAATTTACATGTCACTTGAAAACACTGATGATCAAAGGCAACATATTCTTTAACTTAGCAAGGAAAAATCTTAATCAATTCTCAATAGTGAGAACAATTATTTCAAGTCTACATTCTGATCTGAAACATTTGCAAAACTAAGATGCTGAACATCTGAAACAACAAAACCTTGAAGAAGAAGAAAAAAAGAATAGATCTTAGTCAGTGGCGAAGCCAAAAATTTTATCAGTGGGGTCAAAATTATTATTAAGTTATTAAAAAATTTGGCGGGGGTTCGAGGGCAACGCCCCCTGAGACAATTTTTTTTAATACTTTATACTTTTGGGTGTATATATATATATATATATATATATATTACAATAAAAATATAATGAGTAATAATATATGGTATATATATACTATATTGACTCATAATAGATTTTTTTAATTACAATTGTTCATAAGTAAGTAATTTATTATTTATTTTTAAGAATAATATAAATTAAATTATTATTTAGTTTAAAATATTATAGAGAGATACATATATTGAAAGGATGTATCCCCCTCGCCAAACATGGCCAATATTTCAATGCCATCACCTTCTTTCTTGGACCTCATCAAAGGTGGTCTCCCTGAATATCGATGTTAGATATACAGAGACTTGTAGCAATATTGATTAGTTGTTTGGAATTGCAAAACTTTCCAACTAATTACATGTTTGATTTCTTCATTTTTTTTTTATTTTTTTCTAAGGGAATCTGTAGGAGATTGATCTAGACATATATGAATTGTTCATTTTACACAAGTAATTTAATTGATTATTGAGTTATTCAAGTATGATTGATATTTAAATATTGACTTGTGCAGTAAGAAGAAAAGCCCAAAATAAATAAATAAACAAATTGAGCTAATTACGAGGTTGGTGCTGTGATGATTTTGTCTTGGAGGCCAATAATTGTAAAAAGGAAGTGGCTAACATTATCCAACGGAACTTAATTAATCACCCTCCACCAGATTTGGTGCAACAACTAAAGCTTATACTCCCTCCGTCTCAAATTATCTGCTGTTCTAGAGTCTCACATAGATACCAATATGTATGATAAAAATACTAAAATACCCTTTGTGCTGACTTTTTTATTAATTGAAGAGAAAGAAAAAGCAGCTAATTAATTGGAGAGAGAGAAACATTGAAGAGAGAGAGAGAGAAAGCAGCACATTAATTGAAGAGAGAGATAGAGAGAAACAATTATTAATTGAAGAGAGAGAGAGGGGCATGAATGTGGATATTTAAAAAAGAGGAGAGGCATTAATGAGAGTAATGATTATCAACAATTAAGATAAAGGGGCAAATTTGGAAAACAAATGAAAAAAATTTATTGAAATCTTAAAAAAGCAGATATTGTGGGACAAATTTTTTTTGCTAAAACAGCAGATAATTTGGGACGGAGGGAGTAATTAATAACCATTCTTAAGTATTCTTCTAATGCCTCCATTTTAAGGGGGAAATTGCTTTCAAGTATTTTTTCACAAAAATAAAATAAAATTTTCAATTTAGAGGAGAGAGTACGTACGTATAATAGAATATTTTCATATGTATAATGCTAGAGACACAAATTATTCTACAAATGTTTTACAAACTGCTGATGTGACATACTCCACCTCATCATATTGTGTGGGGCCGAAGACTATATTAAAACAATTTGTTAATTAATATGCCGAGGTGGAGTATGTTATATCAACAGTTTGTAAAATATTTATAAAATAGTTTGTGTCTGTAGTATTACTCATTTTCATATACTATAATCGTTTTCACATGTTAGTTTTGAATTATACACATGTTTCATTGTTTAGTGTACAAATTTGACCCAAGAAATGGAAGATTTGAAAGCCAAACTCAACCTCATGGTTCACTTATTCTCATGTAATTGAAAATCAACTAAACCAATAAATAAAATGAAGAGAATATTATTTAGCAAAAAAATGAAAAGAATATCTTCAAACTTAAAAAAATACAATTATAAAAGAAAAAAAATGATATATACAGACAATACTGTCCTTCCATTTAATGGCAAATTCTTGACTTAGAACTCGTCGTGATTAATAACGGTGTCAGCATCCCACCAAGTGTCCGCGCCAGATTCCGTTAAACTCCCTAACGGAGTCCTAACATTTCTCAAGTCACCGACCGTTAACGCGTCCTGTGCCAGCACCGCCGCCCTTGACGTAGACCTTCTCGACACCGCCGGAGCTGACACCAAATACCTTACCCAAGGGTAGGCGCCACTCGGCGTAAACCGCGGGATTCTTACTCCCCATCCTCCTGTCATAGGCACCCAGTAAAACACGGTCACTGTTACTCATTTCGGCTAAATATACAACCGCCGGAGACGACATTTCCATCGCCGGAATCCGATGTTTCCCGCCCAAAAAGGAGCTGATTTTATGATCTTTATCTAAATCCCATATGGAAATTTCACTTGCAAATGAATCTTGGAAATCTAAACCAAGTCCTAAGCTATCCCACAGCTTGACCACGCTCTTGCCGGCGGGAAAGTCCGACCACGAGAAAAGATCACAGCCACTGCGCCGCCGCCGGAGCATGGAATTGTTAGTATTTTTCGATTGGTTGTCACCATAAGAACTATTGGAGCCTGCAACACGAAAGTCTTCATCCAATTGGTTTTGGTTTTGACCATCAAAGGAAGAGGTTGAGTCGAATAAATCTTCGTCATCGGATTCCGACACTGAGGATGGCGTGTCGTCGTCGTCGTCATCGGTGAAGTCAAAGTCGTCGTCTAGGTGTTGAAGAAGATGTTTTGAGGAAGAGGATCGTTTAATTGAACGAACCCTGATAATTAGGAGCTTAATTCTGGTGAAAGTAGCAATTACGGCCAGAATTATAGCATACCATTTCCAGAAACTATTATACACTTGAGGCAATTTTGGAAGTGGTGAAACAAAATCACTTATGATACTCAGTTTCGTAATTTCCATTTACGTGTGTGTGTGTGTTTATCTAGCACCAACTAATGAAAACTTTGAGAAAAAATGAAGCTTGGTGAAATTAAACGAATAAATGGGAAGAGAAGGGAGAAACACAGTCTAGAAGGAGATCGAGATGAAAATGGGAGGGGTTTGGTCTTATAATGGTGATGTGATTAAGAAGGGGATAATAAAAGAATAATTTTTATGGATCGAATATTCAGAGGGCGGAAATTGATTGAGCAAGACTTAAGAGATAGAGATTATTGGGACACGTCAGATAAAGTGCAGGAACTTTCTGGACCAGAAGGATTGGGACGGCTGAGTCAGGGGAATCAAGATTTTATTATTATTATTATTATTATTTTTTTTTGTCATAATTAAACCTTATACTATTTTTTTAGCTGAAATCTTAACCTTTCAGTCTTGAACATGAATGAATTTCAAGATGCTCAAAGTTTTACACCCTCCATTTCTTTTTAATTACTCCCTCCAGTCCCAAATTAATTGCTCAGTTTTGACTTTTTAAAGTCAAATTGACCATTTTTAAAAATAATTTTTTTACTATTTTTGTTAAAATATAGGTGAAGAGATTATAACCAAAAGAAAGTATATACAATTTATTACTAATCCCAATTTTTATAATATTAGAAATATATTTATATATGCTTAATTATTAATTCTAAAAAAAGTCAATTTGACTTAAAAAGGTCAAAATTGAGCAGTTAATTTGGGACAGAGGGAGTAATATTTTAAGCGAAAATACAAAAATATAATTAATATTTTATTTGATTGATCAAAATAATTAAAAAATAAAATATTATATTTCTAAGATTTATTAAAAATACAAAAGAGGAATAAATTAGTATTTAATGTAAAATTAGTATGAGAAAATAAGTTATTAATATTATTTTTTAAAATAAATTTCACTTGTTAAAAAGAGAGTACAAATGTATAATTCAAGAATTGTAACATTGGAGAAACTTATAGTGAGGAAAACCCGAGAAAAAATTGTCTTGATGGATAGACTTGAGCTAAATTAGGAGAAAATTTATACTCCATATGCTGAGAGATAGATTAACATACAATAATATAATAATTTAGGTATAATATAAATATATATATATATATATATAAAATAAAATTATAATTAATATTATACATTTTTTGAAAGATAATAAAAAAAATTAACCCGTCGCCGGAGGAGTCGTTAACCTATGATCTTATATTAATAATATTAAATTATTACCACATTGGATTGAAAATGGAGTTGCTTTTATCTTATCATGGGTTGTAGTGTCGTATCATATGTGAGTCAGCAACTGATAATATGCGGTGAGTTGAAACATTTTAGGAGCACATTAACACGTGGTCCAATTGGTTGGGTTGTGGTGGGGACAATGATTGGAGTAGAAGCACTTTTTAATACTCCTTGGTGTTTTTATTTAACGATTAAAGTAAGATATTGTGCGTAACGGCGTAGGGGAGGGTAAAACTGGAAGAATCGATCAAAATAAATTTGGACGGTTGGGTTGGTTTGGATGGTATTACTTTACCACGTAACGTTGTCGCAAACACACACTAAGCTTCTTTCACACTTCCTTTTCGTAATCATATTATGTGTAGGTGTAGCCAGTCATCTCCTGGTCCATACAATACACCACCGGTTCTGGATACATAATATTAGAGTCATGCTATTATGATAAAATATCAATACGGTGCGTTAAATTATGTAGTAATTAATTCATTAATACATTATTATGTATATGGGTGTATTTAATCTTTCACAATTCCACACTATTTTGTATCTTCTTCTTTTTTTAAAACTATTTTTTAGTCATTAAAACATTATTGGATAAAATGTCCTTGAAGAAATTCAACTAAATTCATATACATTAACTTGATTTTAATTAATAAAATAATGGAGTAAATATTATAAATTATTTTGAAAAAATATTAATCGAAATTAAACCGAGTCTTTATCTTAATAAGAAAAATGTGTAGTGGATTGGATAGAGAGAATCTAGTAGGTGATAACTCGATAAGCGATCATTATTATTTATAATTTTAATCCAAGAAAAAAGTATTGAGAAGAATTAAGCCGTGATCACTAGAAGATGCCCATATAATATTAAGATGGTTATTTTATTTGTACGTGTTTTTTTTATTTATCTTATGTTGTTTGGATAGAAAAGGAACCCAAAAACGGTTCCATCTTTTTTTTTACCCAGTGGTAATTTTATTAATTAATTAGGAGTAGTTGTAGATGTAACCTACGACCGTGACCAAGACTAAATCGCATGGCACTACTTGTAGATTTAATCAATTAAGCTCGTCTCAACATTCGTAACCCTTCTCCCCTACCATACAAATTTCAAAGTCGACTTGGTGAAGTCTTTGATTCAAAATTGTTCAATGTTCAATTTAAATAGCTTTCCCTACAAGTGAACGAACGGAGGAATATATATAGAGAGAGAAAGTGATTTAAAATCAACGTTGTAAGAATTTATAAATTTAAATCGTCCATCGAACGGTAAAATTGATCTCTCGTCCGCAATTTACTATGAGAAAGATTGAAAAATTGTCTAAAATACATTTTTCGTCCGCAGAATTAAACTGCAGATGCTAGATATAATTCTCCTCTCACGTGAAGGTGCGACTCACCTTCTTCTCCCGTAAAAGAAGACTGTGAAAATATCAATTTTTTTTAGTTAAGCTTGATAAATAAAATTGATTCTTGCTCTCTTCACCTCTCCATATATCTCATACTTGACTAGCCTCGTTCTAACGGTACTCATGTCCATAGAATGCAC
This sequence comes from Panax japonicus, assembly GCA_020205505.1. NCBI lineage: Eukaryota > Viridiplantae > Streptophyta > Magnoliopsida > Apiales > Araliaceae > Panax > Panax japonicus. The sequence continues at coordinate 53,775,611 of CM035112.1, read as the reverse complement.
AAGATTTGGAAAAATGAACTGAATCAAATTTCAATGGCCAGTGCATGCTACGCACGCGACAACAATTTTTCATTGACCTAAAATTGAAATTAAAACAAGCTGGACTGTAGCTCATGAAACAACAAACCGATACCTGGCTACTGGCTAGCTTCATGAATATTGAAATATAATAAGTAGTAGACTGTATCCTAGCTAGCTTGACTAAGCTGGTGTTCATGTTATTATTCAATCACGACATGTATACTTTCATCAGGTTGGTTCGGGGGGAAATAAAATGCAAGAAATTAAGTAAAAGGGCTTGATCTTATCCTTAATTCATCAGCAGCAGGCAAAAGCAATGAACACATGCCATCAGATCCTCCCTCAAAATGCTTTATAATGATTAGTTGGAGCCCTTATCACCAATGAACTGAAAGAACTTGGATCTCGCCTCCGGTGGAATACGCACTGGTCGGTAGTTTCTGTCCAGCCAAACCGCTGTCACCTTTGCCTCCACAATGGGCTGGAAATGCACAAACACATAAATCACAACACAGTTTCAAATAAGCCATCATACACGAGTATTCTTTTTCTTTTGTGGAAATAATAGGATGAAAATAAGAAAGTACCTCTTCATTTGGTAACTTGAAAATGAAGTGTTCAAAGTATACTCTTGCAGCCGAATAGTCGGATACCCTCACTTTCACAACAAATCTGTCTCCACTCTGGTTTCCCATGAAATAATACCATGAGAACAAGCACAAACTATGTGCAGAACTCATCATCCAAATGGTAATGATAGTGCAAGTAACAGTTTGTCTAACACTACCATTTATGCATTTTTCCACAACTAACATTGAATCCACAGATTGAAGGAAAAAGTAACAACATATTTTTAGACTTAGTAGTGTGAATATGGAGATAGATGATTAAAAGGCATACTCTTAAGGGTGCAAGGAATTTGAGTGACACTTCTGAGAGTGCACAAGCATCACCACTTCGTGCAACATCATCAGCATTTACGCCAATCTTCGCCAAAAGTTCATGACGAGCTGTACAAATAATTTGAAAGCGCAATTACTAGATCTATTACATATAAAAGTTCTAAGGATGACAGTTAAACATAATCTCTTGATAAAGTTCAGAAAAACAATAAGCACATATGCTTAGAACAGTTACAGTACAATATACATTGATTCAATTGCTAATTCTTTTCCTCAAGTTTTTATTTGAGCCACTCAACTCAACATACTTTCAATCATTCATCGAAATTTACTTAAGTAAGAGATCTAATGAAGAGCAAGTAGGCAAGAATTATATAGATTTGGATGACAACATAGGACATAGTTGTGAATCAACCAGTGCTTCCTTCAAGGACTTCTTAATTCTATCTCAACCGCATAAATAAAGACTCATTCTTTAATCATTTTAATTGCAATTCAGCTAAAAGGAATGGTGTATTTCCCTGCTTCTCTTATTTCCGCATGTATGGCTAACTTTCTGTCTAGGTGAATTCGCTAAGTTTTATGTTTCTTTCAACTTTTCTGCCATATATTTTTTACTCGTTTTTGTGGCTATATTTGATGTCAAAAAAGATCATTTATTCATTGATAGCTCAGAAAATCATGTCACTAAATATTTAGCCTCTATTAAGTTCAATGGAAATGCACAAATTTCCCTGATAATGTAGAAAACATGGTGGCAACATCCAAAGGAGATATATTCAGCAGGTCACAGAGGTCAAGACAATATAGCATCTTATTATATCTACACAGCAGATTATTCAATCGAACATTTGAGGATCAAGGATAGCATAAAGAAAATATAATGAACGAAGACCAATATGACCAAATCCAGATAAGCCCCTGATATCAATTAAGGTTGGTCATAACGAAAATGTATTGAACACAATGAGGACATGTCATAAACATGAAGTCAAAAGGCTACATAAAAATTGCAAACAATATAGAATATTTAACAATTTAGTCAGATCATGAATCTTACCATGTTGGCAATAGCCTGCATAAACAGAATGGTGTACAACTCCATATTGATCCAACTCATAGTCACGGACCTTCAGTTCAATCTCATAAAACGAACTCATTCTGCCAAGCAATAAAATTAGAACACTGCTACAACTAGTACCCGGACTGACCAGGTATTCTCTACAGGGCTGTTCCGTAGAACAAGTTAATATTTTACTTGTTTGATCTTGTTATGTTCAAAAAAAAAAAAATACTGTCTTAGGTCTTTATACAAGTTTACATTCAGGCAGAATTTTGTTCCAAAGATAGCTAAACTAATAATCAAAATGATTCAATAATTGTTGGTGCGGTGACTAATTAATAATTGAACAAGATCATAAGCTCAGAACCTCAACTCGTTGAAACTCTACTATAAAAACATCAAATGAGTCCTTATAAAAAATAAGAGTAATACTAGGTTCCCAAATGGTTTCCGAAATAAAGAAATTTAATGTTATCATCTCAATAAATGTTCACATGTGCTGCATCAATTAATATATATAATAATGACATTAATTATTTTGGACACGTGTAGGATCCTCAAATTTTGACATCTGAAAGATTCTAGTAACATTCAACTAATGTAATGTACCCTTCAAAAATGAAGAAGATGAGTGGAAAATAATAAAATAAAAAAATTGGTAGCAGAAATGAATAGAGAAAAGTAAAGTAGTGAGTACCTTTTGTCCTGTTTAACTTGATGAAATGCTTGTAAGGCATTAATACCACAGCTGTTGGCTTGAGCTTGACAAGGGAGTAGCCCGATACGTGGTGGTGGTGGTGGTGATGCTATGATAGATCGCCGAGCGGGGACTAGCAGTGATGGGGCGGTGTTGTTGGTAGGTGGTGAGGCGGCAGAAAGAGTCTTGGTGAGGTGCGCAGGCCATGGAGATGGGGAGATCAGAAATTGGAGTTGGGACGACAACATCTCTCTCTATATATATATATAATATATAGCTACTACTAATTCTCTCTTATTTATTTTTTTAGGTAGTGGAGAATTGAATTGAATTGACTTGAAGTGAAGTGGTAGCGGTGGTGGTGTATATAACGTATTTGGGCGTTACGGTCAAGGAGTAATTCATGTATGCCATGTAAACGTTACGTACGTAAGCCCTCTACTTGTCCATATATGTATGCCTCCTCGCTCACAGCTGGACGCCTGGACCTGCCCTGCTACTGCTAGTGCTAACTGCTATGCTGCTTTACTAATTACTACTCTTCTCTTCACACGTTAATTCCATGTACACCTAACTTAATGGGAGTGCACTATTTAATATTATGGTATGGATTCTCAACAATAACTCCTCTCTCCCATAGTGTGTCTGTGAGCCTGTTAGGCCCACACCCACACCAGGTTCAAACCTCCCCCCAAGGCCCAACGTAATGAAGATTAATGATACCAACTTATAAATAAAATAAAATTTTCCCATTGTCGTTATATACACACACATGAGTAATTGATTGATACAGGCTTATAAGGGGAGAAAAAGAATCTCCCAATCAACTAGATCTGTCTTGCTGGCCCAGGTAAATGCCTACTAACTAATGTTAAGAAAAGAATTTCCCTTTGGACCATAAAATTTAATTCAACTACAACAATACTAAATCCATATCCATGCCGGCCCGGCCCGGCCCGGCCCCTACATCATCACAGCTCAAATTATCAGCCAAGGAAGCATGCATGCAGTAGCCCTCGGAACCGGCTAAAGATGCCTGCCAACTTCTTTCATAAATCTTGTCATGGATATAATTTATCTTCGTGTTTCAGTGCAATAAAGGAAATTATATGAGTGCCTGAAATATGAATGGGAAAACTAGCCGTGCAAGTGCCTCGTCATGCTCAATATAGTTTCTAATAGTATATAATTATCTCCATCTCCCAACTCGAACCGGACTGGAAGTGGCTACTTGTTTGGTGAACAAATCATTCATATCCATGCAGGAAGGGCCCCTACATCACAAGACAAGTACTTAAACTGAACAATAAACACATACCACAGGATTTGGATTGGTCCAAATAGGTCGCCCATTTTGGCAATCTTATATAATTAAGTTGGATTTACATAGGAAAAAGAGTTATAATTATATATATATATATAATATTTGTGTATATAATCAGTGGCGGAACCAGAACATTTTTAGAGGTGAGTCAAAATTTATTAATAAAAAAAATTATTTATTGACACTTGAAATGTTTTTTTTTTAAATTTATTTTGCCTAATTATAGTATTTCATTATCTATAAGTGTCATCGAAAATGCGTCTACCATATAAATTCAACACGTTTCTGTAAAATTACCCGAACTGTACATTTTGAATTGCTTAGAATTTTTGTAAGGTACAAATCATTCTGGGCGGCTACTCGATCTCACAATTATGTTATGTGTCCCATTATGAATGTCAATATATATCTCTCTCTCTCTCTCTCTGCTAGATGCTAATAAGGTAGGGGAGTAGATAACATGGACCAGTACTCTTGGAAATTCCTGAAATAGATAATATGACAAAGTATCCACCTCCAATAGTAGAGCTAACTATTAACCCCCATCTCTCTCTCTTCCTTTCTTTTCTTCACTCCACATCGTACATGCACTTTCTTTTTACTCCATCACTTTCCTTCAATAATTGATTCTCTACTCCATCATTTTCCTCTATTCACATTCTCGATCTCATCATCTCTCCTCCAGACTCCCACCAAGCTACTACTAGTCTCACTTCTTTTTTACTCCTCTAATTAATTTTAGCTCATATATACTTGTTCTTGATTTATTAGAACAAAAAATGAACCGATTTGTTGATTTGGAATGTTAGAATTTAAGAACGAATAAAATTATAATCACATAAATATTATATGAAAGATGAAAAAATAAGAACACGCGATATACCAGGTTCACCAATTTGACTAGTCATGCTTTTTATGATGTATTCATTAAATGTCTCACACGCTATACAATGATTCACACACCAAATAATATTTTTATAATAATTAGAAAAATTCTAGGTGCTATAATATGAGCTCTAACACATGAGGCTCAATACATTTGTAAAATCCAAGACCGGACTACTAATAAATCTCTAAACCCAATTGCATTTTGCACTTGTTTTCCACGGGGTGTTCCCCATTGCAACCTCCGCTAGCTTATCGACGAGTTGGACAACCGCTCGCTCATCAAAGTCATTCGTCAAACCCGGAGAAGTATTAGTGAATCCTAACATTGGAAAAGCAAGAAAAACTCACTACCTAGGAATGAATAGTAAGATGATGGGGACAAAACAAACAAACGAAGTAATGGTTTTGGTTCGGGGGGACGCAACATTTGTTGAAAAATTCCAAAAGATGTTCATATGTTAGCCGCCCTATTAAGCGAACCCAATACTCCCACGTTTAATGAAAATGTTTGTTTCAATTTATATGCATTGCATGGTAATTGGTATAGTCATTAGTCAAAGCACGCTTCTTGAATATACTAGTAGAATCAATCTAGGAACAAAAGAACATAAAAAGACTCGCAACTCATGAATCATTTTCAACCCCTTGTCTTTTTTCTTCTTTTTCTTTAATATATATATATATATAAATGAAAGGGTATTTCTATTTTATCATTTTCATTTTACTATATTATTTTTAGATGGTCAATTAATTAATGTGATATGTAGTTGTTAATTTTTCATGCGATATATACTACTAGTAATTCTTGCTTGGTGCAAACGTGACCAAGGGTGTGTACCAACAACCAAAGTAAGAGCCCGGTTAAAATCAAGAAAGAAAGTAGGTCCATTCAAAAGGAGTCTACTAGACTTAGATGCTCATGCAAAGAGCATTACTCTTTTTCTACTCAATTGCGCATATCACATCAGAAAGTGATATAAGAAAATTCCAATTGAGTTAATATCAGAAAGCGATAATCAACATGTGGTGAAACTTTTACTGGGGTATACTTTCTTTATTTCTTCTTTGAAAATATACTACTTCCAAAATTAGAGTATTTAATTTACATAGAATAAATGTAAATGTTATATTAGGAATTTCCTGAGATTTTATAATGTAAAAATATAAATGAATATGTAATTTTAAAACGGACTCAAAAAAGTAATATAAAAATATTCAAGAACACCCTTTCATGGTCCTATAAATATCTACTTGACCTTGGATTCTCATTCATTCATATATACTTGAGCCACTCTTCATTACAATTCCTTCTCATATAACATGTCCAGTACTCGTAGTGAAGAAGAATCTGATCATCTAAGAAGAGGACCATGGACTTTTGAAGAAGACTCTATGCTTACTCATTACATCACTAGTCATGGAGAAGGCCGCTGGAATTTGTTAGCAAAATGTGCAGGTAAGAAGTTCATCCGTATACATGGCACGAATATATTACTACCCTTAATTCTTTCTCTTCTGTTTCAAATATTATTTCCCCTATATACATTAATTTGCAGGGCTAAAGAGAACAGGAAAAAGTTGTAGACTGAGATGGCTCAACTATTTAAAACCGGATATTAAGCGTGGAAATCTTACCCCACAAGAACAACTCTTAATCCTTGAACTCCACTCCAAATGGGGTAATAGGTCAGTCAGTATTTATTTAAACTACTAGCAATCTAGCATATCAAACACATGCAATAAACAATATGCATGTTGCTAGTACTAAAAGTATGCATCTACTATTGAATAAATTACTGATTCTGGACATGTTAATTTTGGTGATACCAGGTGGTCTAAAATAGCAACGCATCTGCCAGGAAGAACAGACAATGAAATCAAGAACTATTGGAGAACAAGAGTTCAAAAGCAGGCGCGCCAACTTAAGATCGACTCTAATAGCAACAAGTTCTTTGAAGCGCTTAAACGTTTTTGGATGCCCCGATTGCTCGAAAAAATAGAGCAAAATGCATCACAATCATCATCATTTTCTTCTGCCTCAAGCCCGAAAACTCTAAACTCTGAAAGCCCTTCTGTACTAACCATTTCAGCCCCCATGGCATTATCATCTGAACAACCAAGCAAAGAAATGAAAAGTTCCAATCAAATAAACCACAAGTACAGTTCAACAGAGTCCATGAGAATCTCAGAGCAGCCAGAAAATTTAGACTACAAGAATCCACTTATAAATGACTGTTACCATGTGGATATTAGTAGCTTTGATATTCAGTATTTCAGCCAGCTAGACATGTCAGTTAAGGGGTCTGGTGAAATTTCAATATCCGATTGCCAGATGGCAGAAATTGATTGGATGAATAGCGATGCTGAAGGTACTTTATGGAGCATGGATGAATTGTGGGAGTTGTAGGAAGTAGAAGAGGTGGGCATAGCATATAATCTAGAGACTAGAGTGGCCTTGCTATTATTAAGGGGCCTTTTAATGATATGTAATGCAAATGTTGATACTTAGCATGTTTATGTTGGGGTGCATGTATATGGTAATTGTACATAGAAAAGTTGTTTATGAATTATATGTATTGCAGATTTTGAGTCTAATTTATGGTTCTCTCTCTATTATTGATTTCTTTTGAGAAAATTAGTCTTTAATTAGTTAAAGATGGTGTTCAACCTAGAATAGGACTGCTGCAGGCCTGTTGCGTACAAAATGTGTGTATATATATATATATATGAAAAAATGGAGGTACACAACTGTGTAAATTTTAAATTTACACAATGTACGATCGTAGAGTTAAATCACCTTACGATCGTAGAGTCACTGACTGATAGTAGAGTAGTCACTCTACGTCACTCAGATAGTAGAGTGACTAAGTGACTTTACTCTACGTAGACTGTTTTGAGAGTTTATACATATGAGTAGCTCCATTAACCATATATATATATATATATATATATCCAATGTTAACTAAAATATCAAAGGTAATATGGTCCATTAGAACAACTTGATTGAGTTAGGAAAAATATTGTCTATTAATCTAATAGTAATAGGAGGGATGCACAGAGTTAACATGAATGTTAGTTATGAGAGAGAGCGGGACCTTAACTAAGAAAAGAAGATGATTTTCTAAGAGAGTGAGCAAAATCCAAAATGATTGGTGAATGTAGGAAATTATTGAGCTAGGATTTTTAACTGCAATTCCTTTATAAACTTGCAAATTGAAAGTAACCTCATGATCAAAACTCATGAACATTTATTATTAAGTCATTCGTTCCCTAAGAAGCCAATATGCCACAGCTCAAATTGGCTAAAAGACTTGTAAAATCCCAGGCATTTTGCTGTTGATTATTCTAGAGGAAGGTTGTAGAACTAGCAGCTTCTCCTTCAATAGCTTTTAGATGACTAAATGGCACAACAGTCCTAATAATGTGATGCTAGCGAAAAGTAATTGATCTTGGCTGCTTAATTAATGGAAGAGAAATTATTCGAATTCAATCATATAAACATGTAAAGAAACATCGAGTCGCGATCATGGATGAAGAAAAAATCAGTGGTAGATGAACTCCGGAAAAGGTCACAAAGAGGGGTGACGGGAGGGAGTGGGGGGAAGGCTAATGGCTATGTTGGGTTGAAGTTGTTTTGATAGTGACCAAGTGGAAGATTGAATATGATCCTGATGTTAGACTAGACTAACATGAGTAATCAAATCGCCGACCACTATACAACCCCAAATTGGTTGACCGTTTTACTGGTTTAATATTAGTTAGTATCCATAAAAGTTATCCTCATGTACTCCGATCCATTTTGGCTTTGTATGTATGTTTTGGCTTTGCTACTATGACCGCTCGCCAAATCATTAAATAGTAAATTTAAAACTTACACCGAGAACAATTAAATACACCAAAAAACTTAACACTTAGGATCATCGCTCTCGGTAACCAAATTGAAACCGAAACCGCACCAAAAATCGCATAAACTAAGTCCAATTAAAATCGTATCAACAGTTCCGGTGTATGTGGACGGTTTTAGGTGGGTTGAAAAACTAAATTTTCGATTTTGGTTTGGTTACTAGCCAAAACCGCACGCATAAAACCAAAACCAAACTACACCATAAAAATTAATTCCTACTACAGGAGAGATGTTTCGATTAGCCTTGTGTGATGAAAAAATTAAGCTACTAATTTGAATTTGCATGGTATCGACTACATGGTCACCATCACCATACAAATCTCATACAATTATCCCTTAATTGTAAAAAATTTATTGGACTACACACTGCTTGAACATATATATATACTTCATAAATTATATATATATAATTATTTAGATTCAATATCTTTTATGGTTAAAAGAATTGAAGTTATTGGAATTAGACAAATCATGATGCAACCCTCTTAGGTGAAGTAGTACTGAATATTCTTTCTTCCTGCTTGTTTTTCCTTTTTGAATGTGTAGAACGATGGATAAAAACTCTAGTGCCTTTGCTTTGTTTTCTTTTACAACTTTAATATTGTGTGATGCGCTAAATTGTTAATTTAAATTGCATAAAATTTTGTTGTTTTAATTGGTTTTGAAACCGAAATCGCACCAAATGAACCGCATCACACTAATCACAAGCGATTTTATGTGCGGTTTTAAATTTATTAAACCGCACCTAAGCAGGTACGTGTGCGGTTTGGGCTTTAAATTGCACTATGCTCACCCCTAGTGTACCTTGAATTTGGATCATAACTGTATTTATAACTTTATCACACTGCCTCAATTCACCACAATCGTCCCCGAATCGGACTAAAAGTCTTATGTAGAGGTTCTTTATAACTACAAATCTAATAATTGAATAGGACTTGACTTCCTTAAAAATAAGAAGTCAAATAAGTCAAGGGATCACAAGTCAATACAGCATTCCAGCCACGTGGCGTGGAACCCCCCCTCCCCCTCCCCCTCCCCCTCCCCAAATACCTCAAACCCATCAAACCATATTTCAACATTGCTCCCACTCTCTTATTATAAGAAATTTAAAATAAAAGAGTATAAATAATATAACAATTAATTCAGCAAGTCATATACGTACTTTACCACAAAAGACAAATTGTTAACTCAAAACGTAACTGACAAAACCCCCAACTTCATCATTATGTCGTAAATGGAAAAATGTGCCCTTATCACACGCACGATACTTCATCCCTTTAAACCTTCTACTCAAGTATCTAGACCATCACTTCTCATCTGTACATTTAAAAATAATACTTTGCAGAGAGCATAAACACCATCTCCCATTGATACTCTGCCCATCTCGTCAAATATAGTGTTTACTTCTACCGCCAGAAATCCTCCCTTTACCATGTCCGGTGAACATCCTGTCAATCCTACACCATCCATCGACCAAACCCTCATCGCTACCACTTTAACTACTCAAATAACTTCATTCACCACATAATCAACTGAGATGACACCATCCACTAACATCGATAAACAGAAATAACCCGCCCAACCTACGGAAAAAACAATGACTTTTATCGATGATATCATCCCCCTCCTTGTAACTCAGTCTACCGTCAGCACCGTTGTTGACTCCACCCTTCAAACCTCTTTCACACCTATAACTGAAGACCTCCTATCTTTTAAGACGAGTGAGGCCGAAGCTAGGGAGATGGGCATTCGGGAACATTACAAGTCTGACAAATCCTACGTTCATATCAACATCAAATCCTATGTATCTAAATGCCTTTCTCCCCAATCTTCTCCCCAATACCAGATCCCGAATCAGTACGAACTTTAGCCTCCAATTTTATTAAAGATAATGTACTGGTGCCCGAAGGATGAATGGGTCGTTGTTCCTATATATGTCCTTGAGGTACGAAGTAATATTTTGATCTCTCCACGAATTTATCTCCTCATTTTTAAGTTTTGTTGGGATTGAGTTCGCACAAATAGGTGTCAAACTCCTATATTCATTTAATATGATTCATAACCTTTTGTCAAGAGTGAGAAGTTCAACCCTCCCTAGACTTCTTCTTCGCCATATTCACCCTAGGTCGCTCGAAGGAATATGGATATCTCTAGTTAAACAAGCAACCTAGCAAATGTGATAGATGTAAACCCCCTACAGCAATAAAGGGTGGCATTTATACTGTGTATACATCAAGGGCCCCGACACTCACATGTTCCTGAACTGGGGCGAACCCTCGAAGACCACCTTCAGGTTCGACTCTGCCCCCTAGGACCGAGAAAAAGAACTCAAGGCCTTCTACGCCAAGATGTCGAAAACGTGATGGCCTATAGATCTGTTATTCGACCAATTTTGGCTCTTCAACCACAAATATAAGTCTTAACTCTAATGTGATACAATATATACAAAATCGTTTAATCTTAGCTCTTACTAATTTTCACTTGACTTCAGTGACCATCTTCAAGCCGCAACCGATTTCCTAAATAGGAGCACAACCCTTTATCAATATCATACCAGCCGAAGGGCTCCCGGAATCGACCTCTGAGACCCACCCCAAAGATACCCAATAATTGGGGAAACTAATCACAATAATACCTCTATCATCAATCCTTATGCATAACCTTGTGCAAACAGCAAAGAATGCACTAGAATTCAACGATGAGGAGAAAGGGACGTTGGCAAAAAAGAAAAAAATGAAAAACTAGTCAAGGCTTCATCAAAAATAACTACCAAGTCATCGACTCTACCTGTTGATCTTCCACTAAGGAATTATCCCCAAAATGATCGTATCCTCTATATTCTGAAGCCATACAAAGAACGATTATGTCCATGACAAACGAAATGAACTCGAAGGACAAATTCCTGACCCTTCATCAACCAAGAAACCTCTCTAAAAACAGCATCTCTAATACCCGTTGACTCCTCCCAAGACCTACCTCTCCCCCCACTGCTGCTTGATTCCCCACCAACCACCGACCTGCGACCTGAAATGGATAACCCTACCACCATCTACTCTCTAGCCCGAAGATGTTCGGAATGATTATTATATCGAGTTATTCGACGTCTTCATCCTTCCAATCGATAACAAAAAAAATTGAATGATTAACCTATCAACAACTTATCATCAGTAGCACGAGTCATGGGTATTAGGTAAGTGTTGCATACATACTTTTCTCTTCCTCTCCATACTTATTATTTTCGTAACCTAAGTGCATTTCTTTCTGTCTCAGGTACTTTCTGCTTTCGGGCGACTACTTCATATGCTTAACGAAGTAACTTCACAAGAAAAAGAATTGAATTCTGAAATTGAACGTCCTTGAGAGGAAATCAAAGTTCTAAAAGCCAAACTTCAAAAGGAGCAAGATCGCAACTCCCACTACATAATCAACTCCTAAAAGATGTTGCGATAATTAAAAACTCTAAGATGGCAAAGCTCTGAGCTAGTCGAACACTGACAAAAGCTTTTGAAGGACAGGATTGAGCTCAAAGAAGAGAATAAAGAGTTGAAAAAGACTATGAATTATTATGAAAACAAACTTTGGGACAAACATAACCAGATAAAGGACGCGATAAAAGACACCTCCCAACTAAAGAGAGAAATAAACAAAATTCGGGCCCTAAAATAAGCAGATCACCGGACTGGTTATCGAATTTATCCAAAATTAGGGCATCGGTACCGGTTAGCCGATCCGGTACAGGTACGGTATCAATTTTTATCTGTTTTATACAAGGTATTTTTTTTAATTTTGCTCAACATCCCCAATATTCTCTCTCCTCATCTGACTCTTTACCAAGTCCAAGTTTCATCATGTTCTCTGACTCTTTTTTCTCACTTTACCCTTCCAAGTTCCATCTCCACCTTTTCTTCTCTCTTCTCTCCCTTCTCCCCAAACCTTAATTTCCTCTCCCACCTTACTCTGCCTCCAAAACCTTACCCTCCCGCCTCCTCTTCCTCTTCCTCTTCCTCGTCTCTTCCTCGAGATCTAAAGTTCGAAAAAAATAAGTCAAGATTTGTTAGTTTGTTTCAATGTTCAATTAATGTTTTTGCCATGTATTTGATTTTGAATCGGAAAGTTTGGGTTTTTGCGATTAAGATGGTTGATAATGAGGAAGATGATGTTGGGGGTGAATATAAAGTTGATGAAGGAGATATGTTGTGATTGATACACACACACATATCGGTCCGGATCAAGTGCATACTCCTTATCTTACTCACTCGTGCTCACCCCCCTTTAGCGACGGACCCGACGACGGTTCGGTCATACAACCGTCGTCTATACTTTTAGCGACGCTTATATGTTGTCCGTTGCTAAAAGTATAGACCGACGGTTGTATGACCAAAACCGTCGTCAGGGTCCGTCAGCTAAAGGGGGGTGAGCACGGGTGAGTAAGATAAGGGGTATGCACTTGATCCTTGCTCATATATAATAATGATGAAGGAGGTTTGTTGTGATTTCTAATCGAAAAGTTTGGGTTTGTTGTGATTGATCTACTGTGGTTTGTTATCAGTGTTTCGTTTGGGTTCTTGATTTCGTTTGGGATATTAGCTTAACCGGTACAACCGGCTCGGTTCCGAACCAGCCAAACAACATCCTGTTCCCCGTCCCGAAAATCCTGTATATACTGATTTCGTGTACCGAACCCGAATCGGTTAACAGTTGTCCCGAACTGGCTAGTTCGAACTAGTTCGTTATGGACAAAAATCGAAAAAATCAAAAATTTTGAACACCCCTAACTTCGGGTTAACCGATAATTGGTTTGTCTGAGCCGCAACCGATATTTTCTGCTCCAACTCTATGAATTTTTGCATTATGGAATTGGTATCCCTTTCAAGGGAGTTCCTTCGCGACAATCCCGAAAATAATCCTGGTTGCTTCGTCGATTAGGACCGTACTCGTCCCTCCTCCGATTCCTTCCTTTCGGTGAGCCTATCGATCAGTGAGTCCGCGATAAGCTTTGCGACGTTGATTTTTGACACCCATGCCGAGTTGGGGAAACCTCTCCCCTTCTTTCCAATTTCGCCAACTATGCATCTCATTCTTTCTATTGGAGGCGTAAGGTCTCCAAATCCTCTTTTGCTTGTTAGATCTTATGTAACCGAAACAACTCTCGCTTGTCATGCCCCTGTAGTCCCGATCCTAATCATGATCATGGTGAGTATGGGTTTGGGATTGGTCTTATGTCTCGCGCCTATAAGGATCAAGAGCCTTTTAGCTTGTAGAGAATAATTGTCGTCAAACCAGGGCCGACTGGGCTTTTACTGGGACCGATTTGGGGTTATTGGGTCTGTCTTTGACCGACTTGCGGACTTAGTGCATTATCGAGATGACTGAGGGCCTCTCCTGGTCAGGAACTATCTTTCTCTTACCCGTCATCCGTTTAACTTGAAAGTAAATTGTTGATTTCAATTTAACACTAGAACAAACCTTCCTTCTAGTGTCAATGTTTTGCCAAATTACCAAACAACGAACTTAAAACATGTGCAACAAACAAACTAACTCACCAAAAAGTTTGACGGTCGGAGCAGCCTAGAGATTACTTCAGTGTGAGAATAAGTACATGCCAGAAACTTAACAATTAAGGTATGAAACTGCTTTAGCGTATAAGAGTAAATAATGTGTGTGTACCTTGAACTTGGATCATTGTTGTATTTATAACTTGATCGCATCGCCTCAATTCAGTACACTCCTCCCAGAATTGAAATAAGAGTCTTATGTAGAGATTCCTTATAGCTGCAAGTCTCATAATTGAATAGAATTTGATTTCTTTAAAAATAGAAAGTCAAATAAAATAAGGGCTCACAAGTTAATTTGGACTTCAACTTCAATCCATCAATACAGTCGTTGAGCCACTTGGCGTGAGCCCCCGAATCCATGAGACCCATCAAGCTACACTCCAACAGTAGGTATGTAATAAAGGCTGTGGGATGCTTGGAAATTGGAATCAAGCTATTGGAAGGCCTTCTTTTTTTGTGTCAATGTGGCAGAACAAGCTAAGTTTCCATGTGAGATGTGAAGTTTGAAAGCGAAGATAGATTAGATATCTTCTCCCTTTTCGAAATTCCATCCAATCGTCCTTTCCTTTTCACTATCACACACTAACGTGAAGAGACTAAACTCTTTTCTTTTAGTAACCGAGGATGTACGTTCTCCTTTTCTTCTCTTCTTTATGGTCATGGTCATTTAAGGTGGTAGAGTTCTCTTAAGAATATGTTAAAATATATAGGAAGTTAGGAACAAAACCTTCAGGCTGCCCCTCGATGTTTAGGATCAAAGTTTTTTTCTTAAAATTGTCTCAAAGTAAATGTCATTCTCTCTTTATAATTAGTTGTGACAATAAATATTATTAAAAAATTCAATATCATGTTATTTAAGATCCAATTGAAAATTACACAAGCCTATAAATTGCTCTCATTGCTGCTTTCACCTTTTGAAGGCAATCACTTCCCGCCCTTTCCATAACTGTCTCGAAGCGTGACAGTTCGGTTGAAAACCAGCTTTTCAGTGGTTGAATCCTTATCAACTGTAAAATAACCTACAGTAGTGTAACATTATAAACAGAATTAACTATTAATGTTATGCATAATACTCCATTCTATCAAATATAAGAATACTGAATTGGCAGAGATGAAAAGGAAGCTTTGATAAAGGGGAACCACATATGTCAAAAGATAATTATATTACACTAACATGAAGACAAGACCTCAACTTTTTCAATTTGGATAACTGCAGTAATAACAGGATTTAGAGTTTACAAAGAACACATTAATCTCGTACCTTTAACCAAACAAGCTATGCTAAAATTTTGAATCCTTCTACCTGCTAAAACCGGCCACCAAACTTCGTTTCTTTTTTACCAAGCAAAATAATGACTCAACATACTTCAAAAGACCAAGTTTCTAATACATGGTTTTAACAATTTCAGTGCATCATAATACATCCTGAGTTTATGAATGAATTTTTCTTTGAATCCTAAAGAGTTAAAAATTGCAGAATATCATAGAAAAATATATTAGGCAGACCATACTAATCCTTATAGACAGGCTACATCTATGATATAGAAATGTGCCTATCTCAGTATCTCTATGCATTTGAGTTTCACAAAATTAACAACTTTGGGGTTCTTAATTTTACCTAGCCTTTCGAACTGAAAGCTGTCTCCAACTGCAGCATTTCGAAGCGTAGGTACAGCATATGCACATGGCATCACTACTTTAGATTGCGTATTCAAATCACCAAGCCAGTCATCAAGCTCAGCAGGATTCTGGAGGCAATGACAGAAACTGTCAGATAAATTTAGCAATTTAGTAATGGACTCCAGAGAGGAACAATCATCACCAACCTCAGAAAGAAACAATTTGTCAAACAATCTGACTTCCACCTTAAGTGGCTCAACTCCGGGTGAAGGTTCTGCAATCCAGTGCAGAACCCCCTGCGCATAATAGGAAAATAAATAACATAATTTTTTTTTGTAAATTTTTTACAACCATGGAAAGATGAAACCATTCACATCTAACAAAAAGCTAATCTTAGTGTGGCCAGACCTTTGGCTTTGTCTTCTTTGAAGGATCATACTCTGCACGAATCTCAAGGACAGTCTCTTTATCCTCATCAAGTACTACTTCAGTGCACTTTATAGGAAATGCATACCTGTATGCAAAGAAAACAACTTTATAGTGTTGAAACCTATATCCGAAGTTGGTTAAGCACATATATTAAGATAGAATGTGGACCTGAGTAGGACAGTTTTTCCAGGAGCAAGCCCATAGTAATCCTTAGAATCTTTAATTCGAAAATCAGTGTGCTCAATGTACACAACATTGGAAAAAGGAACCTAAAGTGATCATATAAAGTTAAGCAGTGAAATAGATTCAACATACTCCCTACATTCATTTGATCATTGCTGAATTTTTAAAGTAAACTTAAGAGATTTTTAAACTCAAAATTGACGTATAGATTCTTTTAAGTTTAATCAATACAATGATGAATTTGTAAACTATCTACAAAGTACTACTCATTACAAATTCTATAGTATCATAATTTTTAATGAGTCATCTCAATTTTAAGTTTGGAAATATCTCAAATTGACTTTCAAAAGTCAATAATGATCATATAATTCGGAATTGATGGAGTATAATTTAATATCATACAGGAATTTATTTTATTATTTTTGATACGTATCTTAAAGGAAAATATATTACAGTGACTTTAGCTTATAGTTGCTTGCTCACCTTGTAAAAGGAAGATGGGTCATCTGTTTGAGCATCAGGCCATTTCTTTGCATCAAGATCCATTGTTGAACCTGCTTCCAGATTGGTGATAACCACCTGAATGGAGGAAAATCATTGAAAAACAGAAAATTTGTTGACATACCACAGTAAAATTAAATATTAAACAAAAGCTCAAAACATATAATTCAAACAAGATTCCGACCTTAAGTGGATTTATCACAACCATTTTGCGAGGTGCTGATTTGTTTAGCTCTTCCCTTATGTGGTACTCAAGGCGGTCCAAACGTATCATACTAGAGTCACTGCAAGCAAATATATCATTACTACAATCACGATAAACAGGAAAATTACATTGCTATGCATGCCTAAATACTGCAAGCAAAAATCAACCTTCGAGTTATTCCGATCCCTCGAACAAAAGCATTTATTGAAGTAGAGGTAACCCCTCGACGTCGTAATCCAGCTAAAGTCATCAAACGAGGATCATCCCAACCATCAACCCACTTCTCTGTCACAAGACGATTCAACTGAAACAACATAACATGGTCCAACATGAGTATGAATGAATGCACAAGGAAATAATTCAGAAACATTAATATTAAATTGGAATATTCAGTAGCTGAACTTACCTTGCGTTTTGACATCACTGTATTGGTAATATTCAAGCGTGAGTACTCCCATACAAAAGGTTGGTAAAGGCTAAGTGCATCCAATAACCAATAATATGAAGCACGGCGTGTCTCAAATTCAAGTGTACAGAGCTGCATTAAACACATGTATCCTTTAAATTGACAGAATGATAAGGATGGCAGAAGCTTTAAAATCACTTGCCTCCCTGAGGAAGAAAGAGGCAAAAGAAAACTGGCACTACAGACATGACCATTTCAGCTGCATTCAGCACCAATGCAGCTGAAATATACACATACAAAGTATAATCTCTCTATCAAATATAATCTGATTTCACCTAACATCTTGAATTACACAAACATACAAGTAAATAAGAATAGTAAAGCATGGAGATTCCTCTGCATACAGATATACATGTTCAAACATAATTTTCTTCAAAAGATAAAATACATGCCGAGACATATAAACATAGTGCGCATAAGAAGATTTCTTAAATTGATACTGAAAGTGTTCTACAAATTATACCCAGAGAGTATAACATACCGAATGTGTGATATTTTCAAGAGAATCAACAATGCAGTGAGCATAGTCATAACTTGGGTAGATACACCACTTATCACCTGCATGTGGATGAGGAGTAAACTGGACAACAGAAAAATCACCAAAAAATAAGTAATTCCTTCAGTTTCAACAAATAAAAATGTCTAAAGGGGGTTTAACTTGCCTTGATACGATATGCAATGAGGTCATACATATTGAAGTTGTCACTTTGCATGTCTTGTTTCATTCTAAGAGTAGCTTTCCCTTCTTCAATCATGCCTCGTTTCATTTCATCAAACAGTTTCAGCGATTCTGTAATTGGTCTGTCTCTCCAAGGGCTGTTCATTTTTTTTTCCCTGTACTCTTTTATATCTCCAGGTGTCTATATCAGATAGCAAGTAAAATGTTAAAGTGTTGAATACCATTAATGTATAGTAAACGAACTAAAGCAATCCAAAATCTTCAAAAATTGTAAATCATTTTCAGTGGCGTAGAACTACATGTATACTATAGCTCAAGAACCAGACATGCTATTACCACCATTAACCATTCCATTAGTCCATAAGGGAACAGCTGAAGAAAAGATGGCACTAACAAATTACTTTTGTTAAGTATATGAAAATAACAAGGATCTGAAAGGATAAAAGTTTAATGCTCATATTACTTATGACTAAGATCTTCAGGCAATAAATGATATATATAATGCCAATAAGCGACCTGGTGATCAACATAAGCATGGCCTTTTCGTATCAGCTCCACAGCTAGATCATAAAGATCTTGAAAGTAATCACTGGTGTATGTGATCTGCAAAATTCCAACAAGTATCAGATGCTGCCAAGGCACAGAAACCACCTTTAATGAAAACCCAAAATTGTACCTTAAACGGTACCCAGCCCATCCACTGTACAATTTCTTCAATATGATCAATATATTCTTTCTTCTCAGCTTCAGGGTTAGTATCATCATACCTAACAGTTCCATATATCAGCATTAAGTTTATCAAGAGCATTAGAAAACTCTGCATCTTTCTTAAGTGAAAAATGAATCCAAACTTGTGCATAGTCTTCATTTAGAAAAAGAAAAGGAAAAATTGCAACTCTGCACGCTTCCGTTGCAGATTCTAAGTTATATGAAGATTATAAAGATCACCACATTGCATAAATATATTCAGGTAGACCATAACAAACATTTTATTTTATTTAACTCAACAACATCTTCTATCCCAAACTAGTTGGGGTAGCAAACGATTATTTTATTACAACATAAAAAGCATATAAATCAATTGATTAAATTATCATTAATTCTAAATACAATAAAGAAAAATATACATATAAAGAAAGTAAGTTCTCATCACCAAGAACATATAAGCGACTCCAATGTTGAATTTATACTGGACTCGGTTAAACAAATCTGGTTTTGCCATATCATTTGTCCAGAAACTACTTTTCGTTTTACATGAATCCCATTCTCAGTCAAGCTTCAAAACTTTAGTAAATCAAATATTTTTTTGAAGTAGTCTGGCATACAACTTAACACTTGCACAATTCTGTTTACTATAGTCATTCTGTAAAGTTATATATAAAAAATGGAGAATAAAATAAAATAAAAGGTTTCACTAGTATAATTGGTTAGATTCAAGTGAGGACAAAATTACCAAGTAAATAAACAGCTTTCCTACGTCAAACAACAACAAGCCCAAGAGTAGTAACTAATGAACTGCAACAGTATCATCAATTTAATGCCAAAAGAGTAACTAATTCATAGAAAAGTAACTCTTATAGGCAAGTATTATTCTTAAGGACATGCCAGTTCTAAATGCATGCTAAATCACATGAGGAAAATGTTATAGGCGACACATATGCAGTATTTGAAAATACAAATAACAAATCATTATTTTTCTCAATTTCAAAGGAAGTACATTTTGCAAGAAGGCCAACGCCAGACACCTAGAAAACATACTTTAAAAACATAACAGAATAGTAACATATATATATATATATATATATATATATATATATATATATCAGTATTCTATGATAGAAATCACACCTTAGGTAGCAGCCTCCACCTCTTTCTTTTGCCAGACCAAAGTCAACAAACATAGCCTGGAGATTTGTTTATTAGATGACAGCAAGGGCTAGAAATCTTAAGCACCAAAAGGTCCAAAACAGATAGGCTAGAAGAAAAAAGAATAAAAGAGAGAAATCTTTGAAAGGAAAGAGAGAGATAACAGCACTTCATTATAATCATGATTACCTTGGCATGACCTATATGCAGGTAACCATTTGGTTCTGGTGGAAAGCGCGTTAAAATTTTTCCACCTGTTGCCTTCAAATGCTTTGCAAGTATTTCCTTTGAATTGCATGCTCTGAGCACAGGCCGGTCGCTGAAAAAAACTTCAGTATGCACCTAGGGATAGAGAGAGATAGTTACACTTTCCAAAATACAAGTACACATAGCAGGTGGATATAGTTGATGGAGTTACTCAACATAAAAGAAATAATGTACTTGGGAATAGAAAGATAGTCATAAAGTCCAACACACATACAAATAGCAAGTAAACATACATTTGGGGGAATTAGAGTCAGCATAAGAAAGTACTCCTAAATACAAAATCTAGGACCTTGATGTGATTAAGCACATAATAGTGATTAACATACAAAATTCCTGCATTCATAAGTGAATAACTAGCCTATCAATATCATTTGCAAAAACACAGGTCCCCAGTAACACAGTCACAACTTACAAGTACATTATTCTGTTCATGTCCCCATTTAGAAAGTAAAAATGGGTAACATCACCATGTTAGACGCAACATACAGCTACCATTCAAAGTGTTACCATGGTCTATTCATGCATTTTGTCACTTTCAGTATAATACTTTTCAAGTCTCATGTAGATAGATCGAAGTTAAAGTTAAAAACTCTAAGTGTAAGAGGTTATGAAGCAGTTGGGTACCTTAAAATTTTCCTCTGGTTGAGGAAATATTGCATATGGGTTGAGTTCTTCTTCTGATGATTTTGGCAGAGCAGTATCTTCAACAGTATTTTTCTCCTACATTAAATGCAAATAAATACTTGTGCACGTATTTCAACTCTGCTTGTAAGTAGCATAGGCAGACAGCATTCAAAGAATGCAGCCATGCTCACCTCTACTTTGACAGGCTTTTCTTTCTTCTTTTTAACAGGCTTCTCATTATCTGCAGCAGTCCTTTCACCAAGTAATGCATACAATTTTGCATCTATGAGTTGCTGTTACAAAAAGAAACACCAGATCAAATTGTTTGAATGCCTAGTTCGTATTCGAGTTAAGTATAGCGTATAAGAGGGCCAAAATCAATGATTAGGACAGCGCCCATAATTGCAGGACTTATGTTCCCCTTGAGGGAGGGGGCGAGAAAAGTGTAATCGCTACCTTGACAATCTTTGGATCCGCCCATGGCTGCCTCTTCCGAACTTGACCAAAAATTTCGCCAACTAGACAAAAAGCAATTGCAAAGGTATAATGTTGCTCTAAAAGTATAGACATCCAAGGCTGATAGGAAAAACTAGACTATGCACCATCATGATGTATAACAGCCAAGTTACTAGAATAAGCAGGTTGCTAATAACGTATTCAGGTGAAGGAATGTCACCGTGAATGAAGATTTTTTAGGTAAAACTGAAAATAAGAATGCCATCCAAATGATGATATTATATATATCAAGAATCTAAATCTCCTAACCAACAAAAGGAAGGATGCCAGTTTCTATATTATGCCTGGGAAAGCATGGAAAAAATAATCTATAAAAAATGAGGAAAACAACTTCATGAGCATTACATTCAAGAAACACCTACCATTTGTTCGATATCTTTGCTCAAATATAGTGTTCTTGTTGTCTTCAAGGACTTCATCTACCGTTTGTTCCGTGTCTGCTAGGGATACCTCAATTCCTGTAACCAAATGAAAAGTTTCATTCTCTAGCCTATATGAGAGAGAACAAAAAATTATGAAATAATATTAAACCAATCAAATTTCAACAATATACACCAAGAAACCCGAGTCTTAAGTTCTCCACAAAACTAGGTAGATAACAGTTTGTAGGTGTGGTTAACTTGCTAAGGGACTGAAGCCAATAAGTTCAGTATAAAAACCAATGTTTTTAGAACAAAATAAACTGGCGTGCATAACTGGCAAAGCTGCTCCTTCACAATCGCATGGACCTATTCATACAAGTCTATGTCGAATTGCAATGCATGAAAAAATTATGCAATTCAAACTCAGTTTAGTCATAAATCCAGGCAAACCGTCTAGGATAATAAAGAGGAATTACATATCCATAACATCAAAAGTTCATAAATCTCAAAGTCTCCGTACCAAGCCACAACATGAACTATAATAAACCAAATCCAGCTATGATATATATTTAGAAGGCATGGTACACAAAAATTGTTAAATACCCTAACATCAGATATTTGCAAAAACAACTTCTCTGTTCCATCAAATTTTTTTTCTATTTAGCGTGATGGAAACAACGATCTTGTATCACTATGTACGCACATCTGTACAGACAAGGGATCAGGTGGATATGGTGGTTTATTAGCAAAGTCCAACATATGAAATCTCATAAGGCGAGGTATTGTATAAAAGAGGGCTCCTTAATTGCTAGACCAGCACATTTCCAGCCCAACCAACTTTAAAGGGATCATAAATGGCATATATAGTTACATATACATGATTGGATCTAATAAAACACACAGATACACACAAGTTCCAGGTGTTACCAAAGGCATTGATTATACTTCTCGAATTCATGTTTATAACAGTAATTTAACCAATTATAAGAGTTGCAATAAAGTCAATATAATGACTGATTATCGTATTCATACCAACTCCACAAGCCTCTTCAAATTCATTGAGCTTCAAATTCTCCGAAGCAGTAGCTGAAAGAAATGTAAAAGCAGCCTCTAACTGGGCTGGAGTTTTAATCTGCAATAGTGTAACTCTGAAATGAATACTAGACCAACGTGTTTCTCTGAAGATCTAGTTCGTAATTAGCAAAGCACAGGTATTTTTTTTTATTTTTGTTTTTGTTTTTTCTTCTTTTGGAATCACCTTAAGGGTATACTGGAAAAATAAGGACTGGTGGAAATACAATAAGAAAATTGACTTACAGACCTTCGACGTGACAATGTATCTAAGAAGTGTCGGCCTATGCACAAGGGCGTTAGCTGGGAACTTCGTAGCAACCTGTAATTTGAAATTAATTAATCCACCAGTATCTTAAGTTTTCACTTCGCATGCAAAAATCTAAATCAAACAAACGGTGTGTACCGTGTAAATAAGATTTCCAATAGATCTTTCACATCCATCAGTTACAGCTGCCTGAAAAGAAAAAATAGCCAAAAAAATTATCTTTTAGGTAGGAAATTGAAATATTCAAATAATTATAAAAATCGAATCCAAAACCATAAAAGAAGAGCAATATAACAAAGAACTACACCAATGTGAAATTATAAGAGTAAAATGGAAATTTTATTACAACCTAGCTTTTCCTTCTCACTTTTTTCTGTTCTTACTCCACAACTCTCTTTCCTAATTCGATATTAGGGCAATACATACATATATATATATATATATGCACGCGTGTGTGAATTGAAGTGAGAATTAAAGGTACCTCGTTTATGACGGCCAAGAGATTGACAGTAACCTTGTTATTAGCCACAGTATTCTTCGCCGTACGCTCATCTAATCCGATTTTCAGAAACAGTTCCACAGCTTTATCACTCCCTACCACCATTTTTCCCCAAAACTTCCTGGTGTTGAGGGCTAAACCCTAATCACAAAAAAAGCTGATGCCAGACTACAAGTGAAGTGCGATAAGAGTTACATGTGTAGTAATATTCTTTTAAGTGTGTTTTTGATAGTTAACGTGAAAATATCAAAAAATTGATTTGAAAATAGTGTTCGAAAATTCTTACATGTTTCTTTTATAGGTGGTGGAAGAATCTTGTTCTCTCGGATACACTAGTTATTTTTATTGAGCCTCTTCTTTATCTTTAATAATAAAATAGGTATAAATAAAATGCAGTTGTTACTTTTTTATTTTAATCGAAGAAATGAGTTTGTTTCATATATGAAAGCATGGCCTAAACAACCATTCAAAATTATTATATTACCCTGTTTTGAATTTTCTATTGGCAACTTTTCGTGTTTATGAAAGGATTGAATTAATTTTTTAAATTCATTGAATCCAGCAATATAAAAATGTTTCTTAATATGTAGAAGCATCCACAAGATTATAAGAAGATTTCAGAGAAAATAAGGTATAGGTTGAATCTATTATATATATTAAATTACAGTATATGGCACAATAAATTGACATATGTCGTTCTATAAAATTGACACATGTCCATTATTATTAATGCTTCTTATTGCCCTTGACAAAAATACCCTTAACAATTACTTTGATATATATACTGATCACCTTATTTTATGGATATTATCAATAATCACGTTATTTTAGGATCCATTAATCAGATAACTCTCTTATGCAACAACCAGATTGGATCAATTTAAACGCGATAGGGTCAACTTACTTTTTATGAAAAATTAGTTTTAATTATTTAAAAAGTAAATTTCCTTTAATATTAGACTTTTATTTATTTTACCTACTGTGACGCCTCCAAAATAGGTATACAACACCCATTATGAGTCGTCAAAATACATGGTACAGAAATAACTACAACTTTATTAATACAACATAAAAACTGTGAGTTTAAATACAAATATTATCATCTAGACAATATCCACACTCAAATAAGTCCTCATTACAATTATTAATACACTATTTTACAGAATAGTGAGGACTACTTGAACAACTTCTACAACCATCATTTCACACCCCGACTAGTACTCGCTACATTCTCGCATCCTGAGAAAAAAATGGAACAACAAGGAAAATGGTGAGCTCAACTAGCCCAGTAAATAACATTATGACTAAGATAATATATAACAAATTATCGTTAGTCATCAACAGGGAAAAATCTAATAGAATACAATAGACAACCAGTTTCAAATCAATAACTGCAGCGGAAACAACAGTTCATTAGAAGAGTTAAGTAGAGAATGCAAACTACTATCTTCTATATATGAATTTAAAAGTTCATCGTCGATATTTTATCCCTGTAACATCAATCAATATATATCTAGAATCAAATATTCATCTTTGCACTACAGGCCAAAGATATTCATCAGTTGGTCATGTTCATCTAAACATCTGTTCATCTTTGCACTACGGGCCAAAGATATTAATCAGTCGGTCATGTTCATCTCAACATCTGTTCATCTTTGCACTACAGGCCAAAGATATTCATCAAGAAATCATTCATCTTTGCACTACAGGCCAAAGATATTCAGTAATATCATCATTTAGGACTGAGGATGATGAAAAATATTTTAAAGAAAACGAATCCAGTGAAGCAAAAGAATAAATATTAAGGATTCGTACTTTAAACAATTCTCATTCAAAAATACTTCATAAATAACCAGAGTGGGGTAAAATTCAAGAATGATCAAAATATGGATACAATCAAAGCTAGTATCCAGAATATATATTTTGGACAAAAAGAAGAAATTTTATTTTTCGATGAATAGTGTCGTATTCGTAAATAGTGTCGTATACGCGAATAGTAACTCCGACACCAAGAGATAGAAATTTCACAAAAAAAATATCATCATGCTTCGTGAATAGTACTCGTGAATAGTAGTAACTCATGAATAATAACTCGTGAATAGTAATTCATGAATAGTAACCCCGACATAAAAAAGTTCTAAATTTGATAAAAATTTCCAACCAATATTTCGGTATAATGATATTGAAGAAATAATATCATTTTCGAATAAAATAACATCCCTTACCTTAGAAAGAATAGTACTTCTGACTGAAATATTAGATATAGTGCTGAAATAACTTGCACTGTATAGCAATACTCAAAGTACTAAAATATTCACAAGAATACGCTCAATATATCGAGAGAGAAAGAGAGAGAATATTTCAGTTTCTGGTGTGATTTTCAATTCTAACCTAAGCACCCTATTTATAGGAAAATGCTTAGAACACCAAAGCAGAAAATTGAATATAATAATATTATATATAAAACAAATTCCTACGCCCACTTTGAAATTTGATTTCAGCCATCTAGCACATGTTAAAGATGTCCACAAACATTTAAAAAACGTTTTTCTTTTAAAACATAAATAAAACTTCCAAAAATCAATTAT
Organism: Panax japonicus; assembly: GCA_020205505.1. Taxonomy (NCBI): domain Eukaryota; kingdom Viridiplantae; phylum Streptophyta; class Magnoliopsida; order Apiales; family Araliaceae; genus Panax; species Panax japonicus. The sequence goes on along the minus strand of CM035112.1, from coordinate 53,749,113 downwards.
TTGGAATTTCGGAACTTTAATAATTCATAATAAATAGCCCTTTTATCAGAAAATTCAAATCACGAGATTTTGTATAGAAAATTCAATTCTCTACAACTTTGCAGAAGAAAGTTTTTCCAAATTCCAAACAGAAATTGATCGAAATCCATAAACGGGCGATTTTACAGGCTATAATCAAATTTCAGTCAAGAAATGGAGTCTACCGACACACAAAATATGTGTTAAACAACTTTTGCAACAAAAATACTCTTCCTCCTCATATACTCATATATCCCACATTCATTGTAAAAATATCACCATTATTATATTATAATAATATAATAAAATATTATTTTATCAGAAAAGATAAAATATCAATTTTTAACAATTGTCACTTTAAAAAATTTTCTCCATCTATATCCACATAAAATTAATATTTTTCTCATCATATAAATCAATATTTAATTATTCACAAATAATATTACAGAATCACAGTACTGGCAACCAGGCCGTTCCCAGGAAAGAGGGGGCTTTCCAATAAAGATTTCTCCTTACTGGCGCGCAATTAGGTTACCAAACCTCTCCTTAGACAGAACTTTCTAGACATTGCCAATAATGTTGTCTAATAATATTATTCAGATAATATGAATTATTGCTCCGATAATGAAAAATAATGTGTAGTGACAATTATTGAAATAACAGTAATATAAAAAAATCAACGCAACAATTATTAAATCAATAAAATAAAATACTGAACAGTAATTACTGTAACAATTATTGAGTAGTGTCTTCTTACGTAAGAATCAATAATTGGTGTAATACTGTGTGTTACTGTGCAACAACGCGTATTACTGTGTTTTAACCACCGGGTATTCCAACAGTATTAACGGTAACAACTACGCCATTATTTATAAACAACTTATACTTGTCGTTTTCTTCATCCAATCGCTTTCTGTTATGGGGCCCACACAAGGATGCGCCCTCGTACGAATATTCCCCGACAGCAAGAATATTTCACGACCAAACGAATATTCCCCGACAACAATGAATATTTTATAACCACCTGCTTATTTGAAATATTTGTGCATTTTACTCATAACTAACCACATTAATCAAATCAACCCTTACTATTTCAAAATAATAAATAGAGGAAATTAAATTTCATTTATTAATAATTTGGGGTCTTACACCTACTTTTCATAGTTCCATGCAATTAAAAATTATTTTCATATTCATTTTAAAACTTCAATCTATTATCTTCCAAAAATTCTTCCAATTATTTGAACCACGCTAATTGATTCTAAAGATATGAAAATTTATTTGCTTAACCAATTTATGGAAAACTCAATCAATTTAAAATTCATGTGAATATTTATTTTTATATTTAAAATAATAATTTTGTAGTAACTAATATTTTTTAAAGTAATTCAAGAAATCAACTATTACATTATCAAATTAATTTACATGAATTGAAATTATAATTTTCAATAATTGATTAGTAAAAGAATCTAAACTGGATTTTTTTTATGGGATACTGGAAGTATAATTAATTTTGTCATGAAACTTGAAATTAGTTTAATTATTTTATTAAAATGGAATGAACAATTTACGTGAGTTCATATGAGGTTGTGCTGATGTGGTAAGATTTTGAATGGAATCTATCTATTATTTATTATCTATTATCTGTTATCTACATAGCACCATTGAATGACATGTGCTTTTTCCACATTGTAACACATGTTTTATATAATTAATGTGCATCCCACACTAATTTAATTATATTGCAACATAATATTATACCATTTATAATTATATTACAACATAATATTATATTGTTTAAAATATTTAAAACAATTATATCATAAAATTACTACTTTTCTAATATTATACCATTCATAATTATACCATACATTATATCATACATGTATGGTATAATATTATAATACACGTATATAATAAAATAATTACCTATCTAAATTTTGCGGATATTATCATTACTAATTTAATTATATTACATCATAATATTATATCATTTATAATTATATTACAACATAATATTATACAGTTTAAAATATTTAAAATAATATCAAAATAACAAATAATATCAATCATAACTTACTGTGTTTATTTTATAATCTCATAAATCACTATTTTCTTAATCTAAACGGTTTTTAAAATATTATTTTTATTTTGATTTTATAATCCACTAAATCACTACAAAATCTAAACTGTTCTGACAATGTTAACTGTTCTAATATTATTATTACTAAATTAATTATTAACTTTTAAAATCATTACTTTTTTAATTTCAAAATAATATTTTAAATTTATAATCCACTAAATCACTACAAATCTAAATTATTTTGATAATGTCAACTGTTCTGATATTATCATTTCTAATTTAATTATTATATCCTAAAAACACTTTTTTAATCGCAAATTAATATTTTGATTTTATAATCCCCTAAATCACTACAAATCTAAATTGTTCTGATAATGTTAATTATTTTAATATTAACATTACTAAATTAATTATTATCTCCTAAAATCGCTACTTTTTTAATCCCAGATTAATATTTTGAATTTATAATCCACCAAATCACTACAAATCTAAATTGTTTTAGTAATGTCAACTGTTCTGATATTATCCTTTTTAATTTAATTATTATATCCTAAAATCACTATTTTTTAATCCCAAATTAATAATTTTATTTTATAATCCCCAGAAATCAACTACTTTTCTAAACTATTACTAATTTAATTATGTTAAAACATAATTATTGTATCCTAAAATAATTACTTTTCTAATATTATAACATTCATAATTATATCATACATTATATCATACATATATGGTATAATATTGAAATACACGTATATAATAAAATCACTACCTATCTAAACTGTACAGATATTATCATTACTAATTTAATTATAATACAACATAATATTATATCATTTATAATTATATTACAAAATAATATTATACAATTAAAATAACAAATAATATAAATCATAAGTTACTATGTTGATTTTATAATCCACTAAATCACTAATTTTTCAAACTAAGCGATTTTTATATTATCATAACGGGATTATTATCTTCTAAAATCATTACTTTTTAATCATACATTATTATTTTGATTTTCTAATCCCCTCAATCACTATACATCTAAACTGTTCTAATATCATCATTACTAAATTAATTATTATATACTAAAATCACAAATTTTTTTAATCCCAAATTAATATTTTAAATGTATAACCCTCTAAATCACTACAAATCTAAACTATTTTAGTAATGTAAACTGTTGTGATATTATACTTTATAATTTAATGATTATCTCCTAAAATCACTACTTTATGATATTATCATTACTCTCCGTTATTTATCCAAATTTTCTTATCAAACATCCGATCAATCCCCTTGCAGCAATTGTTGATATCACATATCCTAATTTATTGAAAAAATTTGACAATGGCTTTTATTTCCAAGACCAAGCCATCCTTGCTCCTACACTTGATGCTATAAATAAGGTGAACGAATATGTGATGTATTTATGGCCAGGTTATGAAATACCATATCTAAGATGTCCTATGTAAGGTTGATGAAAACACAAACAGCTATGAAGGCATTTACACCCTATAATTTTTTAATAGCATTACATCTTCTGGAATGTCAAACCACAAGATAACGTTGAAGATTGGAATTCCTGTAATGTTGCTCCGAAATATAGATCAGTGATTTGGTTTATGCAATGTCACGAGATTAATAGTAACTCAATTGGGAAAACATCTGATAGAAGCAAAAGTAATTTCAGTCAACAATTTTGGACACAAAGTTTTCATACCTCGCTTGGTCTTAACACCGTCAAACATTAGATTACCTTTTAAATTCTAACAAAGACAATTTCCTTTGGTTGTTTTCTTTTTCATGACAATTAATAAGAGTCAGGGGCAATCTCTATCACATGTTGGACTGTATCTGTCACGTTCAGTTTTAGCCATGACCAATTGTATGTAGCAGTATTAAGAGTTACAAGCAAGAGTGGAGTAAAAATACTAATTTTTGACAAAGATGGACAAACATTCAATACTACAAAGAATGTAGTTTTCCAGAAATTTTTTCACAATTTAATGTATAAAGGTACGGTTTGACTGTTTCTGGCTATTATCTTTTTGCTGCTCATTATTAGTGTAAACCCTGATTATTTTATTATTATATCTCATGAAATTTTTACTATAATCTATTTGAATCTTTTTAGGTATATCTATGATTTGCATTTACAAAGCTATCTCGACCGAGCCAAATTCCAGTTGCAAAGCCAAAAATAAATCGAAAAACTCTCAACACTACCCCCAACAAAATTTTTTAGTTTTTATGTATATTCATTTTTTTGTCTGTGTATATATATTTATGTATAACCATTGAAAAACTTTTAAATAAAAGTATAATAGGTTTGTCTTTTACTTTTTGGATGACAGTATTTGAAATTATATGTAAGTCCATTTCATATGTGTTTTACTCTAATTCTTTTTATTTTTATTTAATATAGGAGCTAAATTCCTTTATGTTCTGTTAGTTTTCAATCCGACAAACACATGAATTTTTAGCTAAGTGTGAGACTTTTTTTATCTCGGGCAATACTATTTCCTATAAAAGAGTTGTGGAAATATAATTATTTATTTGGTTGATAGTTTATGCAATGTTGAAATCAACTATTAAGTATGTCTAAATTCTTATATTTCACTATTGTCCAGATTCCTGCCGTAAATATTTATAAGATTGCAACGGCTGTTAAAAAAATTATTTAAGTGCTAATTTTTGTTTGTGTGAATATATTTAACATTCAATAAATATAACTAGATTGAAGACCTAAACTGGAAGAAGCTTAAATGTGATAATCCTGATACCTATGGTTCAATGGTAATGTGACAATGAATTTGGTGTATGCAGTTCTTGGCAGAGTTAAATTTTTGTTGGCATGCTTCTTGCATTATTCAGGTGCATCATGGATTTTATTCTGTTTAGCACAACAAAATTTTGCGCCTTACAATTCTAAATATTGTTGAAAGTGTAAATGAGTTATATGAAGACCTTCAGATTATGGGACAGTGCATTCAATAGGAGGGGATATAGCTTCATTTTGTGGACTATATCCCATGGTGTTTATATTTGTGGCTTCTTTATTTATTGCATTCTATTATATAGATTGTGGCTTTGCATGATTTGTTAAGTACTAGCATCCGATAAATTATTTTCATCATCATTAATATATTTTTTTGTATTATGATAATACTGTGAGTGTCTATACAATTGTCAAAAATTGATAAAAAAAACCTAATGAGGTATGTATTCGTTCTTTAACTATAACATTGAGTTATGTATGACCCGGTGCTATACTGCTATGTTTTTGGACATGGTGTTTGTTTGACATGAAGATCCAACATAATTATTAATTCTCGTGCTTTTCAGTTTTCGCATGTAACATGTGCTTTCCCTTCATGTCTGAGGACCGAAACTGAGACATTCTTTTGTTGTTTTCCCTTTCGTTTGGATGTTAGAATTCTGATGCAAGTAATTAGCGTATACGAGACATGGACTCTTCAAAATGCATCAAGTACATGTGACAATATTTAAGGCTTGATGAGATTTGTGTAATGTGTAACAGACTTCAAATATACCACTAGCAATCATATTAATATAATAATTCGATGGCATTGTGCATCACACTTTCTAAATGAAAGAGTTACCCATTTTTAACCATATTGGTTACATTATAAATATTTTTATCAAGACATTAATATATATATATATATATATATATTATGTAATGTTCTGGGGTTTAGTGATCAGATTAATTATATACTTGGATATATATTTGCACATAAATTTTTTATGCAACACTATATAACATATGCTATTAAAATTTGATAATCGCACAACAATCTACCATCTTCTTATTATATTTTAATTTATTAATTGCATGTATAAATTTATTATTAACAAACTGATTAATCATGCCGCAAAGTGCGGGTTTGTATCTAGTTTTAGTACTATGAATGAAACATTATTAAACGAGGCAAAGGGATTTTTTATTCTTTTTAGAATGTCAATATTAAATTTCAGGATGACTAAATTATTAAATATAAATAATATTTTTGTCTAAATAAAAATTTCAGGATGACTGCGTGGTAATCTTAGATCTTCCGAAGCAAATTACACCCATTTCCCACAAAGTCTCAAATCTTCTCAATTTTACTAGGCAAAATTACCAGAAAACCCATTGTTCCGAGGCTTATCATTGCCCTCAAGAAATCAAGAGAAGGACATAAACATTTTCCTCAAGCATTCTTATTATTTGTTACAGGAGAAAGCTATTCAAGAAGAGAAGTCATAAAGATTTGTGTTCCATTTTTTTTCTGTCTAAATGTTTGGGGAGGATCAAGGAGTAGATCATCCTGGAATTGATAATTATTATCAATTGGAAGCTGCTTAATTAATTCGCCTGCTGCAATGATTGATAGAGTTTTCTGTGGATGAGAGATTTATTGAAATATTTTGTCAAGGGATGAGAATGCAGAAGAAGGAAACGCTTGAGCAGCTTGGTGGGATGAATTAATAATGCATTTGATGTTTATTTAAGGAGGAATACTATTCCTTTTGCCATATATGTTCTTAATTTCCACGTAATTTTAAGTTCTATATATAGAATTATATATTAATTGATCATTGAATTTTGTTTTTAACATTTGCATATTTATATACATATATATAATGGATGATTAGTTTGAAATATTAATAATTTGTTTTTCGATGTTTCATTAAAATATTACATTATGCAACCAATATGTTTTTTTTTCTTTTTCTTTTTCTTTTGAATATTTATATTAATATTATGCTCTTTGAACTGGAATAAAGTGTGATTATAACTATTATAATATACTTTCTTGTTACTAATATTCATGTATATTATGTTCATAAACATGAAATAAGTTGTCAATTGTATGGTGATATTTTAGACAGAAGTCGGGAGAGCATATTTACAAGAGTGGGGAATTTTATTAGGGATAATATCACTTCCTGCAAATAAATTCCACTTAATGCTTATAAATAAATGTACAAGAACATGCAGCTTAATGCATAGACTCAAAGCTATTTGCACTTTAGTAAGCCTCAAAGCTATTTGCACTTTAGTAAGCCTCAAAGCATGTAGTATCATTTTATATAAGTAAAAACTTAAAACATATTTTTATTTATGGTTGAATGGTTATAATTAATAGAAAGGTAAATTTATAAAAATGATATTTTTTTATTGGAATTTAAAAACGTAAGAAAAGAAATTTTTTAAATTTTCTATTTTTTTATTAAAAACTCAGAAATAATATAATAGAAAACTTTAAAATTTCTATTTTTTTTTTTATGTTCTAATTTTAATTTTTTATTATTTTTTTTTCCGGTCCAAAACTCAGTAACAGAGTGTAAAGTATGTTTGTGTAATATAAATATTTTTATTAAGAATAAAATTGAAAATAAAAAATCATCTTAAAATGTAGAAGTACTACAATAGTATGAATTTTAAAGTATATCAAACCAATTCCGTTCAACATTCTAAGTAAATCCTAGTACGTATCTTTACGTTATTCAATTAAAATGGAGAGAACAACATTTTTGTAAAAGAATTTACCCTAAAAAATATAATCTAAATTATATGCTAACACATTTGGACAGAGAACAATATTTTAATATCAATTTCTAATTACTACTGTAAAATATGCGTTTTATTTATTATCTACAATTTTATAAACCTTCACTGTCTAATTGAACCATCATAGATACATAGACGATAAGGGCTAGGGTTTTGGTTTCTGCAGCAGTAACAATTGGTTGCAGAGATCGAGATAGAGAGTGAGAAATGGCCAGAGAACAAGAGGAATTTCAGGTGTATAACACTTTAACGAAGCAGAAGGAGGTCTTTAATCCCAAAGTTCCGGGCAAGGTTGGCATTTATGTCTGCGGCGTTACCGCCTATGATTTCAGCCATATCGGCCATGCTCGTGCTTATGTTGCTTTCGATATCCTTTACAGGTGTGATTCTCCTTTTTCTCTATATCTCTCTCTTAGATTTATGATGTACAAGTCTAGGAATGTGTGTCATTTAATTTTCATAAATTTCACTTATTATGGGATTTTTAAAAACGTTGATGAACTGAATCGCTTTCTTATTTAATCTGATTATCTCTTATTGGAAATAATATATATCTTTTCGTGCGTGTGTTATTTGTCGGTTGGGGCAAGGAAAATGACTATATTTTTGGGTGATAAAAAAAGGGTCCTTTACATAAGAATACAACGAATAAAAAGTAATTACAAGAAAAGTGCATCAACTAAATAATTACAAAAAGAGTAATTAGGATTCATATTACAAAAAACTAGTACAATTCACAGTAATAAAGAAACCTAAAATCAAGGAAAATAACTGCCATAATTTCAAATTCAAATTCAAACATTTGGGATCTAACAACAAAAATAAAATCAAAATAATAACAGTTGACAGTGGACATCCATTATCATTTTCTCTCTCTTCCTCCTCTAGTACCTTCTCTGCTCCGATCTTATTTATCTACTACAACCATGTCCACGTTTATACCAAGGTAACCAATAAAAAACAGAACACTGCATAGGGAAGAGAGAGATAAAAGACTGATGTGAAATATAATATTGATAACCAAACTTTCGTACCAAGGTAACCAAATCTACCTTCACAGACGCAGTACGAATTTATTTCCTTGGTCTAAAAGTTTAGCAACCAATTTCGTGAAGGTAAATAAAAAATAGAACACTGTATAGGAAAGAGAGATAGTAGAGTGATGTGTAATGTAATATTGATAACCAAACCTTCGTACCAAGGTACCCAAACATTTATACCAAGGTAACCAAACTTTTATACTAAGGTATCCTTTTTTTTATGAATATTTGGTTACCCACAAAAACTAAAATGGTTACATTTGTATCAAGGTTTGGCTACCAACTGCACCACATTCAAAATAATTTTATTTTTTAAAAGCGTGGCAATATCTTTATACTAACACTAACCATCGACTACCAGCACCGCCTCAACCCCACCCTCATCGCCTCCATCCGCTCGGCTCTCTCCCAAGCCAAGTCTCAGTCCACCGGCGGCTCGGTTCTAATCACCTTAGCCCAATGCAAGTTTTTCTCCAACGGTTTTGATCTCAAAATGGGCTCAATCCTCCGGCTCCGTCTCAGGCGCCCACGACCGCCTTCTCCACATGGTCAATTTATTCAAGCCGGTGGTCGCCGATCTGATTTCTCTTCCCATGCCGACGATCACCGCAGTTACCAACCCTTCATACCAATGTAACCAAACCTTCGTAATAAGATAACCAAACCTTCATAACAAGGAAACCTTCATATTAAGGTTCGGTTACCTTGTTATGAAGGTTTGGTTACCTTGGTATGCCTATTTGGTTACCAATATATTAAGGTTTGATTACCGGTAGAGTTGGAGAACGGATCGGTGGTGGAGGGGCCTCCATCGCGGCCAGTGACGGGGTCTCCACCGACGGCCATCTTGGATCGATCTGGGGGAGGAGGAGAAATGGGGCGGGAGGAGACGGAGGAATAACAAGGAAACCTTCATATTAAGGTTCGGTTACCTTGTTATGAAGGTTTGGTTACCTTGGTATGCCTATTTGGTTACCAATATATTAAGGTTTGATTACCGGTAGAGTTGGAGAACGGATCGGTGGTGGAGGGGCCTCCATCGCGGCCAGTGACGGGGTCTCCACCGACGGCCATCTTGGATCGATCTGGGGGAGGAGGAGAAATGGGGCGGGAGGAGACGGAGGAAGAGGGAGGGAGGGAGGGAGGGAGGGAGGGGGGGAGGGGGAGGAGGAGGAAGGGGAAGGAGAGGGTGTGGGGCGGGGGCGGGGGCGGGGGCGGGGGCGGGGGCGGGAGGAGTAGTGGCAGGGACGAGGGTGGGGTGGCTGCCGGTGGAGCTGTGGCTGGGGGCGAAGGTGAGGAAGAAGACTGCGACTGCGGCAGAGGAGGAAGAAGGCGACGACCGAATGGAGGTTGATAAGAGAGAGATAAAATTTAAATCCCTACAAACATGACCATTATCAATAACTCATTAAATTACTCAACTAAATAAAAGGGATAAGATTGCACTATTTTTTGTAATTATATATTGCATATGCACTCTTTTTGTAATTATTTTGTTTGTACACTTTTTATGTAATTATTTTTTAAAATGTAATAAAAAATGTAATTGTTCCTAAAAATTAGAGCTTTATCAGTTTTTTCAAGCAATCATTCACTTGATTGAGTAGTCCTGGTGACTATATTTGCCACGAGATTTAGTTCTTGGAGAATTTGGAAAAAGACAAGTCTTTGTCTCAATTTGTGTTTGTGAGCTTGATGGGTAAGGAAATGAAAAATAATGAAGAGATAGTAACCCATACTTGTAACCCTGAGATATAAGATATCTATTAATTCTCTGATAGCAACATTTCCAAACGTTCCAGTGAAATTTTCATCTTGATTACTTATTAATTATGAAATAAAACCACAAATAGATTCAATCAGAAATAATTAAAGCAATGACCCATGAATAAATGGAGCCTTCCTGTGGAGAAAAGCTTGGATTATCACTATGTATCCAGCTGCGTCTTTGGCTGCATACCATCCTGCCCCCTGTAACTATTATCCACATTAAAACTTAAGAATGTGAGGAAGGGGTTAGCTCAAGTTGTAGTGAGGCTAGTGATAAGTGCCTTTCAAGGCATATATCATGGGTTTAATACTCTGCAAAGGCAATGATCCCCTTGAGGCCACCCACACATAATTTACAGTGGGATTCCTCGGCGTGGTTGATGGAGTATTATGTGCATGCGGTGGTGTATATAGTGCACTGTGCACACTTGAACAGCTGTAGCTGCGGAGTGAATAAATTTTTTTTAGGAAGGGCTAAAATCTATCTTTGCATTTTTCTTTTTTTTCTTCATTTAAAAACTCTCAATCAAACCTTAGCGCCATGTGTCATAGAATTGGTTAGAAACCTTTCCAATCTAAGAAGTCAAGTGTTGTCTTGTTGAAGGGTATGACACTTGTTGGTTGTGGGTAGTAACATATTATATTAATTCCATGAATCCTTCATTACAGGAAGTTTTAACATCCCATTTTTATGTAGAAATGTTATATTATCTGTTTTTTGGTATGTAGTAGTGTGTAGAACATCACGAAGTACATTAATTTCTTTGACGACATATTTGCAAGACTTCTTTTCACACATTTCTGTTAATGTTTAATCACTAATTTCAGACCTGGTGTAAGACTCCCCCAGAATACCTTGAAGTGCAAAGTTCTTTTGAATTAATTGGTCCATGAAGAAGATGAAATAAGTCTAAGCAGTGATTGAGATAAACATCTCATACCAGAAAGTTTACAACTTTACATGCATTTGCTTTTCAATCTCAATTAAGCATCAGGGGTTTGAGTTAAGGTGTTATTGTGCTCATCATTAGTTTGAATCCTTTCTAAACTTTGTAAATTCATTTCTGGATTCTGAATGGTGCAGGTATTTAAAACATTTGGGCTATGAAGTTGCATATGTTCGAAATTTCACTGATGTTGATGACAAGGTGAGAAGGTTTATGCACTTTGAGTATCAATATATCTACAGGAAAGTAGTCCTAGTTATAAAGAGATTCAATATTCCCCCTACTCTGTAAGGAATACCGAATATTCCTTGTAGCGTAGTCAAGACTCATAACTGATGTACATGGATCCAAGGTATAATTTTTATATGAGAATTGAATATTAAGAAGAGAATTTGGACTATAAGCTTGAATTGATTGAAGTTGGAAGTTGTACTCTTTGAGATTCTTGATTCTGCACGCACCATGAAATGTTTTCTTGATTTTGAAATTTGGGCTTACAATTGTGTTTGACTTCCCCTTTTGAATACTATTTAGTGGAAGATGAAAAAACACTTGGCATGTTGGTTGATCAATATTTTAGTTGAGAAAGTTTGAATAGAATTCAGTTCTTAATCAAGCTATGAATTCAGTGTTTTAGGAAAAAAGGGTAATATATATAGACACATAAGTTTAGAGCAACAGTAAACAAGCTAAAGTTAGAGGAGGTATCTAAATGTGTATATTTTCGTATCACAGATCCAATAGTTAATAAAAACATATGCGTGCCCAAAAGTTCTTGGTTAAATCATCTTGCAGATTCTACAGCAGCCCCATTTTTGGGGAATATGATATTAAGGAGATGGAAAGCCAAGAACAGTATTAGGATGAGTTTAGTATGTTATAAAACTAATCTTTTGAGTACTGCAGATTCAATTTCAACATTGCTATTGATATGGACATCACATTTTTTATTTCGGATTGTGGAACTTTCTCTTAGCTTGATATCTCTGTGTCATATTAAAGGATTCTGTTTTGGTTGCTAATTTTGGATCTCTGCAGATTATTAAAAGAGCGAATGAGTGTGGGGTGAATCCCATATCTTTGAGTGCTGAGTTTTGCCAAGAATTCCTTGATGACATGGCTGATCTTCAGTGCCTACCCCCTACCCAACAGCCACGCGTTTCTGATCATATGGAACAAATCAAAGATATGATAGCTCAGGTTCTTTCTTTAAAAAATTTCCTAATTTTTTATATCTCAGTTATGAGGATCTCTATCTATTTGAAACAAAATTGCCAAATGCATGCATGCATGGGAGATCTCAGAAACAAGGACACTCATAGCTTATGTACGCTGAGATACTCAGGGTTTCTTATGTTTATGTTAGAACTCTTTTTCAGAACATGCTCCTAACAGTAGCTATTGCTACTGCAATTTTAGAAATCCGAACTCCATAGATCCGAAAAGTGACTCTAGGTCCACAGTTTCTTTATTCTCTTCGTTGTTGTTCTTGTGTAATTTTTTTTCCCCGATCAAGCATTATTGAATCCCTGACCTCATTGCTGGTATGATTTTTATCCTTGACCTCAGAAGGGACTGTTTAGTTAAATTGTTTGTTTGGGATTTTCTCTTTGGTTTCTTTAGGGGATGTTGGACAAGATATTAATGGGAGATACAAATTGTAAAGTGAGAGTTTGAGCTTCTTGCTCCTTTACTGGGAGGGGACATGGATTCAATCAGGTGATCAGGTTAGAGAAGAGTGGGATTTTATAAAGAGCATTGAAGGAGGTGAATGGTTGACCCAGTTAACTTGATGTGGATGATTTGATAGAGAGAAATAGTATATGTTAGCTTTTTTTGATAAAGATTATGTTGATTTTGAGATAGCTTGAAGATGTGATTATGGGTTCAATTGTTTTTTCTGTAGAATTCTTTGGAGCTTTTTGATTTGTGGGTTTTCTTGTGACATTGTTTTTTGCGTCTAATATTATTTGAAAGTGTAGGTTTCCTTTGTGTAAACATCATATTTATTGGGTTTATACCTCTTGGTCCGATTCTAGTATTGCTATTCTTGTATTTTTTTTTAAAAATCTTGGAGTTGTGCAGATAGAGAGTAATGGTTGTGCTTATAGAGTTGACGGGGATGTGTACTTCTCTGTTGATGGTTTCCCAAACTATGGTCGGTTATCTGGACGGAAGCTGGAAGATAATAGAGCTGGTGAACGGATTGCTGTTGATCCAAGAAAGCGATATCATGCTGATTTTGCTCTGTGGAAGGTTCCCCCCCCCCCCAATAACTTTCCATCTTTATGATATATTCTCCCATAAGATTCGTATACATATATTAACTTGTTTCAGGCTGCAAAGGACGGTGAACCAAGTTGGGATAGCCTCTGGGGTCCTGGAAGACCAGGATGGCACATAGAGTGCAGTGCAATGAGTGCTCATTATCTAACATCCTCATTTGATATTCATGGTGGTGGGATGGATTTGATCTTTCCACACCACGAAAATGAGATTGCCCAGAGTTGTGCTGCCTGCCCAGAGAGCAATGTGAGTTATTGGATGCATAATGGGTTTGTTACAGCAAACGATGAGAAAATGTCAAAATCACTGAAGAACTTCTTCACCATTCGCGAGGTAAACCGACAAATTGTCTGATTGTTTTTTCACATAATTTTTGAAGCATTGTCTGCAATCCATTAAAAATATTCTGGATGCAACATCCATCTGTCTCTTTTTGTAGGTTACAAAACTGTACCACCCACTGGCTTTGAGGCATTTCTTGTTGGGAACACATTATCGATCTCCGGTCAATTACTCAATTTCACAGATAGAAATTGCTTCTGAGGCTGTTTATCGTATATATCAGGTAGATTGAATTTCTAAGCCCAAAAGTTTTCCACTGGTTTTGTACTGACACAGTTATGCTATATTTGGATTGAGGGAATGGAATTGAATGAAAAATAGTGTATTTGATGATCATTTTGAAGGATATACCATTCCAATGGAATAAAAATTCATTCCCTCCCTTTGTTTTGTATTCCATGTGGGAAGTGATGGAATAGAATTCATTGAATAGATATATGCCATAATTTGCCATCATATTACTCCACCCACCACCATCAACAACAAAACTTAAACTTGAAATCCCGTTCCTTCAATTCAAACGCAACATTAGTATATAAGCTCCAACTGTGAAGCTCTATAAGTTGTGTTGTTTAAAGTATATTTGTTGAAAAATATTCCTATACTTGGGCCAAATTTACCTACTTTCTCAATTCCATTTTATAGGATCCATTTAGACTTTTTGAAGTTAATTTGAAATATTTTCAAATTCAAAATTGATACAAAATTTATTTAATTTTAGACAATACAATCATGGAAATTGTCAACTATCTAAAAAGTACTACTACCAATTACATGATATATTAACTTTAGTGCATCACATCCATATTGGATTCGAAAATATCTCAAATTAACTTGGAAAAGTCAAAATTGATCTTATATTTCGGAACGGATGGACTACTAAAAAGAAGAAGAAATATAATCACGACTGAGAAGCAATTGTATTTCAAGACAGTTTTGTTCTGCTTTTACAATTTGAGATGCTGCCTGTTTATTTGACATTTTCTAGTCCCATGATGTCACTACTCATGGAGACTCAAAGAAAACAACACTTTCTGTTTGGATGAATTGCGTGATTGATAGACTATACTGTGATTAATAGACGTTGCAAGATTGTGAAGATGCTTTGTCGTTATTTCGGGAAGGAAGTGCGAGTGAAGTAACTGAACCAAGAGTAAAAACAGTTTTCATTACTGATGCTGCCCAAGAATGTATCCGTAACTTACGAAATGATGTTGCCAAAATGTCAGATGATTTGCACACATTTTCCATTCTGAATTCTGGTTTGCCAGAAGCTCTGAAATTAATGAATAATTCCTTGAGCCTGCTTAAGGTACTACTCATTTGGATTGGTTTGAACCTCTTTTTTTTTTGTTGTGTGTGTTTCTCTGATGGAGTAGCTAATAAGATATGTAATTCTGAATATTTCCAGAAGAAGCAACAAAGACAAAAACAGCTTTCAGTTATTCAATCCCTCACTGAATTAGAGAAAGAAGTCAGGGAAGCTTTGGACATTTTGGGATTACTCTCCGGATTAGGTTATTCTGAGGTACTAGTATGAATATTGTTGGCATGTTTGTACAATTTTAGATAGATGCTGAAGATGAAAATTATCTTCAAAGTTTGCATGATTTTGTTGAACAGGTTTTGGGACAATTGAAAAGTAAAGCATTAAAGAGGTCAGGTTTTGGAGATGATTACATAGAGGATCAGATTAAAGAAAGAGTATTGGCAAGGAAAAACAAAGATTTTTCGAAAGGAGATAAAATTAGGAGTGACCTGGCTGCAAAGGGTATTGCTCTAATGGATGTGGGCAATGAAACTGTTTGGAGGCCATGCATGCCGGTTCAACAAGAAGAGCCATGTGTGCCAAAACAAGCAGAGCCATGTTTGGTTGCTGAGAAAGAACAGCAGGCTCCGTCTGTTCCAGTTGAGCAACAGCAGCCAGGTATGCCAAATGAACAAGATAAGACGAGAGTGGAAGCCAAGGAAGAACAGCAGGCACCACCTACAAAAACTTGATGTTGAATATCCTATTATACTAGTTTCTTTTTCAAGATTTGAATTTACTTAGAAAATTCATGTTAGCGGTCTTAATTAATACATGTAACATCCGCTGTTAACAACTTACAACCCTTGTTGGGATTATAATTCATGTTTGTCCGTACTAGTGTGATATCTTCTGAAGTCTGAGATGCTACTTGTTTTGTTGGAGGTCTGGAGTTTGTTTCCGATAGAGTGAAACCAATTAATTAATATGCATGTATCTGAGGCTGAAATGATAAATGCGGGGGCGTTTGAATATATTGATATGTAGTACTCCCTCTTTCTTTAATATAGGTCGTTTTAGAGTTGTGCACAAATATTAAAGAAATGATTGTATAACATTAACTATAATATCAATTGTTTATATTGTACTTGTATTGGAAGAAGAGGTTATTATTTATTGGACAGAAAATAGTGAGAGAATCAAAGTTATATTTAATATTTTGGGTAATATTAGAAATTAAATAATTAATATTTACGTGAAATTTTCAAGCGACCTATACTAAAGAATAAAAATATTTTTTTAAAATGACTTATATTAAGAACAGAAGTATCAATCAATTATTTAGGTAGCATGTCACATGGTTAGGTTAGGTTTCAAGTAGTAGACTACGGACGACATCTGTGTGGGTCTATTGGATTCCTTAAAATGGTATTGAGGAAAAGAGACTTGTCATTGTTTTGGTTAACAAAGGGCTGGCTGGCTGGCTGGCTGGCTGGTTTGTACCACTTACTACCTAACTACTACTATTAGTATTCATTACATTATGAAAATGCAAATGCAAATTCAAATTCAAGTACTCACCAGAATTAGCTGATGATTGATTGGACGAATCGAAACCGTGAGGCGTGACAAAGAAATCAGTACTAGTACGTACGCAGCCGGTAGCACAAAGTTTAAAATCATCATTAAATTAATTATTTCATTCTTAATACGTTGGTTCTAAAATCTATAGACAAACAAAGTTTCCAAGTTAAATATTAACAACATAATTATATTCTATGATCCAAAAAAAAAACATATCTTTTCTGTACGTCTCAGACATGAAGAGGTGCGATCGCAACCCCACCTTGAATTATTTATATATACATACATACTAGTAGTACTAATATATCTATGCACCGAAAATATTGCATGATCTCCCCTTTTGACCACTTTAACCAAAACTTTTAATTGTTTTCCCAACAAATTCTCGACTCTTTCTAGCAGTTTTGTTTAGACTCACTAAGCATTAAATTTGTCAATGAATTAAAGATTACTTGGAAGTTAATCCATTTATTTATTATCTCTCTCTCTCTCTCTCTCTAACATCAACAAATATTAATTAGTCCTTAATTGGAGTATGATCAGTTTTCAAGATTAAATGAAATGTTATTAAAATGTAGGCACTTGATACAACCATCAACCATGCATGCGTCAACCTTGCTCTTGTGCTTTTTTCCTCTTCGTCTGCATGGTCTAATACAAGTAAATTGAATATTATCATAATTATTGATATACCACTTTACTTGCTACAAGTCTTAACAAATATGTTTCTAAAAAATAATTAAGTACGTACGTAGTAAGAAATAATTTATCATTTCACAAGAATTGATTTCAATGCAAGTAAAGTACGTAGTTGAAATAATTAAACTGTCATAACTAAAAAACTTAAGACTAAGATATTAAGAAGAAGATTCAAAAAGCTATTGGAGTGGAGTATTATTTAATCAATGCCTACGTACTTTATGAAACCACGTCAAGCTAGAGCCGGTGACACGACTCATTAACAAAGACAAATACTACTGCTACTCTGGTCTGGTCTGTGATCTGGTCTCTGGTCTGCTACTTATAAAATTCTTATACATAATTTTTTTTAAGTCGAGTGTATATATATATATATATATATATATTGGGAAATAAATAATTAAATAATGCATGGTTTTGGTAATGTATTATTGCAAAATAAGTATGATTTAAACTTCCATTCATTAGATTAGATCCCTTGAAATTATTAATGAATTAAATAAATCATACACTAACATTTTTTGAGTGAGGAGGAAATTAACATCAGCTTCCCACCGGCTGAGCTGACAGTAACAGATCCCACCCAGCCGCAAAGCCGACTCTCCAAAACTACTACTCTACTCATTTACTACTACTACTACTACTACCTACCCATTACTAACCCTAGTAGTCAAGGAGCTGCTGGCGCCAGCCTCAGATGCAAATCCAAGCCGAAAGCATCGTCAAAAGTGAGCCCACCATCCCCTCTGGAGAACCTACTCAATGAAGGCCCATCATGATTACGGGCTCGTCCCTGCTGAGGCCCAACGCTCGTCAATGTTGACTCGGCTATACCACCCCCAGTATACGATAGCACCCCTGGCCCTCTCCCCGAAGGAAAAACACAACCGTGCGACACCTGGAACGGAGGAGCGGCGCGTGGCACGTACACCCACGATGGGGACGTCGTCCCAGCAGCAGGCTGCATAACCATGGGTCCATTTGGAGCCAGGAGGTGCGGCGGCGGAGCGAAAGCGGAAACTATGGGGTTACGGATGTAGGAAACGGCAGCGTTGCGAGTAGCTTGCATTTGAGCACGTTTGAGCTGTTGCCTCTCTTTCTTGTGAGCGTTTTGGTGGCCACCTAATGCTTGTGAGTTGGCGAATTCACGGAAGCAATACTGGCACTCGTATTTCCGGCCGTCGTGGGGAGGCGGGAAAACGCCGGAGTCAGATGAGGCGGAGGGTGTTTTGGTAGAGTCTTGATCTTCTTCTTCTATTACGTTGAAACCAAAGAGCTTTAAGCGTCCATTAGTAGTGGTGATGGTGTTATTATTGTTTGGTTGATGAGTTTGAAACTCTACTTCTTCCATATTAATTAATTATACTCCCACTATTCTATATTTATATGGAGAGGGAGATCGAGAAAGAGAAATGCAAAGAGAAATTTGGTTGGTTATGTGCTTGAAATAGAGAGTTGGGAATTAGAAATAGCTAGAGACAGAATGGAGAGAAATAAGCAAATGGACGGGGATGAGTTAAGAGAGTTGTTGCATGCGTGGGGTATTTATAATACGGATCTAGCTAAAAGGCCTGTCCTTCAAGTTTTGTGGGCACTTCTTACTTATAATTAACTCTACTGTATTTATATATAATCCTATAGACAGACGCACAGACAGAGAATTAAGAGACAGATGGTTGCGCGTGGACATCCCGAGAAGAAGAAGAAGAAGAAATTAAGGGTAAGAAGTGTAAATAGGGAACACGACCCAACAACACTTGGGTACCTAACCCTAATGGATTGCATTTGTCTTCAGGGCATCATCATCTATTCATCTTCTTATGCAGCCAAATTACACAAATACCCTCCGGACATCGTTAATTATTCCTTCTTTTTATTATAATAATATAAATATATAAAACAAGAAAAAAACATAGTACTTTATTTATTTTGGTAGTGAGTTTGGGACATCTATATATATATATATATACTCCCTCCGTCCCAAGATAAAAGTTTTTATTACTATTTAGATAGTCTCAAAGTTAAAATATCTATTTATTTTAAATGATTTATTTTTACAATAATTTGCCTATAATACCCTTATTATTAATTGTTATATTTCTATTCTCTATGCATATTTATGACGTATCACTAATAATGTGTAAAAAAATTATGTAATTAAATAAAAATTTAAATATGATTTTATCATTTTAATCCTCTTTTTTAATATACATAAAAAGTTAAATCAGAATTTTTATGCTGAAGGGATTATTATTTAAGCGGTGGAAGTACGTACCCACTAGGTAGGCTCATAATAATTAGAGTACTTGAATCTGAGTAGGGAAGTGTCATCTCATTTGGTGCTTTTGTTTTTATTCGATGTTGTACTCTCCTGCA
This sequence comes from Panax japonicus, assembly GCA_020205505.1. NCBI lineage: Eukaryota > Viridiplantae > Streptophyta > Magnoliopsida > Apiales > Araliaceae > Panax > Panax japonicus. The sequence goes on along the minus strand of CM035112.1, from coordinate 53,729,132 downwards.
CTGATCATCCATCCTACTACAACTAATAAGCTGCTACGAGTGGTTTGAGCTAGCTAGTTGTAAGATTCAAGAAGAAGATGAATAATGTACTTATTACCCTGCAGGATCATATATATAGTATATATATATATGCATGTGAGTTTTGTAGGGTTGTTCAACTTTCTTATGATTGCGTTGGTTTACTAATTCTAATTGCATCAATCAATTAATATATGTTCGTTTTTCTTTCTCTAGATCTTTCTTGTTTGCTTCATCCCACAAATAAAAATTACGTACTCTCTTCGATTTATATATTAATTAATTATACTACTCCAAGGAAAATAAATAGATTTGTAAGAAATGACAAATGCACTCTATTTTTTTTAACGTTTGGCACTCTTAAAATAAAGCAATATTTAAAAGCAAAAGCAATTGGCAAATATATAGATGTATGTATGTGTCTGGGCTCACACGATTAGTTCATTTCGTGTGTAGTGCTGTCTTCGTTAAATGAATTCTTAAGAAATTGTATATTGCAAAGGGTCAGTCCACTATGGTCCTCGGGGATACTTGCAACTGTCGAGAAATGTAAGTATGCCCTTATACGATCCAATCACAACTTGACAAGGCTTATACTACCACTAGTGTACGAGTATTATAAGTACAAACTTTTCTGATATATAGGAATTAGCCACAAGGATGCTTTAGTACACACACACACACACATATATATATATATAGGAATGGTACTTTTATTTAAGATGGAACGAGCCCCAATGATCTAACCGTGAAGCCCATCTCCCCGTACCCTGACTCTTCTCTGCCATGCATGAGATGATACCAACTGCTTCAAATGCATGCTTCTTCTTTCTACTTCTTAATTATATATATAGCGGTGAATAATTAATTTTTTTTATAAATTTATCTTTTGAACTCCATCCATTGTTGATATTCAAATTTATTCAGTTTTAATCCTAGAAAAAAAAACAACTAAGTAAAAAATTTAAGCAAATTAATTTCTCAAGTCCACATACATACGTGTGTGTGTGTATATATATATATATATATATATATATATATATATATATATATATATATATATATATATATATATATATATATATATATATATAGACGGTATCTAATAATTAATTAAAATATATTTATTCGAGTCCTTTAGAGTTCTTAAAATATATATTTTAAATTTTGAATAGGATTAGATTTCATGAATTTTCTTTCCCTGACGTCTTATTTGAATCTAACTATATCGTACTTAAAACGCTAGCCAGCTGCCTTGGCTAGCTTGATATCAGGAGACGACACCACCCACCACCAATCGATCTTTCATTTTAAAAAAAGTCAAAACATTGATCCCATGCATGAATTAAATCTACAAAAACACAATTCTCTTCTCTCTCTTATGATTATAATCTGCGTAAGAAAAGTATCTAAGCTTACATGATGCATATATATTTGAAAGAGATGTATCAAGCTAGCTAACTATGAAGCACCGTCGGTCCAACTTAATGATCACTCCTGCATGGACCCACGTGTCACCAGCATATTCACCCTCCATATCTAGCTTTAGTCACGCATGTTTCACACACTACAAAGCTAATTTCATCCAATCTTTATTCTCATTCAGTCACTAATATATATACATATATATATATATAGCATTAATATAGAGGTGCTGGGAGTAGAATTAAGCTTGTTTGAATGTTCAGGTGTTACAACTTAGAAAAGAGCCCACCATTACGTGTTGATGATGAATTATTATTTGGGATGTTTGCGTGATTGACGTTAAGTTTTTTTTCTTTACTATATTTTTATGTGGTTTCTTTCAATGGGAAGAGATCTCCCCGAATCTTACTAACTACTCCAACATACTTATAATATACATACATACATCCATCCATCCACACACACACACACACACATATATATATATATATATATCATATATATGTATGTATAGGTGGAGAGATATATAGAGAGATCAATTAATCACTTGATAAGAAAAGCATAGTTACATAGACCAGTTGTACAAGTTAAGTTTAAATGTATCAAATCAAAAGCTCTTCCGAAGTCTTCACCACAACTCCATATATGATCACCCACTTGTCTCCCCTTTCTTATGTGTGCTCTTTTCATACAAACCTAGCTTACTACTCTCTCTCTCCCCTTAAAAGTCAATATTTCCCATTCAAGAATATATGACCCACCTTGTCTCCCCTTTCTTATGTGTGCTCTTTTCATATAAACCTAGTTAACTTCTCTCTCTCTCCCCTTAAAAGTCAATATTTCCCGTTCAATATAACTTAATCCCCTAATCTTGAGCTGAAAGTTTAATCTTTTTTGACCGTTGGATTCCTAGATGATTGATCATAATTACTGCCACTAATATCTATTCCATTTGTCCTCAAAAGGATAACTCAAAGTACAAATTTTTTTTATCCTCAAATGAATGAATTGAAAGGTTGTTTGATTAGTATTGAATGACTGACCGATGTAATCATTCAGTTCGTTTGTTTCGAATAAAAATCATCTGAATAACTGAATCGGTCAACTATTCAAACGATTTGGGTTGAATAGCTAAATCTCATTTTTTTTGCCTGAATATATGGGCTGAATAGCGGAATGATTTTTTTTTACAATATTAACTATTATAAAATAAATTTACAACAATTTTGAATTTTTTCAGAGGGATAAATTATAAAAATTTGTTATTCAGATGTTTCAGACATGTCAATTATCAAATACTTTTTTTCATTCAAATTCAAATTCAGATTCAGCTTATTTAGATTCAGATTGATTTCAGTTTTTATCAAACACCCCTAAGATACATAAAATAAAAGGTAAATATATCATTTAGTGCAATCTATTAGTATAGAATAGGGGAATGATATTTTTACATGAAAAATTGATATTTCCTCATTATTCTTCTCACCTAATAACGAGTGGGTGTCCCACATTCATATAAAAGAGACTCATGTGAAAATTAAATATCATTTTTTCATGTAGAAATATCAATTTCCTAAAATATAAGACTCATCGATTTAAGTATTATTCTTGTAGGGCCACAAAAGATAAATTTAATTTTGTTTTATTCTTTTTTCTCTACTTTATTTTTCTTAATTGTATGAAAAATGTACTTAATTTATTTATTTTTAGGTCGGAGGGGGTGTGTATATATAGTTGGTGGTTTGTTTGGTTCGAATTCCTAGGATTACTTGTCAAGACAAAGGAAATAAAGAAGAAGAAAAAACTAGTTTTCGTTTGCCTACAACATAGCTTAAGTTCACATTGCTTAGGCCTATTGCTACAATAAGTAATTGATCCCAACAATTTTATTACAAGCACAAGTGCACGACATAAAATCACATGATCATGATCGATGATTATTATGTACAAGGTAGAGTTGCTTAAATTATAAAATTAATAGTATAATTGTATATAAAGTCAACATAATCGAATCATAATGATTTTTTATATTTTGGCAAAAATTCTTCTCAATTATCTGCTAAGATGATCAGGAGGTGGGAGATCAATGGGATGACTTTGAGCAGCCATTCATGCATCATGATCATATATATGCATGTGGACCAAACCAAGTACTAGCTAGCTAATGGTGGAATTTTAAGTCTATATATAACATATACTGCTAAGGAACCTGAAATTATGGTTTATATATATATATATATATATATATATATATGTAGGTCATAGATTAGGATCCCCAAGAGAAATCATCTCTCTCAAACTTACCCACCTTTTCACTTTATTATGTGGATCCAAGGGATTTCAAATTATTTTTTTAATTCTCCTTGCTTCTTTAATTAATTTTTCTTCTACCTTTGGGATGCTTGCTGGAAACTAGCGAGGGTTGGGCCACCATCACCCACCATGGGGCTCAAGAATTGTTGATCTGACTCATATGTATAAAAGAAATCATTATATATATATATATATATATATATATATATATATATATATATATATATAAATTGAAGTGACCTTCTGAAATTAGTGCAGGTTAGTTGCTAGTCATACCCATATTGTAGTTTTGAACTTAACATATAGTTGGTGAGACTCTTGTAGAAAGTAGCCAATTAAGTAAAACTCCTTATTGCCTACTGTCCTTTACTTTTTCTAACACCATCTTTCATTTCATGGTTTTGCCAAAAGTAAGCTCACGAGTTTAATTAGAGACGAAGCTGCATGCATGCCAGTCAAATTAGGAATTCAAAAATCTGTTAAACCCTAATGAGAATTTCTCGGCACGAGTACTCATTGCCCAAAATTTAACTTCCGTATAGCTAGGTATACATAGTCGTCAGTTAATTTGGCACCAAACCAATTAAGCTGCGGTCGAGCAAGCGACGTTAATTGTTCAAAATAAAATTAAAACGTCAGCCACAATTATTAATAAAAAATTCGCTTCTAATTAAGAAGAATTAGAGTAATTAGTTTTTTTGTTGTTTGGTTATTATAAATTTTGATTTCTTCCATAGAAGGGGATCAATTAATTTCATGCATGACACCTAGCCAGCTTTATAGGGTTGTTATGCTTTAATGAATTAATTAAATATATATACACAGGTGTGTATTACACAGTCGTGTTATGACAAACGTAAATCGTTGTCATAGACCAAATATCTATGGCTAAGTAACTGTATATTACACACCATGCATGTATATACATTTTTTTCCATATATATATATATATATATATATATATATATATATATATATATATATATATATCAGCCCTCCTCCCTCTAGGGAAACATGGCACAACCAAACCGAAATTCCATGACATTATACAATGAAACATGCTAGGCTTGGGAGTGGTATACTGCATGCACTATATATATATATATATGCAGCAGCGACTGTCTGGCTAGCTGAGCTGCTGAGGAGCTATATATATATATATATATATATATATATATATATATATATATATATATATATATATATATATATATATATAGTGAAGCACATGGTCACCCCACTGATGAAGGAAAACATGTGAAGATGCAAATGGAAATTGTGCATCCAATAGGTCTCTCACTGTTCGAACAAAACAATATTTTCTTGATTATTGTTGGGGCCACATGTGCTTAGAGGTCCCACAATCAAGAACTGCTAGACTTTCTCAAGAAAATATATAAGCAGCTAGCTATAGCTGTTTAATGAATGAATTAGCTAGGGTGGTAATTAAATTAATGGTGATTAGCAATGTCCTATCAAACTTGACAAACATGTTCACTAATCAACATGTCTATAAATTATGGGTTTCGAGTGTTGTAATGGTTTCCACCATCCAAAAAATAAAATAATATATATAATAATAATAATTAATATCATTAATTCGATCTCTCTTTTTTAGGGTTCGTGACCTTAATCATGCTTTATTTATTTAATGTTGATTGAGGTGATGCCCATATTATCGTTTTAAGATCTCCTAAATCCCGACTACGGCCCACCAAATATTTAACTTACATATCATCCTTTCATGCATATTACAACTCTCCATTAACCTTATAATCATCTTTCTTCCATTTTTGCAACCATCATTTTGGAAGGATCCCAAAAATAAATATATACTTATATTATAAAAGTTAATAAAAATAAAAACTTCCAATTATATATATATATATATAACTTAGTTGTAATTCCTTTTTTGGGATATGTTCGTTTTAAGCAATTTAAATATTCCAAACAATGTGGGTATATATGACAAAATAAGTCACTCTATGTATTCCAAGTGACACTACCTACTTCTTTTAAATATTGGAAAGCTAGTATTTGGTGGAGTTAGCTTTAAGTCATGTTATTTTTGGACTATCTTTCACTCTCCTCAATTAGATATATACATATGTATATAATATTAAAATAATCTTAAGCCTAGATTTTATTCTAGAATGTCTAGAATATTAAAAGAAATTAATGCATGTTAATGAATTTATAATTTGAAATAATTAACACAAATAGAAATCCCGTGAGTTGAGGTTAAGGGTGGTGCTTCTTATTTTTATTTTTTTTTTGTTTTGGGAGGGGGAGGGGGGTTTAGGGAGGGGACTAGGGGTTTTTGCAATTAAATAAAAAGTAGATGCTTAAACGGCTACATAAACACCACACAACATGTAACACAAACACACTAATCGGCAGACATCTGCACATGACTCGTCGAATTAAAATTCTCATCTTTTTTTTTTTCTATACATTTTTTATTAATTTATATGTTCTAATCCACAATTCCACTAATTGTCTTAATCTTTGCTGCTTAGCACATTTTAATATTCGTCCACGTGAGCTAGTATTGCCATACCCATGTTATCCATTTGGCAAATTCTTTAACATGCCACATATACATGTTTATTGTGAGTTTGTGACTATCCACATTATCGTAATAATCATAAATTTCTCTCTCATCATTTTTTTTTCCAAAAAAAAATAAAAAATTCTCCCTACTTTAAAAGCAGACGGCCAAAATAAAATTAAGTGAGTATTAATTACCGATTGAAGGAATCCCCCATTTCTTTATTTAGGAATATTTTTATATTTCACATATAGACATTTTGGACCCATATTTATTTACCTGAAAAACTACACTTAATTTAAAAACCTAGGGTAGCCGTAGTTGAATATCCAGTCAATTTGAAATGCAATGACTCGTGCAAGAAAGAATTATGAGCTTACAGTTCAACCAATTCAACTTGAGAAGTTCCGGTACAGTAAGATATATTTTTATAGAAAAAAGAAATACACGTACAACTAACTTTCCAATCATGCACACCATAATGACGCAGAAAAAAATTGAACACCGGACTATTAACAACTCATCTTCAACCAACCTTTTTATCTGATCCTTTCAAGTTGAGATTGAACCATTTCTTTTTAGAAGATTTATCCTTCCCATCTGACATACCATCTTCCCCGGGGCTCTCAGCCTTGAACTCTTCACCACCCGCTTTGCTACTACTCCCGTTACTAACACTAGAACTACTCCCATTACTTTGAATAACTGACCTGCTTACCGTGAACGTAGAATGTATGCTGTCTCGTTGTTTCAGTAGCTCATCCACCTGAGAAAGCACAAATAAATTCTTATCTAAATTGAGATTCATCATGGTAACTGTAAGTACCCGGCAATATCCATAGTATATTTCTAATAAGTAAAAGATCAAACCAACAATATCACATGGTATTAGCACTAGAATCTAATATTGAACGGTAATCTGAATATAAATGCATGAAACAGGAAGAACAAAAGCCATCTTCTTTGAGGTGCAAAAGATGTTAGTCTGTGAGCATATTATACTTTATGTTTCTCTTTGTTTTGAGTAAGGGGGTAAACGAGTCGAACCGGAGCGAACAGAGAACTACTCGAATTCGGCTCGAATTCAAATTATATTTGAAAAATCCTACTCAGATTCGACTCGACTCGAATCGAATATTTATTACTCGAATTCGATCCGACTCGACTCGAATATTTTTTCAAACTACTCGCGAGCTTCGAACTCGAGTCTCCACATAATAACTAATTTTATAATAAATACAAGTATAAATTGAATTTATTATTTTTCTTAAAAATGAGAAAATATATTTATTATTACACTTTGAAAATATAAAATCACAATTAAAATTAAAAACAAAACAAAATAATAACTAATTATCCTAATTTGATTTAAATTTGTATATATTATAAGAGAATGTATCGAACATCTAATCGAATATGTATTAACCAAGTATGTATCGAACCACAATCAAAAATTCGAAAGGTTTGAATCTTAAACGAGTCGAGTATAACCTTGCTCAGATTCTACTCATATTTTTATTCGAACTATTTTTAATACTCAGATTTGAATCATATTATTAACGAATCCGAGTCTCGCTCATATTTTTTCGAATCGAGTCCGAACTGTGTTGGCTCGTTTACAGCCTTAGTTTTGAGCCATTTCAAATTTTTATTACTTTTAGTATGTCCTTGTTTGTCTATATGAAGGGGAAAAAATCACTTGTCCTACAAGAATTATGTTACAAGGGATACAAGAGGAGAAAACTTACATATTGCTTTTCCTGGCTGTATCTGTTGGTCACTTCTTGGAAGCGTGCCAATGCCTAAAGAACGTCAAATTAGGAATGCATGAACAAGCATTACATTGCCAAACATATTTAACCATCACGACCAAATGAAGAAGCTATTACCTTTCTATATTCCGTCTCAAATTGGCGTAGCTCAGTTCTCTTTCTTAAAATTTGAGCCTCGATATCCTTAAGCTTATCTGTTGTATCCTCATATGACTTTGCACAAAGAGCCTCAATTGTATAGCTAGCAGTTTTAAAGAAGTTATCTCCTGCATAAATCAAAGTAGATGTCAGTTATAATGAATTTTGTTCTTTCCAGAAGCAGGCCTATTAGATCATAGACACTGGATACAAAAAGGATGAATCTGAAAAACAAGCTTCCGACCGTATACGGCAAATATGTGAGTGCCAGCTTTTAATTCTGAGACCTCACAAGGTTGTAGGCCTTCCAACCTTTTGAAGAAAGCAGCTTCGGGGTCCTTAGCCATCGCTAACTGCACCACATTATATTTATTAACTCATTGAATCAGGAGCTGGACAATACAAACCTATTTAGAAGAAAATGTAAAAGGGCAATGGAACTCACATACCGCATTTACAGTTGAATCCATTCTGTAGACTTGAAAATGTAAGAAATACATCCCCGCAGATGTCACCTTGCCAGCCTTCTCACTATCTTCCTGTACACATAAAATTACAGTAAGTGTTTCTCTTTTTGACAAGTCAGAGAATCAGAATTACAGCTAGTGTTGACGTATTGAATAAACACCAAGGAAAGCGACACAGACTGAATGCTGACAACTCCACTCAAGGAGAGTTTAAAGTATAAAAGACTAATAATTTGAAATTTTTTCAAAACAGTGAATACATAATCGAATATTTAAAATATAGTCGAAAGGAATTCAATTTCATACAATAAAAAAGTTGTTTTTGAAAATTCCAGCTGAGTAAGAAGCAAATTTGCAATTGCAGTAACAATATAGCCTCGGAATGGATGCTACTACAGAGTTAATTGTGTTATATATGAAATCATGAAAGATAAATCGCATTGTCAGAGAATTTGCTTCCATTAAAAAAAGGCCAATTTTTTTTAATTTCAATCAAAAAATTCAACAGATTGTTCGAAAATAAAGGAAACATTGCAAATCACAGCACCACATCATAAAAGAGATGAATATAAAATAAGTGAAGTTAAGTAATCAACAAAGTAGGAAATATGAAGTAGGAAATACGAGAAAACTAGTTAAGAGAGTAGCGTGCATATCTTGGGAGCCGCATCTCATCATGCAATGCAAAGATTTCTACAACAGAACACAATGTCGGAATTGGCCAAACTATGAAAGCATAGAGCATATGCCACCAAGAAATGTCAGTTAAGAGGCTAAGAAAATGAAAATACTTTTATTATTTATCTAATCTTTTTATTATGAATATTTTTTTTAATAAACATACAGCAAACAAATTGGATTTCATAAACGTCATTAGTTTGCAATCAAGTCTTTGCTAGCTAGCAATAGCATGAATCTAAAATTTAAAATTCAGTTTTGTTTCAGAGCTGCAGATTAGCATAGCTCCCTCTAATGGTCATATTGCATACGCAATACCATTTATTTGATAAACAGAAAAAATGGCATATTGCCGGTATGTTGAACAAACTAAAAATTAGAAAATATAGAATATGCAACTAAAAGTATAGTACCTGTAAAGCCAAACCATAACCACCATTGACATCATGTTCAAAGTAAAGTAGCTGCAAAATCACATTTATATTTCACTATTAATATGACACTCCCTGCAAGATGTAGGTTTTTATTGTTACGGGGGAGAGGTATGGAATGAGAGAGAGAGAGACTGAGAGAGAAAGAGTTTTGTATATTAAAATAAGTAATAATTTCATTCTGCATGTCATAGTACCTTGAATTTGCTTTGTGCAGCTGAAGTAACTCTAACCACTATCCCTGACTCAGCTTGTTCCTCACTAATAGTAACGCCAAAAAAGTGTGCGCATTGCTTTTCCACCTATACAGGAACATAGAGATCAGTACATCTGAAGAGAATGACTTAATCCAGCTACAAGCAAGTGTGCACCTTTCCGCTGACTGATGTTCCAATTGGAAGGGGTCTGACGGTGACAGTTCCATTCAATGCTTCTTCAAGAACGTTAGCAGAAATGGTAGTCTTGATAGGAACACCCAGCTTGCTAAAAACAAATAGAATGATTGACTATAATAGTTCGCTATGATACTTAAACTCCCAACATTTCATAAAGAAAGTTACCTAAATAATGCGGCAAACATTGTATTGACAGTTCCAAGGTTAGACAAATCAATTTCCATATCCATACCTTCCGCATCAATAGCCTATTTGAAGCAATCAATGGTCAACAAATTTGAAAAGAAGAAACAGCTAGTTTACAAGACTTCAGAAGACATTAAATGGAAACTCTCAGGATAAGGTTCAAGGAGTAACAATATAAAGAGTGAATTAAAGCAGTGATAAAAAAGAAAAGGCAACCAAAATATCTTATTAAACATCGAAAAGATGAATTCCGTTGGACATGAATTATACTTATTAAAACAAAAAATAATATCTTTTCTTGGAAAAAAAATATTATAAACTGATAAGTGCATTATAGGAAAGATCAGTTCCTAATGTTAGAATAAAATGCTCACAAATATCAAATATGCATTAGCATTTCAAGTTTAAAGTTCCAATACTCGGGCTAAAAGTAGTATAAAGAGAAATACACAGTAAGTGAAGACGTGCAAGCAAGCACAATCACTAAGAATCTGGTGAAGATAAGATTACAAATACACCACCCTTATCAGATAGTAAGTTACCCCATCAAACCAATTACACTTTGAAGGGGTAGACTAAGGTACAGATGTATGCTGATCAAACACTTGACATGGACTGATGAAACTGACTGGAAGATTGAACTATTTGCCAACTTTCATTTGTATAATCTACAGTAGACACGACGACAAATAAAAAGATCTTATATATGCTATAAATCACAAGGAGAAACCTACATCCTCTCTACATCAGTCACTCATGTCCATTAATTAGGCTACTAAGTGACAACTGACACATAAATATATGAGGACATATTATTTATGACAAAGCGTAAGTACAACTAAAGAGGTCAAGAAGCCCTCAAAGCTCAGTTATCATAGTACTAGTCTCTTTTAAACAGGACTTATACGTGCAGAAGGAATAAAAGTACCTCAAACCCGGAATTATCATATTGCCTTCTTTTCTCTGCGTCAGATAAAATACTGTAAGAATAAGCAACCTCTTTGAAAAGTTCCGAAGCTTCAGGATTGTTGACATTCTTGTCAGGGTGATACCTGTTAACATGAAGTTTATAAGACACTAAGTAAATTTTGCAAATAAAATAAAAATCATCAAGTATCATTTTTGTTTATTTGACAAGTTCAGTATCGTTATTATAACCATCATCAGTGTCAACGTTCTTGTTCATAAAAATGTATGATTTTTTAAGACCTTGTGACGTGAGTGAACTCAATTCTGTACAGAGATGAAGGCAACAACAAATGAGCTCAAAAAAATAAATTAGGTGGAATCAAAGGGAGATAACTTAGCATTTATCTTTCCAAGATTATTCTCTTTAGAATTTGTAGCACAGAACTTATTTCCAAATCAGGCAACCATTCAAGCACATTAACCAGACAGACACATCATATGTTTATAACCAATAAAGCAATTAAGCAGTAATTGTGCTTCTGAATGAGTTCAATTGCCTCATTTCCAGTAAAAACATATCCCATAATTTTCAAATATGTTGATGAACAAGGATTAAAACACCCCAAGTTTCACAAAATCTAAAAGATGGTACAAGTGTAAGTAAAAGCAAAAATAGAAAGGGATTGAGAAGTTACTTGAGAGCAAGCTTCCTATAAGCTGTTTTGATCTCCTGCTCAGATGAATCCCTAGACACGCTCAACACCTCATACGGGTCACGACGAAGCACCGGGGCAGAAGACCCCTCCACGTTCGAACCACTCATCCCACTAGTCTCGTATCTCTCTCCCTCTACCTGTAAATCTTATGTTTCTCTGTCTATATATTTACAATATTTGTAAAGCTATACCATCTGAATTGACACCTTAGTGCGTGCACCTCTTTTTTCACCAAATCTACAATCAGAGTCGAGAGAATATTCAAATTTAGGAGAAAGGGAAAGTAAAAATTTGATCTTTACCCAATACTACACGATATTCAATGTATTGCATCACTTTCTTCTTTGTTGGGATAGATGCAGGAAACAATAATCAATTGAAGAAGGAACGATTGGAAGCCAAAACATAAAGATCTATACAATAAAAATAAATACTAGTACACTAGGATATACAGAGAGAGAGAGAGAGAATGAATAAAAAGGTAGGGTTTTTGAAATATACAGAGAGTCGAAGAGGGACAAGACAAGCTTTTACCTCTATTTCTCTCTTCTTCGGTGGCAAAACGTAATTTCAGCTGAACCAGATTAAAAACGATGATGTTAAATACTCCATTTGAACTCCAAACTCCGTAAAAACACCTGATCTGCGTGTATCTGTCTATCTATACGCACGCATGTAGCAAGCAGATCAGAATCATCGGATAGGTTCCCCACTTGAATGTACTCCAATCCCGGGCAGTGGGTTCGAGTGTTTGACCAGCTTAAAGCGTCTGGTTTGGATAACTTGCTATAATTTGAGCTCATTTGAACTATTATCGGGGACTAATTCTTAAGTTAATAATTCAAATCTTCCCCTTCTAATTTTTTTTTTTTAAAAAAAAGAAAAAAAGATATGAGGGTTAATAATTCACGCACAGATTCTCAAAATAATGTCTGTTTTGCATAATTTAATATACTTTCCAATATTATGTGCAAAATAATAATTTTATAATTTTTCAAACATTGTTATTATAAAGAATACTTTATCCAACAACCTCCCCTCAAAAAAACAATCCTGTTTAAACATTTTATTATCCCGTGCAAAGACTATTATTTGATGGCCATACTTATTTATTTAGCAATATAAAAGAAATTAATGTATATACATATTAATAATGAAACATTCTATTAAGTTTAAAAATATAATATACATGTTCAGAACTTTGAGAATAAAATCATGATAATACTACTTGAAAAGAAAAACAAGATCAAACCGGGAGATAAATCATATCATGCTTATTTTTGGTTGAAATGCAGATTTATTATAAAGACAAAAATGTGATTAAAAGAACACCTCCCCTTGTTACATTTTTTGTAAATGCAAACTTCGTAGATTCTAAACTCTTGATCATTGAAAAATCCTAATATTCTTTAAATGATTTTGATGACTCTTTAAACTATGCCTTCACAAAATTATTTCAGCCCTCTTGAAGAATTAAAGGATACTACAAGCAAGAAAATATATTAATCAATTATTTTCAGAAATAGTATAATATATTTTATGTATATATATATATATATATATATATATATATATATATATAAAAATTACCACTAAAACCTAGCTATGGGCAATTTGCCATAGCTAGCTTAAATCTAGGTCCGCCACTGATCCCAAGATCCAAAAACGTAACCACTTAAATATCCTCATGTACTGATGGAACCGGAATAGCACAAAATTTGCAGAACGCCTGAACTATACAATTTACAAAGCTATGTAGATTTAGATTTACGATTACGTAGTTTTCATCATTAACCCATAATTTTTTTACAAGCCTCAACAACACTAGAGAGATCAAGTGCCTTCACTGGCTAACTTAATTCAAACAATTTGGGTCTCTGTCAACCTTGATTACTCTTGTATTGTAGGATCCACATAACCCACACTTGTGATATAGCCAGTGAAAGGGTGCAATTCCTTTTTTATCACAATCATTACACAGTATATCCTGGATAACCAAAAGTGAAGTATCAGCTTTGTCAAACACCTGGCTCCAATACTATTAACTAGAAATACAAGAAAGATGCTTAACCTGGCAGCGGTTCCGATATTCTTCTGGCAGCACCTCAGAAGCCATTAAAGCATCAAGCATCCCAAAGTACACCTGATGAACATTAGTAAGGAACAGGGGCATTAATAGAGTAAAAGTTCTCTACAATTCCTGGATGATAATTAAATAACAGTGTACAAGAAGCAGCACAAATTTGCTATTTCAAGGAGTTAATAGAAATCTGTTGAAAGACGTGTTGGCACACAACCACCACCTCCACCCAAAAATAAGAACGAAAAAATACATCAGCATGTTAGAAGATGTTCACAACACAAAAACAGACATGGGCCACGGATAAGACAAAACACATATACAACACATTTCATTTCATCAAATATGCAGGGCATGGAAATATTGAGACCACATTTGTATATGTATATATAATATCATATATTTATTTTATATAAAAAGTTAAATTTTACTAAAATATCAAATATCAAGAGTGCAGAATTTTCTAAATTTATGAACTGTATCAATAAAATATTAACATATTACAAAATAGCTAGGGATGTACATCTATAGATTAAGTTTGATGATGTATATGTGAATATTTGAAATAAGTAATGTAGTACTATTTTTATGCCTTACCTGTTACTTAAACCAGTTTCACTTGTCATAGTTTTGTTATGATACAACATTCAGTATGCTTATTTTAACAATAATACTTCTTTGATTAATATCTAAGAATCTTGACACAGTGAGACAAATGCCCGCAAGTGTTGAATAAAGTCTAAACAAGATTTTTTGTATCTATCTACAACAGATAAGGACATCTAAATCCGGCCTGAACCTTTCTGGGTAGGCTCTGCAGAAGAAAGTGTTGGACATGTATCAGACAATATCCTGGGTATAGGACAAACATGTGTCAATAGGGTCACTTTGACATTGTGTTAGTGTCTGTGCTTCGTAGGCATACAATATCCTCATTCAAATATTTCAATGACTAAATCAAATAAGTATCTACATTATTTCTACTTTTCTGCTTTATTTTGTGTCCAAATGCCCAAAAATGAAGGCACATAAGAGTGCATAATGGATGAGCTTATCCCATAGCATAGTTTATTAAGAAAGATCATCTCCTTACAGACATATCTCCCATGGATTTGCTGCAAATTGGACATATGTAATGAGTGCAAGCATATGCCTGCAGAAAGGAAGATACAAAGGTCAACCTTTTACCCAAAAGAACAGAAAAGAGAAGAGATATACTTGCCAAATAACAAATGGAATCCTCCAATAAAAAATATCAAACCTGGAAGCAAGCTGAATGCATATAATGGCCACAAGGAAGAGCTCTGACAGTTTCACTTGATGTGAACATAAACTCGCAGCATATTGGGCAGTTCGTTTCCAGACCTTTCTCCCTGCATTTGTGGTCCAACAATTTTATTCCCAGACAACAATTGCAGGTCATACAATGAAAGAAGTCAACACCAAGCCCTCTTCCCAGGCGGCATAAATTGCAAAAGGGGCAATGATAAACTGTCCTGGAGTAAGAAAATTAAAAAGAAAAGTCAAAATTCAGAACAATAGTAATATCCATGTAAATTGTAATATCATCAAGTTCATAACAGCCTGAGCTTCAACAGCTTCAAGATATCCATCGCTTTTGACATTGTTTGAATTGGCAGTTATTAGTTGTTAATTTGTTTTAAGGCAAAAAAAAAAATTATGTAGCTCCATGAATAAATTAAGGGCGCATGCTTGATGTTTATGCAACTGCTGACATTCACATATTGAATGGTATTATACACAAATTCATTAAACAGAAACGTAAAAGATAAATAGCCACGAGCTGCTACTTTATTTTTTTGATAAGTGCCTCAAGCTACTTATTCTGTGATAACTATTACTGGTGCCAATGGTATCGTCTTTAATACAAAAAAGCCCCCTTCAACTTTCACAAAATTGTGATTTAACCCTTGAGCATTTTTCCGTTTACATTGGACCTTGAAGTACATTTAAAATTTAAATGGGTCAACAATTGGTTCCTTAGACAATTTGCAAAGTTTTTTCTATTTATTTTGCAAGCGTGCCCAACACTAGTGTGGTGCTCATAGATGAACTTCACTTTTATTATCTTCAGAACAATCAAGGCAAAAATATTTTTATATATTTCAGTCGGATTATGACCCAGATGAGATTTTCACAAACTACAAAGGTCTATCTAGTCAATCAAGGCCAAGCACCAAACTGTCAATCAAAAGATACATCATTAATTCACAAATATGTATCATAGCCGGTACTTTAACTTGATTATGAAAACCATTTTTGCTAGCATCGGTAATCGTTACTTAATAAAGTGCAGTACAAACACACGTAGAAATACAAAATAAAAAACAACATTTTACTAACAAGCAAAGTTTTTAGAAAAGATTCTCAAGAATGTACCCTGAAAGGTAGCCATGATTGGTAAGTTGACAAGGCACAAATGTGCAAAACTCAAAACCAAATATATACAGAACGAAAAGTATAAATATCATAAATCCTACAGATCATCTCAAAACTATCATCAATTTAATATCTTTATAAGAGATAATAGTATTGAAACATAAGTTTGAAAGATTCTCAAGAATATACCCGAAAGGTAGCCAAGATTGGTAAGTTGACAAGGCACATATGCGCAAAACTCGAAACCAGATATATACTGAATGAAAAGTATAAATATCATAAATCCTAGATAATCTCAAAACTATTGTCAATTTAATATCTTTATAAGAGATAATAGTATTGTAACATAAGTTTGTACTGGGGAAACTTTTCCTAAGAACACATAAGTAGGTTCTAGCAAAACAAATCAATCACCTTTCATCGTCAAAAAATTTGCAGTAGCTGCAATAGTAGTTTGCCATTGAGAGCATATCGCAAGATGGTGTTGTGCAAATTGGTCCAACCGGCTGAATTTTCAGGCAGTTCATACACATCATCTCAGATGTAGCCTTCCTGTAAATAAAACAAAAACATCAAAAATAATAAAACTTCTTAAAATTGATAAAAGAAGAAAGAATCAATGCAAAAAAAAGTTACCTATCCATAGAGTGGTCACTGACTTTGTCATGGCAGAACCTGCACGTAAATAACTTGCCACAGCAAGCAGCACGGAGTTTGCAATTTCGTTTGTAATGCTCACACCCAAAAACTTGTTTCTCTGTATCCCGATAAGATGGAGAGCATCCAAGTAGATCTTCACCTTCTGAAGCTTCACCAGTTCTTGCCTGAGGTAACTTCTGCTGAGCAGCTATCCAGCGACTACCATGACCAGTATAATGATCAGGCTAAAACAAGCAAAATATATAAAAGACTAGTTGTGTCCCATGCCTCCGGCACAACAACATGGACGGTGGAATTTATCCCAAATTTTGGACGGCCCAGATGATTTATTAGGGTGAGCGGAAAATTCAAAATCAGTTGTATTTGTTAGATAGATGGTTATAAGAAAGACAGACCTTGTCATAAGATTTTGGATGAGATAGGCCTTCCTCCTTGGATCAAGAGTTGAATCCCGAGAGACCTTTCTTATCTCTGACTCAAGCTCATTTTGATTCATTCGAAAAATATCTTTCCAACCAGGCTTAAAGGTATTATCACCTTGGTCGAAGGTTTCATGGACATCAGTACCTGAAAATTTAAAAATAATAAGCAACGGCTCTTACACTGTTCAATATTTCATCAAGGGGCAAGCAAACATCACCGATGAAGAGATACAAAAACAGAAACGTATGCAGTGAAAAAAATAATAAATGCACTCTGATTAACAAAAGTTTTGCAAAAAGAACCTTGTGAAATACTATCATCTGATGTCGATGCCGGTGAAGATGCAGCAGGAGTTCCTTCCCACCATTCATTAAGCCATTCACTAAACATTGTGTTCTTGGTCGCTTGCTTCCATGTGTCCATCATTTTATTTTGCTCCTCCTGGGTAAGTGCAGAAGTTACCCATGGCAGCATAGACTGCAGCACCTCCGCACCAGTAGTACCAATTATACGACCAACAAGTTTATCTTGCTCCTCCAAAGAAACATGTCTGTCAAATAATGGCCAAAGCTCAAGTTCTTCACATAAAATATGCTGATCAAGAGTTACTTTTATGGACTTGCACATGCCCTGAACCCTCGTCGCTAGCTCATTGTACTTTCTTAAACTATCATTATGATCAGAAGAAACAAAGTCACGTCTACTTGAATTTATACTCATTATGTTTCGGTGGAGTTCTGAAAGCTCAGCAAGTGTAGATGAAATATCCTCGAATAGTTCCTCTTCCTGCTTGTGATCCAATGTGTAAGAGTGACTAACGTTGTGAAGGGTTTCTCTTGATTCTAATGCAGGGAACACTATATCATCTTCTGCGTTACTATGAGCTCTATATAAGCCCCATAACAAACGAAACCTACCATTAAACTCCCTAAGACTAGCCTCATTACAATCATTAAGTTTTCCAGATTCAACATCCAGAAACTCCAAATCCTTGCGGATGGCTTTATGAAATTTAAATATATTATCGATGGGTCTTGTTACATGCCCGACATTAGTCAAGCTTGTGTCTGTCTCCCAATTAAAAAGACTAGAGTTGAGGGAAGGAGCACTAGGACCAAAGGATAATGCACGCAAAGATTTTGCTGTAATAAGTAGATTATTGCTATTGACTCCTAACCCGGGCACACAACAAGATTGATTAGTGAAAGATACTTTCGAGATATTTACGGGTCCTGAATGATCACTAGCATTGCTTTCTTCCCGTGGCAATGAATTTCCTCGCTTGACTTGCCTTTGGTGATCATCTCCTTGGGCCGAAGAAACATTTTCAACAGGCTTAACTGAGGTGCAAGCACAAGTTTTATCAGACCCTTCTTTGATTACGGTCAGTAATTTTGCAGAACAGCAACCAATTGCAGTTGAAGACAAACAAACATCCCTTGGACGACCTTTACATGCCCAGCCAGAGAAAAGGGTAACCAGTGCAATGTCTGACACTGGTGCTGCATCAATAATCACACACAAGTTATGAAAAAAGAAATAAGCCGACAGGCACAGCCCCGCCCCGAGCATATCTGTTGTTGACCACAAGTAACGTTAGATCTTAACAAAACAATAAAATTGATGTCGAACCTGCCATATGCATATTATAGAGAAAAGATCTTGCTTCCTCTTCACTTAGTGATCCTACCAACCATGGTAAGACACACTCAAGCAGTCTCAGTGGCATCACACACAAGCTCTGATACAGAAGTTCTCGCTGTTTTCTAGGGCTGAAATGTTGTCGGGCAAGTGGAAGAACCTATAAATGAGACAATAAGAAACCAAAAACTTCTGCAGTAAGTTTCAGTTAGTAGATGCGGAATGAATTTAGATGTTAAGGAGTGTAGAAAACAGATGCCACATCTCCCTCTGTGAAAGCTGAGGTTCTTTAGTGTCTTAGTCTTACAAGCAAAGGATGCAAATTCAAAGGAATAATGTGAAAGTAAGTTTATGAACTTGAAAGATTTATTGAACTAGCATTACTGTTCACCTGAACTTCCTCATTGTGGAAATGCTTCTCTATAGTGCCCATTATATGATCAGCATGTGAACACAACTCTGAATAAAATTCAGCTGAAGATGAGTTGGCTCCGGCACTTTCTATATTTTCAATCAAGCATCTAAACTTGTCAAATTCACTCTCTTCTTCTGCATGCTCCTGTGCAAAAGAAAGTTGTGCATCTACAGCAGGGAATATAACTTTGTCCTCAGCAATGCTGCATTCAAAGTGACAGGAGAAACTCATAAATCAATACAGTATGCGGCGTAATCATAGCCAGTAGCAAATGCAAAACCCAAACAAAAATAACTTTATATTGTTTTCCTCTCTTATTCATATGAAATCCAAGAGAAATCTGACAGTATTAGAAACAAGTAAGTTAGAAGATATGACAAAGAAACTGTAAGCAAAACTATCTCCAGTTTCATACAATGTAACCACTGACAGGTTAAGGCAAGCTTTGTCAAAATATGATGATGTCCACATTCATGTCCGCATTCATTTGATGTACTAAGAATATAAAACCTAAGATAGTAATGCACATACTTTAATTTTAAATTCTTTTACAAGAACTCTGACTTCAAAGAATGCTACACCTCACAAAGGTACATAAATAAACACAAAAATGGGAAATGCATTTCAAGAGGATAAACTAATGGTAGAAAGTCCTTCAGCAAGGCGCATACAATTACCAATCAGCATTCAACATAATAGCTATTGACTCAAAGGATACAATCAGTCCAGAAAAGGATTATTTAATAGATGAAACACCAACTGCAGCTAACCTAACATCATTAAGACCCCTCCAAATTCTCAAATGTTATGAAATTGCTATACCTAAGACATACCTGTGGAAGATACAAACTTCGGCAATGAACTGCAGCCTCTTATTAAATGTAGATAAATCAGAAAAATCTCCAGACAGCTGTATCCTTCTAGCTGCTTCAGCTATGTCATTCAATTCCCTTTTTATTGCCTTGTGCCAATGCAATATTTCATCTACTGGACAGTCCAGAGTGGACTCTGCAGGACTAAAATCTGACACCAAAATCACTCTTTTACCAGTCCTTGAAGATTCACAAGCACAGTGTCCTTTCTCAATTGAACAGATTGAGGTGCCAACACTCGAATCTTTAGAACCTTGGAGCTCAAAATGATCTTCAAAACTTTTACGCTTCTTACTAATTTTTTCCCCATCCATCCAAGAAAATATAATCTTCATTATTGACAAATCAAAGTCAGTAAAAATATGGTGCTACATAAATTATACATCTGTGGTCACTCTCAAGTGATCTAACCTGTTGAAGAAGCTCCTCTTTTGGGATTACTCTGCAGAACCATTTACGCATATCCTGGCGCTCATCAGAGGAAATAGAGGAAGAAAGCCAAGGAAGAAACTCAGCCATCATGTTCACAGGAATGCTGCACAAAAATTGCCACACCAGTGAAGCCTGCTCTTCAAATGAGAACTTTTCAATAAGCAAGGGGAAAACCTGACAAATCAAAAGGAACTCAATTGCCTGAGATATTTGAACTTTGAAGACAAGGTCAGAGACTATATATAGTGTTCTACAGTATACTTCTACATAACTAAATGTACATGAACATGCATATGTAGATCTAAATATAAATAATTCCAAAACAATATTCAGTAAAGACCCAATAGAAGTATCATAAATAAGGACAATGAATAGCTCCCTCTATGTTGTAAGGATTTGAAATAGCTATACTCATCTGTTATTTCAATGCTATTCAGTAATAAGGCTCTGAATTCACTTATAAATTATAAGCCATGTCTAAGCTATTACAAACAAACGTAGCTTATAAACATCCAGAAAATATCAAGTCTATCGATTTCAAATACTTGATTCCTAAGTGATATAACAGCTATTCTTAATTTCTTTCTTATATCTCCTCTCATATTAAATTTGATAAAACTTTGAGCATTTCAAATTTACATGAGCCATAGACCAACCCCTCAGCTAGCTTGACTTCCAGTAACATATCTGGTCAGCATTGTCTGATTTTACTCTTTTAGACATACTTTGCATATACATGGATTACTGTACTAATAACTCCAATAATATAAGAAACGTACCCACACTAATACCTGTAGTCTATTATGAGCAAGGGTGATATCATATGAATGAAACAAAGAAAATGAAAAAATTACCTGCTCCTCCTCCTTGGACATATGCTGGCTAATTGATGTCTCTAGAGCTCCTGTACATGAGGCCAACTCTCTCCTGCAACTTTCTTCATTTTGCATATTTGGATCAAGCAGTGTAAAGAGTTGATCAAAAAGAACACTTTCTCCCTCATGCTCAAGAGAGTAAGTTCGTGCCACATTCTTCACACGAATATCAAGAGCTGGAAATATGACCTGCCAATCAAAAGACAAATATATGATAATCCCGTACATCACCATAATTTTTTAACCAATATAAATATATTATCAAGCCCAAGATAGATATTATAGATGCAAGTTCATAGTTCATACCCTCAGGGCCAACTGCAGTAAATAGTTTCAAAATCAGTCCTAATTGCTTTGCTTTTATTGAGTTTATCCTCGTGGGAACAAATCCATTTATTGATACATGTAGACCCACCAATTTCAGCATAGATTCATGATAAAAAAAAATTTGACAAGTAACATAGATCAGTGACATAATTCACTGAATCAAGTGATGAAGAAAATCTACTTAGCTTGGTATAATTATTATTAACTAGGATGACAGTTAAAATACTCCCTCCGTTATAATTTCGATGGCATTATTGGAAATTGTGTTTGTGCCAAATATTTTTATTTAAAATTGCACTTTAGATGTGAAACAATAGTTTAGATAAATTATATTACAAAATATTGTTTCTTATTACTCCCCCTCACTTCAAAAATATAAGAGCAAAATGACTTTTAGTTTAGTTCAAAATATATGAGAAAAACGACTTTTGAAAGTTAGTATAGTGAAATCAGCAATTCAGAGATATTCATCTAGATTTTGATCATTATGTAATTAATCCCTGAGACCTTCTTTTTTATTTTTTGGGTAAAATATACATTAATGTAACAAAGATTATCCAAATGATAATTCCATGCCAGGATGCTACGCATCATGTCAACACGCACTGACATAAAGCGTGATATAAACTCAAATAAAGTAAATAAGATCAATCATATGCTACATCATAGAAGAGGAAAATTTAGAAAAGTATTGATACTTCATAAATGAATACATAGACGATCACAAGATCAATTTCCAACTCCAGATGACTGATAAAGAAAATCATCACAAGTGAGAAAACATGTGACATAATTAAATATATATATATATATATATATATATATATATATATATATATCTTGCCTTAATTAAAAAACTTCTAAATTATGTTGATGTTCAAAAGCAACCCTCGAAGAGTATGTTTGTTTTCTTTCAATAATTAGTTAATTACAGATGTTAACCCTATAAAATTAAAATTTTCAACTCTCTTTATAATATAAATAAGAAAATCATATGAAATACTAGCACTGATTTTTAGATGAACAGAACCTCTTTTACGACAGTCAACGGTCAGGAGTAATTGTCATGTCAATGCTCAAGACTTGGTACCAAATCAATACAGCGAATCATCAATGCTAAAAGCGACACCTCTAAAAAAATTCATTACTCCATTAAAGAAACCATAGATGATTCTAACTTTATTTGGCAAATCAATATCCAACACCAAAATATTATGAAAGTTTGATTGTCACCGGTGGAAACACGTTACAAACAAAAAACATTCTCTTGTCCTAATTAAAGAGCTTCTACACAAATGTGTAACATAGTGTGTGGACTTTGACACCCGAGGCGTAAAGGGAGAAAAAAGGGCAAATATTCAAGGCATCACATTGCTCCAACTAACCATGGCTTGATGCCACATATCTTTTTTTTGATAATAAAAGAAGTTTTAGGAAGACAGGAGCATCAAGAAAAATCCTTAAAATGTAGGATGGCGCGCCACTCTCTATAATTAATAGATAGAGGCACCCTTAAATGCCCTCATTGCCCAAGCCCAAAGAGAAGGGATAAAATCAACCATATCCCAAAACAAATGTGAGGAGGATAATCATCACAAAGGATGCTTGCTTTCCTCTCCAAATCCCCAAAGAATGGCAAAACATGTAGAACGTCACACCATAGTTGTTAAAAAGGCGAGGTGAGGCGCACTTTTGGACCTCGCTTTGCTTAAGGCGAGGCGCCTTCAATGAAGCACAGCTGAGACGCTCGCCTCTTGAAAATTCAACCAAATTAATCTCAATTATCCTATTTAAAATGTAACCTATACCTACTATAATCTTAGACGTTCATACCCACTTTGAACTTAGACAAAAACAAATGAAAATATAGAGATTTCTTTGATGGGTTTGATTATTAGGAAAAATTGTCCTAAACTACTAATGTATTCATGATGAATGACAACAATTTTTTCAATCATTTTATCTTTTGATAGTTAGGCAGTTTCTAAATGGCTTCCATTTAGTCCAAAATCCAAATAACACATGAATCATAGTCCAAAATATAATAAAATAGGTAGTTAAGAGTATTTTCTTTAAATTAAAATTTCATATTATAAATTATACTTTTATTCAGGTTTTGATAAGATTATTATTAGTACATTTGGTCAAGTTTTCTTTTTTATTGTAATTTCATTAATTATATTATTCAAGCCATAATAAGATTATTATGATTAACTAAATTATTTTTGTTGAATTATCTACTTGATGAAGTGACAACATACTTGATACTTATTAGTTTATAAATACATTTTTTATAAGTTGTCATTGTTTAGGAGCTTGTATAATAAATTTAGATATAGTTATATAAATATTTTTGTATTTTTTGAGTAAGTATGCCTCACTTCGATAAGGCGTGCCTCGCCTTGCGCCTAGGCCTCAGGGAGATTTAATAACACTGGCCACAATACCTTGTCATACTTAGGTGGTGTTAGATAAAACTAAGTAATTAAATACATCTTAACAAATTAGATCATCGGAATGAAATAGCATCTGAATCTAAAAAACTGTTTGATAACTAAAAAGTGTAAAAAATCTAAATGACACTATTTTACCATTTTAACACTCTGAGTTAAAAAATTTATTTGAATGATCCTAAAATTAAAATTTGAAATTAAAGGAGTACAATATTTATTGAGGCTATTTTTGTCCATAAATTTTAAATAAACTATTAAGAGGCAGCTCTTAATAGTTAATATTTAAGTTTTTGTCTTAACGATTAAGAGGCAAAAAAAAATTACCAAACAAGATTTGTCTATGACCGAATCAGAAGCGGAATGAATGAAGAGGCATCCAGACATAAACAAACATCACTTTACTCCTGCCAAAGCCCTACAATCCAATCTGCAACAGGCCCTACAATGTTCAAAATTGAATTTTGCTAATTTCTTGTTGTAATTGTCCTATTCTCCCCCGATTCCAACTACCCCTTCCTTTGTGCCAAGTCTATCTATATTACTAGAGAAGATAACATGTGATGGCCTATGCACATCCACGTAATTGACAAACTAAAAGATGGATAAATACTTGAAAAAGTGGTACTAAACAGTAAATGATACCAAATAGAAAAAAATACATACAACCAATCATCACTGTACGAAAGTAACAGAACATACATTGCTTCCTAAAAAAAAGCCATTGATGATACTTTATCCACTAAATAATTATTCAACTCTGGAAGATTATTAAAGAATCGTCACAAGTGGAAACACAAGTAACAGACAATTAAGCAGATTCTCTTGCCATAATGAAATATGACTTATGAAATAAATTCTATTTATACAAGTTTAGATAGGACACAAGGAAAAACGATGTGTCAAGGATCACATTTCTCTAACTTACTAATGAGTGATAATGTGCACAAAGTTTAACTTGATAACCTGTTTTAAGTTACCTTCAACATCCCATCCCCAGAATTTTTGGAGAAAGGAAACCTGCAAGCTACCAAACACATACAGAGATAGAAAGTTTCATACCACTCTCCACCATTGAAATATGATAACCAAATTCAATTGTTTGCACAAGAAAACATAATAATTACTTTAGGGGTCTATGAAGCAACAGACTTTTCCTAGTACAAATTTTGCAAATATTTGCAGGTAAAAGACAATTCCGTTATCTACAGGCGGGCGATTAAATTAAAGTAACACTCCTGAAATCCATCAGAAGAACACACACAAACATACATCAAATATGAAAAAGGAAGGAGAAATGACAATTCAATCTACAAAAACGAGAAGCACAAACTATTCAATCTCGAAAGTTAATACAATACATAATATTGCGTGCATACATACATAAATATATCAAATTCTAGGGATTTCAGAAAATAGAAATTAAAGCGATTGCAACACAGACCTCGTCCTCAGCATTGCAGTGGTGCTTGTAAATTGAGCGAAGGAAGTGATACCGCTCCAGCAAGGGCTTAATATCGCTGTGAGGATTAGTCGCGAAGGCCATGGCAGCTCGGTGGAGCGCATCGAGCTCGGACCTAATGGCTTTGTGAAAGAACAAAAATATTCGAATTGGCGATGATGTCTTGAAGCTCCTCTTGTTGGACAATCCAGATGAATCGAGCTGGCTCACTGGCCCAGCCATTACAGCTACGCCCCCTCCGTCCCTGTGTTGTATCCCAGACAATGGCGTCGCCATTTTAATATATGTATATAGTCAGAAAGAAAAGGTAATATCTATAATGAGATTGTGTTTTGCAGATTCAGATTACATAAACCCTAGATGTCTCCATTGTCGCCAAATTTCATCTTTTTTATCTCTGTGTAGGTGTTTGTACATATCTGAATACCAATTTGTATATGTTTATTTATTTATGTAGCGGACAGAGAAAAGTACACGTCCCCACTGGCCACTGGTTCGCTCTTAGAAACGACCGGAGAGGAGACATTTTGCGCTCAAGTTTAATGGATAAAAATGAATGGGAAAATATATAAGTCGGCCACGTGGAAAATGAATAAAAAATAAACTAGATGGAAAAATACGGACCACAACCAAAGAAAGAGTTATGGACCACATTCATAAAATTAATTAATTAATAGTATTTTATCGTAATATTAATATTTAGAGTTTTAAATATTGCATTTGTATGTTACTCCTATAAAAGTTGCATTGTGAACAAGTTATTTTGAAATAAATAAAATTTATATTTCTACAAGACCAGACCAATAGTTTATTAGTTGACAAACGAACCCATGGTTGAGATAGTCGAGTTATTTATAATAATCCATTACATTACATTAATTAAATAATAATAATAATAGTAAAATACTACTGTAGTTGTGAAGGTGGGACATGCAAGGTACACAGAGAGATAATTGAGTCAGGTACGTGTTGGCATGTGATATAACCGTGGCATCGAAAGTCCACTCAACTGTACAAGTTGGAACCCCACCACTGGGACCCACTACCCCCCCATTGCAGCTCTATGACTATTGAACTAAAATTCCCCCAAGTTTAATTTAAATTACAAGACATTAAATCAAATATATTACCCAAATAATGCTTATGTTATTCATCGTCATAAACTTGTTTTTGATGGATCCCCCTTGCTTATCTTATCAAAATCATATTTCTATTTTTTTATAAGAAAAAATTGAATGAAAAAAATTATTTGATAATTAACATGTCTTAATGATAAATTTTAATTATTTTATCCCTTTAAAAAAATTTAAAATTCTTGTAAATTTATTTAATATTTTTTAATTTATTTTTATTTAACTACTCATTCAGTTTAAAAAATTTGACTTAACCATTCAGATCAATTATCTGATCGATTGACGATATTTTTTCAAAACAAAAACAGTACCTTACGCATGCTAAAATATGTAATACGGTCTTGTTGATTGATTAATCAAAACTGAACTTGTTAGAAGAAGAACAGCCAGGCTAGGGCGTAGGAAAACAAAACTTTTACTAGTTAGTTAATGACGGACATGCAGATGGATTTATGTAATGGTGATCGACTAGCTAGACAGTGCAAATCCAGCATCATGTGATGTCCCTTGTACACCATTAAGGGGGCCAAGCCATTCCATTCCACCCTACTTGCATTCCTTCCAAACATTGCAAGTAAAACACAATAATTATTATTCCTTTTTTTTTTTAATTTCAGAATTATCATTGCTAAAATTTTATAAAATTCACATCACGTCTATTATGTATACTAATAGTTAGTATTATATCGTCTAAAAAATAAATAAAAATTTAATACTAATTTTAAATATTATGACAATTTAATACTCTTTTTGTTCTATAAAAAATATTTATTTGCAAAGTTCGTAAATATTAAATATTTATTCTTTGATATTAGTGGGTACAAACAATAAAATATGCTGACAATTTGGAGAAATTATACCATTTTAAATTATTACTTCCTAGAAATATAATTTATTTTATTTGGAGTATAAAAATGTCGAATCTTTTGCGAGAACTTTTTTTCTTTCCCATACATAAACGCGGCAAACGCCCATTAATCAATTGTACCATCGCCCCGGAATCCGGTACAACTACCCGCGTACCCAATTTAGTTTTCATCTTCATCTTAAAATCAATGGCTACTTACAAGCTAGCAGTGATCATCAAAAACCCTTCAAACGACGACGAATTCCTCCTCGTAAAGCAAACCCCGCCTCCGAAATTCGGTGACCAAGAGTATGATTCATACGTTGATTCTGACCAGTGGGATTTGCCTTCGACTCAGTTGAACTCACTACAAGGACACTCCAAGTCTCAATTTGTTGTTGAAGACCAGGAATTGTATGCAGGAAAGCTGGATTTCAGCAAACTTGATATCGATTTAGCTCTCAATCAGGTATTTACTAAACTCTGTTGATTAGCTCTCAATCAGGTCTTTACTAAACTCTGTCGTGTTCCTAGTACTACTGCTGAAGGCAAGAAAATTTCGAACTGATTCACGGGGCTCTGTTTGTTTTGTGAACTTGCTGAGAACACATAGCCTTTCCCCAGTTCTTTTTAGCTCACCGAATTCATGAACCTGAGAACAATAGTTTTATATCAATCTAGAACCACTATTCAAGGGAAATTGATGTAGTATATGTTTTTATGTCACGTGTTTCACCTCTTAATCTATTATGAGGGTATCGAACTATCTATGCAGGGTCCTTCTTTAGGACTCTGTCGGCTCACATTTACAATGAATGGTTCAACATTGAACCATTCATACAGCAGCATTGCACATTGATGTAACAGATATACCCACAATTGCACATGATACAGCAGCAGCATTGCAGCCTATGGTATTGAGGAGCAAGCTAGCAACTGCCTTGACAATGACAGCTAGACGTATGGAGCATACTGCAAGTGCACAGTAGCAAAATTAGTACGACAAACTTTTAACTATAGTTAGTATACTGCAGTTAGAAGTTAGTAATAGATTTACAGATTGTTTAACTCAAGTTAAGAGTTATATGTAAACCTGGTAACAGGTATACATACTTCGTATAGCTTCTAGTTCTTTCTTAAATATTCATTTTTCATAGTTATCCTCCGTATTCATTCTCAGTGTTCATTAATGGAGGAAATCTAATAAATAGGGTGATATAATATGATCTTTGAGACAAAATGTAAAATATAAAGTAAAAGAATTTCTATTTATTATTTTGGTTGCAATAACCTTCAAATTGATTTGACTTGCTATGTGAAATATCTCGGCAAAATTTATAACGTGCTAAAGAGTAACTTGATGAAATTTATATTGTGAGGGGTTAAAGAATACTAGCACAACTCAATGCAATATATTATTTGTGATTCATGGAATTTGGGATAAAGGTAATTGGTTTACATTTTATTTGTTGAATGTAGGTTTTGGAACAAGTTGGTATGGGAGAACCCAAAGCAATTAATTGGAAGTTTTGGAAGTTTGTTGACGAACCTGACTTTGGTCCGGGATTGCCTATTCAGACGGTGTATATTATTGGGAAATTAAGACCTGATGATGGGATTTTAACAGGTTTGGTTGGTTATGTTTATCAAATTCTATGTAGTTTGTTGTACTTTTGAGTAGTATGTTATTTCTAAATATGAAATGGCTATTACACGGTGCATATACTAATGAGGGGTTCAGGAAGTGGCGGATGATAAGTATCTTTCAAATTAAAAATGTTACGTGGCTATTACACGGTGCATATACTAATGAGGGGTTCAGGAAATCGCGGATGATAAGTATCTTTCAAATTAGAAATGTTACGTAAACGGGAAAGCAACTGGTTTAATTTGGTTGTTTTGGCGCATCTTTGTATATAACTAATAATTTTTGTTTCTTCGTTTATTTGATGAAATAATTATATAAAAAATTTCTTATGTGAATATCACGAATCACTTAAACTGATTTTCGTAGCATTCGTAACTGCTGTCATGAATACTATACCATCTTTCGTGAGGCACATAGAACTAATTTTGGATATATCATGCAGACCTTTGTAAGTGGATTTGTACCCAAAGTTGCCTAAAATGGCTTCTTGAAGTGAAGTCTAGCAGTGATCGCATAGGACCTTTGGTTGTTCTTGGTCCTCTAAAAGATTCAATGAACTCTGAAAAGTGTAGTATTCCTCCCACTTCTCATTTTCAGGTTTGTTGCCTTTTGAATGCGTTTAATTCCCTAGATGTAGCAAAGGCATACTTCATCAAAAAGTAAGAAACACTGAATTATCATATAAAAAAAATGATACAATCTATGAAAAGCAGAAAGTTGATGGCCAGTAAAATCATTTTGAAAGGCATTATATAATTTGATGATGAGAATATATTGACAGG
Source organism: Panax japonicus (assembly GCA_020205505.1). Taxonomy (NCBI): domain Eukaryota; kingdom Viridiplantae; phylum Streptophyta; class Magnoliopsida; order Apiales; family Araliaceae; genus Panax; species Panax japonicus. Next base: position 53,698,686 of record CM035112.1, on the reverse strand, counting down.
AAGAGGTCCCTCCTATATTTTCAATATACACTGGCAACTTGGTGCACATAGAATGACATAGTTTGCATTTCCATACTACGATCACGTAATTATGTTTCGGTTCAAGTACTATCTATACGTTTATGAATTTTATGATGCAGATATTTTGGCTGGATAAATAATTCACTGTTGTCGCTAACTTGGATCATTGGCATATTAAAAAATTGTGTTTTCTTATCTTTCAGGAGTACCCTCCTGGGATTAAAATTGTACCTATGGGGAGTAGAACGGCAAAGCCATTTCGTACTACAAACTTGGTTGTATTTGCACCTGAGATTATTCATGACAAATGTGGTAATGATAGTTTTGTTGCCCATGGAGATGCATTAATAGTAGATCCAGGATGCCGGTCTGAATTTCATTCAGAGGTATTGTATTTGTACACAAAATATTGAATTGTGGATCTGATGCATTAGAATGTGATCGTCTTTCAGAGCCATCCCTGGATGCCTTGGACATGTAGTGAATCTCAAAGTTATTTTTACCTATGACCAATAGTTTTTGAATTCCTTGGAAATTACCTCTTAAATAACAAGTTTTATAAATGCTTATAACTGTAAAGGTAACTAATCATGTAAACCAGTAGTAGTTTTTATATAGGTATTGATATCATATTTGGCTGTGATACTTAAGTCACCGCCTTGTGCAACAAAGAAATACAGTGAAACTAGTATAATATAGTATGTTTTCTTAAATATGAATGTCAGCAGTTCAAGAGTATCTAATTAGAAACATTAACCAGGAGTCAACTTTTATATCAGTATAGAGTCATAAATTTGACAAGTATTTCAGTATAAATTCCTTACAAATATTACCAATAAAAGCGTTGATCCCAAAAATTAGATAAAATCAAGTTTAAAGAACCATTCTTTTGGTGATCTACAATGTACCTTACACTGCTGGAAGGTGGATAAACTTTACATTATCATAACTTGGCATGTTATACTGCACTAGAACTGGATAAGTTAATGTGCTATCAGTTTAGATAAACTATTTGACTTGTCTAGAATCTCACATTTCTCATTTCTCTTTCTTATTTGTTGTATCACTGCAATGATTTTTGAATGATCAGCTCATGGAAATTGTTGCTGCTTTGCCCAGAAAGTTAGTTGTCTTTGTTACCCATCATCATAATGATCACGTTGATAGTAAGTCATTGCAGAAAGTAGTGCAACTGAAACCAAGAAATTTAGCTATTCTTTGCATCATTTCCTATAATTATTAGTGTAAGATGTTTGTAGACATAATAACTTCCTAAAACCATTACCTCCTCACTCCTTCAGGCTACTCATCAAAAGAAGACAAACCGGATTAATTTTGAAGGTGGGGAAGGATAATTGTTGTTCAAACAGTGAAACTGGGAACCTACCCTTGCACTAGAATTTTTTTCCATATGAGTTATTTATTCAAAGTTCTAGTCTTTGACAAGATATTAGCAGGCACCAATACAGCTTGTTATCAGTACCTTGGCTCATGCCATCACGATTGGTAAAACATTCAAGACTATGTTTCGTATAATATCATGAATAGACAAATATGATTCAGAGAATTATTAAATCTATATGATAGAAATAAACACCGCATACAATACATATAACATTGATCTTAACGGTCCTGACAACGGATTCCGAGGTTGCCTCTACAAACTTAATAAAGATTTTATAACAAATAGTAATGAAAACCTCATGCAACAGGAATTACATATATACCATGTTTATATACAAGCTAGAAAAATGGGTTATCATATCAACTATTTTCATCTTTAAAATTTAACCTCAGAAACCTTCATAAATCAGTACCAGGAGCTAGGGCTGATCATTCGGTTATAACCGAACCGAATAGCCTATTCGGTTATAACCGAAAACCGAAATTTGTACAATTTTAATATCCGAATAAGTAACCGAATTACCTAATAACCGAATTACCGAATAGTAAATTCGGTTATTCGGGTAATAACCGAAATTAAGAATTGAGTATTCTGAGAAATCAAGATCGAGAACAAATTTGAGATCATGGTTCTAGAGATCAATTTGGTGAAAGAAAATGAGAGATAAGAGTAGACTGTCGATTTGGTGAGAGCATACAGATCTGGAGAATATTCTAAGAGCATACTGTCGATTTTGTAATAATATAGAAGATCTCCAGATCTGGAGAAGTTTACCACCACAGATTTTGTAATAATAGAGAAGATGAAAGATGTTTACCGCGACTGATTTTGTAATAATAGAGAAGATGAGATCGAGATGTTTACCACCACAGATCTGTGGAATATTAGAGAAGATGAGAGATCAGAGATATTTACCGCCACAGCCCATAGATCCGGAGAAGAAACTAGAAAGGCAGAAGAATATTAGAGAAACTGACTAGCTAGATGAGAGAAGTTTATTTTTTTTCCAAATTACTTTACATTGCCTTCTTATTGGACTAGGTGGCTTGGTGCCTAATATTACAAGACTAACACTAAATGCAAAACTGACAAACAGTGGCCGGGCAATAACAAAGCAGACAGGTAGACTAATTGACTAAATATCTATGAATAAACAACAAATACGGTAGATTTTTTTTATTTTGGTTATTCGGTTTAACCGAATAACTAATAATCAAAACCAAACCCGAACCCGAAAAATGAAAATAAATTCGGATATAACCGAATTATAAAAAATAACCGAATAATTGAAATAATTCGGTTAAAAAAATTCGGTTTAGTTCGGTTATTCGGTTTTATCCGTTTTTTGCTCAGTCCTACCAGGAGCTCAAGTATATATATTGCCTATTCTTGCTTTGGATGCTAGACTAAAACTCCTGTGGTGTTGTTCGGTAACTGTAAATTTTGATCTAAGGTTGCAGCATTGTGAGTGATCGTGTCTTCTTATGCCACTGGTAGATCTAAACAATAATTTCAGCGTAAATATGATTTGAATCTCTTGCTGACAAGAAGATCAATTCTTTCTCATTTTATGCTTCTCAATATTTTGTGTTTAGAGGATGCCTTGTCTTTTCTTTGAATTATATTAGGATTTGAGTTCTTTCATCTACTATATGTGTTACTATTTGTTTCCAATTACTTATAGTTACCTATTGGCAACCTAAACACATGGAGGGCAGATATTTCTGAAACTTAATTTGTGTCCTTGTTGTAAAATATTTAATAAATGGTAAATGAGTCGAAAAGAATCATATTTATATTTTGGGTATAAAGGAGGAAATTTGAAAAGCTTTTTTCATATATATTTTTTTAATTAAAAAAAATTATTTTTCCTTTTTTGACAAGTTAGAAATCTGCTAAACCTTCTTTAACCAGTGGCTGACGTTCCATTCTGGAATTAGATTGATGGTTTCGAAACGTCTAAGATGCTTGACCTAGGATACGAGTAAGAGAGCAGTCAAGGGATCATTTTCAGTTTTCATTGTTACTTAAATTTTTCTTTCTGCTTCCTCCGGTGCAACTTCTTTCATAAATTTTTTATCAGGCTGTGAATTTATTTAAGCGGGTACTATCTTGGTTATGATGTTTTGAATGCTGTTTTGGCTCAGGTCTTTCAGTTGTTCAGAAGAGCAATCCTGATGCTTCTCTTTTGGCTCATGAAAATACCATGTGTCATATTCGAAAAGGTTACACCTTTTAATCCCATTCAGATGCCTGATATTTTATGATTGGTAGTTTATGTTCATTCCTTTCTGAAATCTGAATCTTGAACTGCACAAGTCCATGCCATGAAGTAGTTTAGGAATTGCTGGGAGCTCTGATTGAAATTGTTAAGCTGGTTATCAGTATCAAATATATAAGTACTTTTTTTCAACAAAATATTTATATGACCTGGACTTTCATAAATGGACCAAGTGCATTTTATACTTTCCTGTGTTAAAGTTCAATTAAGAATTTGCTTCATCGTTTCTTTGATTATCTTGAACAGGATTTACATTCCAGTTTAATAAAATATGCTCGTACACGTTATTCTTAGGGATCACATCTATACTTTTCAGAACTTGGTGCATCATTGTTCAAAGCTAATTTGATTATCCTTAAAAAAAATAAAGAAGCAAAAAGGCTTTTTTTCTTATAAAAACATAGTATACTTCTTTTCGAAGTTGATGAAACTTCTATTAAGCTACTAACTTCTTTTCAGATAAATCACTAATCCTTTATTCAATTTTATATGTTCCACAGATGGTTGGTCTCTTGGTTATACCTCAGTTTCTGGAGCTGAAGAGGTTTGCATTGGCGGTCAGCGACTGAGAGTCATTTATGCTCCAGTAATTTCATTTCATGATTTTTCCTTTATTTTGTCATTTTACATGTTTGTTTTTCCTTAAAATGTGAGCTTGGCCTGCTTTTATTGTCCTCCCCTATTAAAAAAACATTGGACGGAATACAGACACTTTACTGGGCTTAGACAACCAATCACCATATTTCTGCGAGGTTTAACACATACCACAGGTTTTATTTCTAGAAAAACTATTAGTCTATAGTGAGTAAAAATATGTTCTCTGCCTGAAAGAACAACAATGAAAATTCCATTTTGATAATGGTGATGGTCCTGATGAATGGTAAACATATTTAAACGTCTTGTAGCATGTACTGGCAGAGTGTGCACCAATTTGGCAGCATTGCATCAATTGACTCTTCAACAATTTAAGTTCCTTAAATAGCTCCAAACCAGATTTTTATAGTAAAAATATTCAGCCCTCAGGTGAGATAGAGGTGGGGTGGGTGATAGTGGTGTTGAAAGCATAATGGAGTTTCAGAAAAACCAAAACAGTATCAGATGTCCCAAGACAATTGAGCCTCAAGGTGTCTCTTATGTTTTGTTCAACTTCAGCTCTAAACATGGTTCATGGAAAACATAATTAAATACCCTGAAACAATAATTTTTAATTTGCAAAATTAAAGTCAATTTTTTGCCAGATGAAATCCTTAAAAAATTATGCAAAAGGCTATGGTTGATGTTTATCAGTATAGTAGATTCCTTTCAATTACTCATTTTCTTTCCTGCCAAACAAATTATTTGTCTTCTTAGCTTAACGACTTGACGTAACTGTTGGATTTATTAGTCAGAGTTTCTCAGTAAATGCAAAGTTTTGTATCGATTCCTGCTATTGATTTTTGTTTCAGACACTGGACATGCATTAATTTTATTTCATATTAGCTTTTGATCAAAAAAATCTTCCTCATTCAGGGGCATACAGATGGGCACCTGGTGTTCCTTCATGTCAGTACTCACTCATTAGTTGTAGGTGATCATTGTGTGGGGTAAGAGTTAGAAGAAGAAGTTTTTTAATTTGAACTTAAACACCTATCTAAACAACTCTATTAAAGGAAATGTACTTAAATTTTAATGGGTTCTCAGGTTCTTCTGTGCTGTATGAAGAACTTGCATTTACTTGAGGCAAAACTAAGGCACCACTGCAAGATTTTTTTCTCATTTTTGCTCCCCTAGAATATTTAAGTTTTTTGTTTTCTTTGATTCTTTTTCTGATGACAAATCCTCAAGTTTAAACTTGTATACTCTTGGTTAGAAGTTTATTTTTGGTTTCACAGATTCAAGTCCAGTAGATCTCTGGTTTCCTTTCCTTTTTCTGTTTTCATGTTTTAACTTTTCTTAACATCTTTGTGTTTCTTTCAGCCAAGGAAGTGCGGTTTTGGATATTAGCGCAGGTGGAAATATGAATGTAGGTTTACTTCAGTCTTTTATCTTCCCATTTATAGAATCTCGATATGACCAAGATATTGTTGTATCCCTTTTTTTATATCATTTTCCAGTACAGATTTATGTGGTGCTTCAAAGAGCATTTGATTTTACTCACTCGCAAGAATTCATATTCCTTGAAATCTATATCAATATTATGTCTTCTTCTTAAGTGAGTTTTGTTGATTATGGAAGGTGATAACAAAATGAAATCTTACTTCCATGTAGAAATGTAGTTGGGTCTAACATATAGTTAAACTGACAGCAATCTCGTTTCATATATTAGTTAGACTTATATGTTGTTAAAACAGAATTTTAAGACGATCGGAGATTAAAGGATATATAATTATAATATATGAATTCTAATCTCTTTGGGAACAAGATAGGTTCTATGATCTTTTTCACAATTATCAGACTGAAAATCTCATAGGTTTCAAAAAATTAACTTTTCTTGCAGGAATACTTCAATACAACTTACAAATTTATGGAGCTTTCCCCGCATACTTTAATCCCCATGCACGGGAGGGTGAACTTGTGGCCTAAGCACCTTCTCTGTGGGTATCTCAAGTGTGAAATATAAATTTTGTTCTCAGTTTTTTCTGTTGATAAACAACCATTTTGTTAAAGAGCTTAAGATGTACAAAATGGATCAAACAATGTAATTCTCCGCATTCTAAACCTGAAGTACTTGAGTAATCAGTTCAGTAAATACTTAAATTTAATCGTAATGGATTGACTAGATTTATTATTGTTCAACATTTTGTGCAAATAAAGGGAAGGGCTCACAAATTTAACTCAAATTTATTTTCTCATTGTACGGAGTCCTAATTGGCATAATGACATGATTTAAAAGAAACATAATTGTTTTATTTTCAGGAACCGCAGGGCAAGAGAATCTTCAATTTTGAATTCCATAGAAGATGGAGCCAAAACATTGTTTGATATAGTTGCACATACATATTCTGATGTTGATCGCAGTCTCTGGATTCCTGCTTCGTCAAATGTGAGGCTCCATGTTGATCATCTTGCCCAGCAGGATAAGTTACCAAAGGTAGGATGCATCATTTCAATGCTACTATTGAGTTGCATCTTAATATATAATCCCCATTAAATTTGCTCTCATGCGTACATACAAACACACACACATATATATTTACTTCTATAATTAATTTTCATGTTCCTTCTTTTTTAAGCTGTCTTGTACATTTTTGGTCTGACTGAGCACCTCTCTTAGCATACCCTCAAGTGACAACATCCTTTTTGAAAGGAATATTGAAATATTATAAATTGCAAATAGCCAACACAGAAGTTGTCCATAATATAATAATCCTTCTCTAGATCTTCTTAGTTGCCTTTTTATTTCAACAATTGTGAATTATCCTCTATAACTTTATAAATCTCTTCTGCATTCAATGTCCAAGCAACTTTGCTAGTTTTAGGAAGAAATCACCTATTAGCAACTCAGATAATTCCTAACGTTAAGGTACCATGTGAATTGACATATTCCCACATTGATGTTTTAGTGTGAAGTTGAAGACTTAATGTACAAAGTTGAACCCTAGACTATGCTTTTGGGTCACGTTATGTTCCAACTCCAGTGTTGAGTCCTTCATTGGTCTCCCAAGAATCCCTAACAAATTGGTATCAGAGTTAAGGGTCACAATTCTGGATAGGTTGTTAAGTAAATCCCTCTTAGTCAATTTCAAGACTAGGAATTGATTCGATAGATGCTTTACGTCATTAGAGGGGGGCGGTGATTAACAGTCTAGTCATTCTTTTTTGGGTCAATTTTGTTGGTAACAACATAGATATTACAATTTAATATATTGGCACAATCTTTACCAAGATATGTTGAAGAGAACTTCTTGTAATCCATTAAGTTCGTATGTGTTATGCTGCCTTAGGAGAAGTTTCAGTTCCATTATAGCACAATTTTATTTCACAACTCCAAGATTCTCTTAGTCAAACCTGCTTGCTCTTGTTTGAGTACAAATATTCTGGAAAATATTGTGGTATATGTTTTCATGATGCCAATGGCACTTCCTTGCTAAGTAAGATTAGGAAAATTTCTTTGCAATTGTGCAGGGATTTTCTATAGAAAATTTCAATTGCAGTTATGACGTATTTGCTGGAAAAGTGTGTAAAATGTGAGCCATAATGAGGAAAGCTGATGTTTAGGGTCTTTTCAACAACTCCCTTATCTTAGGTTGGACCTCTTCTCTTGCATATTCCCTAATGAAGGTTTTTTGTTTCATCTACCGTCCTCCGAGTGATAAGTCCAGATAAAGAATTGTTATGCAATTTTTTTTTTTGAACGCATTAATTATAATGCAAATAATACATCACATTTGTATAAATTAAGTTTATGTATATATGTAAGATAAATTTAGTTTACCACTGTTTCTTACTGTAATTTATGTTGTCGGATTATTTCTGTTTTGATCTGAGCTGAGCTTTCAGTGTTGCTCTATGTAGGAATTTTCTCTTCAGAAGTTTCAGAAAACTTGTGGACTGCATTTTCTGTTAAGATGGACGTGGGCATATTTTAGCAATTGGTTTGCAATGAAGCACACAATAAATTGCTTGGTGCTGTGGCAGTGTCTGGCTTTGCTCTTATCTACTCTGTTAGAAGCAAGCTTCATTTTAAATAAGAGAAATTAATTGAAATTTCATTACCATAAAATTGGTAATAGACATTCCAAATCATATGTTCAAATATTTTTTATATATTCTTTATATCCGTATGAAAAATCCTAAAAATTGACATATTAACCCTATGGGTGAAACAACTTCAAGAAAGTAGTTTTTTTTTCTTCTCCTTTTTAAAAAAATAGATTAGTAATATTTTTTTTTAGTTTGTATAATATATATATTTTAAGTGTGTATCAATTATATTTATTTGTACGCAAATATAAAATTACGTATAATTATTTCGATATACTCCCATGGGTTTACAAAGGGCGTCTTTACCATTTCTTTCTTTACTTTTTTTGTAGCAAGTACTGAACACGACTGGGAAATGGTGGTGGAAACGTGTAGAGGGTATCAATGAATGCATGTTACATGTTTAAATCATTTTGTTAAGAATTCCATGAACGTGTTCACCAAGGAATATTGGAACATACCCAAAAGGAAAGTCTACCAAACGAAACGACAGAGTAGTGTTCATGGAGGAATCTTCTTGGTACCTTCCAGTTCCAGCCATGGGGTAATTGATTATAAGCATCTCCACCACACCGGAGAATAAATAATTTTATATTAAATATAGTCTACGATTCATATTTCACTTAAGCAGTCGGACTAAATAAGTTCATGAGTTTTTTCGGTGAAATTGGTAGAGTATATCAATGAACTAGAATTGGATGGACTATAATTTTAAATATATTTAAATAGGAGGATTGGATGGACTAGAATTTTAAATATATTTAAATGGGAGGGATTGGTGGATTATATTCAACCAATATAGTACTCCCTCCGTCCCGTGATAAAATCTTTATTACTATTTTGGATAGTCTCATGTTAAATATCCACTTTCCTTTAATAATCAAACTTTTACACATTTTTTCCTATTATGCCCTTAACATTAAATATCTCATATTTTTCTTATTCTAATTCTCTCTCCATATTTAATAAGTATGGGGAGATAATATTTTGAATTAAATAGCTATAAATTCACTCTCTCACCTACATTGAAAATAATTAATGACATATTATTATGGACAATTTTGTTATTTTATTTTTTTTCTTAATATGCCTGAAAAGTCCACCAAAACTTTTATTCCGGAATTGAGGGCGGAGGATTGAAGACTAAATGAGATGTTATATAGAGTAAATATAGTATGGCCGGAGATGCAGAACACGCTAATACCTAGCTCACGTAATTGACGATTTGAACAAGAGGAGGAAACAACACAGGTTGGCGGCCTATACTATATATATATATAGAGAGACCGAAATGTCAAAGTGATGAACCAAATACAAGTGGCTCGTCTCTATTGAGCCAAGACATTTCATATGAGATAAACGGTCAAAGTTTATCAGCTTACACAATTTCATACACTGTGTTAACGGTATGATAGTGATATACTACTAATCTTGACGGTTGGTTGGTTTGAACGCGTCTCTTCCAGGCCCAGGGTCTACAAATTAAGCCATCACCACAATCCGCGGCTAAGGACTACTTAAGACCTCCTTGTTGAACTATTATTCCCTACTTAAATTCTAATATTAACAGTACATACATACATATTTCATATTTGCATTTGCGTTTTACATACAAACGCTTATATATATATATATATATCACAAGGGAATTATAAGGGATGATGAAGAATCAAAACCAGAAGAACTCCCTACCCACAAACACAGTCGTGAAGATCTTCAATTATGCACCGATACAATTTGTTAATCTCCTATGTTATGTACTTTTCTTCGCTTTTGGTTTAACTTTCGGAATCATAATCACTTTCCAATTAAGAAATATCTCATTTAACCTTCAATTCACCCAATTTTCTCTCTCCACTTCATCTCCATTACTACAATCACCACCGTTGGTATCATCATCTAGCACAGAGGTGGATGAAAACTATACTAGTACTTCAATGCATAGATTTGGATTAGAAGAATATTTAAAGCCACCAAGTAATGTTATGCACGACATGAACGACCAAGAATTGGTATGGAGAGCTTCAATGGTTCCAAAAATAGAGGAATTTCCAGGCGATCGTCCGGTTCCAAAGATTGCTTTCATGTTCTTGACAAGGCACTCTGTTTTATTAGCACCCCTGTGGGAGTTGTTTTTCAAAGGACATGAAGGCCTCTACTCAATTTATGTGCACTCCGATCCTTCTTCCAATGAATCATACGCTGAAAGTTCATTGTTTCGTGACCGGCGAATCCCCAGTAAGGTAATTATTATATATATTGCTGCATTTCATATATACCAATGGAATACTATAATATTGTTGCATAGCTAGATTATGTATGTATGTGGTTTTATTTTATTTTTGGGTAATGTTTATGTGGTTTTATTCTTGAGCAGTTTTCAGCATTTGCGTTGTTATTATTGTTAATTACTAGTACTTTCTATTTCAAACATTATGGGTAAAGACAAATTCAAGCAGGCCAGGCCGCATAAGAAAAAGGGTTTGAATACAACTGACCAGCCGTCCAAGAGGAGAAGCTGCACGGTAGTTAAGCGGGGTTTGCAACAAGCCATTGTTGGTAAACTCTGTATGGGTAAATAAGACCAAAGGTTACAAGGACTACAACTTTGCCAGCCAGCCAACCAACCAACCTTACCTTACAACATTTTGTACGGTCCAATTTATTTTTTGTTTACCACTAAGATTTGCACAAGACAATTTAAACTGTAATCGTTTTCAATAATCATTGTCAAATAAAATATGATTTTTAAAATTAATTGAAATTTTATTACTAGTGTGAAAATAAAGTAAGAGTAGGGTAGGGTAGGGTAGGGTAGGGTAGGGTAGGGTAGGGAAGTACCCCGTGTGGTTTAATCTAATGAATAGCATAGCATGTGCAAGCCCAAAACAGAACATCCCCTAAATAACAAGTCAGTCGGTCGGTCAGTCTATCGGAAGCAGAAGAAAAGTCAACTAAATTGCCCTGGTAATTAAATTAACCACGGGTTGTTTCCCTAACAAACATTTTTTGGCAATGAAGTCTTGTTTCTGAACTTTGTTGACATACATACATATGGTGGGCCCGGGGTGGTGGGAAATTATTGTGGTTATAATTTTCTGTTGATCAGTCCTAGCTAGTGCAACTGTGGAATTCCACATTAGTATTGTTATTACTAATGAACGTAATAATGTGTGCAGAAAGTTGAATGGGGAAAGGCGAACATGATTGAAGCCGAACGCCGCCTACTAGCCAACGCTCTTCTTGATTTCTCGAATCAACGTTTCGTTCTCCTCTCGGAATCATGCATCCCATTGTTCAATTTCTCCACCATTTACTCTTACCTAATGAATTCATCGAATAACTTCGTAGAGGCCTATGATTTACCCGGTCCTGTTGGCCGTGGTCGGTATAGCCAGCTGATGTATCCAATTATCAAACTTGAACAATGGAGAAAAGGGTCGCAATGGTTTCAAATGGAGCGTCAACTAGCCCTCGAAGTGATCTCCGATACAACATACTTTCCGGTATTCCAAGAGTATTGCAAGGGCCAATGTTATTCTGACGAACACTACTTGCCAACATTTGTGAGCTCATCAAGATTTTGGGAGGGCAGGAATTCAAATAGGACGTTGACTTGGGTTGACTGGTCGAAGGGCGGGCCCCACCCGTGGAGGTATACGGGAAGAGATGTGACCCAACAGTTGTTGGAGAAGCTGAGGAATGAGAATAAATGCAATGGACATAATACTACTACTACTACAAATGTTTGTTTCTTGTTTGCAAGGAAGTTTTCGCCAAATGCTTTGGAGAGGTTGTTGAGACTTGCGCCTCAGGTTATGCAATTCAACAGAGAGAACTAGGAGGAGTATAATTTTTGTTCATCATTTTATACTATTATTTCATTGAATTTGGAAAACAAACATGACAAGTTTTACATTCATCCTAAATGGAGTATGGGCCAATAATCCTTTCGAGGTCACGTACTTTTGTTAGGACAAGTGCACCTATATATAATTAATTATTATTCAAAAAGAAATCGAAAACAAGGATGGCAAATTAACTTGGAAATTAAACTCAACAACTACAAATTTACAGCAGCAAAAAATACTACTAATTTAGGATAGTAAAAAAAAACAAAAGTTGTGTTTTCATTGACTAGGGGAGGGGGAGTCCCCAGAAAGGGAGTCGTGAGAAGGAGACAACTCAACACCTCGAATCTCTTCGATCATTTTCAGCACGTAACTCATTGTAGGACGTTGATCCGGTGATGCCGATGTACACGCCATCGCGATCTGCAACAACCCCACCATCTCCTCCTCTATATCCTTGTACCTCATTAGCTCCAAATCAAACACCTCCGCCGTCCATTCCTCCCTCACCACCGACTGCACCCACCGCGGCAAATCTACCACCCCACCGCTGTCCACCACCGTGGAGGGACACTTGCCCGTCAGAAGTTCCAGCAGCAGAACCCCAAAAGAGTAGACGTCGGATTTCTGGGTGAGTTTCCTCCCGACGTCGGATGGTGATTCCGGAGCACGATAGCCTTGGGATCTTGGGGAGGCGGAAGAAGGGGACGCGAAGAGGGAGAGACCGAAGTCGGAGACACGGGCGTTGCCGGACTTGTCGAGGAGAATGTTGGTGGATTTGATGTTACCGTGGGTGAGTTTAAGGGACCTGCATGAGTTGTGGATAAAGAGCAGCCCACGAGCTGCTCCTGCTGCGATTTTCAGCCTTGTGGTCCAATCTAGTGAGGTTCGTCCTGGTCCTCTGTTACCTGTCGGAATAATTTACCCTCCCATTAAATTTTACTACTACCAAATAAAAAAGTACTATCGCCCGATAAATATGAACAACAATCAATTAAAGGGCGACCAAAACAATGTCTATGTCTGCCACCAGTTCAGAAGAATTCCACTTTCCAAATTTGAAAGACCGTATTGTTTTTTGCAGTGGAATTTATAAAAATTAAGTATATATATATTATCGGAAAAGATTTATCAGTTTAAATAGTAATTTTATATTTTCACATTATGAACGAAAATATCAAAATTATACGTAAAATATTATTTTCCTAAAATTTTACTATACTGGTGGTGGAGTATAGTATAATTTAAAAAAGTAAGTTGAAATTCAAAACGAAAAGAATAAAAGAGGCTGGCAGAGAATGTAGTTACTTACTTACCTACCTACCTAACATGGCATCAAAAAGTAGGCAAACAATACATGGTGGCTTCACAAGAATTTTCAGAATCACATTATTTTTCTGAAACACAATCTTTACCAAAATCAAATTTCTTTATAATAATCTTATCCGTCTGTAACAATAATGTGCTCCCATACATACTAACTTCCAGATAAAAATATGAATGGAGAAGATCAAGTGCATGTTCTTTTATTTAATATAACTTGCTCATTATATTTAGGATAGTTCGGTCCGTCGCGTATATCAGAGAGAGAATCGTAGTCTTAACTTTTAGCAACGCACCGAACCGTCACCATATTATATAAACCGTTCTGTAGCGACATAACAAACCGTCGCTAAAGATGATAAGCAATGTATGTTAAATAAAGAAGTATACACCAGAAACGGACCATAAACACGAATACTATATATTAATTAATAGTATAATATTAGCAAAACAATTGTAAAACTATGCTTCCAATATTAATTAATATAATATTAATGGACATACATACATAATCTTCCATCATTCCTTTCATACAAAATAGAGTTCTTCTACGCAGATATGAAAATTGGACATATGTGTATTTAAATTTCACTTATTTGTATTTTTATTTATCATTAAGGTCAAAATATAAATAAGTAAAATTCAAATATATTCGTATTCAATTTTCATGTTGTTTGCTATAAATCTCATGTCAGCCAAAATGATTATATATTAATAATTAAAATAACTGTAATTTATTTTTTATACTCTGTTAAGGATAGAATACAATTATTTTAAGAACAAAATAACTATTAAGACTTGCACACCAATTTTAACATTCCAAATCAACGAGTTTAAGAAGAAGAAAAAAAATGTAGGTAATTACTAAAATAACACAGTTGAAAAATTAATTAATGCACAACATGAGATTTGACTGATATTTGATAACACACGTACGTACCATGAAGAAGCCAAAACAAGTTGCCGTTAGGCATATAGTCATAAACCAGCAATTTCTCGTCCCTGGCAAAATAATAAGCCTTCAAGCTCACCAAATTCGGATGCCTTAACCTTCCCAAAACTTCCATCTGCTGCTCAAACTCTCTCTTTCCTCCTCCACCCACATTGCTCGCCGCCTCCTTCAGCCTCTTCACCGCCACCACATTCCCGTCGTCAAGCACCGCCTTGTACGCCGTTCCAAACCCTCCTTTCCCTAGCATCTCTGCCGACGCCCTCAGCAAGTCCTCCAGCTCAAACCTCTTCGCTCCCTCAAAAAATACCATTCTGCCCCTCTCCAAACCCGGCTGCCCCGTCGGATACGGGCTCGATGAATACATTATTTTCTCTCCTTCTACAATCTGGGACGAACCTCTACCGTTACCAACTCTTCCGCCGTAGTTTCGCCAGAAATAACAGTATAAGAGGAGAGAGACTAACGCCAGGACCAAAACATCACCGATTATTATAGCAATTATCGCCACAGGGCTGATTTTGCTACCGCTAACGTGGTGTTTATTCGCAGATTTAATCGGCACCTCCGTGTTTGGAGGTATTGAGCTAGGGGAAGATGCCACCGTGATTGGTTTACCTAGCGGCGTGGATTTTCCTCTGGATGATCCGGGCAGTTCCGGGTCATCGGTGCAGTTCTGGAGCGGGGGTCCACAAAGAACCAGATTTCTAGCAAATGCCGATTCGGGGAAACCCGATAGGGATTTTGGTACTTCGCCGGACAATTTATTCCCGGAAACGTTGAAGTCTTGAAGATTTAATAGGTTCATCTCCGATATATCGCCGGAGAATCCGTTCCCTTCAAGCCGGAGGGTGAGAAGGTGAGTGAGATGGTTCACCGTCGCTGGAATCTGACCGGAAAGATTGTTGTACGACAGATCAAGGCGGTAGAGCCGGAACAACGACGGCAATGACGCCGGAAAATCGCCGGAGAAGTTGTTGTAGGACAGGAACATAAGTTTTAGTGTGGTGAGGTTAGAGAGATTGGGGATGGGACCGGAAAGGCGGTTCCGCTTGAGGCTCATGACTCGGAGCTGAGTCAGTGAGGTAAGAGGGTCGAAGCTGCCGTGGAGGTCTAGGTCTTCAAGGACGAGCCGAGTAATTCGGTTCTGAAAGCAGGAGACTCCATACCATGAGCAAGGATCGGTGGTGTTGGTCCAGGTGGCTAGCTTATTTGATGAATCCGAAGAGGATTTGAATGCGAGTAGAGATTCAATGTCTGGGTTTAAGAGAGCATGGAGAAGTGATAAATGGAAGAGTAAGAGAGAGAGGGCTAAATGTGGTTTCACCATTGTTGTTGAGAGAGAGAGAAAGGGGGAAATGGAGCTTTTGGAGGGAGTGAGAGAAAGAGAGGGAGACGAGTGTGAGGAGGAAAGGGTAACAGTGAAGACAAAACGGTAAGGGTTAATGGTGTAATTAACGTGAATACTCCATGTTTAAACATTTTTGTAGTAAATGCAGATTTGTGTTTGACATGGTGATTGACTTGGCTCTGATGGACAACACGTAAATACTTATTTATCGTAGGGGTAATAAAATGAAAATGGAAATACTATGCGGATTGAGATTTTGTACATAAAAATTAAATTAAAAGAATAAAATAAATTTATTCTCACAAACAAATTAATTATACTATAATGACACGCTCGTACTTTCACTCACTAGTCAAACGGGATAAATCAATTTTTGATATCTACACTAAGATACTGATTTATAAGTTGATCCTAACAGAAAAAATACAAAATTAATGGTTGTATTATTAAAAAAAATTACAAGTTGATAATTATATTTAAATATTTATGTAAAATTATTAAATTTAACTAACGGATATGTCAAAAAAGTCTTAGTATCTACGTGGATAATAACTTTTGTATTTGAGATCTATCAGAGATCAAAATAGAATGAAAATAAGGGACACACTTATTGTCGTCTCCATTCTCACATAAGTCGCGTGCATTAACTTGGAGATAGATTTCCTTCTACTTTAGATCTTATTATCACCGTAAGATTTGTTAGCCTACTAATTATGTTTGGTACCCATTCCTTGGCATGAATGGAATGAAATGACTTAAGAAATGGAATGGCTCAAGGAATGGGAATGTGAATAGGTCATTCTCATTTTTATGTTTGGTTTGTCCATTCATTCATTCATTCATTCATTCATTCATTCAGGAATAAAATTATCATTCTATTTTAAGTATTTATTTATATGAATTACATAATAAATAGAATGTGAAATGATATTCTTCGTTTTTTATATACTACAAACTTATAAAATAAATGAAAAATAATCTTGTGAGGTTATTAAGTATAAATTTAAATTTCTTTTACTCTATTTTCTTTACTTTTATTCTGTTAATTTGTGTGAAAATTATACTTATTCATTTTTTTAATTTTCTTAAGAACGGTGAGTGTATTATGTAAATAAGTATAAATATATATAAGTAATCAGTGAAAACATAAATCATAACATTTTTACTGCATCATATATCATTTCTCATATTTATTTATAATAATATTGCATAGACTGAAATAACATAATTTGTATTAATTTAGTATATGCAAATACTTTATATATTTTAAATAAAATTAATATTTTTATAAAGGAAATTAATATTTCAGCACAAGACGCTCCTTACATTAATTTTTTATGAGAGTGAGACCTTGTAGAATACTATTTTTTCTTTATAAAAATAGTAATTAACTCTTTATTTAAAAATAACAATAGCATGTTATATTTTTTTAGTAACTTAAAAATTGAGACAAAATAGTATGTTATATTTTACTAAAAATAGTATGTATATTTATAAATACATACATACTATTTTTAACTGTTAACATGTACTTTTTTTTAACTGTTAACAAATTTTTTAACATGTACTTTTTTTTAACTGTTAACATGTACTTTTTTTTTATTTTTTAACATGTACTTTTTTTAATTTTTTTTATCTGTTAATAAATTTTTTAGCATATACTTTTTTAAAAAAATTACAGGTTAATTTTCCTGTCAACATGTACTTTTTTTTTAATTTTTTTCTAACTGTTAACAAATTTTTTAACATGTACTTTTTTTTTAATTTTTTTCTAACTGTTAACAAATTTTTTAACATGTACTTTTAAAAAAAAATTAACTGTTAACATGTACTTTTTTTTATAAAAATAGAATATGAATATTTTTATTAAAAAATTGATTCTAATATTAGTCAAAAAAATATTAGTATGAAAACAATACAAAAAAAGTAATTCAAAATAAACATAAACATAACATTTTTGTAAGGAAAATAAAGTAACATAACAAAATGTAGGAAAAGAAAGAAAATAAAAGAGGGGAATGATGTAAAATCCCAAATTTTACGAATAAAGATTTAAATTTCTCGAAATTATTTTTTGAATATTATGGTGTGGATTTAATATAATGTTATAGTTGTGGGTAATATTTATAAATTTTACAAAGTATGCAAGTTGTTATATTATATTCGATTGGTCGGGGAATATTCTTTGTATCGGGGAATATTCGTACGACGACACAATCATTGGTGGATCCCACAACAGAATATTGTCGGATTGAGAAAACGACAAAAAAAATTTTATGAAAATAACGGCGGAAGTTTTACCGTTAATACTGTTAAACTACTCGGTAGTAAAAGTACAGTAATACGCGTGGAGTAAAATTCAAGAATGCTCAGAATAATATTTCCATGAAAAATACTGGATGAAGCACAAATATCAAGGATATTCCACTAATTTCATGGAGTATAGAAGTCTAAATTTTAAACAACTGATTATAATAATGAATGGAATAACAAAAGAAATCAACATGCATGCGGTACTTCGCATAGACAGGTTATTCCAACAGAATAATAATAACGGAACCAGGTCAGGTGAAATTCACACCGACAGGATGTTCCAATAGAATAATAAGTGCGGAATAATAAATAATGGAACCAGATCCAGTGTAAAACACACAGACAGGATATTTTGACAGAATAATAAAGACTGAATAATAAATAATGGAACAAGGTCCGGTGTAAAACACACAGACAGGATATTCCGACAGAATAATAAAGACTGAATAATAAATAATGGAACCAGGTCCGGTGTAAAACGCACAGACAAGATATTCCAACAGAATAATAAAGACAGAATAATAGAAGAATGTCACCAAGTATAGGGTAGCCCGCGTATACAGGTTATTCTAACAGAACAATAAAGAAATGGAATAACAGAAGTTCTCTTCTTGAATACAAAAGAAATAACACCCCTTACCGTAAAAGAACTGGATATAAGAGTAGGGAAGTAGCAGAATACTTTTCTATAGTTTCTCTATAATTTCTCTCTCTGGAGTTTCAGTGAATTTGTAAGAAATAATGAAGGAATGAGCTTCTATTTATAGGAGAATGGAAGTGTACTATTTATGAACGAATTATTTCTGCAGAATTATTTCTTCAACCAAATACAATAAAGTCAATCAACTAACCAATAAAATCACAACAAAAATTAAAATATAATACATATATATAAACACATGTTTTCAACTTATATATATATATATATATATATATATATATATCAATATTATATATACACAACTTAATTTTTCTCCCCCATAACCAACATCTATCCCCCACCTACCCAATAATCAAATTCACTACACTCTTACACATCACTATTACACTACCACTTTTCCACCATTTTCCACTCACACACCCATCACTTTCACATCTCATTTTCTCCCACCATATACTCAATACACACATATACTTCCATACGTATACTCTTTCATTTCAAAATCATTTTCCCAACACATATGGGCCCCACATGTGGGCCCCACCTTTAAAAATTTCTATCGATTATTTGAAAATGGGTAAATAGGAATCCATAAAATAAGCAGACTTCATAAAAATTACCTTAATAATTTTAACAACATTTATCATCTTTATTACAATTCACAATATTAATCGACCAGGTCGTTCCCAGTAAAAAGGGGGGCTTTCCAATTAGGATTTCTCCCTATTGACGCGCAATTAGGTGACCAAACCTCTCCTTGGCAGAACTTCTAGACATCGTTAATATTGAAATTTATAATATTAATATCTCTGTCATTTCAATTATTGATTTAATAATATATAAAATATCGACAATAATTGAATCAAATAACGTGAGATACTATGCAACAATTACTATAGCAATAATTGAACAAAACTGAGTGACTTCTCACGTAAGCATTAATAATCAATATCGTGTGCTACTATACAACCACGCGTATTACTGTACTTTTACTACCGAGTAGTTCAACAGTATTAACAGTAAAACTTCCGCCGTTATTTTTAATAAAATATTTTTATCGTTTTCTCAATTCGACAATAATTCTGTTGTGGGGTCCACCAATGATTGTGTCGTCGTACGAATATTCCCCGACATAAAGAATATTTCCTGACCAATCGAATATAATACAACAACTTGCATACTTTGTAAAATTTATAAATACTACCCACAACTATAACATTATATCAAATTCATATCATAATATTCAAAAAAAAATATTTCGAGAAATTTAAATCTTTATTTATAAAATTTGGGGTCTCACAGTAGGTCCCTTTCGGAGTGATAAAGGATGTCTTCTCCTGGTCCGGGGGATGAATGCTAATCTGGTTATATCCGGAGCACGCATCTAGGAAGGTGAACAACTCATGCCCTGCTATGGCGTCGATGAGGAGGTCGATCCGTGGTAGCGGGTAGCTGTCTTTTGGGCAAGCCTTATTAAGCTATGTGAAGTCAACAAAGAGGCGCCACTTCCCATTAGCTTTAGTGACCATTACCACGTTGGAGAGCCATTCTGGATATGCTACTTCTCTAACTGCTCCATTATCTATTAACTTTTTCACTTCCTCGTCCATGGCTTGGGCCCTTTCAGTGGAGGCACCCCTCAGCTTTTGGCGAACTGGTTTGTGATGCGGGTCAACATTGAGACAATGTGTGGCTACTTCTGGGTCGATGCCTTCCAAGTCTGCATGTGACCATGCAAAGACATCCATGTTATTTTTTAGGAAGTCTATCAGTTCATGAACTAGATCTTTACTGAGCGAAGAACCAATGTACACCCTTCTGTCTGGGTGTTCCTTGTCCAAGGCTACAGGGGTAAGCTCCTCGACGTGCTCTCTTCTTTCTATGGTGGAGTCATCCATTGGGTCAAGGACCTCGACCTGTAATGCCTCCTCCTGCTTTCTAGTCTTTATGGAGGAGACATAGCACTCCCTTGCTGCTACTTGGTCTCCTCTGACTTCTCCGACTCCATTTGGGGTTGGAAAGCGAAGGATAAGATGATAGGTGAAGGGGACGACCCTTAATGTGTTAAGAGCAGGTCGCCCGAGTATGATGTTATAGGCTGATGGACAGTCTATAACTAAGAAATTGACCATAACTGTAGATCTTCTTGGTGCTGCTCCGGCTGTGATTGGCAGGGTGATGGACCCTAGGGGATATACCTTCTCCCCTGAGAACCCCATGAGGGGTGACCTGATAGGCTGCAATCTCTTCCCTTCCCAGGTTGAGCTTGTCATAAGCTTCTACGAACAAGATATCGGCAGAGCTACCACTGTCCACCAAGATTCTGCGTACTTGAAAATTGGCCACGGTCATGGTGAGCACCAAGGGTCATCGTGTGTGTGTTGAATTCCCTTCAAGTCCTCATCTAAGATGGATATAACTTCGTTGGCGTCTTGTCTAGGCATCTTGGATGGGCGCCCTTCTTCCGGGTGCCTTGCTTTTCTGGTGTGTGCCTTCATGGCAGACAATGACTCTCCCCCTCATGCGAATCCTCCCGAGATGGTGTTGATTTCCCCAACTGGATGTTATTCTTCCTGGTTGCGAGTCGGTGATGGTGCCTGTCTTCTGCCAGCAACATACTGGCGTAGTTGGCCACGTTGAATGAGATCTTCAATTTGTTTCTTGAGTTCGTAATAGTCATCAGTGTCATGACCGTGGTCGCGATGAAAACGACAGTACTTGTTTGGGTTCCTGCGGTTTGGAGGAGACTTCATCCTCGCTGGCCACTTTATGGTGGGGTCATCCTGGATTTGTAAAAGAATGTGCTCGACTGTGGCATTGAGGGGAGTGAATGGTCGTCGATCTTTCTGAGGAGCAGGACCGAGTCTGTCATTGGCGAATACCCGCTCTGTCTTGCTTGATTTATTGTCAGTCTCTTTCTTGTCGTCCCTATCTCTTCCCTTTCTCTTTTCTCCTGCTCTGGAGGATTCACCTCGTCTGGCCCTTATGACGTCCTCATCATTCATGTATTTTTGGGCCTTTGCTAGTAGCTCAGTCATGTTCTTTGGTTGACGTTTCATCACTGAGAAAAAAAAACTTGACGAGCGGAGACCTCCCAAAAAGGCGGTCATGGTTACCTTATCATCAAGTTCTTCTACTTGAAGAACCTCCTTGTTGAAACGAGTGAGGTAATCCCTCAGGCTCTCGTCTTTGTCTTGTTTTATGCTGAGAAGATGTGTGACGAGCTTTTGATGACGTCGCCCCCCAATAAAGTGGGACACAAAAGACATGCTTAACTCAGCAAAGGTTGATATGGAGGCTAGAGAGAGCTTGGCAAACCACTGTCGAGTGGAACCCCTCAAGGTGGTTGGGAACGCTCTGCACATGATTTGATTAGGGATGTTATGGAGCTGCATCAGAGTTTTGTACGTTTCGAAGGTGATCTAGCGGATCTTTTGTTCCGTCAAAGGCCTCCACGGATGGCATTTTGAACTTTTGAGGGAGTGGATAGTTTGCTATGTCAGGCTTGAAAGGCGTGTCCGTTCGCCCCACAAGATAATCCACGGTTTCTGGTCCTCGAGCCTTCATGGCGTTGAAGACATCACCTAGTTGATTTTGCACTTCCTTAATTTTCTCATCCTAGAGGGCTCTCCTGGAATGAGCATTGGGGTGACTCCCATGCTCCACGCTTTGGTTCTCGCCTTCATCTTCTTGGAGATGAGGATCTCCTCCTTGGGAAGGAGGAGGAGGTGGTGGATCATGATGGGCTCCCCTGTGTGGGGCTCCTTGATGTCCAGAGGGTGGAGCTCCTTGTTGCACTCCTCCTTGTCCGGCGAGCAGAAGTTATAGTATCTTCTGGTTTTGGATGGCCAATTGCTGCATGGCCTCCAGCATATGTTGTGGATTTGGAGCTGAAGTATTGGAGACGAGGTTGGTGTGCGGAGGAGCACCCTCCTCTAGCCGTGGATTATCCTCAGGTTGGTTCATTGACCTGGTTGTAATCGCCATTAGTTAAGATGATTGAAGGTGAAAATCTTTTCGATTCCCACAGACGGCGCCAAACTGATGATGCACAAAATAGACTTTGCACAAACACCAATCAAATAATTATAAAAACGGTAATTAAAGTAGAAAAATGAGACACAAATTAAAGTGGTTCGGTCAAGTTGACCTAGTCCATTGTTGAATGACTATGGCTGCCTGGCACTTTATATTATGTGTTGGAGAGAATACAAAAAGCATAAGCTATTAGATACAAGAGTCAGTCCCCCTCAATGATGGTAAGACATTCTATTTATAGCGACTTGTGACAGTTTTGGGATGAGCACGTAACCACTACCTTAGTGGAGCTCCCAACCTCCTCATAACGTGCAAGATGGTTGACGTGCTCTGCGAGACTTGGCCACTTCCTTCATGACGTGGGTGTGCTCAATTAACTTCTGGACCACATTTGTTGGGCTCACTAGATTTTTTGGACTTGGGCCTTATGAGATGGACTGAATCTTTGGGTCAGACCCATCAAAACCTTCGTGGCATTTACTATTTGAAGTCATTAATGAAATTTGAAGACAAGGGAGGGGGTTTTTAGTTTTAGTAGGAAGTTGTTTTGAAAAGGACTCGACTCGACTCGAGGTAGTTGTCCTTACACCTTTAACAACAATATTTCACCAACTCAATTTTGTGTTGGTGATTAATCCTTTGGCCTTATCCTCTCCATACAACACAACTCTTTTTAAGTTAGAATTATAAATTCGTCTCGAAGTGATCTTAAGGGCGCATGCACTCACCCACCCTCACATGGGTGATGGACTGATGGGTCTCGACCAGAAGGAGAAACCTTGGGGTTATAATTTTTCTACAATTATACTACTAGTAAATATTTGTGGCCATGTACTTGTCTTCTTATAGGTGCCAAAATGTTGAATACGTAACCGGATTATATTACTTTTCTATTTTCCATTTTTGATCCTTCAATCCAAGTCAAGTGGATGTTGTACCAGTACCAGTGCTTTAAATGTAAGAGAGAGAGGCTCTTGGGCTTAGGCCCAACGTGTTTGCCTGATATATATACAAGGGATAATCACCCATTGCTTACCAGCCAGGGCCAACAAATCACTAAAGGGCATTACTTCGGCCTCCGGGCTACATGGCCCATATCATGAAAAGTTTGAGCGTTCCCTCAAAATGAATATATAATATGCGATTATTATTGCTATTAGATAAATATTACTTGAATGTCAATGTATAGTCACTATTTATATACCGTGTTTATTTGTACATTTTTTTTACTTGCGTGATTCTTTTCTATTAACTTCTTTTGTTTCAAATAGGAATTTCATTTTATTAAAAAAAATATAAAATAACTCATTATACTTAATATTATCATCACAGTTCGTCTCCGTAAATTAAATTAATATACAATATATTTAAATAGCTAAAAAAAAGATAAAACGAAATTATATCATCAAATTTTATATACTTTCTAAATGGGGACCCCTATTGTCAAACAATACAACATAAAAATATATATGACTCTATTTTAAAAAATATTATCATTTGCAAAGTTTATAAAAATATAAGTACTTATATACTTTTCATTCAATATTTATTGAGAATTTAATTTAATAACAAAATATATATTTTATTTTATTTTATGGTACTGGTACTTGCATTTCGGATGGAGCATCGAGAAGTTAAAAAAATATGAAAAAGTTATATTTATTTTCAATGCGTGATCCATGCCTTTCTCAAAAATATAAATTCACAAATTTGAAACAATTAAATATTCATTCCATTTAATAAAACAATTAAATATAATTTTTTTATTAAAATAAATTATTCTATCATCAAACTCCTCTTGGACAGGTTTCTTAAAAACTAGTTTTGGACAACTGAAGAACAAACCCGGTAATATTCTCTTTCCATCTGAATTGGTAAAGTTTGAGGCCGTTTTCAACCCGGTCAGTTCCGATCAAAGTCAGACCACTGCTTCTTACTCTCTTCCATCCTTTGAACCAAACCAAAGAGAGCCTCTTACACTTCCGAATTCCCCCTTTTCCTTTTATCTATTATATAATCACAAATCACAATGTAACCCCAAAGAGTGTTTATATTGTCCCCGACCCGAATTTGCCTTCGTTTGATTCAATTTCTTAAAACATTATTAATAAATTTCGATTCTGTTTTGGGATTACAATACCTTTTCATTTTAAAGCTCATAAAGATGAGCGCCGGGGATCGTCGAAGCTTTAGAGACATCCTTTGTGACGCCGGTGCCGGTGCCTCTGCAGGTTTTTTTCTTTTTCTTTAAACCTTTCTATGTGTTCAGTTTTTTTTTTATAAAAACATTTGTCTTGTGTCTGTTTGGTTTACACTGGAATATATTGTTTTACATTTTATATGATATTATATGCATGAATTACACATGCAATAGAGATGATATGTGTAATCAATACTTGTGTGAATTGCACATGATTTTATATGATATTATATATCCAAGATTTGTGCTTTCCTACAATTTGTGTATTTGTGCTGTGATTTGATTGAATGATAACCATATATGTGTTCTGCAGGTGCTATAGCTGCTACTGTTATGTGCCCATTGGATGTGATCAAAACAAGACTGCAAGTCCATGGCCCGCCTGATGTGACCCATTCTAGTCATAAAGGTATTCATAGACTTGTAACCTTAGTTGAACTGTATCATCTACAGTTTGATTTGATATGGTCTTATCCGTAAATAATTTCATATTTTAAAATCTCAATGTGTATTGTTACGGAAATACTTGTGCCCGATAATGTAAATTTTTGTTGAGAAGTAATATGGAATGCAGTTTTGTTTATAAGCAATTGTCAAAACATGAATAATTTCTGTTTCAGTTATTTAGAGGAGTGTTTTTATGACTTGGAGACATGTATCTCAAGATGAAAGATGGATTAGACAAGATTTCATTCCAACAATATTGTGATTCATTGCACAAGGATTTATTACAAGTTCATAACCAGTATTAAGATATTAATTACATGAGTTTCAAATTAGAGGGATAGTCAAATTTGAAACTTTCACGTGACAAAAATATTACTTGATATTTCAGGTGCATTGTATTCTTATTCATTCTACTAGTGTCATAACTGTTAGTGATGTAACAGGACTTTATGCTACTACCATGTTGTGTGCAGCTTAGAATTTGATTCACTAAACAATAAAGACTACTCATATTTAGTAAATAGTGAGCATGATTATTGTATGCTTTCAGATAACTCGTTGAACCGTTTCTTGTTTCAGTTTTATTTAGTCTAGAAAATTTTAGTAGATTGGGAATTAGCTTCCTCTCTTAAATTGTTCATTCTGTCTCTCTTCTTTCTCCTGCTTATTTAAATGCGACATATTTTATGAGTTATTTTTTGTTATTTGGGTGGCAATCAGGTGGTATCATTATGACAAGTCTACAAAACATAATACGAACTGAGGGTGTGAAGGGATTATATCGTGGCTTATCACCAACATTAACTGCATTACTTCCAAACTGGGCAGTGAGTGTACCTTTTCTTGATAAACTTCCAGTATACAAGTGTTTAGTTTTCATTCTTTAAATATAACCTCATTGTGGCTTTTGATCCGTCTCTGACCATTCTCTTAGTTTTGTGATTGTTTCCAACCCTGATTACCGATTAATAAGTTAATGATGCTATTAAGATAGATCAATATAGGTTGTAGACTTTTTTAGTCTTACTTTGAGATTCACCACTTTTCTTCTATTGTCTCTTTTTTCTTATTGAGAATCCTTGGTGGAATGGTTCCTATATCGAGAAAGATAAAGTTAATAATAATAAGTGTCAACAAGAAGCTGTGCCAACTCTTTTAAACAAATTCTATATGGAGTAAGATCTTTTCTAATTTAGTAGAACTTGACATAAGACGGTGTGTGCAGCAGTATATGGAGCTACCTCCTTTTCTTTCGTGCGATTCTTGGCTACAGAATGCTTTAGTTCAATCTTACCTCCATACTTTTCATGTATAATTACCTTCTTTCTTGGGAGAAGTAAAGTAAAATTTCTAAATTCATTTACATTCTTGGGAAACTAGAACTACATTTATTAGCAATTTACCTAATGAGAAGCGCAACCTTGGCAATTATTTCTAGGCATTCCTAGGCAATTACTTCCCTTCTTGTTCGTCACAGCACATTCATTCAGTGTTTTAAAAATCCCCGTCTAGGTCCGCCTAGGCGCTAGGCCCCCCTGGTGCCTTATCTAAGACCAAGGCGGCAAAAAAATTTCTCCTGAAAATTAGCCGGAGTTTATTTTAATAACTACCCAAACCAGATCTTGATATATTTATTTTTCTAATGATTTACCATATTCATAATACAGGTTGTAATATATCAAATCACAACAAGAAGTGAACAATATTAAGTCAAAATGGATAATTTTATTATAATTGTAATTTTTTGAACTTGTACCAACTTCAAATTATATAAATGATGATACATTTGTAATATTTAGTTTAATTCAATATAATTCTTAAATTTATATTTAGTTTTTTAAGTTTTAATATTGAATTAAATTCTTGAAATTTTAAAATTTATTATTTAATAGCAATCTTAATTATGAATAAAACTAATACGTTAAAAATATGTTTTTACTTTGAACAATTGCATGTTTGTGTTTGACCTTTGACATTAACAATATGGATATTTGTTTGAACTTTAAGCAAAAGCCTTTATTATCTTTATTATATATTGTTTTGCTTTATATTATTGTTTTGTTTGGATAAATGTAAGATAAAATATTAAAATTGACTTAAAATAAAAAATCCCGCCTAGGCCTCCTAGGCGCTAGGCCCCTCTCGGCCGCCTGCCTCCCGCCTAGCGCCTTTTAGAACATTGCATTCATTATGACTATATTGTGCAATTTTAAGGCTAATTCGCCACTTAGTTAAATCAAACTGCATTTTTTCCGAGGAAATCAGCTATATATTTTGTGATAAAGATTATTTCTGGCTTATACTGGAAAGTCTGGAATAATAACTGTCATTATAAGTTCTGCTTGGCACTTTCAACTAACACATGAAATCTCGTCATATTTTCTTGTCTCTCTCTTCCCGAGTAACAGAAATACTAATTTCATATGTAGGTGTACTTTGCAGTTTATGGGAATCTCAAAAGCCTACTCCATTCACATGGTTGGTATATTGTGTTATGGAATAATCAAGTTTTTCTGTTTTATAGACTTCGAATGGAACAAGCTGTTCTTTATCTTCCTTTCTATTATCTACGAGCGCTGAAGATTGTTGCTTTATACAGTTGTTTGTTCTGATTTTCTTAAATTTTTGATATCGTGGTAATGTAGTGGACAGCAGTGGCCAGCTTACATTTGGTGCAAATATGGTAGCTGCTTCAGGAGCCGGTGCAGCAACAGCAATTGCAACAAATCCTCTGTGGGTTGTTAAGACCCGGCTCCAAGTAGGTTGAATTGTATCTATATACTTTTTTTCCATGTGCTACTCTACTAGTACTCCCTCCATCCTACTTTACTTGTCCACTTGATTTTGAGTACTTGGCAAGGATTTTAAGACTTCCCAAAAATAACGTGTTTTTAAATTCTCATCATATTACATGTTATATTTTCTGTTGTATTAATATGTAATGCATAAATGTGTTTTAGGCATGCCTTAATGCGTGCCAAAAACACTAATAAAGTGTGCACATAATGTTGGAAAGAGGGAGTATATAATTGAATGCTTTTGACAGCTGCATGCTCGATTCATATCCCATTATTGTAAACTGTTTTCTGTTTGCAATGAGTTTGATTTTCACCCACACAAATATGTAATTGTCTATCAAGTCCACATTCATTTTATACTTAGTTTGACAGAAGTATGCTTCTTTGTGATATTACTCTTTTGTACCCACTTGTAAATTTATAAGTCCCATGCAAGGTAGTTAACTAGTTAAATCAGTAATAACTGAAGAAAAGTCTATTTCTGATGCCATACTCAAAATCCAAGAAACTTTGAACTGTTTGGTCGTAGTATTGTAGCATCTGTAGGTCTATATGAAAATCTTAAATCCTGTTTTATGTTGTTGGTTGTTAATGACTATTTAATTGAACAACATTTTCGGCCTTTTGATTTGTTTCGTAGAAGTCAGTATACCCATGTATAGCTATCAAAAATGGAAAATTGACCACAAACACACACACACACACAAAAAAGTAGCTTGTAATTACAACTCTACTTAACAGGCTAATTATGTCTTCAATTACTATTTTTAAAAATTATTATCTTCTATTTATTATTCACACTGTACACTTATTTTGCTTTCCCTTCGTTTAGACACAGGGCATGAGACCAGGTGCTGTTCCTTATAAAAGCATACTTTCTGCCTTGCGACGGATTGCGCACGAGGAAGGGATCCGGGGATGGTACAGGTCAGTTCTTCTTGGCCAGTTTGGATTGAAACCTCACCCTTTGGGTTCCACCTATTATTTTTTATTGATGCAGTTTATGACCCTTGCCTTTGTTGTGAATGATAAATGAATCATCTGACTTGTGCTTGAAGCTGAACTAGCTAAGGATATTATGCAAGCATGTTACTAGATCACTTAGGTGTCTTTCCATTCAGTATATTTGGTGTCATGCTGTCTCTTTCGGTGTTTTTTTGTTTAGACATGAGAAATTTTTTTTCTGTGGTTATACAGTGGCCTTTTGCCCTCTCTAGTTGGGATAAGTCACGTGGCCATCCAGTTTCCAGCATATGAAAAGTTCAAATCCTACTTGGCCAAGAAGGGTAGAACTCCAGTTTTCAATTTGATTTGTTTGTTTGACATGCAATATGGTATCTGTGTCTAAGTTGTTTAATTGAAATTGTTCATGTTTATTTTGTCAGATAATACTACCACCAAGGAGCTAAGCCCTGGAAAGCTTGCAATTGCCTCTTCACTTTCTAAAATAGGTGCCTCTGTAATGACTTACCCGCACGAGGTATGTTTCCTTGATGTTTGGGCTAACCGGTGAAAGTCATTGCATTAGTACTATTATTAGTACTATTATGCCATCACTACTACATTTTTGGCTAATGCTAGTGATGTTTGGAAAAACAAAAATTTCCTTAAAAGCATATTTTAATTTTGGAATGGAGTGAGTATCTTGTAAAAGTTTAAATCTCCTTGTACATTAGGTCATTCGTTCTAGGCTTCAAGAGCAAGGGCAGGTTAGGAATTCAGAAATGCAATATGGGGGTGTTGTTGATTGCGTAAAGAAGGTGATGCGAAAGGAAGGTCTGTCTGGTTTCTACCGTGGCTGTGCTACTAATTTACTGAGAACAACTCCATCTGCTGTTATTACATTTACTTCGTATGAGATGATACATAGATTTTTTGAGCGGATATTAGCTCCGGATGAGAAGCATTCAAAAGCCCACCCTAAACCTGATGACCATATCAAGCCTCAGAAGGAAATTGAAGGGATTCGAGGAGACGAAGACCGCAATTTATGTCGATCAGAAGCCACATCCAGTAAGAGAACTCCTTTAATACCTTTGACAAACACGGATCAAATAACAACTGGGCGTTAATTGCTATTGTTTCTTGCCAATTTTTTCTACAAAGTGGGAAATTTTCAAATTTTATGATGATGAGTAAAATTTAGGTGCAATTTATTTTTTAAATTTTTTTGACTTGATTACTTTCTTATTCAATCACTTTTATTCCTTATTATTATTATTTTGATTTTGATGTTGAAATTATAAAAGACACTATAAATAACTGCCAATATAAAAACAAACTTAATTAGAGTCATCTGATTATATGCATTGTATTTATCCATATTTTTACTTCTATGATTGAATTAGTATGAATATTAATATTACTGGGGTGAGACTTGTATTTTGTAGCGACCAGGAAGAGAGAATTAAGTGAAAATAAAACTAGTAATTAATAATATAAAGAATATTTATAGTGCCTTTATAGTAAACTAGAATAGAACTGCAATGTAATGTTAAAAAAAAAGTCAGCAAAATTCTACAACGATATATATATATATATATATATATATATATATATATATATATATATATATATAGTATGTACAGTAGTAGTACCTCTTTCTATATGAAGAAAAAAATCAACCACGAAAAGATATGAGAAGAACATGAACTTTAACCCCAACTTTTCGGGAACTATAATATGAGTCGTATTTCCTAACTTTTTGGGAACTATAATATGAGTCGTATCGTATTCTTAACATCTACTAACTCAACTGTCCCTCCCGAAAATTTGAGAACAAAGCAAAACACATTCTCACTCACTGACTGGTATTAGGTGTGGTACATCTACTACTCAGCCATTGATCCGTAACTCCTACCGGTGAATGTAGAAACTTGTTATTCTTCAACAATACTACATTTTCTGATTCCGGTGACAGAGGTGGCATTCCACTTTCATTAACACCCTGAATTTGTTTCAAAGTCTCCAAGACCTCATCCGTTGTAGGCCTCAATTTCTTCTCAAGTTGCAAACACCGGAAACCTAGTTCTGCGACTGAAGTAGTCATCCTTTCAATGGTAGCATCATTCTCATACCCAAGACTCGGGTCAATCAACTCATTGAACGCGCATCTTTGAATTCTGTTTATTGCTAAGTTAGCCAAGTTAATCTCATTCCTATGCCTACTTATATCAACTGCTGGCATTGAAGATATAAGTTCAATAAGAACAACCCCAAAACTATACACATCACTCTTATCGGTTAATTGGTAACACTGGTAATATTCTGGATCAACATAACCTGGAGTGCCTTGTGGAGCAGTTGAGACATGAGTTACATCGGTTGGGAAAAGCCTCGAGAGCCCGAAATCTGCAACTTTGACACAAAAATTGCTGAAATTGCTGTCTAAAAGTATGTTGTTTGTCTTCACATCCCAATGTATAATATCTGACTTTGTGGAGATAAGACAATGCGCTAGCAGTTTCTATGGCAATGTTCATTCGGACAGGCCACGCGAGGGGTTCTGTTTTGGCTCTATCCCCGTGGAGATGATCAGCAACCGTGCCATTGGGAATGTATTCGTAAACAAGTAGGAGTTCGCTGCTGCGATGAGAAGTGCTGCCGTATAGCAAGACAAGGCTGCGGTGGCGTAAGCGGGTGATGATTTCAATTTCATTCATGAACTGCTCCACTCGTTTGTAGTTGTTCTGGTAGAGTCGTTTCACTGCTACTTCTCTGCCGTCTCGTAGTTTCCCTAGTTCAGAAAGATTAGAATATTATTCTTTGCAAAGAACATGCTAACAAAGAGGAGTAAATTATTTATTTATTTTTACCAACACTGAAAAATGAACAAATTATGGGATAAAGCATTTGATGGAAAACAGAAACAGATTTCACAAAATTCATTCACTAGTTTATTATGTTTGTTTATAAACACTCTATTATGTGATGTTATAGTAAAACATTTTGATTGTTACATGAATAAATGATGAGTATTTAAACACTTACCATGGTAGACAGCTCCATAACCACCATCTCCGAGTTCTTTGGAAGCATCAAAATTATGAGTAGCCTCTTCAAGATCCTTGTAGGAAAAGACAGGGAGCCCAAAATAAGAATCACCATCTTCAATGTCTAAGGAAGTGTTCCTTGGGAGGAAACATGTAAAGATATTACTCCATCTCTTGCGCCTTCATATAATAAAGACCAAGCAAATTATAAGGATGAACGTGACTCCAGGTATGGCTAAAGAAAGGGAAAAACGTAGTTGTCAAGTTGTTATCGATAGATATATGATCTAATGCATACATGTATAGTTCGTAGGTGTGGTACCTGTTGCTAGAATCAGTCCCAAGCTTCCTTTGTTTTCTGCATATTATTGATAAGCAGAACATCTTAAAGTCAGTACAAATATTTCAGCAGACATACTTTGATTCTATCAAGACTGCTAAAACCTACTTTATTTTATAAGATTACAAACTCTTATAGATGCAAAAAATGTAATGATAAACGTCACGATAGGTGCAGTACGTTAGGACTTAATTTATAGTATATACAAAAGCAAGTAGAACCCTACAATTAGCAACACTTATATGGAGATATGTTGACATTTGCACAATGTTAACTTAGATACAGACCCCCTATGTAACTTTTCCTCTGGAGGTGCCAAAGAACTTGAATCAATTTCATAAGAATTTTTATGATTTTAGAGTTTTGTTGGACAAATTTCTCATAATAACAGTTTCTAAAACTACCCGACATAAAATTCACTAACAACACTTTCTGAAATAATTGCTCACACAAAACTAAATATACGTGGTGAGATTGTGACATACACTGATCTTGACACTATTTAATGAAGTAAATAATACAAAAGGAAAGTAGTCCACCAAACTTTACTAGGCAACCTACTTCTATTATTTGGTCTTTGTCGCCAACAGCAATGTCTGTCAGCATGAACAGGTTGAAGTTAATACTCTATTATCTGAATTTGTTTATCATTTGCCATGTGATTTGAGTTTCAAATAAAAATTAAATAAAAGTCCGTCTTATGCATCTTTCATCTAAAAAATGGCTAGCAATTTCAACTTAAAAACTGGAAAAGGAGAATGTTTAGTAGTATAATAGCAGCAGAACAATTTCAATTCAATGAAAAAGGCTAGAAGTGATTCTAGTATAACTCTTTTTTTTTTAACAGAAAATCTATTACAGGGCTATGCATTTCGTCCCAAAAGCCTGAGTTAGCGCGAGTGATAGTATTTGACATTTTTATTTGACAAGTTGAAATAATAGTGTTTATGTGAGATAAAAGAAAGAGACTGGATGTGGGTGGCTTATCAAGGGATGGTCATATGCAACAAAGTGGGCGCTATATGAAGGACGAC
The DNA here is from genome assembly GCA_020205505.1 of Panax japonicus. NCBI lineage: Eukaryota > Viridiplantae > Streptophyta > Magnoliopsida > Apiales > Araliaceae > Panax > Panax japonicus. The sequence continues at coordinate 53,664,999 of CM035112.1, read as the reverse complement.
GCGGCATGGCATTAAATTCCCAACAAGTAATAACCACGTTCCTTTGTCCCAAGGGCCAACCTACTACTAGCATTGACCACTGAAATTTTCACTAAAACCTATTGAAAATTGACAAGAATATGATATAGCCCACTTTGTTGATCTATTTACCCCCAGCCTAGCTAAATTCCGCCCAACTTGGATGGCAGCTGGGATTTAGACTGATCTTTATTGAAATGCATCTTAACGTGCACTAGTTTAATTCTTCCTAATAATAAGAAACCAAACCACGGGAGCACCTAAGGGAGAAAAACAGCCCGTGTGAAGATTAAGATTAAAGATGTTGGATTTGGATTTGGAACACAAAATATGACTATCCTTTCTACTTTTACTGGTTGAGACCCACAATAACTAATTTGTTGGCCACTAAATTATGTCATGTTTATCGATGTTCAATTTTCTAAGCGAGTTCAATTTTACTGTCGCACTCCCAGTCTCATTGTTGCACTATCATGTATTTTTGTTACCTAATTTTTATCTATTTATCTAGGGAAAATTTATAACTAAATAAATATTACATGGAGAGCAATAACTAATAAATGAGACATGGAATGAAAAAAATGATGACATCCTAGTAAAAAAAGTGTGGTAGAGATAAGAGGGCTTACTTTTAGTAATTCTTTTACATTTCACAAAATGAGGCCTATCAGGGCAGTAACACTTATGGTGTACCCCTGCGCATCAAATCCACAACGCCCATCACTTGCCTCACACAAGCTGCAATTACTAGTCGTCCATTTCAAAGCAAACCCCCTTTTCAGCAACTCCACATAATTGCTTCCATTACTACTAGTAGTTAGTTGATCTACCGGAGCCAAAACCTCCGCATGACAAGCTTCAATTCCAATCAAATACATTGCCAGAACCCAGTCATCTTCTTTCTCATCCTGATTACAATCAACTCTATACTTCAACAGTCCCTCTTTGAGCCGTGACGATGAACAGTCTGATAACAAAACCACCTTGAAATTATTGCTGCTTAGCTGAAACCGATCACCTTCCAAAGTCAAGTTCCGAATTTGCGGGAGGTAGCAGGTTCTGCTGTTGAGCTCCAAAGGCGGGCGTTGGATACGCGAATAAAATGGTTCGTGTAGAAGATTTGATCAACTCTGTACTCATCTCCGGTTATGTCCAGTATTGGGTATTCGTTGTTTTTGCAAGTGAGATTAAATCCAGGGTACCCACAATAGGATTCTTGCTCGTCTTTAATATAGAATGGGAATTTTATGGTATGCAGGCTTCATACTGTGGATCCGCACAAGAAGATTTATGTAATAAGAGGCAGATAATTATCAATATACAGAGGAAGGGTCGATGGTGGTATAAATTTCATTTTGGGGATCTTGATCAAGCTGTTTCAGATATGGATAATAAAGTAGTATATGGTGAAGGAAGACTGGATGTGGAGGGAATATTAAGTTTTGACAAGTGCTTGTGAAGAAAGAAGGTTCGACTTGGACATGGAATGGAGACCATGGCTGCCTCCCTCCCTCCCTCCCTCCCTCCCTCGTATCTTCAACTCTGTCATTAATATCTTTAATAAAATTCTGGAGCTACACTGACAAACACGGTATATACATAAATGAGTGATGTTATGGGTTTTAATTTTTTTTAAAATGATATTATATTAATTATTTTCAAGTATTAATAATTACAAGAGATACTATTAATCAAATGTAATAATGACACATTTAAAATACTTTTGAGAACAAAAATTTTAAATTCTTTATATTATCCATATTTAATTAGCCAATTTTAAAGAAAGTCCTTTAAATTGACTATCCGCGTTTATTATAGAACTTTTGAGCAATTGACTAATCATTATATGCGACAGTGAACTTTTTTTAAAAAAATTAAAAATTGATTCTCCTGTACTTCTACTTATAAGAAGACTTTAGCATTTTAAGGTTTATACATATTTTAATGGAGAACATTATTTTTTATATTTTTAGATGATTTTTTTTGCATGATCCATTGGATGCTCGTATGAGATAAAATCATGTGAAAATATTAAAAATACATGTGTAAATATCAATTCTCTATTTTAATTTGATCATATATTGTTGTTACACATACTTTATTTCTTTCTTTATCTTCTTTTGAAAAATTATGAGTAGAGAAATCTTTACATTATTAATATTAGAAACTAATTAATTGGAAGGTAACCATCACAATAAATAGTGGAGTCTTAAAAGGTCTTAACGTAAATGTTATTTTAAGATAACCATCCCAATAAAGTTATTTTAATGCAAATGTTAGCTTGTGGTGTGTGTGTATATATATAGAGAGAGCAAGGATTAAGAACATTTTTATTATCTAGAATTTCTTTTTAAATAGCACTCATTTATTAAAACTACGTCGTTTTGGAGTTTTTTTAAAAAAATAAGTGGGGTCACAGATGACATTTCTATAAATAAAAAGAAAACAAGTGGGACCACCCTTTTTTAAAAATCTACAAAACGACATAATTTTAACAATAATTCTAAGCGGACAGGTATATTAGACAGATATATTAGACCGTGGGACCCAAAGATAAGAAAAAGACTAAAAAGCCATCCTACAAGTTACAGCTATCAAAAGAAAGAAACAAGTATGGATGAATAACATAAAACAGAGACTGGTTCCTTCCCGCCAAAATAGTTATGTGAAATATAATCATCAGCTCATCCTAAATATCTACTACGAAAATTAATCCTCCCTCTCCATCATAGCGATTTCGAGCATTCCGTTTACCATCTCAAGTTCGACGATCTCTATCTCAGGTAACACTTTTTCTCTCTTGAGATTTAATCATCTTGGTTTAATTTTGTGCACAAATGGATTAATTGATATCGAAAAACATGGTTCAAACAAAAAACATTCTCTCTTTTAATTGATATCATCTTACCCTCTCCATACATGGTTCAAAAAAATATTACAGAGAAAAATCCCTAATTTTTGATTAAGTTTTTTGTTTTTATTTTTTTTCTGTACAGGTTTTTTTGGGCACAAATGGAAACAAAATCATTGAATATATCTTTAAGTACAGAGATGAATGAACATATTGAGGATGAGGAGAATGATATGAATGATAATTCAGAATTTGATGAGTGTGTGGAAAGTGCAGTAGATGTATATGAGATAAAAGATCCAGAAATAGGAATGGAATTTGACAATATTGATGCTTGTGTTGAATACTACATTAAATATGCTAACAAACAAGGGTTCCCAATGAAGAAAAGATCTTCGGAAAAGGGTGATGATGGGGAGGTTAATTGTGTGGTTCTTTCATGCTCTCGAACCGGACAAACAGTAAGCAATTCAAAGAATGTCTTAAAAAAGCCTCCAAACAGTAAAACAGGATGTAAAGCTAAGATTAGGATTGTATTATGCCTTGATGGTAAATGGCGAGTCTCACAAATAACCCTTGATCACAATCATGCTTTGAGCCCAGAAAAATCTAGATTTTATAAGAAGAATAGGGTTATGAGGATGTACGTTAAAAGGAGACTTGAAGTTAATGATAGGGCAGGTATTAGACCAAATAAAAATTTTAGTTCATTTTTGGTTGAAGCTGGTGGTCATGAGAATGTTCCATTTTTAGAGAAAGACTGTTATAATCATATTGAGAAAATGAGACGATTAAGGTTGGGTGATGGGGATGCTACGGCAGTTCAGAACTACTTTCTTAAAATGCAAGCTAATAATGCTAATTTCTTTTATTTGATGGATTTGGATAAGGAGGGGAGGCTAAGGAATGTATTTTGGGCAGATGCTAGGAGTAGGGCAGCGTATGAGGAATTCGGAGATGCCATTACATTTGACACAACATACTTGACTAATAAGTATGACATGCCTTTTGCTCCTTTTGTTGGAGTGAATCATCATGGTCAATCTACACTTTTAGGATGTGGATTGATTTCAAGTGAGGATGTTGAGTCGTTTACTTGGCTTTTTAAATCTTGGCTTGCATGTATGAATGGTCGCGCTCCTACCGCAATAATCACTGACCAGGACAAAGCAATGAAAAAAGCTATTGAAAATGTCTTTCCTAACACACGTCATCGGTGGTGCTTATGGCATATCATGAAGAAGTTACCTGAAAAATTACGAGGTTGTAATGAATATGAATCAATTAAGTATACGATGCAAAAAGTGGTTTATGATTCTTTGACTTGTGAAGGATTTGAAGAAAATTGGAGCAGATTCATTGAAAAGTTTAAACTTGAAACAAATGATTGGTTGGCTGGTTTATACAATGAAAGGAGTCGTTGGGTCCCAACATTTTTAAGAAATACTTTCTGGGCGGGAATGTCTTCGACTCAAAGAAGTGAAAGCATGAATGCATTCTTCGATGGTTATGTCAATTCTAAGACAAGTTTAAAACAATTTGTTGAGCAATATGAGAATGCACTAAGAAGCAAGGTGCAAAAAGAGGCTAAAGCGGAATGTATGTTTTGATGGAATTTGGCATTTTTGCAAGCCTGTTGAATGTATGTCATTAATTTTACAAGACTGTTAAATGATGACTGTTAAATGATAAACATACATGATGTCTGTTAAATAAATGATGAACATAAATGAGTGTATGTTTATGGTAATCAGTGGTACATTTTCAGTAATCAGTGGTACATATTGTTTTTTCATGCTAAGAGAAGTAATTAGAACAAACTAAATTGATGAAAACAATAATTGGATTTCATTTCATAAACACAATAATCAAGATTTACATGTTTACAAGGGGCATACCCCAGGTAATTAAAAAAAACTATGATATATCAAGCTATTTGTCCCAATCTGACATATAAATCCTTTCGTGATCCATAACCAAGGTTTTAAAATCACAGTCATGAAGACAAGGTTTTACTTTGATCATTACTGGTTTCCCAAGCTTTGATTTAAAACCAAGGTTTTAAAATCAGTCATGATTTGTCTTCCTTTCTTGTAATTTCAAGAGACTTTGCACAAACGGGAAATCCCAAATCGTCCCAGGACTCCAAGATCATGCCAAAGCCGAGGCAGGTTCTCCCATCGTAGAAGGCTGTAAACTGACCAGCTGTTAGGCCTTGATCATCTTCAAATAATTAGACAACCACTACTTTATCATGACTATTTTCACCATGTTCCATTGTCAAGCTGCAGTCGTAAAAACCAGGACCATGTCGAACCTGAAAAGAGAAACAAAAGTCTATCACACAAATGGAGTGTTAATGCAGCCCATGATATGCTCATGTGCAGAATTTCCCTTGGAGCAAATGCAGCCCATGATATTCCAACCTCACAGTCCCCAGTCTCTAAATAAGAAACAGTATAGTTCCCTTCAATTATATATGGACCCAAAACCCTATAATTTACCTCAATTCTTTAGCATTAAGCTAGTGATCCAATCAGCAACCCTTAGAAAACTCAGAATTCCCATACTAAGTTTTGTTAATCAATGTACTTGACTAATCAATTATGATATTTGATTCCCAATTTGCCTTCAAATCCAGACCTTTATGACTTGGGATCAAGTTCACAAAGAAAATAGTTAAATTAAACCCCTATTTCAAATTCAGAAATCCAAAAGGATGCAAAAAACCCAGATCCCCAAATAAAAAAATCGGCTAAAACCAACCCAAATTGAGAGAAAACTAAGAATGCAGAGAGAAAGGTAAATACTTCAGTGAAAATGGGGAAGAAAGGAACCCAATAATTCAAAGAGAAACAATTAATTGAATCTAATGCACCAATCCGACGAAATGAACCCGTGTTTGCAGAAAGAACCAGCATTTTTCTCCAACAAAATCCCACAAACCACTGATTGATCCAAATCCAAAGACAATTTTCGCACAAATTAGTCCTACAAATCGATGAACATAGTTATTATGTAAAGAGATTGTTACCTTCAGTTATGTAAGAAGAAGGTTGAAAATGAGCTTCTCTTCTACTCATCTTGACCCAGTATGGATTTGAGATTTCAGTTGATGTGTTTTGAGGACTGAGGTTGGATAACAGAGCATATAGTTTAAAAAAAAAAATTAAAACGACGCTGTTTTTAAAATGGGACCCACGGTCCAAAATTTCTGTCCAAAAAACCTGTCTGCGTAGAAGAGTTCTAATTTTAATAAAGGAGTTCTATTTAAAGAAGAATGTTCTTGATCCTTGCTATATATATATATATATATATAAAGAAAGATGTGAATATAAGTTTGAGAAACACATCACGTTCGGGAATTTTATTTGATATAAAAAAAATTATGATTGACTACTTGAATACAAGAAATTATTAATATATATACTTTGTTCTCTTCTTAATTTATTTTATTACATTTTACAATAATGTAATAATAGTTGATTATATTACAGTTTGTACAAACATATTTTTTACATGTATTTAAATGATATTTAAATTATTTTATTATTTAAAATTTTCAATTTCAATAAATTTTCTAAATTATTTGAGAGACATTTAAAAAAAAATAGTCACTACCCACTATGGCCAAAACCGGTCCCCTAGACTTTTTCTTGCAAGTATTAGGACTTAAAAGGCTTATGGCATTTTTATTTATTTATTTATTTTTAAGTAGAGGACACGGGTTTATAGTATTGATGGCTCGATTTGACTACTAAATTAATTTGCGATATTTATACGTGATATATCTTAAATATTTTTATAAAAATACAAATTATGTTAAAATGTATAATTCTTTTTTTGGCGCGACTGGCAGACCTTAATTTACACCATAATAAAATCAAATTCAAATAGAATAAAACAATAAAATAATTGGGCGGTGTCCATGTCTCCATTTTTCATTTGAAATTTTGGAATTGCTACTTGGTTATCAACTTATGCTACGTTTGGATGAAAATAATGAAAATAAAAATGAAATGACTTATTTTTGTGTTTAGTTGCGATTGAAATAAAAAAAATTATAATTAATTCTTTAAGGGAGAAAAAATATTATTTTAACTAAAATAAAATAAATCATTCTGCTCTTTATTCCGTTAATTCAATCCAAACATATCATAAATGGAATTGGTCCTGGATTCTCGATCGTACATAAGCTAGTGGATTGGGATTTGTTCAATTATTGAGCAGTGGAGTAGTAGTAGTAGTATTTCTTTAGGTTAGGTGTTGAGCTCTGTTGTCCACATAAACATCATTTATGGATCCACATACTCATTTGTGCTACAGGCATTATCTTTATATCTTGGACATTAAACATAAATTAACGACCGATTCACAGACTTAACATACACATACTCAATGTCTTCTCTTCAACAAACAAACTCTAATTTATTATTTTTATTCTTTAATTTCATTCCAAAATAAAAGATTTTTTTTAAATTATTTTAATTTATTTATCGTTTACAAATTTTTAAAATTAGAATAGTGCAAAAAATAATAAAATTCTAATGAGTCAATAGTGAATGAACTTGTTATTTTTATACCAATTATCATAAAGAGTTTTTGTAAATTTTATTCTCATATAAATAATAAATGATAAGTATTCACTTTATCCTTAGGTAAAAATGAACTCTTCTAGAAATTATACATAACTATTTTATAATTTTGTCTATTTATATTTTTAACCCAATTCAGAGTCAAAATACGAATAAGTAAAATTATAAAGCACAGTAAAAATAAGAATTTGATACATGAAAATCGTAGGTATGGATCCTATATCGACGGTTATTATCTTCGTTATATATTTATAATGACGTTTTTCATATAAATTTATAAAAACTTGTATCACATTTTGTGCAAGACTCCCATCACATTTGTATGAAATTTTATAAAAATATCATTTTAAATACTTATACAATAATTTAGAATAATTAGTATTCACTATGTTTCATAGAAGAATAAATTTGACTTTTTAAAATAAAATTAATGCCATTAATTTAACTTTTACAAATAATAAATTTATAATGGAGCAAAAGCCAGATTCAATTAGAAAACACACACAAAATATTTTTTTAAAATTTTATCTTTCAAATTCAATTGTATAAATATAAAACATGAAAAAATATATTTTGAGAGTTTATCAATTTCTATACAATTATATGAAATAAAACTCAATAATCTATGTAGTATAATATCACTTACATAGGTTTATTATTTTTATATTTTAAATAAGAGAGTATTATTAATTTTTTATTTTTTAAAAAATGATAATATATTTTTTTAAAAATAAAAATAAAATATATTCATCATTTATATAATTAAATTAAATAAAGTATTATTAAACTTAGTTAAGACATGCCTTACATTTATTATTTTCTTTTTATATTTATTATTTTCGTAATTTATTATTTAAAATTAATTAACTTACAAAATTTTGACGCCTCGAATAGATAAATGTTTGAAAAATTAAATTAGTATAGAAATGTATCAATTTTAAAATGGAAACGGAATTTCCAATATTTCTCGTTGATTAATCTAGAATATAAATAGAAAATAAATAATTTAAAATTGGTTTCCTCCTTCGCCCACCCATCCATTAATTCAGACTGGTTTCGTTCGAACTTCGAACCTTTCCCTCTTATCTCCTTCCTCTTCATCGCTTCTATTTATTTCTCCTTTGATTCTTCAATCTACATATATAAAACAAACTATCATATACATATATAAAATATCTATACAGATACAACGAACAACGAACAACTCATCTTATTTTGATTTGTTTAGGGTTTATTGAGATTCATCAGTCTGAAAAGAAAATCCGAATTTGTCGACAATAATCAGATAATCCGATCTCTAATTCATCGGTTTAGGAGATTCATTCGCCACAATCTTTCTATTTTTCACACCGATCCATTCCAATCCTATTTTAATTTATCGAGTTTGACTTGTTATAATTGATTCAAATATCATTTCGGCACTATTGGAGAAAACTTATCTATATTATAGGGTTTATAGGAGGTTGAAATCAGAGAAAGATGTTGGGCGCTGGGTTGCAGTTTGGGCGGAGTCGCGGAGAAGATCGATTTTACAACCCGGCCAAAGCTCGTTCGGCTCGGAGAGGTCATTTGAATCTAGATCATCTTCAGAGAGCTCTCAGTGATGTGACTGCCAGTCAATCGAAATCCTCCGTTGCTTCTAAAGAGTCGGAGAATAAACAGGCGGCAGCATTGGAGCCGGTTGCATCCCCCTTGTGTAATTTTGAAAGGTTTCTGGAATCAATTATTCCGTCTGTTCCTGCTCAGTATCTCTCTAAGGTTTACTACTGATTAACGAAGTGACTTTGATTAAGGTTTACTCTAATGATTTTTAATTAATTAATATTCGTCTCTTCTATGATTGATTCTGTTTGTAAACAGACAACAATGAGGGGATGGAGGACTTGTGATGTGGAATTTCAACCTTATTTTGTTCTTGGTGATTTATGGGAGTCTTTTAAGGAGTGGAGTGCTTATGGTGTTGGTGTTCCTTTACTACTGAATGATACTGATTCTGTGGTTCAGTACTATGTCCCCTATTTGTCAGGCATGCAATTATATGGCAATCGTTCAAAACCTTCAGTGAAAACAAGGTATGCATACTGGTAATACACTTTTCCCCCCCTGCTTTTGCATCACCATAAGGTCCATAACCAATAATGTAGGCTATGTTTTGATTAATTGTTTTTGATTTCCTCATTTCATCTACATGGTCTTGTACATTGTAGACTTATAATAGAGAATAAAAACTCAAGTATTACATGGTTTGGCAATTAGCAAATTACCAAATGCTTAATTCGATAGAAATTCCTAGCAAATACGATTTGACAAGGAATAGGGATTACAGGAAAGGTCCCCAAATCTAATTCCAAACCCAAATACTAATATGATCAGGGGTTCAAGACAAGCATAACATGCACATTCATTCTTAGTAATGTATGCAAGGGCATATATGCTTCCTAATAAATTAATTATCTCCATGAGAGGTGGCAAAAGTGGGTTGGGCTTGTAAAATGGTATTGACTTCTTACAAATGTCAGGTTGAAGCAAGATACTATTCTGTTGTGATAAGTGTTAGTTGGGCATGTTGGATCGGGGAGAATGTTGGTTGGGGGAGAAATATATAATTGTTATAGACATCAGAATGTTGTGGAGAAGAAGGGGCGGGGGGTTATATGACCGTCTTTGTTGCCTACTGCTCCGCACGTTAATGTTGAGGAGAGGATTTAGTTGTGTTGAATTGATTGAGGTAATTTCATCATTTAATTAATGGTGAAATTTTGTGCCTTTATCTTTGTAAAGAATTATCTCTATTTGATGAGCATTACATGCTCACTACAATTTTGTTTTACTTTTGTTAATGAAGTCTTTGGTTCTTTCATCTCTGTTCATTATAATGAAAGTAAGGATACTGAAGTCTTGTATACTTTACCTTTTCCTATCCGTGAAGCGTACGGCCTATTCTCGACATTGCATTTTAATGAATGTTATGAAGACAATATCTTTGTTAATCTTCACAAGATTTGAAAAACTAAGTTCTACCAATTAATTCTTAGTTTCCTATGTTTTTTAATTAGCTACTGTTTGTTATGTGTATCTAATGTTTCTTTTCTGGGATAGGCGACCAGGTGAGGATAGTGATGGTGATTTCAGGGATTCAAGTAGTGATGGAAGCAGTGATTGTGATCATGATAGAGGTTGTATGAGTTACTTGAGAGAGCAACATTTAACAGGTGAGGTACCTTCAAGAATGGCTCATTTGTCCTTGCAAGACCAGCATATTGCACTTCAGGAGGGATTCTCAAGTGACGAGGGTGAATCTGGCAATTCTCAAGGTTGCTTGTTGTTTGAGTATCTTGAGCGGGATCCACCTTTTGGTCGGGAACCTTTAGCTAGCAAGGTTTACCCATTTCTTCCTGCTTTTAATAGCTAACTTTCTCCTTTTGTTTTGGGTTTTTTTTTTGGGGGGGGGGAGAAAAAATATAATCTGTCAATTTTGTTTAAACATATTTTCATTTTTGTTGTTGTTATAGATATCTGATCTTGCTCTTCGGTTCCCCGAACTGAAATCACTTAGGAGTTGTGATTTACAATCTTCCAGTTGGATATCTGTGGCTTGGTATGACTCTCTTAACCTCCATCTAACCTACTATATGCACAGTGCACACGTACGTATATAACATGTGACTTAATAGTTGGGATGAAACTTTTACAGGTATCCAATATACAGGATCCCAATGGGACCGACACTAAAAGATCTGGATGCTTGCTTTTTGACATTCCATCCTCTTTATACACCAATGACAGGTAAGTATGAGCTTTCTGTTCTTTTATTGTAAATATTGGAACAGTTACTTGCATCAATGCTCTGTGAATTCGAGGGCATGGAAATGCATATCCTCCTATAGAATGATGGTGTTGGCAGTCGAATCCCATTTCGGGACAATGTCCTAGTTGTGCATTGCAGTAAGGTGATGTGCTTGGTTTTTTTAACATTTCACATTACATGCCTGATATTCATATATGCCTTTGCTTGCTCTCATATTTTTATAACAATTGATGCCTACCATTTCCTGATTTGAATTCTTCTCAATTTCCAACAACCTCTCCATAGCCGTCTTCATATTCCATCCTACCACCTCTTTTTCCCCTCCATTTAGTATCATCCTTTCAAAACCCATGGCTGGATCTGCTGTTTCCTAAATCTCTCAATGTTTCTTGAAACAAGTTTACACCATGATCTCGGTAATGTTTTCCAACCTCGTGGATCAGTGATGACATTGCTGAATCAATGTGTGCCTTTCATATTCCAAACAGAATTCTCTGTATTGTCTTTTGAGTTGTGCATGCTCCTCCTCCTTGCAGGCAATCAAAGTGCTCCTGCTCCTGCTCCTGCTTCTGCTCCAATTGTAACGTATCCAAGTGAGACGGATGGTGTCCCGAAGATTTCATTACCTGTTTTTGGCCTTGCTTCATACAAGTTCAGATTATCTTTATGGACAGACAATGGCCAGTTGGTAAGCTCCCTCTTGCAGGCTGCTGATAATTGGCTGACACTGGTTCAGGTCAATCACCCAGATTTTCGTTTCTTCTGCCGTAGATGATGAGATATTGACTCCCCTTCTGTGAAATCTCTCACCACTCAAGAGAAGTGCCCAACTCACTTGGCATATATTCGTATACTGAAATGGCAATTTTGAGTTGGGAACATATCTGTCCTGTTTCCCTTTGTTTGTTATTTAAAAAAATAATGAAGGAAAATGTTCAAAAAAAGAATTACAAGGGGTCAAAAGAAAGATGAGTAGTGGGTCTAATGGCGCTATGGGACAAAGGCGAACAATGATAGAATAAAATGTGTAGCGAAAATATAGTTATAGAGTAGTTGCTGAAAGGCCGAGTCTGAGTAAGGCCAGTTATGCTTGCCAATGATGGGAGATGTTTGATCGCATTTGTTTCTTGTATTGGTATTAAAACAGGCTTCCTTTTTTGAGTCCTGATGATCAGTATAAAGGTTGTAATGTTTATTAACTTATAAGGGGATTTTGATAGGCATAATACCTTTGATGTTAGGTGGCCCCATGTAATGTACATTTAACTGTCGTTTGACTGCTCTTGTGTTTAATATATATGGACTAAGTTTAGGTACAAGGTTCTCTCATAATTTCTAGCAGTGATGTATATTTTTTGATCTGAATGCATGGACTACTTATTGTAGTGCTGGTCTGACTTCCTCTAATGATCATTCTAGCTGTCATATGCCCTTAATATGAGCTTTGTTTTTGGTACATGCATATCATAATTCTCAATTTGTTTTAAAAATGTATATGTATGTATGTATGTAATGAGGATCATAATAGGGCCAACAAAATCATTAGCATTCAATATACATTTTTAATTCATTTAGTTGTTTATTTTTGTATTGGACGAAAAAAATAGTGTTTGTCTATTTTTAATTCATAACAAGTATTTGTTATGGAGTACGAAACTGAGATTTGGGTATTTTTCAAAACTGAAGAACTAAATATTTAGACATTCAGAAAAATTAAATCAAACCCAACAAACGGACATACACATATATCTAATGACACGGGATCTATAATTAGTTTAGTCCAGAAGAAATTGTGGCAAAAAAATCTAATCAAGAGTATAAAGGGGAGCCCTATTTCTTTTTGATATTTTCACATGATTCATTACATAAGGTGAGACCTACTGTATGCTCATGTGAGAGGACCATATTCCCGAGTATAAATTGCAACAAAGAATTGTTCGTATTAGCCTGGAGAAGTTGTCGTTGTTTGCACTATTTTAACTTTCCATCTGATTTGGTTTGTTTTAAAGAGGGTATTTGAAGAATTGAAGAGTATACAGCAGCGGGCTTGAAGAATTGAAGACAGTTTTTCAGCATAAAAAAAAAAGAAGGAAAAAGTTCATTCGACTCAAAGATTTAGTTATGCGGACTCTCATATTAAAGTGCGAACGAAATATTATTTTTATTGCTATATTCGTGATTAGACGGTTTAGATCTATTATAAGAATAATCTTAAATTTATAATATTAATTATGAATCATTTTCATATATATATATACTAGCAACAGTCCCGTGCCTCCGGCACTATGAACGTTGGGATTTATTCCAAATTTTGGACGACCCAAATGATTTATTGAGTGAGCGAGAAATACAAAATTATTTGTATTTTATTAGATAGATGGATGGTGGGATTTATCCCAAACTTTGGACGTCGTAGATGATTTATTGAGTGAGCGGAAAATTCAAAATTATTTGTATTTTATTAGATATAATTAGATATGTAGAATATAGATATAGATAGATAGAATTAGATAGATTGTATTTTATTAGATAGATGGATGGTGAGATTTATCACAAACTTTGGACGGCCCAGATGATTTATTGAATGAACGGGAAATTCAAAATCATTTGTATTTTATTAGATAGATATATAGAAAAATGATCAGGTCTGGGAGTCCGGACCTGATCAAAATCCGGACCAAATTTTTTTTTTTTTTTTGTAGAACAACTAAAAAAAATAATTATGGAACTAAAATTTTTCCATAATACAGTGTTTTGGGTGTGTTTTTAATACCTACACCAACCAATGTATGTACAGTCTTCCCAGACTATACATAAATATTTTGGTATAGGCATTCAAATCACGCCAAAAACACTGTATTATGTAAAAAATTTAGTTCCATAATTTTTTTATTTTAGTTGTTTCAAAAAAAAAGCAAAAAAAAAAGGTCCGGATTTTGATCAGGTCCGGGAGTCCGGACCTGATCCGGCCTATATATATATATATATAGAGTCCGGATCAGGTCCGGACTCCCGCATTTTAACAAAATTCGGACCTTCTTTTTTTTTTTTTGCTTTTTTTTAAAACAACTAAAAAAATAATTTATGGAACTTGAATTTTTACATGATACAGTGTTTTGGGTGTGATTTGGATACGTATAACAAAACATGTCTGTACAGTCTGGGCAGACTGTACATACATTGGTTGGTGTAGGTATTAAAAACGCACCCAAAACACTGTATTATGGAAAAATTTTAGTTCCATAATTTTTTTTTTAGTTGTTCTACAAAAAAAAAAAAATTTGGGTCCGAATTTTGATCAGGTCCGGACCTGATCCGTGCGCTATATATATATATATATATATATATATATATATATATATATATATATAGGGTCTCCATCCACAGCAACCGGTTGTTGGGGAGCAACCCCTTTTTGGTCAGCCGGTACAGCTTGTACCGGCCTTAGAATTTTTTTTTTTTATAAGCCGTAACAGCTTGTACCGGCTGGCCAAAAAGGGGTTGCTTCCCAACAACCGGTTGCTGTGGATGGAGACCCATATATATATATATATATATATATATATATATATATATATATATATATATATATATATATATATATATGAATCATCTTCTAACCAATTAACTCATTTTGGCAGTATATTTTTTGAGACGTCTAGAGGTTAAAATTAAGTTTATAAAGCTAAAAATCATTTGTTTCTGCTATATATTCTTGCTAGTAGTTACATATTCAAGTAATTTGAGATGAAGGCTTGATAAAGCGAGTCGATCAGATTGAACTTCGGATTCAGAACAAATTAAGGGCTTCCAGATGTTGTGCCCTCCAAAAATGGTGTCACGCATGTCTCTTCATCCCAGATCACATGAAATAAAAGTAACAAGAAGAATATGCTAGAAGAAACATAAAATTCTTGAGTTTTAGGTCGAACTCTTTGTGCATATCCAGGACGTCTTCTATTTGCAGTTCAATCTCGTCTTATATATAGGGGACCTAACGTCCGCATTATTAAAGTGCATACTAGACCTTTTAGTTCCATTATTGAAAACTATGTCGTCCGACCGTCACTTCGTAATACCAACGTCCGCAATATTAAGTTGCGGAAAGGGAACTGGTCCGGAGAGGCATTTTGGTCATCCGTCCCGTTTGCAGTATTAAAATGCAGAATACTGAAAACTAAACTGCAGACGGGGTCTCTATAAAACCGCTCGATCTTCGTACGGAGGGTCGCGATGTGTTGTAAGTCTAGATTCTTTTTTATAATATTTGCTATGGATCGATCACCATATATATATATATATATATATATATATAAAGCTTTGTTGTTGGTACTGAATACTTACTTTGAAGAAGAAGACAAGTTAAAAGATATTAAAAACTCAAATCTCAATTGTGGTTTAATATTTCATTCTAACACTTGGTAGACTTGATAAAAGTATTTCCTAGACAACGTGCACACTTTTCTGCGAAATCCGATCGGAAGTTCAAAACAAGATTAAGAACCAAATCAGTCCTAAAGAAGAAGTATTTGAACGTGTGTATATATATCCTATAAAACTTTAATATTTCGAGCTAGATTCTAGCTGCTAGAAAGACAAAACTACCTGGCGTGGAGTGTGGATATGAATATCGTAGACTAGATAATCAAAGTTAATTTGCTGGATCAATAGATCTTTTAAATTGCATCCTTGTGGTTGATTAGGAAGAATTAAGATCCTCCTGTCCATAATTGGTTTGACATGATTCAGTAAATTAAAAAATTATAATTAAGTTAGAAACGGGCTATACGACCAACATTGTTTTAGTATAAATAAATAAAGGAGTAGCTATATGCCTATATATCTTTCATTAATTAAAATATTAATTTTTTAAGAGATTAATTTTGGGCCTTTTATTGATGTAATTAAAACTAACATGTTATCTAACAAATACAAATTTAGCAAAAGTGTCTTTATACGTACAATGAATCAGACGACAAAGTGCTTTATATGTGCAGTTTTGGGCGACTCGAGAGAAAGTCGTTAAGGCAAGGTGCTTAAAGCCAGGAGGCAAAATAGCTAGCTTGAATTTTACACAATTTGCATTTCCATTACCTTAATTGGTACTCCTACTCTACTATTTATAATTTATATATATGTGAATGAGAAAAGGCATGGTTTTTTTTTGGAAATTTGATACTTCTTTTTCTTATATAATTGATGAATGTATTAATTAGTTGTCTAATTGTGCTTCCCAACTTAATTTCTTTGATTGAATTTGATGTTAAGTATGAATATTTTTTATTTTGGAATTTATATGAAGTTAAAGGAGTGAGTGACCGGGTGAAGGAGAATTTCTATCAAGTTAAAGGTTGTTTAAACTTAATTTAAAGCCATTTTATTCCACTTCATTCATTACATAGGCAAATTGTCCTATCGATCACAAGCTCAAAAATAAACATTGTTACATACTATATATATATATATATTTGGAAACGTACGCGCGTACAGTAGTCTATTTCAAATGAATTAAACGGTACATACCATGCATGAGTCATAATTAACATAATATATAATCATAGTAACGAATATATAGCCAGACAAATTAACTAGCTAGCTAGCATGTCTGCTACATATTGTAATTGAGAATTAATAATACATGACATGCATATATATATATATATATATATATATAGACGATGATAAATGAAATATCTGGGCATGCAGTAGAATGTAAATAATATTATATTAGGTGCAGGTAGGAAATGGAGTGCCGCAAGTGGTAGCCACCTTCCTAGCATTGGGAGAGTTAATGAACCTCTGTAGGAATGGATTCTTCATGTAGCTGCAGAGGCATGGCCTTTGTTCCTTGAGCTTGCTGCAACATGTCGCTGTTGGCGTCGTGCTTGCTGATGTGATTGCCTTGGCACACGGGCTCAGCTGTACCGCGTTGCATGTCACACCACCCCTTGTTGAAACTCCATATTCCATATCATCACCAGCAGCTCCCCCTATAACCAAAACCACCAACATAACCAATAATGCTGCTGCTGCAGCCGTCGCCGCCATTTTCATATTTTTTTTGGTTTTTGTTTGAGAGAGAGAAGTGAGTTTTGGATGGTGTTTGTGTTAGGCAGTAATCATTTTAATTTATAATGAGGGAGACGAGGAAGGTAAGGACCAAATATATAATGTGAACAGTATAAAACTCTACATCGTGCTCGTATAATAATTTATTTATTTTATTATTACTCTTATATTTTTAGAAGAACAATATTTTTACACTATTTCATACGTTTTTCTTTCACAAAAGTGACACTCACTTTATTTATTCTTATGCGAAAGAACCGTTTGAAAATATAAAAAATATATTTTTAAAAATATTAATTTCTATTTTAGGGGCGATGAATTGTTTTAATATTTGGTTTTGGTAAAATGACTAGCAATAGGGTTAAATATTGTTTATTTGAAAATATAATGGTAAGGGTCTTAATTTTTTAATTTTTAATTTTTTAATCTCAAATGATATAGTAATAATATATTATTTGTGACATTGTTTTAAGACATTCCTTAAGTTTTTAAAAGAGCACGTTGCCGGATATGTTGGATCTTGGGTATCTAGGTTAAATAATCATTTTTTAATTGACAAGGTTAGTAGAGACGTTCATGATTTTAAACGTGGGTTGACTGATCGTGGGGAGAAAGTGGAGAAGTGGTTAAACCACTTCCGTGTTAAATACTCATCTGTCCTCTATCGATCAATTAACATGTGATTTATTAAGTTAGTCAAATACAGAGCGCTCCCAATACAGAGACCAAACCCAATTGCTACGAATTCAATTACGCTTCAAGAGTTGTATGCCTTTGATCCTCTTATTATATATAAATATATGAATAGCATACATATAAAATCTCTGCATGACATAATTAGTAGGCGTGCTTATTGACGATTACGTGGACGGTATATTAATTACATGGGCCGGGCACCAGTATTTTAGGGTTTGGCTTGGCTTAGTGATCAGCTTAATAATGATACAAATATTCTCTAACATTCCACTTAATTCATTGATCGATCCTTCCGGTTAATAATACTGGAAGCTGCTAACATCACCTGAGAAATTGCAGTTTATTGGAGTAGTATGTGGTCAATGGTCAAAGATTTCCTAATCCTACTTTAGGTGAAAGGGGGAAATTGTAGAATAAATTGATGGCAGTAATGATGAGAAATAAATCATGCTTAATCATCATTAATTATTACTACTACTATGTAAATTCTAGGAGTAGTAGTTAGTAATGTGTATAAAAATAGAGCATGCCCAGTATAACAATAATTGATAAAGTGGAAATACTGTAGAACCTGTTTTTGATCAGATCAATAAAAGCAATAAAGCTCATAATAAAATACCACAGCAACAACGCAATGATTCATTCCATGTTAATTACAGCTAGCCTCCTTGCATTAATTTGACCACCAAAATTAGCGATCCAGGTAACAATGTTACAAGTAAGTGGCATCTAATTACCAATGAAAGTTGGTCACAGTGAAAGAGGTTTTGGTCGTTTAAGTAAGAGGTTTTTACTTCTGTAACAAAATTTTTTAAAAGAGATTTTTGCTTTGACGCTCAACCTTAACTCGGATGATTACCTTGCTTAAACTGTGAGTAGGAGAATATATATATATATTGGAAAACCAAAAAAAAATGGCATCCAATTAACTAAATATGTAATTACCACAAAATTTAAATATGTTACGAGCATAACATTGGAAAGAAGTGTGGAGTGGAGGTGATGATCATTAATTAGTACCCATGGGCCTCTTGTAAAGGAAACATTTCTTCGCAATAAATTATTTGTGAGTGATATAGGGTCTGTAGTGAAGAATTTGTTCTTTATTAGAATCCATTATTGGTGTAGTGCCATGTGATGAAATAAATTATTGGACTGATAACTTGGATAAATTAATGTGCATTATACATACAACAAACGGCACAAAGTTTCTAAGTTGTATTTCATGATCTATAGCTGGTTATATAATGTTAGTGGATTATGATAAGTTTCAGAGAGTACTCAATAAGTTGGCGTGTGAATGATTATCTTTATTAGATAACTTAAATAACTTATAAAGCCTTACAAAAATAGGAAAGAGAAACCACCTCGCACATAATCAGCTTGGTGGGTTTAACAAAACAAATAACTAACAGAGCACTACTTTGACATCCCAAATAATAGGTCCATCTCTGATGCACTAACAGAACACTACTTTGGCATCCCAAAGAATAGGTCCTCTATCTCTAACGCCTACGTGGCTTATTGTCTACGTGACTGATCTCCAACAATCCCTCCCTTGAACTCATCCTCACTTGTAGGATTAGTTCAGAACAGCACCTGCACTCACACCCAGCTTTCTTCGAAATGACAAGAAATTGTCCAACTTGAGTGGTTTGGTCATCAAATCTGCAAGTAGATCTTGTGTACTGCAGTAGACCAGTTCCACAACTCCCTCCTTGGTAAGATCCCTTAGAAAATGAAACCTCACCCTGATATGTTTGGAACGCCCATGAAGCACATGATTTTTGGACAGCTTGATGGTAGAAGTGTTGTCACACTTCAACACTGTTTTTCCTTCCTGCTCATGGCCAATCTCCCCCTAAGACTCGTCTCATCCATATAGCCTGACACGCACAGGTTGTTGCTGCCACGAACTCTGCCTCCGTGGTTAATAGAGTGACTATGGGTTGCTTCTTCGAAGACCATGTACTGCTTCTCCACCCATAAGAAATACATAACCTGAAGTGCTCTTGCTGTCTTCCATATCACCAGCATAATCACTGTCTGTGTATGCTTGTAAATCATTGGACATTTCCTCGTTTGTACATCACCCCATAATCCATTGTGCCTCTCAGATATCTCATGATTCTTTTTATTGCTGCAAAGTGTTGTTGTGTAGGACTTCCCATAAACCTGCTAATAAAACTTACAGCAAACATATATAAGATCTGGCCTTGTAGCTGTAAGGTACATAAGGCTTCCTATCATTTGCTTGAACATAGTTGGATCCACCACCAAACCATCCTTATCTCGATCAATTCTCTGCCCAGGGACTATGGGATTACGAACAGCATTGCAACCCATCATTCTAAACTTCTCCAGAATGTCTTCAGCATACTTCCTTTGGCAAATGAAAATCCATCCATTCTGTTGAACAACCTCAATACCAAGAAAGAACTTCATCCTTCCTAGGTCTGTCATTTCAAATTCCTTTCTCATGGAACTCTTAAAATCAGCAATCATCTCATCATTATTACTTGTAAACAGTAAGTCATCTACATAAACACTAACGATGAGAATTTTACCTTCCCTCTTCTTGATAAACAGAGTTTGTTCACTATTGCTGCTTGTGAAACCATCTTGAATGAAATATGTCTCTATTCGACTAAACCAGACTCTTGGTGCCTGCTTTAATCCATAAAGAGCCTTCTATAGTTTATAGACCAAGTGCTCACAACCCTTCTTTTCATAACCCTGTGGTTGTGTCATAAAAACATCTTCCTGCAGCTTCCCATATATATAGAAAGGCAGACTTTACATCCAGCTGATGAAGTCCCCATCCTCTTTGAGCTGCAAATGCAATTATCATCCTCACTGTATCCATACGAGCAATAGGTGCAAAGACCTCTATATAATCAATGTCATGCTGTTGAGAATACCCTTTCACCACTAATCTTGCTTTGAATCTGTCAACTTCTCCTAACTCATTTAGCTTGGTCTTGTACACCCACTTTACCCTTATCTTCTTTGCTCCTGTAGGTAATTCTACTAGACTCCATGTCTGATTTTTCTCAATGGAATTTATTTCCTCATCCATAGCTAGCTTCCACTTCACATTTTTGACAGCCTCTTCATAGGTAATGGGATCTGACATTACCATCAGAGCCAAAGCCAAATTTATTTCATCATCTGACAAACCATCACCTAGCTAGATAATCAGAAGACCATACTGGGGGTCGCCTGATCCTTCCCTCCCTGGCTGCCAAATCTTCTCCACCCACTACTGGAACATCTCCTTGCACAGCTGGATCACCTTCCATAAATTCTTCAGTAGCAGGCTCCTCAGGAAACATTAACTTCTTCTATGTCTTTGTGTATAATAGTATTCTCCTCCCATTCCAGATCCATGGACTGTTCTTCTTTGTAGCTGGAGTCCCAGTCCCATACACGATCCTCCTCAAATGCAACATCGCGACTGACAATTATTTTCTTGCTCACAGGATCAAACATCCTATACCCTTTTGATTCCTTACTCACCCCAAGCATCACACATCGTATACTTTTGTTGTTCAGTTTAGTCCTCTTAGTGTCTGATATATGAACATGGCCAATACATCCAAACACCCTGAAATATTCTATTGTTGGCTTCCTTCCATTCCATTCCTCCTCTGGTGGCATGTCTTTAACAGCTAGTGTTGGTGATCTGTTTAAGACATGATTGGTCCACTGAACCGCCTCGGGCCAGAAGGATTTGGGGATCTCCTTTTCAGTCAACATGGATCTCACTAGATTCATAATGCTGCGATTCTTCCTTTCAGCCACTCCATTCTGTTGTGGAGTGTGAGCAACAGTGAGTTGCCTCTTGATTCCATGTTGGCTGCAAAACTCCTTGAATTCTGTTAACTTGTATTCCCCTCCTCTATCCGTCCTTAAATATTTTATGAACATACCAGCTTCCTTTTCCATGCACTAACATCTTAAAATGATTAAAGAAATGGAATGTCTCTGATTTTTCCAACAAAAAGTATATCCAGGTCTTCCTGGAAAAATCATCATTGAAGGTCAACAAATACCTTTTCTTGCTATTGGATGCTGGTGTGATGGGACCACACAGATCTGAATGAATGAGCTGCAAATGTTCTGTGGCCCTCCATTTGCTCTTCCTTGGCATGGGATTTCGATGTTGCTTGCCTTTCATGCATGCCTCACATATCACACCATTGGCCTTCAACTTGGGTAAACCAGTCACCATATTTTTGCTCGAAAGTGTATTCAGACCCTTATAACTGAGATGTCCAAAACGATGGTGTCATAGCTCAGCTTGATCTTCAGTGTTGATCTTGAAACAACTACCTTCTCTTGAGTTGTTATAGGTATCAGGTGACAAAATAAACATCCTATTTTCATTCATAATTGACTCTGCTATCTTTCCTTTTTGTGGATGAAACAAACTACATACACCACCTTTGAACAACACATCAATCCCTTTTTGTTGGAGTTGCCCAACACTTAGAAGATTATTTCTAAGCTCAGGAACCAAGTACACATCTCCAATCATATAACTAACTCCCAGTAAAACCAACCTCACTGTTCCTTTTCCAATAACACTGAGTTTGGTATTGTTCCCAAGCTTAACAGTATGTGTAAAGCTCCTGTTCCTCAAAGCATGCTCTTCCTCTGCAGAATCCAGCCTTAGAAACTTCTGCTCATGCACCACCAACGAACTCTACAACTCATCAATTGACATGTTGTCTGTGTCCTGTGATTCTTCAATAGAAACCACCACATAAGTGAATCTCTCGGTGAGAATTCGAAGAATCTTTTCTACAATCTTTGAATCTGGCATCTCTTCACCATTGCTTCGCATTTTATTTGACACAGACATCACCCGAGCAAAATATTCTGTAATCGTCTCTTCTCTCTTCATTGCTAGCACCTCGAATTCTCTTCGTAAAGAGTTCAACAGAGATCTCTTGACTCTCTCATTCCCTCCAAATTTCCTCTTCAGAGAGTCCCAAATATCTTTGGCTGTCCTCCGATTCAGAATTTGCTCAAACACAGTCCGATCAATAGCTTGAAAGAGATAATGCTTCACTTGATAATCCCTGGTTCGCATCTCTTCAAGTTCCTTCTTTTTAGCCTCTGTTGCTTCTGTTTCTGATGGCTCAACAAATCCCTCAACAACTATATTCCAAAGTCCCTTCGCCCTTAACATATTTTCCATCAGCTCACTCCAATAATCATAGTGACCATCGAACTGTGGAATTTTTGTTAGAGTTTTATCCTCACTCATTGTCAAGTTTTGAATCACTCAAAGACTGCAGCTTTTCAACAAAACCTAGTGGGGGCTTTGATACCAATTTGATAAGTTTTAGAGAGTACTCAATAAGTTGGCGTGTGAATGATTACCTTTATTAGATAACTTAAATAACTTATAAAGCCTTACAAAAACAGGAAAGAGAACCACCTCGCACATAATCAGCTTGGTGGGTTTAACAAAACAAATAACTAACAGAGCACTACTTTGGCATCCCAAATAATAGGTCCATCTCTGATGCACTAACAGAACACTATTTTGGCATCACAAAAAATAGGTCCTCTATCTCTAATGTTTACGTGGCTTATTGTCTACGTGACTGATCTCCAACAAATTATATATGGATACAAGATTAATGTTCCTAACAAATAAATTATAAATTCAAAACTTCATAATATATATATATATATATATATATATATATATATATATATATATATATATATATATATATATAGAACCTACACTATTACAATATAAAAAATAGGAGATAATACATTTCATCTTTGGTCTACCTTCATAAAAGGTTAAAAACACTCCTCCTATACATGAAAAATTATATAATATATACAGATCCGACTTTGATAAATTATACTCATGTCCCACAAAGTTAGTCCAATGTGTAAAAAAATTGTAGATTTACATTTTACTGATCACTAAATTAGATTGATATTTAGTTAGTTAAACTGATGTGTTCCTCATATACTAATCAACGATTAAGGATTAATTTCAGAAACTTAACTTCCATTATTCAAATTAAAATCGGTAAGAGAATAAAGAAGATAAGTCATGCATAGAGGCAAGCTAGCTTGGCAAAATGAAATTGATTATGATTTATGGGAGTAGTAGTAGTATTTAATTAGAAGTGCATGCATGGGACATGTGAAGCAAATCTTGTAAGCCATGCCAAAGTCATTCCTTTCTTCCCCGGCCCCTTTCTTGATTAGATTTCTTGAGTACGTACTAAGCTTAGAACAAACACTCTATTATATAACCCTAGCTATCACGGAACAAATTAAATACGTACTAATTATATAGTTATTTCTCAAATCAAGCACGTACGTACGTACGTAGAATTAATTAACGTAGCCATGCCGATCTATTCCTCTGATTCTGATGACCAACCCACATCTACAACAAGATTGTTTGGCCGTGAAAGACCTTTGCATGCCATCTTCGGAGGAGGAAAAGGTAAATTTCTTACACACTCTCTCTCTCTCTTATATTATTTTCTTAATTCCCCTTTCTCCTCCAAAACAATTAAACAATAATAAAAGTTAAAAAGTGTACGTGTTACCAAATAAGTAGCTTGGTTTTCCATCACCTCTCGGTAAAAAATAAATAAAAAATACTACGTACGTACATTTGTTCCGCAAAGAGTGTCATTTGAAAGTAGAAGAAAAAAAGGTTAATGCAGAACTCGAAATCTATCTATATAAGAAATAAATAATGGGGTTTAATTTAATAATTTATTTGCATATATTGACATGAGATATTATTTGATTTAATTGCAGTTGCTGATATAGTATTATGGAGGAACAAGAACTTATCGGCTGCTATGCTAATTGCGTTTACTCTGATATGGTTTCTGTTTGAAGTGGTGGGATACAATTTTGTTTCACTTTTATGTCACATCTCAATTATCCTCATGATTATTCTCTTCGTCTGGTATACCGGGGCAGGACTTGCCAATTGGTGATTATTCCCTAATTCCTTACAATCGCATGCATGCATGCATGCATTCAATTAATTTCTCCCGCAAAAACATATTTAATTTTAAACCATTTGTTCATATATAATTCAGGTAATTAAGCAATAAGATTGATATGTATGTACAAAAAGTACAAATTAACTACAAGTGTTGAATTTTTGTATACCCTATATTTAAATATACTAACGTAGTACGTACGTACGTATATCTCTTATTTCTATATTTAATTAGGAGCCCTCCAGATGTTGGTGATTTCACAATACCAGAGTCGAAAATTAGATGGTTATTCGCAAAAATCAACTTGTTTTTATTACGTTTCTATGACATTTCAAGTGGCAAAGATTTTGGCCACTTTTTCCTGGTAAGTTTGATTTCAATTTTATTATGGGAATTAATATAAGTATATATATATATATAGGGTCTCCATTCCCAGCAACCGGTTGTTGGGGAGCAACCCCTTTTTTCCCAGCCGCTACAGCTTGTACCGGTCACTTAGAATTTTTTTTATAAGCCGCTACAAGCTGTAGCGGCTGAAAAAAAATGGGTTGCTCCCAACAACCGGTTGCTGTGGATGGAATCCCATATATATATGTATATATATATATATATATATATATATATATATATATATATATATATATATAGTACTTATCACAATCATTTAATTTTTTGGTTTAAATTTTACAGGTGATCGCGTTACTCTGGATATTATCAATTATAGGGAATTATTTCAGCTCTATGAATCTATTATATCTCGGTAAGATTAATTAACTAGGCTAGGAATTAATACTGATATTTTTGGTTGACACCTAGCTAGCTAATTGATGATCGGTACTATACATATAAATATATATGAAGGATTTGTGTGCCTGGAAACATTACCGGCATTGTACGAGAGGTATGAGAGGGAGGTGGATTATCTGGCAACCAAAGGTAACCGAGACGCCAAGAAACTCTACAAGAAATTTGATGCCAGGGTCTTGAACAAGATTCCCAGAGGACCAGTACTTAAACAAAAGAAATTCAGATAATAAATATCTATTACAACGTACACTTGTCCAATGTCACATTATTAATTATTTATGTAAAGACCCTTCTAGTAAGGCAAACAGTGTATAAATTCAATTCAAATGTAATCTTCATCATAATTTCATATCCTTATGATATATATATATATATATATATATATATATATATATATATATATATATATTCTTTGTTATATATTCCAGTGTACCCTAGTTATAAAATCTTACAAATTAAATACTCCATCTGTAATTAAAAATAATAAAAAAAAAAGTTTTATTTGATTTTTTTTCGGATCAATTTCTGAAATTGTAATACTTAAAATTGGTGTGCTTTAATTTTTATTAATAAAATATTTGATTTCATAAATTACTTAAAAAAGTATTTTTAATTACAGAATTATTATTTCAAAAGTTTTTTTAAAAAAATTACACGTCAGACATGGCACTTAGAAAAACACATACCCAGCTGACATGGTGGGCCAAACATGGGCTTTCGGAACGGGACTCCTGGGAGCAGGGCTCCATTAGTGACACGGCAGGTGCTTGTCACGACCCGAGCCAAGCCCAATTTAAGCCATTCAGGACGCATACCGAACACTGAACGCTGAACACTAAAGTGGGGCTCATCTAGATGGTTACAAACTGCATGAAAACTTTTCCAACAATTTGTACATATATAAATTATTGTAAAGTATAAAATTCGTTATATATATATATATATATAGAGAGTCCGGATCTTAAGCTCACCCTTATCCAACTCATTCGAGTTCACCCTCCTTTAACGACGGACCCGACGACGGTTCGGTCATACAACCATCGTCTATACTTTTAGCGACGCTATATGTTGTCCGTCACTAAAAGTATAGACGAGAGTTGTATGACCGAACCGTCACCGAGTCCGTCGCTAAAAGGGGTGAGTTCGAGTGAATTGGATAAGGGGTGAGTTTAAGATCCAGACCGTATATATATATATATATATATATATATATATATATATATATAATTCGATTAGTAAAATTTACTAAAGTACAAAATTGATCGTTTTACAATATAACAAATAGCTACCTTAGTTAGTAATGTAAAATTGTATCTTTTGGGTGAATTTTGGAATAATAATTTACATCTAAAATTAATGTTGAAATATATACTCGGGAATAAGTACAAAAATAATAATTAATTGTACCTTGAGAGAGGAATTTGCTAATCAGTCACATTTAAATACGAAAACATCACACATACATAAATACAAAAGACAATTTTATATTTTATTCAATAAAATTAATTCTCACTGAAGCTCTCACCCACCAAAAAGATTCACTACACATTATAATATACTAGTAGTATATATTACAACCACTACTATTACAATATTATTATCTAGGTCCTAGGAATTAAAAACTTAATTATAAATGCCACGTTTACATGAACGAAATTATTTCAAAAGGATACATACATACATATATATATATATATATATATATATATATATATATATATATATATATATATATATATCCAACATAAACTTAATTAATTTATATAAGGCGTCTGATCGATGGAGTTATCTGATAGACCGAAAGACTGGTGTTTATCCGATTGATGGGGATATCCCGAGCAGGTGGCGGCCATTGATAATGGGAAGGAATTGAGCATTGATAGACCAATATTAGTTGAATAATTAGGCATTTCCATTCCAAAACCTCCCATTGGTCTCGTCATATTAGCAGTTGGTAGTAATTGCATGATTTGGTAGCCCGGTGATGATGCCATTTCATATGGACTACTTTGAAATATAGAAGCAGCAGCATTTCCTCCCATAATTGACAAAATCTGATTGATATATATGTATATATATTGCATGCGCGCAGTACAAATTAATTAATTAACGTATGTTAAATTAAATACAATTGCATATGAATGGAATGGAATGATACATTTGTTTGATTTCTCGGAGAATATATATATATATACTTAATTTGTACCTGCACTTGGTGTTGTAGAGTTTTGATGTATTCGATTGCGTGTTCGAGTAATGAAGCCTTGCTAATACGCTGTAGATGATTATGTAGACAATTAATTACTAGTTGTGAGTGGAGCATAAAACATGGATTAATTTAAGGTACGTACACTCAAGTACTGAGTTAAAAGGCACGCATTGAATAATAATTACGGGCGATAAAAACAACTTCGTACGTACGTAATCTAAAACTGTAGATGATGACGTAAACATGAGCATGAACGTGATCATGATCACAAGCGAGGGGAAGGGAGGAACAAGACTTAAAAGTACCAAGAAATATAATTACCTTGGGACAGTGGGGTATCAGTTCTTGCAGAACTCTCATCTTTATTTTTATGCGGTTTCTATGTCTCTGTTCAATAGAATGCATGTAAATTATGATATTAATAATATGATCACTAAAATTCCATGGATATATATATACTTGACATTTACTAATTACTTTCACCCAAATAAATGTTCAAATGGGAAATTAATTGTATATAAACGTGAATGTTCAATGTGTAATATATATATATATATATATATATATATATATATATATATATATATATATATATAATTAGCTTGCACTACACATTGAGATATATGTATATAATTTTGATCACAGGAAATATGACCAACATCATCACGATACACCTAGCTAGCTAATAAGTTTCGTTTGTAGAAAGCCGTTGAACATTCTCCTGAATAAGATAATTAAGATAAGTACTAGTAATTAAGTTAGTTTTCTTATTATCTTACCCTCTCGCACATGTTATGTGCTTGAGCGGCCAAACGTGTTCTCTTTTGTTGTGTATCGTCTAGCTCTTTGCTTTTGCTATTATCCCTACCTGTAACAAAGCCAAAAAAAATGTCTATGTAAACGTAAAAACTTCAGATTACTGATCAAATAAATACCCACAAAAGTCATATCGTGTGAGCGAGAGCCGGGTGAATAAAACACGTACGTGCATTAACATTGCAATTACTATATAAAATAAATATATGCATGATTCTTGCTAATTAATTAATTACTTTCCGGCCAGTACGTACGTTGCCATATATATTAACAATCAAGTGGATGCGAAAATTTTAGAATTAAGTAAATACTAAATGAATACAGTTAAGGCATGACCCGTTACCGTTAGAGAGGAAATCAAAGAGAGATCACACTCGCATGCATGTTCGAGAGCTTATAAAGTCTTGACTTTTGACAGTACGTAGTACTGTCTGTGCTCTAATTTTCCTTAATTTTAGTCCCAGAAGGTTCACCTTTCTCCAGTAGTGGTGGGGTGTATTGAATTAGCTCAACATTGGATAGCTCCTTAAAAATATCTTCATAATTTTTGGTCTCCCAGCAGCTTTCACCTAAGCTGATCAATGTCTGATCAAGAAACAAGTTGGGATCAATGGGAGGAGTACTGGTATTTGGAATTGCAGGAATGCTTAGTTGATCTTGCTGATTATTATCTTCTTTCGACCCGATAGCAAAGCTGTGATTATTATCTACCACCTGCTTGCTCATCTTGTACACAATTAAACACGTACACTAGCTCATAAATTAATACATACATACAAATAGACGATAACCCTCTATTTATTTATTCAGAATTGACCGACACGCCCGTGAGCATGCAGATATATCTATATATAGGTGTCAATCCGAAAGGGGTGATTAATGTTATTGCATACGTACGCATCTGGCTTTGAATTCAAAGCAACCGGAATTGAAAGAGCAGCAGCATCTGGAGTGTTGGGAGTTGGGAAGGCGAAGCTAGAGAGCTTGTTTTTTTCTGAAAATTCTTTTATATATTTTAATTTACACTACTCCACTTAATAAGTACTCCATTAAGACCATTCGTCAAGAACCGATTGGTGAGTATTACGTCATTGCTGAAGTTGTATAATTCTGAAAAGTTAGTGTGCGTACTAGCTACAAATATTTTGAGGGATTCAAGTTTGGGTGGTAGAGACTCATCGGTGGGTTTTTCTTTTGTTTTTTCTTTAATTCTCTCTTTCTCTATTATAGTAATTGATAATATGATATACACTTAATTGCCTGCCTGGTTCAAATCGATTCTATGAATCTATTGATCATATCTAGGGTATAGATTCACTCCCCATGCATCGATCCCTCCCCTTTCTCCCTAGCTAGCTCATTTCGGCTAATAACTGGATATATATATACATACATGTATGTAATGTATATTATTGTCAGTTGATCAAGTAGTAGTTGAATTATGGAGTAATATATAAATTTGATAATAGTATATTATTTTATACTACTATTATCAAAAAATAGTAGTATTACTTTATAGAACATGCAAAATATTTTTATAAATTAATTACTCTTTTGGTGAAATAAAATACTACACAATTACTACTAGGGTAAGAAACAAAATCTTTGAAAAGTTAGGTTCTGCTGACCTCTTATTAGAATAGTAGCATTCGCATTTAATATTACAATTTGATATAACTAACTAACTAACCTATAGCTTATCAATTTTATTTATTTTTGGTTGCCTAACAATTTTGAAACTATTTGTTTAATATGGAAGGTTTAGGTACCGCGTGCACTATTTGTTTTTTGGGTGGCTGGCTATATATACCATTCACTTCTCTCAGCTATAAATAAATTATAATTATAATTATAATTATAGTTTGAGCAACTCATGTAAAATGTTTACCAGGGTAAATTTTCCATTTAAAAGCTCATCATCTTCAGTGTAAATCTACCTTCTTTTAATTAAGATGCAAGTTTTAGCATATTATCATTTCACGAAAGACAGGAATCGATCGGAACATAAGCCATAGCTTAACTATAATAATTATGACTAAATTTTTTTTAAAAAAAATAATAAATAAAGTAAACCAAACCCTTAATTAATGACAGCAAACTGAATATTGGACTTGCAAAATTTACATCTATGAGAATTGCTAGATTCTTAAATTTAATGTTAAAAAAAGTCCCTTTATCAATCATTCAATTCCGGAACAAGTTCAAATATAACTACATTAGGTAAAACTGTGGGTATTGATATATGTTTCTTCTTCTTCTTCTTCTATTTATTTATTTATTTCCCAAATATATTTAGGTTTCTATCTTTGCCCCGCCTCCAAAAGCTAAAAGATAATCCATGAAATCATGTTTCTTAGTACTTGTTTCACACTTGTCGGCTTTTCCTAATTTCAGTTGACGATATATCCATTCGGAACTTGTCTGTAGGAATCGAGATAAACATGTCTCTCAACTCCGCTGGAATGTCAAAATCTTCAAGAACCTACAGACATTTTACAAATCATTATATAATTTACTCAGATGCAAAATTAGCAGATCGTTCATAGTGCAGACTAACCTTAAAATCTCCATCCACATTTCGACCACCCACAAGGAAAGTACAACCCCTGTTTTTGCAGCCAAGCAGTATCTCCAACATCTTACCATAATCACCACCATAGTATTTGGGCTGCAAAGGAATCCATAACTCGTAAGAATCAACTCGAATTATTTGCAAGCCTACCCATTTTGTCAAAACCCTCTATTTTGTGATGTATAATAGTGCTTTTAAAAACATTACCAACATTTCTCCCAATAATCCTTTATTTATTTCATTTGTATTATCAGGTCATCGATACTTAAGTTAATGTAGTAGCTTCTATGTTGCTATGAGCTGCCGTCATCAACTCAGCTACATCTTCAAAGCCAACAGATTTGTTATATTAACTATACAACTTATATGTCAATCAAGGAATAGAAATCTCAGGGCAAATGGTTCAATAGAATTCTTGTCAATATTGAGGCATAAGTTAAAAATGTGAGAGATGGACTGCAAAATTAAGATCCGTTCTTCATGAAAAAACTCAGCTATGGTATGGTTTTCCTAGAACAACCAGATGTTTTATGTTCATGAAAATGCAATTACGGAAGGTACCAAAAAATAACAGACCAGAAAACTTAAAATGCAGTACCATAGGCTGCAACCAGCAAGTTAATAAACATGGCAAGGGGGAGAAAGAACAAAAATTGCATAACAAATTAAAAAACAAGTCTAAAAATGATTTGAAAATCCTTACGTTTACAAGCCTTACTGCCGTGTCTGCACCAATTACAAAGGCACTGCCAGGAAAAAGTTCTGCTTTCTTATAAAAGTAAGGCTGATTGGAAATAATAATTGTCTTTCCTGCATTTTCCAAGTTAAAGCCATTAAAAGATCACTTCATTCATGAATCATAAGGTTGTCTGTTAACACTTTGAAAAACCAGTCGGTCTAAGAAATATTTTATATGAACAAGATAATTTACAATTTTGGCAGGCAAGTGATGAAACATGGTGTTTTTTCTTTTTAAGTAGAATTTGAAGAATCTTTTAAATAAATAACTTGCACATGCAAGGTAAAACAAATTAAAGGGAAACTGAGTGCCACATAATCAAAAGAAGAATTCTGCTACTAGCAAATTCCCTTGAACTTTAGCTATTTACATACCTAAATCAATTTTAGTTGGGAACTCTAATTAGCAATATCTATTACAACTTTACCTCAACAGTTCTTTACTGGTAATTAATCATGAATAGATGTCCAATCAAGGAAATTGTGAGTCAGTCATGTCAGTGTTCTTGCATTAAACCTGGGAAACCCAAAATTCTATGGTTTCTAAAATAGAAGAAGCATTACCTTGATATGTTAAAACAGAAAAACTAGACACGGTCTATTATCTCCACCCAGCAGGGATATAATTCTAAATAATCAAGTTATATCAATCTCGGATGCAAGCTCATTGACAGCTGACATTCCATTTACTAAGTTGCATTAATCAAACAAGACATGAAGGTAAAAAAATTAACAAATGAATTTTTTTTCTATTTTCTAGTCCACGGAATTCTATCCAGAGATCCCCAATAAAAGAAGCATATTCAGGCCTGATATAATCACCTACCATCATAAATCATCATAATTGCATAGCCCCTAGGCATCCATGAAATAGAATTACAAGATGTTAAATCATCATAGATCGACAACAAATTTTATGATCTTGATTCTGAATATACAATAGATTAATTAGCTCACCAACTTTTCGAAATTGCTCAACTCGATCTTTGATTTGAGATACTGTTAATGGAGGTTTGTCCGCATTTACAGCTGATATTTCAAAACATGGATACGCATCATGACAAATGCTGCATAAACACAAATGATAAAGAATCATCATTTATCCATACCATGAAATGGATAAAATTTTCTAATTTTTTTGGAATCTGACATGTATAATATGATATGTTGAAGAATGGAATTGAAGGCAAACATTACATACATTACACTCCTGAAGTAATTTTTAAGCGAAATAAGAAGAAAGAAATCTCCCTTGAACATATTTTAAAGACCACATTCCCTTTTGTCTTTCTACAGTCTCCTTCATTTGTTCTATAACAATGTAGTAATGTAGGATACTAAACTGTTGGAGAAATTGAAATGAGAGAATGTAAGATCTATATAATTGATCTTGACATAATAATAAATAAATTTCAAAAAAAAAGTGTAGCTAACCACCCTAAAGAACAGAGTTGGTTGGTTTTGGCGTCCAGAAATGAACTTACAGTAAATCCCTCAATATTCCTATTAATTAATTTAACCATAGGGAAATTTTGGTAGAACACCAAAATCAAGAACTTTTGTCAAAAAAAAGATATCATCATCTATAATAATATAATAGTGTTGCAAGGACATTTGAGGCTTTTTAGTAATTCACCCTTGGTTGCAAGATTATAAACGGTAGAGGAGGTTTATGTAACATTCCAGTCCCACATCATAAGATAAGGACTCAAGCTGCTATCGGCCTATCGCTAATACCTTCAGTCATAACCTTTTGGGTGAGTCGTGGTGAGCTAAGATGACCAAAGAAGATATTATTGAGCGCATTAGACTATGATTTGATTTGAACTTGGGAAACCCGGGTTATTACAGTTTACCTCTGAAAAATTACATTTGTGAAAGGTCGGTTGCAGGTAGAGGAGGCTTACTTCTTAAGAAAACGGTAGAAAAGGTTTCAAGCGCTAGTATAAATGTGCACTCTGTAATTCTGACAAGGGATGGTGAAAAATTACTGCAAAACAGATGCTTTAGGAGTTCCATAAAGATACCTCACAAGAGACACATGCCAATGCCATTTTCAATACCTTGATCCAAATTAAGGTTTCATAAACCCATAGCTTTTTTTTCTAAGATGCTACTGCATATAGGTGCTTTAGGAATTCCACGAACATGTCTCATAAAGGCATATAGCACGTCATTTTCACCTTCAACCAAACTAGGGTTCATAAAGCCGTATTCACCCAATACTCCTAGTAATTAGTAAATAACAAGTAATTTATACTACAAAAGAATTACAAAAATAAATCCAAATGAAGATATTTGTTTGATCATCTTTGGAGCACTTTTGTTCCAGGAAATCAAATCGTGGGAGTATCACACACACACACACAGTAGTGAATGAGTACACTAATTTAAAATTAGAAGCCCAAACTTTATTATAACTAGGTGACACAACCATTGACCATTGCAACATGCATAACCAGATACATAAAAAATAAGCACTTTCCAGGTCAGTTGAGCCATTAGAAACGATATTGAGACAGGCAAAATGGGAAACGCAATTTAATCTTCCACAATTGTGCATGAAATTGAAACATAATAGGTATTTAATATGGTAAGTAATTGTACAACTCGATAATCAAGATTGCAAACAACTATTTACTCTAACATGAGTTCAATTTTGGGCATCATAGGTTTTTAGGAATAACCACATACCTAGTAGCTACTTCCAATAGCTTCAGGTGACCATCGTGTAAGGGATTAAATGAACCAGAAAGTATTATCTTTCTTTCTACATTTGACGAATATGTCTCTGCAAAAGATTTCCTTCACAATGAACCATATATAAATAAATGACATATCACTCAATATATATTACCCCACCCCAAGGTTAAACCATACCACTGGAAAATGGATAAACCTTAAAGCATATATGCCCGCCTATAATCTGTTCTAATTCTTGATCTTCTTGGAAGTGCTTTTCACATTCATCAGGAACTTCAGATTCAGTCAACTCTGAAACAAATGTTGATGGAACTTTGCAAGCATTTCCAATAGCCTGAAATGCATTGATGTAAATTAATATATAACTGATGTGAATGTGAAAGATAAATTTAATCAAGCATTTCAGAGTAAAGAAATATTGAAGCATGTTATTGAGCGAAGGCCCAAAATTATCAAGGCAAGACGCATCTTTTGGTCCCTGTACTCAACAGTAATCCTAACTGAAGATCTATGTTACACGAACTCTTCACTTTGCCCTAAAATTCCAATGTCCGACATTCGACATTTAGATAAGGTCCCGAGTACTGGACACTTCATTTTAGTGTAAAAAATTGGAAAAATTGAGGAATACCCGTGTTGAACTCTTCAAAATACCGTGTCCAACTGCACACTCCATCCGAGTCCATGTAACATAGCTGAAGATACAACAACTTTTTGCAGACCATGCAAATACATGACATCCGATTTTATTATTCAGATTATTTATTTTGACATTGAAGAGCCCAGCCTTCTACAACTGTATGATGGATACAAGCATTTTAACATGTGAAACACAAAAATCAGTGAGGTCACTTCCAAATATTGAAATCAGCATTTTGATTATGAAAAAGAATTAGATTCTTCATGGCTGTAATAATCAAAAAAGTGAAATGAAAAAAGAAAGAATTAACTTGGAATCAGCTATTAAATTTATCACAGACCTCGAGTAAAATCTGGCTTGAAACTCTTTCTTCTTGTTCTCGAGTTCGCTGACCCTGAAATCAATTTATTAAAGGTGGCTTCTTGTTGAGTACCCTGAATGCTTCAGATCCAAAGCCAAGAGCTACTTAGGAAGGAAAATGTTGTAGGACAAAGTAATACCTTCGACAGAGTTACTGTAGATACCCAAAGACGGTCAGACGTTCGTGTTGACAAGTGAAACCTATACATGAAGCAAGAAAGTAGTTGAGAGAAAGGAGATATACTTCCTTAAGCAATGCAATAAAATCTACAAAACCAATGAAAACAATTCTTATATGTTGAAGATGCTAAGTTTTTTGACAATATCTCTTGCCTACTTCGACAAAGAGATTCAACTTTACAAACTTTGAAAATATGGAAGTACGGTCAGAGACGAAGCTTTTGGATTCAATACCAGAACTCAATCTTACTGCCCCTAGACAGTGTACACCCTCTCTCAAGTACCAAAGAACCTTCTAATCATACTCTCAACCCTTAAGCTTGTATTTACTCTCTCATATCCAGAATTTGTTTTTCATGACAGCAAAACTATGAATATGAATTTACAGATAACTAATATGAACAAGAAACTCTGTGAAACAGAGAAAGACTATTGGCTCAATAGCATAATGTTCATGCTATAAGAACCGTGGTTCCTGCCTATTTACTAGTATAATACAAACATTTACTTTATGGAGGCAAACGAGAACAGCTGAACCCGATTTCCACCCTTCCTCAAGATGTTAAATTACATTAGTTACTCTGCTACAACCGCTTTACAAAGAGAGTCTACTTTAGCCATCCCCATTTCTAATCTCAACCAACAAATATAATAAGTACAATTCCATATATGAAATCACTATTATGAAGTAAAAAGAATAATTTCCACTACCTGTGGTCCCCAAGCTTTGGGTGTGTGCTAGCCAAAGATCCAGTAAACCCCACACCTAGAACTGGAGAGCCTATTAAACATTGAAGAGAAGCAAAATTAATGGATGACAGAGATGGGCAGATTTACATTAGTGTTCATGAGCCTGTATTTTCAATTGGGGCTTTTATGTAACCAAAGTTATCACAGTTTTTTATGCAAAAGCTTCAACTTCCAGAGACTTGGTCATGAGTAAAACAAACTTTTTTGAAAAAAAAACAGTATTTCCAACTTCAAATGGGTCTAGAAAGTTCAAATTTCAAGAGTTGGTTGTAGCATAACAAATTGCAATAATTTAGTTTAGAAACACTATAGTTCTACGTTTGGTGATACTTAATACCATTACATAATGTATCAAGTGTTTGAAGATCAAATCAAAAAGTATGAGAACTGTCAAATCATAAAAGCAGTGAATGGTAGTCAAAAAATGAAAATTTGTTATTCAGCTCTTTATCTAGCAAATATGTTTTTTAATAAGATGTTCCATGTATCTAAAAAATCTAATTTTAGAATTCCGCAACTTATCAGAAAAGTGTTTTTCTCACCTATAAACAACCAATAAATAAACTAATAAATAAACTTTAGATGAAAAAAACATTATAGCCGGCCCTCCCGCTTTATATATTAGATGAAGATAAATATTTGAGCGTGGGAAGATCAGACCACGTTTAGAGAGCTTGAGAGCGCGATTGTAAGCCAATAAAGCCATTTCCTCGGCAGTTTGACGACTGGTGAACTGTGCAGGAACCTAAAAATTGGCACAGAGAAATTGATGTAGGATGTGATACTAACAATAATTTATATTATTAAGAAGCGTAACAGAAAATTGATGAAATTGAATGGGGGACCTTGCCAAGCAATTGGATCATGGACATTCTGGAATATGGAACCGAGGCTTCAAGTACTGTGTTTGAAGCTCCCGGAACTGACAGTAACCAACCCAGGACCTGCTTCAATTTTCACATCACCAAACATTATTAGATACAGTATAATTTATATAGAGAGGGAGATTGAGGGGAACCTGAGAAGCTCCGCCGGAAGAATAGAGAACAGCCTGAGTAGGACTGGAGTGGATTGCTTCCACTATTCCTCTCATCCAAACGTCCGTCATCTTCATCAATCCAATTCTCTGTAATTGATCTCTCTCTAACAGTTAACGCGGTCTCATTTTACCTCGAACAGCTTCATTTCTGCTTCATAACAGAATAAAGTTATTTAATAAAATTTTATTTTTTTATTATCTCTCGATAAGATAAATATATAAATTTAAATTATTTTAATAAAAAAATTTAAATTTTATAAATATTATACTTCGTCCGTTTATTTTAAATTTTAAGATTATTATTAATTTTTGATATTTTTAAATTTAAAAATTATTTAAATATTTTATACTTTTTAATTAACAAATAACTTTTTAACTTAAAATAATAATTCACTCATATAATCTAATTTATTAAAATATATTAATTATTTAAATCTTAATTACTCAATTTTTAAAAATCATTTAAATATTTTATAGTTTTTAGTTATCAAACAATTTTTTAACTTAAAATAATAATTCACTCATATAATCTAATTTATTAAAATATATTAATTATTTAAATCTTAATTACTCAATTTTATTAAATAATAACTAAATTTAATTACGATTTACTAACTATACCGGTGTGTTTTTAAAAGGGAGTATAATCATTTGACTTTTAAAAATCAAGTCACAAATTCATAGAATGTAAATTGATATAATTTCAATAAAGTGATACAAGTAACAAATAGTATAATCTATCTAATAAAATACAAATAATTTTGAATTTTCCACTCATTCAATAAATCATCTTAGCCTTCCAAAGTTTAAGATAAATCCCACCGTCCATACATATATCTAATAAATCTATATAATAAAATATAAATGATTTTTAATTTTCCGATCACTCAATAAATCATCTTGGTCGTCCAAAGTTTGAGATAAATCTCACCGTCCATACATCTATCTAATAAAATACATATCTCTATTTATCTAATAAAATACAAATAATTTTGAATTTATCACTCACTCAATAAATCATCTGGGCCGTTTAAAATTTAAGATAAATTTTATTGTCTATACAGTGCCGGAGGCACGGGACCCAGCTAGTCTATCTAATAAAATACAAATAATTTTGAATTTCCCGCTCACTCAATAAATCATCTGGGCCGTCCAAAGTTTGAGATAAATCTCACCGTCCATACATCTATCTAATAAAATACATCTATCTATCTAATCTATCTAATACTCCCTCCATTCCTATATATAAGACGTTTTAGACATTGGCACAATAACTAATAAAATGATTGAAAAGCATTAACTCTACTATGAATTGTCTATAATACCCTTCACCTCATTTATCTCATTATCTCATACTCTCTCTTCAATACTAACAGATTAACAATTTACTAAACTTACTCCTAAAAAAACTCAATAGTCATATTTACACTTTTTTTTCCTCTCTCTCCCCATAAAACACCTTAATTATCAAAATTTTAAACTCCACTCTCTCTCCCTCACACTCTCCCTCACAATTTAATTTACGGTAGGGATTATCATAAAATTAACTTCGGTCAATTCACAAATAGAGTGTCGACACGCAGACGAAGAGAAATTTTTGTCTTTGCGCGTCAGTACTGTATTGATCAATTGACCAATTCACCGTTAAGTAAAATTTATCGTAACCGAATCCCAAAATAACAAACAAAAAGAAGGGAAAAGAAAAAGATGGCGCAAGAGACAAACTTCTGCCACACATTAATGGTAGTTTCCCAAGAATATAGAACTCAAAATTTTACTAATACATACATTTACACGACAACACTACACACTAACACAAGTGGGACTTTTCCATTACTCAACCGTATCCACTAAAACAAGCAATATATAAAGATGAATTCATTTACATTTTAAAAGCTCAAACAAATATGATAATTGATTACTTTTAGTTTGTTTACATAGTTACAATAATTTTAATTACATTAAAAATTAATAATAAAATTTATTCACAAATGTAAAACATATGTCAAATTTTTCAATCGAATAAATGATTATATATATATATATATACTAGTACTCCATTTAAAAAAACTTTGTTTGTGACTAAACAAATTCTGTGAGAAGATCTCCATTAAAGAATTCATATATATGGAGGCAAAAAATATTTGAAAAATGAAATTTTTTAACACCATAATTAATCTGAGAAGTAGAAGAGACCAAAAATTGCTGAAAATTAAAGACATGATCAACTAGAGAGAGAGAGGGCAAAGAAAAAAAAGATGAAAAAGTTTTGTTGGGAGGAGAGAAAGCCTTAAGATACGGTAATGATAAATATGCATCAAAAAATTAGGTGGAGTAATAAGGGGTAATTTGAGAAAAAAAGTAATTAATTCTCCTAGATAACTACAAATGACAAATAATTAAGAATATAAAAAAAAGCCTAAAACATCTTATATATAGGAATGGAGGGAGTAATGATTTTGAATTTCCCGTTCACTTAATAAATCATCTGGGTCGTTCTAAGTTTGAGATAAATCTCACTGCCCATATAGTGCCGGAGGCACGGGACCCAGCTAGTTAGTAATATTTGTTAATTGACATATAATAACTGTATTTATTTATATTAAAATAAAATAAATATGTATCATTTATAATTTTAAAATCTCATAAATTAATTTTAAAAAAGTTAAAATAAAACATGTCTAATTTTAAGATGCTACGAAAGTTTTGGACATTG
The DNA here is from genome assembly GCA_020205505.1 of Panax japonicus. Classification (NCBI taxonomy): domain Eukaryota; kingdom Viridiplantae; phylum Streptophyta; class Magnoliopsida; order Apiales; family Araliaceae; genus Panax; species Panax japonicus. The sequence continues at coordinate 53,624,425 of CM035112.1, read as the reverse complement.
AGGTAAGGAGAGGAGGGAGTGGGAGGAAATGTTTGTTTTTGGAAAAGCAAAAAGATAGTGTAATAAAAGTCACCAGGGAAAGTCAAAAAAAATTGACGCATTATAATCATCAATGCATTTAAAGATGAGGGTTATTATATATTTTTGTGAAATATTATTCTTAAATTACGATTATGACGTATATTAATATATAAAATTGAACATAATTATAAAATTAATTTATTATATTTAATATATCATAAAAATATTATTAATTAAATTTGTTTATGTAACTAGCAATAAAATAAATTATATATAAAATCAAAATATATATCATTTTTCATACAATTATGCACCTAACGCTAGTTTAGTGTTGTGATAAGTAGTGAGGATCTAGCCGAGGGATTGAATAATTAGATTTTTTGAATCACCTTTCATGAAGAAGCATATATATATATACAGAACGGATCAGGTGAGGGCTCTCTTACTTTATTAAAATGCGGATTTTTTTTTTTGGTTTTTTTTTAAACAACTAAAAAAAATATTTAATATTTTATGGAACTGAAATTTTTTCATAATATAATGTTTTGGGCGTGTTTTGAATACTTATACCAAAAAGTGGTGGTACAGTCTGCCTAGACTGTACATACATATTTTGTTATACGTACCCAAATCACATCCAAAACAATGTATTATGAAAAAATTTCAGTTCCATAAAATATTAAATATTTTTTTTAGTTGTTTAAAAAAAAACAAAAAAAAAATCTGCATTTTAACAAAGTAAGTGAGCCCTCACCTGATCCTGACCCTATATATATATATATATATATATGGAACCGGATCAAGTTCGGACTTTTTTGTCTATACAGACATATTTTGTTATAAATTTTATAATTTATTTTTTTAGGTATTTTTTTTAAAAAAAAGACCGAATTTTAAATCTGTCCGGGAGTCCGGACAGGATCCGGCTCCATATATATATAAGTAATTATACGTGTATGGAGTTAAGGCGTAACGAAATTCTTCATGTCTTTTTTGTTTCAACAATCTCATTCTCATTTTCTCTCTCATCCTTCCTGTCTCACCACCATTTTCTCTGAAAATTAAAATAAATCTGAATTATTATTGTTCTTTCTTGCCCAAATTTAAATTGGGTTCTATTTTATTATTATGTATTAATTATTATATATAGATAGATATATAGATACTCCTATTTAGATTGAGATGTCCACTCTTTTTCTTTGGATCTGCCAATACTTTGGAGAATAATATACTACGTGGCCCGCTCCTAATTGTCCATCTCTATACAAATTATTTGCTACGTCCCTAATTATTTGACATTTTAAAGTTTTTTATTTCTCTAATTATTTAACGTTTGTTCAAATCTAAGAGAATTAATAATAATTTTTTTAAAATTACCCCTCATTACTCTGCCTATTTTTTTGATACTTTAAATTCTTTCTCTTTTTTTTATCCCAACAAAACTCTCATTATCTCAACAAAAGATTTAAGGGTATTATAGACAATTGAGTACTATATTTAATTATTTTTAGTCATTATCTTAATTCTTGTGTCCACCTCTAAAACCTCAAATAATTAGGGAGGGAGGGAGTATGCTATAAATGAATCTTTTTTTCACACTCATGTAATTAATACTACCTCCATTCCATAATAACTGTCTTTTTAGAAGAAAAAATTTATTTCAATTTATTTGTCGTTTACAATTTTTTAGCAGAATAAATTATTTATTTTCCTATATCACCCCTAACTTCTCTCATTGTCCCAAGAAATTTTCTCCCTTGTATTAATAGTTTTCAACTTCACATAAAGGGGTAGTGATGAAATTTCATATAAATTTTAATTTTTAAATGATAGTATTAAATGAGTTTTTTAATTCATGTGCATGAAGTTAAAAAGACTATTATTATTTATGGAATGGAGGTAGTAACATTATTACACCCCTGTGTCCCTGTATGAATAAATAAATAAATTCAGTTCAGTTGGATTCGATTTATTGGTGTTTGATAATGCAAACATACAAACGGAATTACATGAAACGTTAGAAATCCAATGTAATTAAAGAGACCATCATCCTTGACAAGTTCCCTTAACAAGCATGAATAACTTCACGTATGTTCTAAATTATACTAGTATATTCTAAATTTATTGTTGTGATTACTGTCTCGTAATTCTTTTTTTAATTGTAAACTACGTAACTTGACAATCATGTAAGATAATAAATTTGCTCCAAAACTCGTTTGTTTTTATAATCTCTTTATTCCAGAGTTTTACTACTTTTTTTTCTCAAAACTAAAAATTTGTCTTCAAGGACCTAGTTCCATCATTTTTCTAATTAATTGGGGCTATATACATCTTCAATAAAATTACAAATTTACCCTTGCCAGCCTTTTTTCTACTCTTTTAACTATTGTTCCTGAGCACAATTTTGAATATTTGATTAAATATTTTGCCTCTACGAATATTAGAATAAATATTTTTTAATAAATTTATTATCATATATTTTGTTGTAGTCGAAGTTTTTCATATATTTTATTATAATCAAACTATTATGTTTTAAGTTTCGAAAAAGCACTTTTCAGCTTTTATTTTTTATTTATTTATTTTATGAAAATAATATTTTGAAAAGGATCCCGTTTTTATTTTTTTATTTTGGACTACCAAAATCTCAGGAACGACAATATTTGTCATTTGAGATAACGTAGTAAAAACTAATACTAGTGGTTATTAATAAAAGGGTAAAGGTCCAAAAATGACCCTGGTGTTTTTCTCAAAATCTCACTTCCACCCTGAACTCTTTTTTTTCTTTCCAAAGTATACTTAACATTCTAAACTTTGGGTCAACTATGCCCGTGCGGTTAATAGACATGTCAAATAGACAAACGTGATTAACATTTGGACATATTTTGCTAATGTGTCAAATAATTAAAACAAACATTGCTAATTTAACATACAATGTGTATAAAAATAATATTTTATGTATATTTTATAATTTTTTTATTATGTGTATTTTATTAATAAGTTTTGGTTATTAATAATTTTATTAAGTAAAAATAATTATGTAAATAGGCTAGTTTAGGTGTTTGCGTACTGACACTTTTGAATACCTCGATATGCGAAGGAGGGATGATTCGGATGCATTCGGACAAGATTATGATATCTAATGGAGGAGAGAGGTAGAAGAGCGTCGTCAAAAGGCTAGAGGAAAAGGAATTGTCGGGAGTTTTTGATATCGAGGAATGGAGAGAAGCTTGTGAATCAACAATTGCGAAGCATGATGATCGTTGGGTCTTTTTCTTCCTTTCTTTTATTCTTTGTTCCTCTATCATCCCTCATTATTTGGATATTAGCTCGAAAATAAATCTTAAAAACATCCATATCTAATTTTGATCCCTTCATTATTTAGATATTAGTTCAAAAATAAATCTTAAAAATATCTAGATCTGATTTTGAAGGTGTAAATTTATTATTCAAAAATAAAAACAAAATCTCAATCTATATCTAGATTTCCAGTGTTAACATTAGAACTTGAGATTTTTTTATTTGATATTACTGGCAGTGCGTCGATAATTCGGGATGCTCTGTCGCAGCCGGCCGGACCGTTTGTTGGTTTGAGGTCGGGTCATGGGAATGAATAGGTGGTACAGACGAGTCGAGAGTTGTAGAGTGGGGGTTGGTGGTGTTGTGGTGGATCGACGATGGCGGAATGGTTCACACCCGTCCCCCTTCTAATTTTTCATTTTGATTTATCTTTCTCTCCATCTATCTATATTTATAAAATATTATGAGATGACTTTGGCAAAACCACTCCAGACTTAGAAAAAAACATTCATAGCTTCTTTTAAAGGAACCAAGATTTCAAGAAAATTAATTAAATTGTTCCTGAATGGGTTTTGAGCTGTACATTATTTTTTATATTAAGATTCAATGTTTTCATATTCCAAAAGGATAGATCCCAATTTGTTTTAAAACAAATTCATGAAGAAAACCCCCAAAATCACAAAACTCAGTCTCAAATATGAAGAATCACATCAACAATAACAATATTTCCTCTCTAATATTTTTAATTTTGATCTTGATTTTTGCGTTTTTTAAGTTAGAATTTTGCAGAGACTACGAATTCATCAAGAGGAAGAAGATTATTAATTTTATTTTTGTATTAATTAATTTAAGCAATTACGTTTGTCTATTTGGCATGTCTGTTAACGACAGAAGCATAGTTAACCCAAAATTTAGAACATTAAATATAGTTTTGGAAGAAAAAAAAATTAAAGTGGAACTTTAGAGAAAACTTCAGGAATATTTTTAAACATTTGCCCATTAATAAAATTAAGAAAATAACGTGGAACAAGAGCAAACGGTAACTTTAATTCTTTCAACTATGTTGGGGGTCGGGCCGTTGGGGTGGTCTTTAAGACTTGAAGACTCCTAAAGACTCGTGACCGCGTAGTTAAATTAATTATTAGTATTACTACTGTTTTTTGATCATATTAAAACACATAGTAAAATTAATTAATTCTTCCTCAATTTTATAAAAAGAATAAATGAGAATTGATATTTTTCGAAATAAAAGTATGAGGTGCACAATATTCTTGTCATACGAATAGTTCACTCTAGTGTAAAAAAGAATTTTGTAAAATACTTTCTAATATTTTCACTTGAAAAAATATTAATTCTCTATAAAATAAGACAATATTTTTAAACTTAATAATTCTTTTATAATATATTATTAGCAAAGTAGCAGTCAATACATATAGAATAAAAATAAACATTTAAATTTTGCAAGCTTTATAAATGAAACTATTTTATTTAGTTACAGGTGTAAACTAGTCGAATCTCAATAAATATCCTTATATTGCTCAACTAAAAAAATTAAGCTCGAATTCGATTGAATTTGATTAATGGTTTCTAATTTTGTGTTAAATTCGACCCAATTTATTAATAGTTTATAATATAAATTATTTCACTTAAAACTGAACCACTACATACTAAATTATTGTTTATACATTAAATTTTCTCTTTTATTTATGTAAAAAATACAAAAAATGTAACACAAATTGACAATTGCAACTAATTAATTTATCTAAGTATAATATTACACAATTACATATTACACTTTATAAATTTATAAAAAATAATATAAATATGGATCAAATCAGTATTTAAATATAATTAATTGAGCATGTATCGAGGATGAATTATAAAAAAATATATTACTCGAATCATGTTTTAAGCCAATATTTGTATGCTCAAACTTCGATACGTGCATTATTAAATAAAAAATGAATAGAATTTAAATTCTACTCGAATTAACTTGAAATTAAAATTTTAAAATATATTTTTAATCTAATCTCGAGTCGAACACGAATAAACTCGGCTCCATTTACACCATGTCTTTAGTTTTATAAGTAGAACTAGTTTTGACAATACAGTAAAACCTCTATTTAAGAATAGATTTGAGATCAAACTATTTGTATTTTAATTAAGAGGTTATTACTAAATAGCGGTATTGGTACAAAATATTTTTCGAATACCAAAAAATATTCAATTTAATAAAAATATAGATTTATAGATTTTATAACAAAAATTAAAGAAAACACAAATTATTTAGATTTTTAAACTAGAAAAATATAGTCTTTTATAGGAAATGTAGTTTTTTATAGGAAAATGTGGTCTTTTATAGAAAAATATAGTCCTTTATATGAAATGTAGTATTTTATAAGAAAATATAATTCTTTATAGGAAATGTAGTCTTTTATAGAAAATGTAATCTTTTAAAATTAATAATGTCTCTTTATCATATATATATATAATTTATTAATATGGGGCTTAAAAAGTATATAACATATTACAATTTAGAGGTTATTCCTGTTTATAACTGTCCCAAATTGGGACTAATTTTTTTATAATATTGTAGAAGTTATTCTTATATAAAATATTTTTAAATAGTGATTTTACTGTATATCACTACTGAGACGAGAAATAGGCAAAAGTTAACTCATTAAATGGATTGAATTTTTTTACTGATTAAGGGTATATTTGATAAAAATTAAATGAATTTAAATTTGAATTTAAATGAAAAAATTATTTGATAATTGATATGTCTAAAAAATATATTTTTATTACTTTACTCTTCAGAAAATATTTAAATTTATTATAAATTTATTAATATAATAATTAATATTATAAAAAAATTAATTCATTCAATTTATTCAATTAAAAAAATAAGACTTAATCTTTCAACTCAAAACAAGCACTAAATGATTGAATGATAATCAAATACACCCTAAACTCCTTTTCGTATGTTTCGTAAATCGTAAATCGGTCTTCTACACAGACAGGAAACTGAACAGAATTATTGGATAGGCGAATTTATTTTTATTTTTTTGTTTGTGACTTTAAAAAATATGTAGTATTTATTTTATCAGAAATTTTTATAAAATATAATATTTTAAATGTAATTTAAATATACATACAAAATCAGGATAAAAACATCTAAAATATTATATTTTATAAAAATTTCTATTAAAATAAATATTACATATTTTTTAGAATCATAAGCAAAAAAAATAAAAAATAAAAAAATTCGTCTTCAATAATCCTGTACAGCTTTCCTGTCCGGCAAGACTTATTGTTCGTCAATAAATCCATTTTCCCAATGTCTAGTACCCCGAACCGACTTTACTATTTCTTCAACTCTTTCGTCCTCTCTATTGTCCAAACTGTCAAAAGTTTCACACACTTTTCTCTCTCCCCCCCTCTCTCAAGAACTCCATTGTTTTACTAAGCTTTGCCTCTCTACATGACCTGATTTTTCTGGGAATCAGAGGTAAGGTTTATTGTAACACTGCCATAATTTCTATTTATATTTTCCAACGGTCATATTTTTTGTCTAGAGATGTTGGCTTTAGTTTTGTCCATTTTTGTTCTGCTCGACTCACATAACCTTGTGGGCTCTTTGAATGATGAAGGCTATGCACTTTTGTCATTCAAACAGTCCATTAGGGAAGACCCAGAAGGGTCGCTGAACAACTGGAACTATTCTGATGAAACTCCTTGTTCTTGGAATGGTATTACATGCAAAGATCAAAAAGTTGTATCTGTTAGTATTCCAAAGAAGAAGCTTAATGGGTCTCTTCATCCTGCTTTAGGATCTCTCTCTGAGCTTAGGCATGTAAATTTAAGGAACAATAAGTTTTTTGGAAGCTTGCCTTTTGAGCTCTTTAGAGCTCAGGGGCTCCAAAGTTTGGTACTTTATGGAAATTATCTATCTGGGTCTGTGCCTTTTGACATTGGGAAGCTTAATTACCTTCAAGCCTTAGATTTGTCACAGAATTTCTTCAACGGGTCACTACCCACATCATTAATTCAGTGCAAAAGATTGAGAACCCTCGATCTCAGTCAGAACAATTTTACGGGATCTCTGCCTCCTGGGTTTGGGGCTAATTTGGTTTCTCTGGAAATACTCGATCTTTCCTTCAATAAATTCGGCAGTTCCATTCCTAGTGACTTGGGAAATCTGTCTAAGTTGCAAGGAACTGCTGATTTGTCACATAATTTGTTTAATGGCTCAATCCCAGCTAGCCTTGGTAACCTTCCTGAGAAGGTTTACATTGATCTTACTTATAACAATCTTAGTGGGCCAATTCCACAAACTGGTGCTCTAATGAACAGAGGACCAACAGCTTTTATTGGAAATCCTGGCCTTTGTGGACCTCCATTAAAAAATCATTGTTCTACGGATGCAAGTTCACCAACTTCTTCTTTTCCATACTTACCAAGTAACTTCCCACCAAATACTGGTGAAACTGCTGGAAAGACGAAAGGAAGAGGTCTAAGTAAAAACGCTATAATTGCCATTGTTGTGAGTGATGTTATTGGAATTTGCCTTGTTGGTTTGCTGTTCTCATATTGTTATTCAAGGGTTTGCGGTTGTATTATGACAAAAGATGAGAATGGTTATGGTTTTGAGAAGGGAGGGAAGGGAAGGAAGGAATGCTTGTGCTTCCGGAAGGATGAGTCAGAGACCTTATCGGAAAATGTGGAGCAATATGATCTCGTGCCGTTGGATACGCAGTTGGGATTTGACTTAGACGAGCTTTTAAAGGCTTCGGCATTTGTGCTAGGGAAGAGTGGGATTGGGATTGTTTACAAAGTCGTGCTTGAAGATGGGCATATCTTGGCTGTACGAAGGTTGGGCGAAGGAGGTTCACAAAGGTTTAAGGAATTTCAGACAGAAGTAGAAGCAATTGGGAAGCTTAGGCACCCTAACATCGTAACTCTTAGAGCCTATTATTGGTCTGTGGACGAGAAGCTGCTCATATATGACTACATACAAAATGGTAACATTGCCACTGCAATTCATGGTGAGTAGTTGTTCCCTCTTTCCCAAATGATAAATTATGTAGTATATTTTATTTTATTTTCTACTTTTTGGTTTCTGTTTATGAGTCTGATGGTTATGTCAAATTGATTATTTTGGTCTTTGGATGTCCTCAGGTAAGCCGGGAATGGTATCTTTTACACTTCTCTCATGGTCTGTTAGGCTGAAAATCATGAAAGGAGTTGCGAAAGGCTTGGTTTATCTACATGATTACAGCCCCAAAAAATATGTACATGGAGACCTGAAGCCATCTAATATATTGCTTGGACAGAACCTAGAAGCCCTCATCTCCGATTTTGGACTTGGACGCCTTGCTAATATAGCTGGAGGAACCCCAATCCTGGAATCCAGCCGAATGCCCTCCGAGAAAATTCTGAAAAGGCCACAAGACAATGCACCTTCAGAAGCTGCAATAATAAATTCGGCAGCAAATTTGGGATCTCCTTATCAAGCACCAGAGGCCTTGAAAGTGGTCAAGCCATCTCAAAAGTGGGATGTTTACTCGTATGGGGTCATCCTACTTGAAATGATTAGTGGGAGACCGCCAATTGTCCAAGTGGGCACCTCAGAAATGGTTCTTGTTCACTGGATTCAGCTATGCATTGAAGAGAAGACGCCATTTTCTGAAGTTTTAGACCCATATTTAGCTCAGGATGCTGATAGAGAAGAGGAGATGATTGCAGTTCTGAAAATTGCAATGGCATGCATTCAAACCAGCCCCGAGAGGAGACCAGCAATGAGGCATGTCTCTGATGCTTTGGAAAGACTAGCTGTTTCTTCCGACTGAACTATTACACCAAACCATGATAATAATCAGGTTAAAGCTCGAAGTTGTATTTGATATAATCAGATGTCTCAGCAAGAGTAATGATTTGGCATTAGGCATCTGTACTGTAAAGACCAAGTGATTGAAGAATAGAGCCAAGGAAGGTAGGTCTCAACCATGGTGTAAAGAGCTTGTTGGAAGCTATCGCCGAGTCTTGTTACTATTTTTTCTCGAGTTGTTTTTTTTACTGTATATGTAGAAAGATGTTGTCTTCATATTGATCTTATTGATTGCCTTTTATCTATTAGTTGTTTGCCTCGTTTTAATGTATCAATTATTTTTGCTTCTCGTTTTTTTTTGTCCTCTGTTCAGTCTGTTGTACTGTGTTTGTTAAAATGAGAATTAATAACAAATTTTCTAAAATTTCCCCTGATTACTCTGCTTATTTTTTTAATACTTTAAATTCTTTCTCTCTTTATTCTAACAAAATTTTCTTTATCCCAATAAAAATTTTAAGGGTATTATAAATAATTGAGTATTATATTTAATGTTTTTCAATCATTATCTTAATTCTTGTATCACTTTTAAAAGAGAGCAAATCCTCTGTCCCCTTGTGTCTCTCCACTCAAATTTTGACATCTACTCTCTTACTTAACACTAATTAATTTTAAAATTAAATAAAAGAACATGTGTCAAAATTTAAGTGGAGGACACAAGGGAACATGAAATTTGGAGGTCTTTTTAAAATGTCAAATAATTAGAGACGGAGGAAGTATATTATTACAAATTTGACAATGAAGAACTGTGACAAAACATATTACTAGTATTAATCATAGGGTGCACCTGCCAATAACTATTTAGTGGTAAAAATATGCATACAAGTGGAACAGAATCAAGTAAATCAACATCCTAAATAATTTTAAGATTTGCTTTTGCAATAAGGTTAGTTGCTTTTAATTTAGTACTAATTGATTGTGATGTGAGAGAATAATTGCCGTCACTAAAGAGTGGTACTAATTTAGACAATTCTGGGGTCACTCTTTTCTTAACCTTTAAAATTTGCATTATTCTGCCTGTAATGCATATATGAACTGGATTCATGACCTTTATGGGGTGTAATTATGCATGAAACCTCAGGGTTTCTCTGATGTTCAATCACTTTTTTCTTTCTTCTCCATCTTATATTATCATTCTAGATCTAATAAGATTCAATTTGGTCTGTTTTTACGTAGAAGTACATGTGATTGGGCTATATTAGAGCTTTCAAAAGCACCTACATAAAACGTTTGCCTGTAAACATGACATGTTGAATAGAACTCCCTCCATTCCTTAATTTAAGACGTTTTAGGCAAGTTTTTTTGTCCCTTAATATATGATGGTTTAGAATTCTAAATAAGCATTAATTGCTTAGCTTTCAATATTATCCAAGTATTAAATATAATGGGATGGCGGGAATAGTATATTTTTACTTCCAAAAAGTCGGTTTAATCTTATATTTTGGAACCAAGAATAATCAGTGACGTTTTAAAGTTATGCACATGAATTAAAGAAATGATTGGATAACATTAAATATAATATCAATTGTCTATTTATTTCATATTTTCTCTTATACGTAATATTTATTATCATATTTGTAATACATTCTCATTTATTATCATACTTTCTCTTATTCGTAATATTTTTTCATGAGGGATAATTTTAAAAAAATTATTTCAAATTCTCCTAAATTATATGAAATGTCAAATAATTAAAAAAAATAAAAATTTAAAACGTTATATATTATTAGACTAGACGGAAGGAGTATTTGGGTTGTTCTCGACTCCTTTTCATTGTTATTTCTTTGTGTTTCACGTGACTTTTTCTTCATATTGTATTTTGCTTATATGTGTGTCAGTGTGAGTATATCCGTATATAATTTCCAATGCTTCACATGCCAAACTTATTGCAAGAAAAGACCCATAAAGCATGGGTAACCCCATATTGAGAAATCATACTAGCAATGTGGAATAGCTAGCTGGGGTTGTAGACTTGTACTCCTAGTCCTAGTTGAAAACGGTAGCACTTTGGGCAAAAGCAATTAAATTATGGTATTTGTACGGGACTTTGCAATTAATGAATGGGGACCTGCCGGAAGAATCTTACCTGGCTCAGTGGCAATCAATATGTCTGTTAACTTGGAATGTCTTCTTGTGTCAATTCAATTTACAACTAATGCAGTTAGTCCTTTAATGTCTACTTGGGTCATAATTGAACCGTCAATCATGCCTAAACAAACACCGGAGGAGTCAAGAGTCGATGTAGAAGAAGCATTAGATTTTGACAATTCCGGTTAACATGACCAATAAAATACTGACACACGTCAATAACGTCTGCCTATCAGTATTCTATTGGTCAATTGACCAACTTACCTCAAAATAAATTTAATACTAACTACTTCTGATTTTGACAATCTCTTATTAGTAGTAGTATAAGTTTCAATCTCCATTCCAAAACATTTTGTATACTACTCCCTCCATCCATAATTATTTGACGTTTGAGTTTTTCATTTGTCCCTAATTATTTGACGTTTGTTCAAATCTAGAATAATTAATGACAATTTTTTCAAAATTACCCTTCATTACTCTACCTATTTTTTTGATAATTTAAACTCTTCCTCTCCTTATCCCAACAAAACTCTCTTTATTCCAACAAAAGAGTTGAGGGTATTATAGACAATTGAGTACTATATTTAATATTTTTCAATCATTATCTTAATTCTTGTGTCTACCTTTAAAACGTCAAATAATTAGAGGCGGAGGAAGTATTATTTTGCTATTATATTTTTAATTTACCCACATACATATTCACGCTTGGTGTCAAAATATCGACTAATTATTTTCCATCTTTGGCCTTTTCTCTTCGTGTAAGAATCATTATTTTATACTCTCGCAACTATATACAGAAAAGTACAACAAAAAATATAAAGAAAAAGTAAGATTTGTTTATTCTAAACGGAGGGATACATAAAACAATTCAGGTCAAATTTTGAATTTGGGTCAAATTTTGAGTCCAAAACTAATTTCGAGTCAAATTCCAAGTCAAAATCGAATCAAATTCATCCAAATATAACTTTAAACCACTGGTCCAATAGTATATTCTTGGATCATCGTATCCCACCACAGGTTCACCTAACAAGTCATGGTCATGACTTGAAAGTACTATTGTTAGTAACTTGATTACTTTTATAGACAAATATTTTTCCTATCTTTTGATGTGAGATTGAAGTGTTACAAACACCCTTACTTAAATTTATGATATCCCCGAGATCTTTATCTCTCTAGCCATTGTGGAACCGATTACACACGATTCACAGGCTCTTACACCATATAAAATAATTCAGGTCAAATTCCGAGTCCGGAACAAATCTTGGGTCAAATCTCAAAGTTCGAATCAAACCAAATCTATCCAAATAAAATATTAAACCCCCGAGTCCAATAATATCTTCTTGGACAATTCACAAAATATTGCTAACAAAATAAAACTTAAAAATTCACAATTCTAAGGTTCATATGGATGAACGATTATAGAGAGGTTTATCGAAAATAATTCATACACAACACTAAGGTTCCTCCCAACAACTTTGGAAATCGGAAGATAGGGAAACAAAAAATCAAAAAAAAATTCTGAGTAACATATTCTTCGTAATTTGGTTTTATTTATTTATTTATTTTTTGGGTATTGTAATTGGACTTGGCTCTATCATTTTATACATTTGTATTTTGGTTGGGTTGGATTATTTTTCAATGGGCTTAACTAGATTCTCTTAATAAAGCAGGATGTGGGCTGACCGGTCCATCTAATTTCCTCTACTGGTCTCTTTCGTTTTCCCTAACCATCGTCTTCCCTGTCGCCTGAAAGACTGAAACTAGTCACGCACACTTCTACCAGTTCTTTGCGCCGTTACACTTTACCAAATTCCTTCTCTCTCTACAATATATATACGTACTTATATATATACGTACATACATATATAAATTTTGTATGGAAGAGATGTCTACTAATGGGGCGGAAGTGGAAAGAGTGTTCATAGGAGCTGGGTGCAATAGAATCGTCAACAACGTCTCATGGGGCGCCTCGAATTTGGTCTCCTTTGGTGCCCAAAATGCCGTAGCTATTTTCTGCCCCAAGGTATTTTCTTTATTCTTATTTCTCCCAATTGTTTTCCTAATCTCCCTTTTAAGTTATATTCAAGCATACTCTCATGTGTTTGCTTAATTTCTTTTATTTTTATATATAGACTGCACAGATATTGACTACACTCCCGGGTCACAAGGCTTCAGTTAACTGCACCCATTGGCTTCCCGGCAGCAAATTTGCATTTAAAGGTACCTTTTTTGTTGTGTAACAACTGAACTTCAATTTCTTATTTGATAGCATAGTAGGAGTATATAATAAAGTTACCAAAAAGTTCTTTATTAGTTACAGAATTAGGACTAACTGGTAATGCATATTGAATACTAATGTAAATTTGTAACCTTTCTCTAAGGATTTTTAGGGGATAAATATGATTTAACCTTTTGGTGTAAAAACTTTCAGTAACGAATAGGGTTTTGTGTTAGCAGCAAAACAGTTGCAGCATCATTTTCTGCTGTCTGGAGATGCTGACGGTGCCATTATACTCTGGGAATTAACTCTTGTAGACAGAAAGGTACTTACTTTTGATGATTCCATATTTGTAACTTACATCAGAGTTAGTTTTCGATATTTTTTTCTAAAGTGGGATGATGTAGCATTTTCATGGATAGCATCAGTTATGCTATTAACATAAGACAAAATTAAGAGAATGGACTTGTAGAAAGAGTCTTTATTGTAGAACATTTACTTATCATTTAAATCTTTATTTATTACTTGCTCATGTTTCAATTTTTGTTTATAATATAAAGATTTCTTTTCTTCTTTATGATTGTTGTTCAATCCTACGGGTTTGTGAATTATGTTATCAATTGAAGTTTTAAGCAAGGATAAAGGGAATGTAGAAAACTTTCTAAAGATGTTAGATTTAGAATGGGAGCTAGTTATGTCTTTTGCCTTCTTTTTCTCCCCCAACTCCCCAAAAACCTTCTGTAAGTAGTTATTAGTTAATGGAAAGGACTGAGAACAGAAGATGAAAGTGCAAATGTTAGTCCTTAGAGAGATATCATTGAAATGGACATTAAGGGAGAGCAGGAACCGATTTTACAACCAAAACTGCACGCAAAATCGCAAAAACCGCACCAAAGAAACCGCACCAATGGTTTCAGTGGCATATTGTTGTTTTTCTGTTAGATACCGAGTCGAATTGAATCGAATATAGAGCTGCTCGGACTCAACTTGAAAAGTTAAATTCATACTTGAATTCGACTCGGATTCAAATTGTATTTGAAAAAACTATACTCAAATTCGACTCGGCTCAAATATTCATTACTCGAATTTGATCTGACACTGATCGAATTATATTCAAATTACTCGCAAGCTTCGAATTCAAACTCAAATTCAATTATGGACATAGTGACTAGCTTTATAATACATATAATTATAAATTAAACTTATTATTTTATTTAGAAATAAGAAAATAAATTTACAATTACACTTTACAAATGTAAAATCACAATAAAGTTAAAACAAATTAAAAAAAATAATAACTAATTATCCTAATTTTATTTAACTTTGTACATATTACTCGAATATATATTTATCGAGTCACAATCGACAATCGAGAATTCGAGTAATTTGAATCCTAAACGAGTTGAGTATAACCTTGTTTAAATTATACTCGTACTTTTATTCGAACTATTTTTTGTGCTCAGATTTGGATCATATTATTAACGAATTCGAGACTCGTTCGCATGTTTTCGAGTCAAACCCGAATTAAGCCCGAAATGTTTTGTTCGATTTACAGTCTTGCCCCTTATAGTTGCTGTTTTGGTATAAAAACCGCACCTCTTAAGGAAACGCCCGTTTAGAGTTCTAAGTTCTTTAACATTTCTCATGTTTTTGAGTTATTTAAGTTCTATTTAAATATACTTATAAATTTAATTTTGAAATATTTTTTTTTATGGTTTAAGAATTTAAAACGATGGTTGTATTGGAGTAATGTATGCATCTTCAAAATTTATATGGTACATTGGTTGTAATTAAACTTTCTTTTCAATTTGAGAAATTGGAAGTTTTGAATTAATTTGTGATTAGTTTTCAAGAATTTAACTTTTTATACAAATCCAAGCCAACAATGTTTGAGATTTATTTGGAATTTGGAAAGTATATATGATATGTTTATTTTTTTTCAATTGGTTTTGAAACCGAAATCACACCATTTAAAACCGTACTACATTCCTAAAAATGATACCGTACCAATTCAAGCGGTTTCATGTTGCGGTTTCTAATTTAGGCATCCGCATCAAAGTAGTTTCATGTACGGTTTTTGTTTGGAACTGCACCAAACTATTGAACATAGTCATATTGACCATTATATAAAATGACATATACATCTATAAGTACAATTGAGTAATGAAAAATGAGTTTTTCCATCACAAGACTTGCATACGGTCTGGGTACTGTCACAAGATTTGCATATGGTCTGGCTTTCATCATAGGACTTTCATATGGTCTTGCTGCTAGTATGATTTTACTATTTGAAGGTTTTGTTGCTAGGCTACAGGCCATGGTATAGGCTTGTTCAGTGACCTGATATAGTAGCCTGTGTTACTCGGACTCTTGCCATTTTTAGTGGAGTACCCGTGTCGACACGACAGTGGTACAGGTGCAGAATTCGTACGGAATCCGGTCACAAAAATCCGGATATGGCTGTTTCTGCAGGTGGTTCATTGGAGAAGAAGAAGAGATGAGGAAGCAGAAGAAGAAAGAGAAAAGAAAAAGAATAGAAAAAGTGGGTGAAAAGGAAAAGGGCCCCACTTGGGAATTCAAAGGGCAAAAAGCAGTGTTGTTGTTCATGGTCTGAGTAATTGGGGCCCTTAGTTTTTCAAATCTGCTGGTGCGTTGCTAACTGCTCCCCACGTGGATTTTCATGCTTCAATGCTTACTCTTTTGCAACCTCATGTGGGATGTATGCTGCCTTTGTGGGTCCCCTGCTACTGCTGACTGATGTTGTTTTGGGGCCCACATATGTTTCAAATTTT
Organism: Panax japonicus; assembly: GCA_020205505.1. Classification (NCBI taxonomy): domain Eukaryota; kingdom Viridiplantae; phylum Streptophyta; class Magnoliopsida; order Apiales; family Araliaceae; genus Panax; species Panax japonicus. The sequence continues at coordinate 53,608,125 of CM035112.1, read as the reverse complement.
AAATTCTGCTGATCTTGGTTGCCAACTTTGGGATTAGGCTGGGAATTGTTGGGGGCCCACGGTTAAGTTGATCATGTATAAGGTAGCCTCACGTGGTTTGTGTACTGGGATTATGCCTAATTGCTTAGCCGTGTGGTCTGGGCATATTGGTTGACTGACGGGCTCACTTGTTTTTTGATGTAACTAATTGTCTTTTGATATTATATGCCGTATCCACCCGTGTCCAAATTAGGATTCATCTATTTTTTGACTTCACGTGTCCGACACCTAGATTCGTATCCGCACCCGAGTCCGAGTAACACAGATAGTAACAACTGGATGAAAGATCTAGTTTTTCAGCCTCAAGAATTGCATTAAACATCATATATTATCTCAGATGGCATAACCTGCAATTAGTAACAAGAGATTCTGAGATTTTTGTTTCGGCTGTGATTTGGTGGTTCTGTTACTGGAATTGTTCAAAGAGGTTTAAAAGCAAAAAGGTTTTTCATGCAACATGGTATTAAGTTGTGAGAGGTGTCTTGAAGGGACGGAATGGGTTGCTAAAACATATAGACTGTCAAGTGGAAAATGGCAATGGCAGGATCACATTATGGAGGAGTGGAGTGGAAGGAAGAATATTCAAATTGATTAGGATTGATGGTGTTAAGGATCCCTCAGTAGTTTACTACTTGGTTAATCTTATGGACCGCAGACTGGTAGGAGCCTCTAGGTTTCTACTCGGAAAACTTCAAAATAGAGCCATTGGGTTGTTTTTATTTTTTTAATTTTATTTTTTATGATATGGAACATCAAGGAAGCTTTACATGGAGTAAGATGAAAGGCAGATTACTTTAAAATCCGTGGAGTCTTCTGTGTGATTATTGTAAGACGTGGAACTTAAACAAATATTTTCACGGAAACCCATTTAATACAAATATCCCGAGAATATTTTTTGTTCATTTATCTTTAGGTGTTCATGATCAGGCTGAGACTCTACTAGCTAGCAAACAGTATCACTTTCAAATTCCAATGGTATCAAAAAAATTCTACAAGGCATTTCTAGTAAAATTCTCCTCGTATATATTTGCTAGAATTTTGCAATATGTTCAAATGATGAATTTTCTCTTACAAACATGTCATCAGCTATTCCGTTTTCTTGTTTGCAGTGGAGGTATGTGTCTCTAGTACCTCAACCACACACGAAAGGAGTCACGTGTATTACTGCAATTATGATTTCGGAAACTGATGCCATATTTGCTTCCACTTCTTCTGACGGTACTGTTAATGTGTGGGAGGTGGCCTTTCCATCCGTAGTTGGAGGTGAGTGATGTGTTTGAATATAGATCTGAGGTGCAAGTCAATTTGGTTTATATTTCTTGTCTTTCTAGACTTGGAAAGACATTTTTCTATTGCTTAACTTTGCCATGCTTTTCCTGATCTGTATTTTTTGTATTGTGTATAGTACTGGTCTACATCTATGTTTTTCCCTTTGTTTGTTACTATGATCTTGATTTAAAATGACAGACAGTATTTGCTTTATTTATTAACTAGTTTCCGTAATTATTTTAGGTGAATGTAAGTTTTCATGTTTGGAATCCCTCCATGTTGGTCCCAAATCTATGGTTGCACTTTCTCTAGCAGAGTTGCCAGGAAGTACAGGGCAACTAGTTCTGGCAATGGGAGGATTAGATAACAAGATTCATCTGTACTGTGGTGAGAGGACAGGAAAAGTATGTGACATCAAATATATTTGGTTGCATTTGCATTTTCACTTTTCTTGGTTAAAAGTATTTTTTGTTTTCTTGTTTGTTCATGCATTCAGTTTATTCGTGTTTGTGAGTTGAAAGGGCATACTGATTGGATCCGAAGTTTGGACTTCTCTTTACCTATATGCACAAAGGGTGAAGCTAATACTCTTCTACTAGTTAGTTCTTCTCAAGATAAAGGCATACGTATATGGAAGGTGGCTTTAAATGATTCTCTAGGCAAACAAGAAGATATAAGCTTGGCTTCTTACATAAAGGGTCCTATTCTTGTAGCTGGCTCTTTCTCTTATCAGATATCATTGGAGTCTCTACTCATTGGACATGAGGATTGGGTGTATTCGGTGGAGTGGCAACCCCCTTCATCCATTGAGGGCAATGCATGTTATCAATCTGAAAGCATTTTATCTGCATCTATGGACAAGACAATGATGATCTGGCAACCTGAGAGGACTACAGGAATCTGGATGAATGTGGTTACCGTTGGAGAGTTGAGTCATTGTGCTCTAGGTTTTTATGGTGGGCATTGGAGCCCAAATGGAGATTCGATTTTTGCACATGGGTATGGTGGATCTTTCATTTGTGGAGGAATGTTGGTGTTGACTATGATAATTGGCAACCACAAAAAGTTCCCTCTGGCCACTTTGCAGCAGTGACTGATATTGCATGGGCCAGGTCTGGTGACTACATGATGTCTGTCAGTCATGATCAGGTGAGTTGTTGCCTAATCTGCTGAACAATTCTAATGAAAGTCTTTATCTCTGAAATATTGTGGATGCACATCTTTTGAACAAAATGATATCCTAGTCACTGCACCCCACGCCTTCATGTTTCAAATACTCTAGTGAAGATAAACAGATTTAGTATGTATTAATTTGATTTTGCTTTTCAAAATTTGCAGACAACTAGAATATTTGCTCCATGGCGTAGTGATCCGAATTCGGAAAATGGGGATGTTTGGCACGAAATTGCTCGCCCTCAAGTACATGGTCATGATTTCAATTGTGTAACAATTATACAAGGAAAGGGGAACCATAGATTTGTGAGTGGAGCTGAGGAGAAAGTTGCCAGAGTTTTTGAAGCTCCTCTGTCATTCTTGAAGACATTAAATTATGCTACATCAGAGAAATCTGGTCTTCCTGAAGATATGCAAGGAGATATGCAGATTTTGGGTGCAAATATGTCTGCTCTTGGACTATCTCAGAAACCTATTTATATTCAGGGTAAACTTAAAAGCATCCTTGCGTTGAGTTCATTGACAGTTGACATTGTATGCTTGCTTAAATTCATTGTCTGAAGTTAGCTGTCAATTTTTTTCATTGTTTAAATAATATAACAAGTTATGATATGGCGTGAAGTGTAACAATTAGATCGCTAGGTGAAAAATAAGGCAGATGATGGGTATGACTATCGGTAAGAGATTTAAGGAAACTGAAAAAGGACCTTCCAACCTGTTTTGAAACAGTCCCCCTCCCCCTCTTTTTCCTTCCTTTGAACATGTTAATTGGGCGGTCGTATGTATGGATAACGCAACAAGTTATTTTCTTCTGCAGCTTCACACGAGAGTCCAGACAGAAATGGTAGTGAAGTTCTTGACACTCTTGAAACTATTCCAGATGCAGTGCCAGTTGTGTTGACTGAACCACCCATTGAAGAACAACTGGCATGGCATACACTATGGCCCGAGTCCCACAAACTTTATGGTCATGGAAATGAACTGTTTTCTTTATGTTGCGACCATGAAGGCAAACTTGTTGCTTCGTCATGTAAGGTATATGGTGGCTTTCACCTTTTTTTGTCCCAATTTGAACTCATAAATGATTTGACATTGCTATTGCGTTTATGATACTTGAAATGACTACTAAAAAATCTACTGCCCTATATAGCTAAGGAAATATACTTCTCAGCAGTTGTTATTCAGTGTACAAACTCGCTTAGAATACATATTGTTCTTGTCTTTATTTTATCCCCCCCCCCTCCCAAATGGAATTATCCACGGTTAAATTCGGGGGAGGGGGAGGGGGGGGGGGAGTTTGTTCATCCATAGTGGACTAGATTAGAAAATAGAACCTCAGCACTAGGTAGGAAAATTAAAAGTCTACACTATTCAAAAGCTTGAACAATTGCTTGCGCTATATGCTATATGTACAACATGAGGCCATCCACTATGGGTAGATAAGACAAAGATTAACTCTGTTTCTTTTTCACCTCTTTACGACTCTTGATCGACAAGGATTGAGTTAGGACCTTTTTCTTGAAAACTCATACTATCAAGTTTTGTTCGATTTGCATGATTTCTAGCATAAACCCTCTGTGATTGTGTTACTTTCTTCTATTTGGACATTAGCTGGGCCTATTTTGATTACTGCTTATAGATTATTTGATCTTGCAGGCCCAAACGGCATCAGTAGCAGAAATATGGCTATGGCAAGTGGGTTCTTGGAAACCAGTAGGTCGCTTGCAGTCTCACAGCTTAACAGTAACACAGATGGAATTCTCTCATGATGATAATTTTCTTTTGGCTGTCTCAAGGGATCGCCAGTTCTCCATTTTCTCCATTAAACGAACAGGTATCTTACTTGTTGCTTTTATCCTACTGATTAACAACGTCGTAGTGAATTGCGCTGCTGCATTCCTTGCAGTATTGGGTTGCCTACAATGAGGGGAGGACAAACAGCTCATTATCTCCATTTTAACTAACACAAACAGTTCATTGTCTCTTGTTTAACTATCAAAAACATGTAAGTTGCAAAAAAAACAAAGTTCAGTTTCTGATCCTTCTTACATGAGAAATATGTAAAGGTAAGGTGAGGAAGTTGAACCACCAGAAGTTCCAGGACTATATCTAACTATCAGTTCTTCTGAACTTGCCCTTATTAACACCTATACTTGCACATCCTTTGCCTGTTTATTTTTTTCATCATTCAATTGGATTAACCTTTTTTTTTAACAACTTCATGAGTAAGCACTACACTTGTATTTTTTCCTGACAAAGTTGAAATACTTATGTTATAGAGTATGGCTATTTCGGTAAATTGTTTTGCTAGTTCCACAAGGTTTCCTCTCACATGAATGTGAGACTCATTTACTATATTCATGTGAGAGGGATCCGATGGAAATAACTTTTTGCTAATTACATACACAACTCCCTTGACAAGTATTTTGTTTTCTAGGCATGGATGAAATTAGTCACCGGCTTCTAGTCAGGCAGGAGGCACACAAGAGAATAGTATGGGCATGTTCTTGGAACCCATTTAGTCATGAATTTTCCACGGCATCAAGGGACAAGACTGTGAAGATCTGGGCCATAGAGAAAGATTCTTCAGTAAAACTGCTCACGACTCTACCACAGTTTAAGAGTAGTGTAACAGCCCTATCTTGGATTGGACTTGATCGGCAAAGCAATTATGGACTTCTTGCCGTAGGAATGGAAAACGGACTCATTGAACTGTGGAGCATTTCAATTAAAAGAAATGTAGAGGGTATTGCTTTAGTGCCGACCACTGCTCTTGTTGTGCAGTTTGATCCATTCATATGCCATGTTTTGGCTGTAAACCGTTTGGCATGGAGAAACAGGGAGAAGGAAAATTCTAGGAGCATGGAGCTTGCTTCTTGTGGAGCTGATCATTGTGTGAGAGTGTTCAACATAAATGTAGTTTAAAGTTACAGCCAGATCATTGTTGTTTTTAGCGAGGTTAGAAAACAGCTTTTTATATAGGGTAGGGGTAGGGGTATGCGATTATTTTTTCTTTTCTTATTTTAAACGTGAACCAAGGAAATGCAAAATATTTATGTTATTCAACATCTGTAAGGTAAGTTCGGATAGATATCAAACTGTGTAATTGGTCTGTTTTTTGCCTTGTACTACTAAGTTGTGAAATGGGGTAATACCTTAACTTGGCTGCATAAAAGTTATAACACAGGAGGCTGCCATCATGATTATAGGTGCTGTAGTTGGTTAATTAGTACATTTCAATAGGCATAAATATACCAAAATTAGCGGGTCGTTAGGTGCACCATGTGACCGTTAATCATGCTTTTGTGGAAACTATTTTGAAGAAGTGAGAGACAAGTGAAGGACTCGGAGAATTATTGAAGGTTTGTTTGCTTTATGAAATATTAATGCAGGATCTGCCGATCTGGGGGAGGGGGAGGGGGAGGGGGAGGGGGAAGGGGAAGGGGGGTGGTTCAACTAGTTTATCTTTGACTTTGCTGCTGCTGCTTCTTCATGGGCATGGGTGGTTTTATTTTTGTTTTTCTTCCAACTTTAGTGGGGTCTGATGAATGGTTGAAGCAACCAAATTTGCATCTTCTCCTCCTCTTTCCAAGGTTGATAATTTATGATGAAAGAGAATAAAGACTAGGAAGCGTGGTGGGCTACGTTTCGTTGCAGAAACATGAATGTAGAGAGAGAGAGAGAGCGCATACATATAATTTTTTTAATTGATTAGTGATATTATAATTATGAATTGATTTCAAATTGGGGCATAAAGGATAAATAAACAAAAATTGTAGAAGTAAAGCCTAGCCTAATGAAAATGAACACATCATATATAATGTAAATTAATGCAACTAATGACCGACTATTGTTTGTTTAAAGTAGTAGCATAGCTTAGCTTAGTAGTATAGTTAACGCATTTCGCAAAAATAATAACTACTAGTGTGATTGATTGATTGACAGAGAGTTAAAGGATTAAAAAAAAGGTTAGAAATCTTTAAGCAAGCTCTTGCTGCTGCTCGATCAAGACAAAAAGTATGATTGATGGTGTTGAAGAATCAAGATCATGAGGCGTGGGGTCGAGTCATAATCCAGACATGGATCATGCAGTTTTCTCTCCCAATTTAACATTTAATTATCCTTATCGGTTATCCCAATCCGAATCCAATAAACAGAGCCAAATCCCCCTCATCTCATCTCGTCTCCACATAATAAACATTGTACCCATTATCGTCAATACTTAATTAGATACATAATAATAATAATAATAATAATAATTAACCAAAATTACTTGGTCACTGCAATCATCGGAATCCGTGTATAATTTTATTTTATGCATAAGATGTGGATGATTTAATATTGTTCGAAATTTGATGGCATCAGCTGACAAAAGAAAGTTATAGATATATTTTGTTGTTATATCATCCTAATAATGCCATGCCATGCCATGCCAAAAGGCATGCCGGAGTTGTGTTGGTATTATTACATTTACTGGGCTGGGGATGCATTCAGCATAAAACACAGAAAGTTGCTCTTCTTACTAACTTGAGTTCACACTAGGGTCTTCCTGTTCATCGTCATTCATCCATCAAGTACACCAACTATTGATTCCAAAATTTTAGTAAAGGTTTCGAATAAAGGCACGCAAATTCTAAATAAAGTGTAATATCTACGAACCCATTTTTAAAACTCATTGCTTAGACTAAAATCCAAGTTAAAGATAATTGGAATTGATAACAAGCTAAATAATGGGTTAAAGAAAGCTAGGATCAGTCACCCCATGAATTACTCACTTTAATGACGCAAAAAAGGTAGTTACCCAGTAGTGGAAAAATAAAAAACAAAAATAAAAATACAAAGATAATAGAGAATAGAATTCATGTGGGATGCTGAAATAAATAAATATTCCAAAACTCGATGGGATTAGATGGATAATTCTCATTGAACCCTAAAGTGCTTGGCTACCAGGAGTTAATAGCCAACTCCTAACCGTAAGAACTTTGAGTATAGTCTTCCAAACCCCTCACAATGACATATATTACAAAAACATCCCAGAAAAGGAGGGTGTGGATTATGACATAGGAAGAACAACAATTTTTTGAATGTCAAGTCTTACCTCAGTTCAAATTTTTTCAAGTAGTTGCATTTGAGTTTTAGTCCTCCAAAAGGAAATAACCGTGAAAGAAAATTCAGTACAAAAAAGCATTTGTAAGAATGTTTTAGGCTGATAAAGGTTTAAGGTATCTGATCAATTAAACTAAAACCCTTACACATCCAATCTGCAGGACCTTTTACACAGATCATAGGCTATATACATAACACACTCAGAACTTCAAGAACCATGAACCAAGCACAATGAAACTCAAAGCTCTTGTTACATAATATTGTATTTATTCAATTGCTGACATATAGACTGAACTGACAATATATGAGTTTGAGCTTTTACAGTATGATCTCAGAACACTTGTACTTCCATGGACAATAACACAATATAATATAACATACAATTCAAAAAACAAGAAAAAAGAAAAAGAAGAATAATATCCCAGTTCTTATTACCTATCACAGATACATACCACGGACCAATACCAATAGATATAGATTGATTGTATAACAGAAAATTCTTAAGATAACCCAACCCAATGCTGCAAAAATTGTTCTTCAAGTTCAACTCACCTGTCAGGGCTGTGAAGTCCTAACTTGCTGCTTGATGCTGTCTGCGGGAAGATGAGCAGCAGCTTCAGGTAAAGCTGTCGACATGTTTTGGTATTGAGCAGCCATTTGGGGTGTGAAGGGCTGATTATAGTACATGTGTGCTTGTGTGGGATCAGCAAATTCATATGCATAATTAGCAGTAGTACCTAAAGTAGGAGCTACTGACTGAGAAGGATGGTGCATCTGCGAGAAACCACCATATTGTGGCTGATGTTGACTGGAAGGAACCTGAACCATTGATGGAGCTGCAGCAGTAGCTGTTCTGTACACACCAGCAGCCATTTCAGATTTAGGGGCTGGTGCATTCCGAGCAGTGTTGTATGCTGCAGCAGGAGGGGGGGCCATAGCAGGTGCAGATGTTTGGGGCCGGCTAGATGGTGTGGTAACAGCACCTTCACTATAACCGGGTTGCTGCATAGCCATGTTATATGCTTGGGGCTGTCTAGCAGGCACATAGTACACCGGGTATTGTTGATCAAGCGCAGGGTGGTGAGGATGATGCGACTGCTGGGAAGGATATATGGGGTAGTACGATGCCACTGGCACTGCCCCAGTGGGATGATGTTGGATATACTGTGCACCGGCATGAATGAATTGCGGTGGTTGTTGGTGCAATTGTGGATGACGTTGAGGATCATACTGGGTTGGCAACATATACCCAGAATCTTGAAATTGTTGTTGCATCTGTACTCGTGAGTTTAGATCTGTAATCTTTGGTTCAACAGGATTAGTAGAAACCCTACCGTGCCCAGATGGAATTTGGACATTTGGGTCTTGATAGATCATAGCGTTTTGGCGAGACAATGGGTTTGTTATACTACCATCGCTGTAAAAATCAAAAAACCAGAACCCAATTCAGAGCAATCTCAAGACATGCATACATGTGTGTTCACATAATGTAAAGTGATTAAGCTATGTTATGATTTAACTACTCAGAACTATTGAGATATCTCAGCTCAAAAGGTAATCTTGTATATGCCTCAAGTAACTAAAACACAAAGTCAGAAAAATGGACTACCTTAAAACAAAATCTAGGGAAGGCAAGCAAGTCAACAGATTTATACGAACATAAGCACGTAAATACATCTACATTGGTTCATATAGCGGAAAGTAGAAAGTGATCAAATGAATTTGGGTACCTTGACACTGAATCAGGGGAAGCCAAATCAAAACCACCACCAGTTGGTTTCTGATGCAATTGCGAAGGCACTGACTGCGTCTGTTGCAGTAATTGTTTCCTGTATCCCATTGACACCCCTCCCTGCTCTGTTCTCTCATCATCTGAGAAAATCCGATTCGAATATTCCCCAATTCCCGGCGCAGAACTCAGCGGGACACCCGACGCCGCTGCCAAAACAGTAGGCGGCGGTGCTGAAGACAAAACCACAAAAGCCCCATCGTCCGACTTCTGATTCACATTTCCACCAACACCCATTTGAGCAAATTGCTCCTCAATCCCCACCTTCTGCTGCTGATCCTCCACCGCATGAACTCTAATCGGCGGTAAATTCCCTAAAGACGGCGAAGAAGAAGCAGACCCAAAGGATGACGTCGTCTCCAGCATCGGCGAACCAGGCACCGAATGAACATCCTGATTCTTACTTATACTACCACCCACCCCTTTGAGATTATTCGGATTATTACCAATTATAACATCATCATCAAGACCCAGTAAGCAATTTACTGAATTGGAATCCGAAAGCCCACCACTATTCGTGCAATTCAGAGCATTCAAAAACCAGTCCTCAGACTTGGCTGAATTTTCTAACAGGGACCCAATAGAGGAAAGTGATTCGGGCTTTGACGGGAAGAGAAAAAGGCGAAGGCGGGATGATTTAGCGGAGGAATTGTTGTTGAGCCGCTCATATTCATCGATCATGTTATCGAGGTCTTCATCGGTGGTGACGGAGATTAAGGAGTCAAGGTCTTCGTTGGGGAGCTGGTATTTGAGAGTGAAGCTAGGTTTGCTATTAAAGAGGGTTTTGGAGAGGCGTTCGGTGAGGTCAGAGAGAGAAAAGTGACGGTCGACGACGATTATGCGGGTGTCGCCGCCGACGTAACACAAGGTTTTGTCGTGGGGGCGTGGCACTATGTGGCCGCCGAAGCTACACATGAGTCGTAGCTTGGGAACCGCGGTTCCTGGGGCGACTTGGTACGAGTCATCAAAGGAATCCGTGTTTCGGGAGCGTGGGGATGAATCCACTGAATCGGCGGCAGCTGTGGTGGTGGTGAGGGGCGGAGCAGGTGGGGGCTCCATTATATTTAGAGGGGTAGTATTTGGGAAGAGAGAGAGAGAGAGAAGGGGATGGTAAGAGTGGGAGTTGGATGCTCTTATAGTTGGTCCAGCTGTTTTTGTTTATTTTATTCGATTTTATTATTATTTTAATGATGATTAATGTATTTTATTAATTACAGTAGTAGTGTTTTGGCTTGGCTTTTGGTGGAGTAATTTATTCAGGAAATTGATATTTATAATTTATAAAAAAAATTATGTAAAAATATTACTAGTAATTTTAATTTATATAGAAGTATAGGTTATCTTTATTTATTTATTTATTTTAATGATGATTAATGTATTTTATTAATTACAGTAGTAGTATTTTGGCTTGGCTTTTGGTGGAGTAATTTATTCAGGAAATTGATATTTATAATTTATAAAAAAAATTATGTAAAAATATTACTAGTAATTTTAATTTATATAGAAGTATAGGTTATCTTTATTTATTTATTTATTTGCTTTAAGAGGGGAGTGACTGACAGACAGACAGACACACAATTGGGGACTTGTGTGCCAAACAGGTAGAGAGAGATTATTTAAAATTGGAGGGTTTTTTTTAACTAACAGGGAAACTGTGTACTACCAGTCTACTCATGTGGTTTGACAGCTGCGTCCGTCTGGTGTCTCATGACTCAATTTGTGGAATTATTTATTAAGAAATGCATATTTTCATAAATAAAAATAATAATAATTTCACAACCATAACATTTTTGTAAGAATAATGAAATAATATAAAAAAAAATATGAAAGCCGAGAGAAAAGGGGAAGTAGGTTGGTCTAAGAATAAAATAAATTCATCTATTTAAAAGGGAAAGTAGGTTGTCATTCTAATTGACTAACCAAACATATTTTAAGTTATTTTATTCCGTTCTCACAACCAAACACAATATAAGTATTCTCTTAACGAAAAATTAAAATATTTAGACAAAAATAGCCTCAATAAATATAGTATTCCTTTAATTCCAAAATTTAAGATCATTATTAATTTTTAAAAAGTTAATTTGAGATATTTTTAAATTTAAAATTAAAATAATTAAAAATTATAAACCAATAAATCTTACAATGAATATTACTTTTTCGATATTTCATAATATTCATCACTATATAAATTAAAATCAAAGAAATCCATGTCAATTATGAGTTTAGAAATATCTTAAATTGGCCTTAATTATGAAGTCAATAATAATCTTATATTTTGATATGGAGATAATATTATTCTTATATTAAACTATTACGTTATGTCGTCGTTCTATTAAACTTGACACGTTATTATTTAATGTAATAGTCATCATATTATACATTGTTGCTAATTTTTTAAAGAGATTTGTTTAATATTTATTCAATATATTATATAAATATTTTTATATAGATACATTCAACAATATTATTCACTCTCTTTTTTATTAGACTACATATTTAAAATTATCAAATAAAATTTTTAAATAATTTAAGGGATTAAAATGGTAAAATATTATCATTTAGATATTTTACACTTTTTAGTACCATATATAGTTTTTTAGATTCAAATGATATTTCACTCAAATGATATAATTCGTTAAGATATTGCGACGCCCCCAAAATAGATCCACACAACTCATTCTGAGTCGTTAAAATATATGGTACATAATACAAATACAAAGTTTATTTATACAACTATCGTACAAAATACGACAACACATAATTTGAGAGTTTGAATACAAATATTGCACCGTACATAATACGACAATATGCATACTCTAATTAATTTTTTATTATAATTATTGTCACACTATTTTATAACATAATGAAGACTGTTATAGTGACTATCTTGAACCGTTACTCTATTCCCCGACTAGTCCTAACTATATTCTCATTTTCTGAAGAGAACAATAAAAGAAAAGGGTGAGCTTAACTAGCTAATAAAAAAATATTATAACTAAGATAATATAGAACACTACAAGAAAAAGGTCTATCAGCGACCGCCTATCAGCGATCGCACTCGGTCGCATATAACTATCAGCGACCGAATGCGGTCGCTGATAGTCGTCACATAAAATTTGGTCGCTGGGATGCACATCAGCGACCACTATTAGCGACCGATATGAGCAACCGAAATGACAAATTCGGTCGCTAAGCTGAGTCAGCATGATCCAGGGCCAAAGCTGACGTGGTCCACATGGCAGCGACCACTATCAGCGACCGCAGGCGGTCGCTGATACCCTCAATTATTTAGCCGTTGCTAATAACTATCAGCGACCGCATGCGGTCGCTGATATGAAAAAAATAAAAACCAAATTTTTGCTATTTTGCGGAATTCCCAAAAACCTGTACCTGTTTTATACTTGCTTTATCCTAACACACATACACAACAAGATAAACAACATATATGTAAGACCCCAACTTATTATAAATAAAATCAAATTTTCTCTATTTATTATTTTGAAATAGTAAGGGTTGATTTGATTAATGTGGTTAGTTATGGGTAAAATGCGCAAATATTTTAAATATGCAAGTGGTTATAAAATATTCATTTTTATCTGAGAATATTAGTTTGGTCGTGAAATATTCTTACTGTTGGGAAATATTCGTACGACGGCGCAGCCTTGTGTGGGCTCCATAATGGAAAGCGATTGGATAAAGAAAACGATAAGTATAAGTTGTTTATAAATAACGGTGTAGTTGTTATCATTAATGCTGTTAAAATACCCAGTGGTTAAAACACAGTAGCACACGGTATTACACCAATTATTGATTCTTACGTAAGAAAGTACTACTTAATAATTGTTACAGTAGTTACTGTTCAATATTTTATAGATTCAATAATTGCTACGTTGATATTTTATATTGTTTCAATAATGGTCACTACACAGTATTTTTATTATCAGGTCAATAATTCATATTATTTGAATAATATTATTAGATAATATTATTGAATTTGTCTAGAAAGTTCTGTCTAAGGAGAGGTTTGGTCACCTAATTGCGCGCCAGTAAGGAGAAATCCTTATTGGAAAGCCCCCTCTTTCTTGGGAACAGCCTGGTTGCCAGTATTGTGGTTCTGTAATATTATTTGTGAATAAATAATTATTAATTTATATGATAAAGAAAATATTCATTATATGTGGATATAGATGGAGAAAATTTTTAATGTGACAATTGTTGAAAATTGATATTTTATCTTTTTCGATAAAATAATTCATTTAAATATATTATTTTTACAATGAATGTGGGATATATGAATAAATGAGAAGGAATAGTATTTTTATTATAAAAAAATGTTTAAAATATGTTAAACATGTTTGTGGGCCCCACTTTGTGACCGAAATTAGATTATAGCCCGTAAAATCGCACGTTTGTGGATTTCAGTCAACTTCTGCTTGGAATTTGGAAAAACTTATATTTACAAAGTTGTAGATAATGGAATTTCCTATGGAAAGGACATGTGGTTTGAATTTTTCTGATAAAAGAGCTATTTATTATGAATTATTGAAGTTTCGAAGTTCTAGAATAATTGATTTTTGGAAGTTTTAATTATGTTTATTAAGAAAAACGTTTTTTGGGCTACACTAACATGTGCAAAATGTGCTGATATCAGTTGTCTAAGGTGGGCTTGAATTTTGTTTATTATATTAATATTATATTAAATTTTTTACTTTGGTGTTCTAAGCATTTTCCTATAAATAGGGTGCTTAGGTTAGAATTGAAAATCACACCAGAAACTGAAATTTTTTTTCTCTTTCTCTCTCTATATTATCGAGCGTATTCTTGTGAGTATTTTGATACTTTGAGTGTTACTATACGGTGCAAGTTCTCTTTAGCACTATATCCGGTATTCCAGCTAGAAGTACAGTCTTTTCAAGGTAAGGGATTTTATTTTTTTTAAAATGATATTATTTCTTCTAATATCATTATGCCGAAATATTGGTAAGATTTTTCTTGTAAAATTCTTGTCTTTTAGTGTCGGGGTTACTATTTACGTATACGGCACTATTCACGAATACGACACTATTCACAGAAAAATTATATTTTCGTATTTTGTCCAAAATATCTATTATGGATACTAGCTTTGATTGTATCCATGTTTTGATCATTCTTGAAATTTACTTCACTATGATTATTTATGAAGTATTTTTGAACTCAGATTGTTTAAAGTACGAATCCATAATACTTGTTCTTTTGTTTCACTGGATTCGTTTTCTTTAAAATATTTTTCATCATCCTCAGTCCTAAATGATGATATTATTGAATATCTTTGGCCTGTAGTGCAAAGATTAATGATTTTATGATGAATATCTTTGGCTGTAATGCAAAGATGTACAGGTGTTGAGATGAACATGACCAACTGATGAATATATTTGGCCTGTAGTGCAAAGATGAATATTTGATTTTAGTTGTATATTGATTGATGTTACAGGGATAAAATATTGATGATTGACTTTTAAATTCATAGATAAAAGTAGATTTCATTCTCTACGTAACTCTTCTATGAATTATTATTTTCGCTGCAAATATTGATCTGAAACTTGTTGTCTATTGTATTTTATCAGATTTTTTCCTGTTGAAGACTAACGATAATTTATTCTATATTATCTCGCCTTTGTACCTCCTTATGCCTACTTCATCTTTCGGACTAAACATGACTGGACGCTTAGTCCCTTAACTCTACGACCCGAAGCATGTGTTCGGCTATATATTCTCTTTGCTTCAGAAGAATGTCCAGAGCCTTATCCGCCTCCTCTGCTATCTTTGCCAACTTGGCAGTCCAGTCATCTTGGCCACTTTGGTGACGAGTTCTGGACGGTGAACCTTCTACTCGCCTTCGGCCATGATCACACTCCTTATCTGCATCAAAGACCAACTTCCGTCTGGCTCCGCCATGAGTCTTCGGACGAGGACTCCCTGATTCGTGCTTAGATGTCGTACTCTTATGAGCACTTTTGGAAGGACCCAAACGATCCTTAACAGAAACACGAGGCAACGATGAGCTCACAGCCATCGCTTGCCCCTCTGGCGTATCATCTCTACTCCTCACCATCTTCCGAAGTAGGTTAAATGAATGTGATTGAAAACTCAATGACACTAGAACTAAGCCCTCCTTCTAGCGCCAATGTTAACGCCAAGATCTCCAGTCACGTTCCAATCACGTAAGATGCCCTGCTCCTGCACAGTAAACATGATAAACACCAAAAGCTTGACGGCTTCGACCGTCGGGGGATAGCTCAGGCGTGAGAGTCAGTATCGGTGTTCACAAGGTTAACAATGGAGGATAATAATCTCTAGTGTATTGAGAGATAAAATTATCAGTTGGAATGTGTTTTTACTTGTACGTGTACGTACCTTTTTTTTTTGAAGACTTCCTTGTTAGGTTATACTCTCTTGCCCGGTTTACCGTGCCACCCACTACCGTCTGACACAGCCCCCCACTCTTCAGTGATTTCTGCCGACTGCCTGCAGATTGTCACCTTTCTCTTCCACTGTTTATGCCGCCGGCCGGCAATAATCACATCCACATTAATGCATTGCAGGTATCTTAATCAACTGTCATGCTTTTTTATCATTACAAGTCAAAGTAATAGATATTAAAATATCTAACGGGTCAATCCATTGATCCGACCCGGTCTTAAAAGGATCCAATATGAATAATATAATGATTAGGCCCATAACTTTTAAGGCTCAATAATGAGGACCCAATGGACTAACTAAATAAATGGGCCCAATCCACACGGCCCAATGTGAGAAATATCATGAACCAACAAGTAGTTTGAGTTGGCCCAAAAATATTACTACATTTGATTTCAAATTCAGAACAATGTCTAGTGTACCTTTTTCACACACTTAAATGATGATTCATTCGTCATTACTTCATTAATACAATACTATTGCCTACTTACCAATATTTACTTCTCTATTATATTGCTAAATACATTCACGCATAATATTTATTAATTTCATCAGCTCGAATGAATACCATGAGTGTTTCTTAACTTATTTTTGAAAAAATACATTTACAGCAGTTAGAATTTTTTTAATTATTTTATAAATATTATTTGATATGTGAATCATCGTTAAATGTGTGAAACACACATAAATATATCCAACATACAAAACTAGTCACAATTTAATAAATCTGAATATATCTTATGTACTTTATTTTCATTCTTCATTATTTTTTTCATAAGATTATTTACAATATTCAATCTTAAATTTAAAAATTAACAATCATTTTTAAGACACTTTATTTTACCAATATAATTTTCATTTTTGCAAGAGTGGGTAGCGTATAAGAATGAAAGAGGCTACAAATCATGGTGGGCCCTTGATTGGATCACCAAATTGCACTAATTAACTTGGATCTAATCTAATCTAATACAATAGTAATACTTTATTAATTTGTTGACTCTACTGTTGTTTAATTTAGTTGACGTGGACATCCGAATTTGCTTGTTTGCTTTTACTAGGAATAGCTATTATTAAAAGGGATGGTCCAGCAAATTGCTCTCCAATAAGTCAAACTCAAATATCTTTCTTTCACCCAATTGAATTTTAAATTACTTCTAGTCTTTAAACTACTAATAATTCTGTGTGTGAGGGATGTAATGGATCAAAACAAATTACAATCACTGTTATTCCAAGCCTGTCAACCGTAGTGCGTAAACAGTGGCATTACATAATACTCTCCTCTTCTAAAATATAATATAAGATAAGGTTATTATTAATTTTTTAAAATTAATTTCAGATATTTTTACATTTAAAATTAACATAAAATTTATTAATATAATGATGATTATTATAAATAAATATCTTTAGAGTACTATTGTTTCTTACCTTTTAATGAATCGTCTTATTTGAGTTTAAAAATATCATTGATTGTTTTTTAAAAATTAATAATTACTCCATTGGTTCCGGTAACCGTCTTTTTTAACTTCATGCACATGAATTAAAAAAGTTATTTAATACTATCATTTACTCCATCTGTCTTTATTTAAATGATGTTTTAAAGATGGACACCAAAATTAAAATAATGATTGAAAAGTATTAAATATAGTACTCAATTGTCTATAATACACTTAAATCATTAATTTATCATAGCACAAGTTTAAAGTACCAAAAAAATAAATAGAGTAATGAGGGATAATTTTGAAAAAATTATCATGAATTTTCCTAGATTTGAATAAATGTCAATTAATTAGGGACAAATAAAAAACTCTAAAACGTCATTTAAATAGGGACAGAGGGAGTAATAATTAAAATTTATATGAAATTTTATCATTACCCTTTTATGAAAAGTTAGAAATTATTAATGCAAGAGAAAAAATTTATTGAGAAAATGAAAGAATTTAAGAGTAATATAAGAAAATAAATAATTTATTATCTTAAAAAATTATAAATAACAAATAATTTAAATAAATTTTTTCTTTTAAAAAAACCGTTATTATGGAACCGATAGAGTATTATTTAGAGTACTCAAAAATACAAATGGCTGTTTTCTATCCTTAATGACAGACGTGTGGCCGTGCATACATTAATTTATTTATGAAATTCATTGATTGATTGTAATAGATTAATGATTGTATCATTTTTTTTATGTGGAGTTGAAGATTAAATTAAAATAAATAATTAATTAATATATTGAGATGAAATATATCACATTAATAATTTATAAAATAATTTATATTTATAACATTACTCTTTCCTCAACAGTTAACCGTGAAAAGTCATGGAAAAATAACTTGAAGATTATTGGTTTTATTTCCGAAATTAAATGACCCAAAAAAAAACAGTAGTAAGAGGAAAGGGAAATCCTACATTTAATTTAAGACTAATGGAGAGGGAATGGGAAGGTGGGGCCCGGGCCAGGGCGAGAAATAGGGGATGAGAATGTGGGAGGGACCCACACGTTGTCATGGTAACACTTGAAGAAACAGCTCAATAATGTGGGAGACCTGAGTCGGTTGAAGGAACAGCTTCTCGAGGCTAGCTAATCAACCAACCTTAAACAACTCAACCTTCTTCCCACGCACGTAAATTGAGGAGTAGCAGGAGCAGTAGCAATACTCCGCTCTTGTTATAATATAGTATCACGTTTTAGAATTATGTATAAAAATTTTAAAAATAATTATATGATATTAAATATAATATTAATTATTTATAATATTTTTTAATTTTTATAATTTTTATATTTATCTCATATTGTCATTTGTAATATTTTTTTTATAGGAGTAATTTTGAAAGAATTATAGTTAATTTTTCTAAATTATATAAAACGACAAATAATTTTAAAAAAATAAAATTATCTAAAACGTCACGGCATGAAGGGAGTAGCATTTTATTTTAGGACAGTTGACGTCATCAAAAGTCTCAACAACATTTTCTAAAATAAAATAAAATTTGGGATAACATTTTAATACTTTTATGATTATTTTAGACTGTTAATACTATTGGTAAAAACGATTATCATTCACATTTATATTTAAGATATTTTGAAATTATTATAACGACATTTAAAATCCTAAAAAATATTTACAATTCTAATACTATTATTTTTTACTCCCACTAAATTAATCATTTTATTTGAAAATCATTTCACTTTTTTAAATAATATATTGCCACTAGTTTAAGATAATTTATTATCTATAACTTCATGCCTAAAATATTTCTAATAATAGCTGCAACTTAGAGGATTCAATTTTACAGAAAGCCCATAAAAAAGAAGTTACCATGGGCCCAAATGAACAAGACACTATTAAATGGTCCATTCTGGAAGCCTCAACCACTTCGCATTTGAAGAGGAAAATGTTTTATGTGTGACCATTAAATTGAGAAAAACTCTACATGATCATTGGAAATTAAAATTGAACTTTACAATTTCACTTATTTTTATTTTAACCTCCAATGGGGAACAAAGTGAAATTATAAAATACTCATGTCCAATTTTCATGTCCTCTCCTAAAAGATGTCTTAAATTTAACTTATACAGAGAATTAGCAACAACTCATAAGGCTTTGGGTGTATGAGATCTTGGGATCATTTCTTGCCAAAAACAAGAATGTTAAATTTCAGTTCAATACAACAAAAAAATTGACATTTTCTTGTGTATCATTAAAATATTCAATACTACATCATTTGAGATTCATGACATTATCCTTTCTTTTAAATGCAATCTTATATACCATAAGAATGTGAAAAATTAAGAGAGATTATGATTTTTGAGAAAATATGAATAGTAAGACCCTCTTATTTTTTTTAAAAAAACTAATAAATAGTTGCCATTGAAATTATACGAAATTCACATAAGCCAAGTGGTCTCACTTTATATAATTGAAGTAAAAAATGTTACTGCATGATTTTATTTATGCGACTTCTATTCTTATAATTATTCTTATAATTCTAACGATGAGGATCAAGTATATATCCTTTTATTTAACATACTTTGTTTACTATCTTTAGCGACTGACCGGACAACGGTTCGGTCTGTTGTGTATATCAAAAATCATCATCTTAATTTTTAGTGACGCATCGAACCGTCGCCATAATATATAAACAGTTTATCTGTTTTATAGCGACGGACCAAACCGTCGACCGATCCGTTATTAAATATGGTGAACATAATATGTAAAACAAATGAGTATGCCCAAAAAGGGACTGATAATTCTAGAGCTCTTACAAATATATCGACGTCAAAAAGAACCTTCAAAGTCTAATGGCATTTACACAAAATACAAAAACCATATTAGAGTTGCATAGGTAACAAGCCCATCCCATGCGAACCTCCTGGGCTTCAGCCTAGAAAAATCTTTCCTTTCTTTTTTCCTGAAGGCTGAAGGTATAAATACGTAAACTATTGTGTTAATTAGAATAAAAAAAAGTTACATTAAAATTATAAATTTAAGAATTTATTACATTAATAAGGAAAAAATAATTATAAATTAAATTATCATTTGAGGAGGGAAAATATACTGTAGTTAATTAATGTAAATAAATACGATAAAAATGACATTTTTTTATTGCAATTTTGCAGTATTTAATCAATAAAAAACATGATTGGGCCCACATTGCACTTGATAAAGTCATAAACAGTCGGATCGGTCAAAGAATCGGCTAAAACTTTTAAGTTATATTTATTTGAAAAGATTATAATTTTAGAATTATAATTTTGAGATTATAATTATAATATTAAAATTATTAAATTATTTTATTATCGTGAGATTAATAATTTTAAATTTAAGTTCAAAAATAAATAAAAAAATTAAAATTAATAATTTTATTTTAAATATAATCCAACCCAAACTTTAATATTATACTTATTCCGTATATAAGTTCGGAAAGAAAAGCATTAGTCATTAGTCGTCGATGTCTCGTCCCAAGAGTCCGGTAACCGATATGTTCACAGTTGGAGCGGTTGTTAAATGTTAACCGCCCGGCGACATTTCAATTCAAGTTCTCGACTTTCTCTCTCTTCTTCAATTTTTTAGGTTTTTGTCGCCAGTTAGGTAGCCTTTTAATGGTTTGCTTGCAACATTATTAGGGAAAAGACTTTTGAGACATTTGGGTCCCATTTAAATAATTGTCCGGAAAATATCTACTTTACAGGTACTCCATTTCAGTGAAGATTATTTTCCCTCTTTGCTTTAGATTTAGATTCACAATTCACACGATTTTCATTTCAAGTAATTCTCCTTATCAAGATAAGATTCTATTTCTTGTCAATAGTTGTCATTACTATAAAATAAAATCTAACCTTTTTTGGACCTTGTGTGTCAGGTTATAAATTTTGCCATTTTGGTGCGCGCATTTGTTCTTAGATTCCGGCGACTGGTTGAGTGATTTTGTTTGGTGATTAGATATATAAATGGGTTGGAAGAAGATCGTAGACGCCTTTCAGGTTGGATTTGTGGTGGTTACTTTTTATCTTGTAAAGAATATTCTTATATGAATGAATGCATGTCCCTACATAGTACCAAAATTTATATCATTTGTATCTTATAGCTATGGAATATGGACATGATGATGTTGGAGTGATCATTTGTATTTTGATTTATATACTTCAAATGTTATAATTTTAAAAATGGATTTATCACGTGAAATTGTTACAAAAACTATTGTTTAGCTATCTAACTCCAAGGGTTTGTGAGAGAGAGAGATCAAGAATAAATAGCTTTTGTGACTAAGGTTTTCTTTTTTATGGTTGGTTTCAGTTTTCATTTCTGACATGTTTGTAAATAGCTTTGATCAGAATGACTTAAATATGATAAGGTAAAAAGTTTAACTGAGAAATTTCTGGAGAGTAAGTAATCTTGATTTACTTAACTTAGTAGAATTTGTTACATGAGAGCCTTGTTTCATTTTTCAGGTTATAAGTTCAGTGATGTTATTCACTTTCTTTGATTTATAAGAATACCTAGTTAAACTGCGATCCTGGAAACTGGAAGAAAAAAAATATTAGCAGCACGCTCATCAATCCATGTGATCTTCTTTAGTACTGAATTACTGATGATATACTAAAATTGCAGTATTGCACAAAAATCTATGGAAAAGTAAAAGATAATTTCTTTTCCACTTGGTATGAACTTGTCAGTGAGTGACCTCATGAAAGTTGGAATTTTTGTAAGTAACTACCCTGTTGCGATTCAGAGAGACAGTGATTTGGCATTACATAGCCAATTTAATTTTCCATAAAGCAATCTCTACGCTTTAGAGTTGCATGGATTTATTTTTTATTTTCTTTTGTGTGCACACTAACAGCACTTGTCATTTGATGATATTACTGCATCTTGTGGACTGTTCTATTGGTAACTTCACTAATTGTATATAGTTAACTATGAGGTTAGTTGATAGTTTTCCTCTAACAGGGCTGGACGAGGGAGGTTGAGCTTGGTTCGCATACTATCAAGTCTCATGGAGCCGCAGTTGCAAGGAATCATATGCATGACTGGCTCATCTTGCTATTGCTTGTGATCATAGAGGTCCTCCTAAATATTATACATCCGTTCTATCGCTTTGTTGGAAAGGATATGATGACAGATCTTAGATATCCCATGAAGGACAACACAGTGCCCATATGGGCTGTTCCCGTAAGTTTCTCGTATTAGATTGGATATTAAATTCATATTAGTACTCAACAGCTAACCTAACCTTTTAATTTTATTTTAAAGTTTTGGTGTATAACCAGAATTAATTAATTTTTTATCATGAAAAATTATTTACTTCCAGAAAGATATGTATCCTCAAACAATGATCAATTTTACAGCAAACTCTTTATTTTATTTTAAATTTTTGGTGTATAACCAGAATTAATTAATTTTTGGTCATGAGAAATTATCAGTTTCAGAAAGATGTGTCTGATCAATTTTACAGCAAAATAAATATTATTCTTTTATGGAATGGTTGGGGAATAGATTTTGGCGAGACTATTTGGGGATATAATTAATGTGTCATAAAATGCCAAGGAGTAGTGTTACAGGAGTTAAATGGAATAAGACTGCTTGCAAAATTTGTTCAAAGCTCTCTGGTTTTGTTGCCCCATGTTCTATTTTTTAGGAATATTTATGCTAGGCCCCAATTGTGGAGATTGGAACCAGAGACCTCGAGGTATTCCTCAATGCCTCTGCCAATATCCCATCCCTTTGGGTTTGTATTGTCCTATGTTGATTTGTCTGAAGAAAGCATGACTCATGAAACTGTTTTCATTTTTATCCAGATGTATGCAGTTTTGTTGCCTATTGTTGTTTTTAACCTTTTCTATATCCGGAGGAGAAGTGTTTATGACCTGCACCACAGCATTTTAGGTAGCTATATTTTAAATTTCTAAAACTTTCTGCAATTTTCTTTTGAGGATCCTTTATTTTTTAAAGAATTTATTACCTTATAATTATCTCCTACAAAAGGGTGTCTAGATAGATTGATGACTTGAGCATACTCAAAATGCAGGCCTCTTATTCGCGGTACTGATAACTGGTGTTCTTACGGATTCAATAAAGAATGGAGTCGGCAGGCCTCGACCTGACTTCTTCTGGCGCTGCTTTCCTGATGGAAAAGACGTATGCTAGCCTAAACTATGGATATCATTGAATCTGTTATTTATATACAACCATTCGTAAAAAGTTCTACAAGTGGAATCATCTCTTTTTTGCTATCCCATTGCTTTAAACACTTTCAACATCCTTTTTTAAGTGTTCATAATTTTTGACAACTTGCCTCTTTCCTTGTATTTGAGTTTTATTTCAGAAGATTATTACTGTTTTCCCTTTTATAATGTCACACACAAAAAAAGAGAGAGATTAATCCAGCTTTATTTACTTGATCATTGACTTTTAGATCTTTTGCTACTCCTTTCTAGGAATATGATCGTTGGGGCAATGTTATATGTCATGGTAAAGATAGTGAAATAAGGGAAGGACATAAGAGTTTTCCAAGTGGTCATACTTCATGTAAGCACACTTCTTGCTCTGTGTTTTAATTATCGTTTTAATCTAAAAATTGTATTTCAATGAATTAATGAGTTGAATTTGTATTATATGACGACAAGAAAAGAAGCAAGATACATGGTGTAATATTCATATGAACTTTTCCATATACGAGAAAACATTTGAGATCTCAAATTGCAAAGATCACTTTGACCTTGTTATCCAATATTCCAATTATAAATGTCTCAATAATTCTAGCCAAAACCTAGGCTGAATAAACGCACGTCTTTCTACCCAATTTCTGATATGCTTCTATTTCAGGGTTGTATGAATTCTTTTATTTAATGTAAGAGTGTCATGCTATATTGCAGGGTCCTTTGCAGGTCTGGGGTTTCTCTCCTTGTACTTATCAGGGAAAATTAAAGCTTATGATCGTCGGGGACATGTGTCAAAACTATGCATTGTTTTTCTTCCTCTTCTTGTTGCATCTCTAGTTGGTGTTTCTCGGGTGGATGACTATTGGCACCATTGGCAAGATGTGTTTGTTGGGGGCCTTCTAGGTTTGTTTTTCCACATTACCATGGCTTGCCATCTAAAGGCAGAGGTTCTTGAACTAAGGTTGCATCTGATTGTTTGATATGAGTACTTAAAATATATTTGATTCATTTTCAGGGCTTGTTGTGGCAACCTTTTGCTATCTCCAATTTTTCCCAGCACCATATCACACAAAATGTAGGTAATTCATATTTTGTTTTCTTTTTTGGCCTGGCATTTTATTTTATGTTTTTTTCCAATAGCAAGCATTCATAAATTTATATACAAGCTGCTTATCTATCACCTTTTTGCATTGCTCTTTTTATGTTAGAGCGATCATTAAATCCCTAGACCCCGATTATTTTTTAATTTTTAATTTGCATTCTGATTTTGTTTTCAGGCTGGAACCCATATGCACATTTTCAGGCATTAGAGGAGTTGCACACTAATTCACAGCTAACCCCTCCTTTGAATGGGATGGAGGTTCAAGCTGCGCCAAATAGCAATGAGTTTGAGCCACTAGCTATTGGCCTCAATTCAAGCTCAAAGCTGGATGATATGGAATCTGGCAGAATGTAAAACTGGGTATCTTAATTACCACTCCACTGGATTTGCTAATTTGTATTTTAAGTTTAGGTTCTTACGTGGTAATTATCATACTCTTAAGTCTTGACATTGTACAGAGTATTTGCTAAATAGCGTGAAATTTGACCATGGAGATAATTTGAATGGTAGTAGATCTAAGCTTTCACAATTTAGTAGGTGGTACCCTAGAAATGGATGTCGGTGGTGGTACAATACCTAAAATGAAATGTTACCCAAATTTATAAATTTTATTCTTTGAGAGTGTATAAAATGAAAAATTATTCTAATTTTTCATTTTATTTTATTTTATTCGTTCAATTCAAACGCATGATCATTAATCAAGCTCTTTCTTCAATTGCATTAATGCCTTTGATGGTACACATTATACTTTATCGTATGATAGGTATCTCGTCTTCTTCTTTTTAGGTGGGGAAGAGTTTGTTCATATTATAATTAAGACTTAAATATGAATTAGTATCTTAAACCAAGGTTTTTAAACCTGGACCGGTCATCGAACCGAAAAATTTACTGGGTGGATGGGTCACTGGTCCTATCAGTGGTCGGACCGTTGTTGACCCAGTGACGTCATTAATATGTAATAAATAATAAATAATTAATTATATTAATTATTATTATATATTTTATATAATATTTAGTAAATATGTAAAATTAATCAATTTATCTACAAAAAAAAACTAAACATCTCTAAGATACATTCAAATTCCGAAATTCAACCACAAGTTCAAGTGTTTGATTAAATGAATGCAAAAATATGTAAAATATCAAACAAAGTCTCAACTAAATTACTAAAATAAAATAAAATCCGTAATTTTTTTTAATCTTTAAGGAGAGAACCGGTCAAATCCGTGAATCGGTCACTGGTTTACTGGGTCAATCGGTTCAACCGTCGGTTCATCGGTTCTGAACGATTTTTGAGCAGAAGTGGTTTAGTGGTCCAAATCGGACCATTGAGTGAACCGGGTTCAGTTTTTTCCGGTTCGACCGGCGGTCCGGTTCGGGTTTGAAAACCTTGTCTTAAACTATAAGTCATATTTCACTTCGGTGATTTACCTTTCAATTTTGTTAATTAGGTGATTAAACTATCAATTTTTTTCAATTACAACAAATTGAACACGCCACGTCAGAAATTGCTGACGTGGCTAATTGTGTGGGGTTTTAAGCAGCTTATGTGGTAAAAAATATTTTTTATTCATTACATAAACAAATCTGTTTATGTAAAGGGCAAAATCGTCAAAACACATTAATGAGCCACCAACCAGCGTGAGGTAGTCTGCTAAACAACAAAACACACATATTTTGAACAATTTTTCCCATTAAATCTATATAATAAAACAGAACCCATTTTGAATCTTTCATTTGACAAAGCACAAGAACGGTTGAGATTCATTTTAACTTAATTCTTCCAATTTAATCTAAAGGCTCATATTTCTTCATGTCCAAATCAAATTCACTCATACACCATACTCTCTCATGTTCACACATAAAATCTTTCTCTCTCCTCTCTTCTTTAAACATACAAACAAATAATAATAATAATAATAATAATAATAATAATAATTATTATTATTATTATTATAGTACTAATAATAATAATAGTAATAATAATTATTATTATTATAAAAATAATTATAATATCTATATAATAAAATAGAAACCATCTATATAATAAAACAAAACTTATTTTGAATCTTTCATGTGACAAAGTACAAAAACGATTCAGATTCATTCTAACTTAATCATTCAAACTTAATCTAAAGGCTCATATTTCTTCCCGTCCAAATCAAATTCACCCCTACACCATACACTCTTTCATGTTCACACACAAAATCTTTTGCTCTCCTCTCTTCTTCACACACAAACAAATAATAATAATAATAATAATAATAATAATAATAATAATAATAATAGTACTACTACTACTAATAATCGTAATAATAATTATAAATATAATTATATCAATATTAATTATAATACTACTACTACTAATAATAATAATAATAAATAATTATTATTATTTTTACAATAATTATAATAATAGTAATAGTAATAGTAATAATAATAATTTATATAATAAATATTCAGATTCATTTTAATTGAATTAGGCGAAAAAACACAAGTACGGTTCAGATTCATTCTAATTTTAATTCAAAATAATAATAACTATAATATAATAATAATAATTATTATAATTAGACTACTACTACTACTACTACTACTAC
Organism: Panax japonicus; assembly: GCA_020205505.1. Classification (NCBI taxonomy): domain Eukaryota; kingdom Viridiplantae; phylum Streptophyta; class Magnoliopsida; order Apiales; family Araliaceae; genus Panax; species Panax japonicus. The sequence continues at coordinate 53,580,931 of CM035112.1, read as the reverse complement.
TAATAATAATAATAACAATAACAATAACAATAACAATAACAATAACAATAACAATAACAATAATAATAATAATAATAATAATAACAACAACAATAACAACAATAATAATAATATTAATAATAATAATAACTATTATTATAATAATAATAAGAAGAACAACAACAATAATAATAATAATAATAATAACAATAATAGTTATAATTATAATAATAAAATAATAATAATAATTATTATTATAATAATAATAATAGTAATAAATTAATAATAATTATAATATTAATATTATTAATATTTATTATAATAATAGTAGTAATAATAATAATAACAATAACAATTGTACTACTACTACTAATAATAATAATAATAATAATAATAATAACAATAATAATTATAATAACAATAACAACAACAATAATAATTATAATTATAATAACAATAACAACAACAATAATAACAATTATTGTGGTGGTGTGGTGAATTATAATAATTGTTATTGATAATTGTATGTTTTGTGGACAAATTTATATTTTTCATAATATCTATTTTTAAAGAAAAATTAATTATTATGGTAATGTGGTAAATTATGATAATTATTATGTCTGATTGTAAGTTATTTTAAATTGAAAAGAGTATTTAGATAATATAATATTTTTCTAATTTTAATCTATTTTTTCGTTACGTCGTGCTTCAGGCACGAGTAATTACTAGTCACAAATATGAGACGAGCGTGTTCGGGCTTCGCCTCCTCAACTCTCTCTCGAGTTCTCGTATCCGGCGGCTATGACGGTTACGCTGCCGCCATGATCCAACCAAGACTCCTCCAAAATGCGATCTATGGCACTACCACCGCCAGGTCCTTCTCATCTGCTCGTTCGTCTCCGTCGCCATGGTTTTCTTCCTGTACTGGCTACAATTATGGACTTGCCGGAGCTCTATTTGTTGTTGCTGGAGCCGCCTCATTCTCCCAAGAGGAGACGTATGCCAAAGAGCTTACTCCTCCGGAGCTCGTCCCAAAGGAGGTTGTGTTGTATCAGTATAAAGCGTGCCCCTTTTGTAACAAAGTTAAAGGTATACATGCATCACCGTCGCCTCATCAAGATCTTTTCCAAACTCGCCCGAATCGTAACCCCAAAAGGTCTCCCCGTCCAAAAATTCTCTTCGTCGCGAAGCCCTTGCCGTCGGTAATTCCGGCGGAGAGAAAGACAGTGATTCTCCAGATCTGTACAACCATCATCTTCTTCAACCTCCAGATCCGTTCGTTCACCAAACCCCAAACCCAGTCAACTCACCGATTCAGTAGGGTTTGAAGGTTAAGAAGGGTTGATTATGAAATGGGGTCGCTGTGATGGGTTTCGAGGTCTGAGACAATTCCGGATATTGCTTCCTCCATGGTTGATTTAGTTATTAATATATGTTATTGTTGCTGTTAATAAGAAATGTTCTGAGTTAAGTTAACTAATTAGACTTGATTTAAATATGATTTTATCCTAATTAGTTAATTCATTTGATGTATGGGAAATTGTTCTGGTTTTTTTAATTTTGGTTATGTTGTTTTACACTTTTGCCCTTTTAAAAATATTAAAATAATAAAATGGGTTAAGTAATTATTTTTTTAATACACATCAGCTTCTTAAGGTCCCACACAATTAGCCACATCGGTAATTTCTGACGTGGCAAGTTCAATTTGTTATAATTAGAAAAAATTGATAGTTTAATCACCTAATTGACAAAATTAAAATGTGGATCACCGAAATAAAATATGACATATAATTTAGGGTACTAATTCATATTTAAACCTATAATTAATAATTATATCAGTTTGGTAAATTTTGGATGCACATACGTAATACACTCCACAAATCAATAGCTTCTCCTCTTAACAACCTTTATAACCAATTTCATGATCTCACCTCTTCTTTCCCTCTTTATTTAAGTAATTATCCATTTTTAAACATCATACTAAATTTTTAATACTAATTTGTAAATAACATTATTAATACTAATTTGTCTATAGCATTACTCCAAAAAGCATGGAAATAAAAAGTAAAGGAAAGAGCCAGGGCAGGGAGACTTGATTTTCAGCTGTTGTCTGCTAAATTGACACATAACTAAAGCAGATCATTATCCGAAAAAGTTATTAATCATGCGTCTCTTCAACCTCCTCCTCCTCCTCCTCACAACTCTCTCTCTGTCTCTAATCTCTATATATACGTGTGTGAGCATTTTAGAGCTCATTATTATGATTTACGCTTATGAAATATATCGACCGGTTCGTTTGATTTAAATATATCTGTCGGGTGTTGGATAGAATTGATCGAGTTAAGAAAATGGAAAGCAAAAATAGGGGATATGAAAATGGAGAAGCTGCAATATCCCAAGTTCCATATCATCTTCTTCCTCTTCTAAATATACACAACGTCGTTAATGGAGGAGTGAATACTGTTTCAGACGATGACCACCGCTTAAATCTCCCGGGTTATAAGTCAGAATTCAGTCGCGGTCTCTCGTATGTTCCCCCCTCCCCTCCCCTCCCCTTCCCTTTCCTTCCCTTCCCTTATAAATCTCCTGGGTTATAAGTCAGATATTTTAATGAATATTGGATTGAACTTTTAATTTTTTAAATTAATTTATTGAATTAATTTTTATTTTTAAATTGGGTTATTTCGTTAAAAAAAAGTTGACAACGTTAATTTTTTGTCTACATGACGTTGACGTGGCAAAAAAATTAAAAAAAAATTGTTTTTGTGGCAAAAAACAATAAAAAATAGATTTTAAAAATAAAAAAATTAACATTTTAAAGTTTTAAAAATAACAAAAACATAATAAAATAAAACAAAAAAATACAGATTTTAAAAAATACAGATTTTTTTTAAAAAAATCTGTGTTTTTTTTAAAAAAACTGTTTTTTTTTAAATAAATATTTTTTTGTTTTATTTTATTATGTTTTTGTTATTTTTAAAACTTTAAAATGTTAATTTTTTTATTTTTAAAATCTGTTTTTGATTTTTTTGCCACATAAGCAATATTTTTTATTTTTTTTGCCACGTCAGTGCCACATAGACAAAAAAATTAACGTCTGTCAACTTTTTTTTAACGGAATGACCCAATTTGAAAATAAGAATTAGTTCAGTGACTTAATTTGAAAAATTAAAAGTTCAATCGAATATTTAATAAACGTGCCAACTTTAATGGTCAAATCATTAGTTTTGCCATATTTTGGGAATTGATTTCCACATGGCCTCAACATGAATTTGAGTCCCATTTATTCATGTGAATGAATACATGTAAAAACATCAATTTTCTTTATTTTTTTTGTCGATAAGCCAAATAATAGAGGTTTTGATATTTTTAGAGAACTAATATTTTTAAGGAGCCCATTTATTATTGTGATAAAAAATTATGAAATTATTAAATTTAATTGTGATTTTCACCTGAATAATAAGCTAGTCTTTTCATTACTCTTTAATAATTCGAAATAATGAAACTTCTTTGATAACTTTTTTAAAAAAGTATTATCTTGTTCGGGTAAGATTTATCCTTCTCTAGTTTGGGGATGGATTTGCATATTGCAAAGGCCATTGATAATATTTATGTTGTCAAAATAAATATATATTTAATGATATTTTTATATTTATTTTAACAATTTAAATTTGATATTTTTACATTTATTATAATAATTTGAATTTTCAACAACACTCGTTAGTGACTATTGCAATAATATATGTGAAAATGACTCGGTCTTGTGTGTTACTTGCGTAGGGCTATTGCAAACTTTTCCGTAAGCTTAACAATTATCTCAGTACTCACGGGTGTGACTTCGTTATTTGGAACGGGCCCCACATACGGCGGGCCCGTAACCATCCCATAGCCGGTTTCTTCACATTCATTGTGGGGTGAGATCTGCTCGGCTTACCCAACATCTGCTGGACTCTACTTCTGGAGCGCTAAACTTTCCGGTGAAGATTGGGGTCCGTTTGCCTCTTGGCTCCCGGGCTGGTAATATTACCTCTCTGTTTTTAATTTCTTCCATATTACCATAACAATATATAGAGTTGCTATATATTTGTGATTATATATGTAGAGGATTAAGCATTTAAATATTTTAAGCCAAATATAAATTGTTTTATGGAAGGATGTATCGTTTACATTAAAATAACCTCTAAATATTAAAAATAAGTAAACAATTTGGTGGCAATAATTCAAGTTACATGTTTCACTAGTTTAAGTTGTGTACTAATATAATGAAGTACCCCTATTATTCAATAATAATACTTTGGTTACAAAAAGAGAATACAAAATTATGTGTATGTTATTTATTGGTTATAATCAGTTAATTTTATATTCAATTTTTTGTAGTTATATTTTGTGACTCGTCTTGCCTTGTGAATTTACTACACAACTATAATTATAGTTTGTTGTTCAGTGGTAAGTCCAGTTTAATTTGTTTCTTTGTGCGTGCATATACGTTGTCGATAAAGTGTAAGAATAAAAACTCACATGTACTTTGTATGTAATTCAATTTTTTGCACGTGATGCAAATGTCACAGTGCCTTCATAGCGAATCTATATTATTATTCATATTAATTAATATTCTCAACATGTATAATATCCATATCTAATTTTTTTTATTTTTCATTAATTAGGATGACAATATTGGTGACTTTAATTAGGATTAGGATGGCCATATCTATATTAATTTTGACTTTAAATGCCTTTATTTCTAAAGCAGGATATTATTTAGTATAAGATATTTTCACACCTCAGCTATGTGGTCAAAGATTCACATTTCATTTCATAAACCACACGATTTCCTTTAAACTCTAATTAACGAATTAATAATTAATAGCTGATAACTCTAATTAACGAATTAACGATTTCCTTTAAACTCTAATTAACGAATTAACGATTTCCTTTAAAATTGTTTGATAACTGACATATCTTAAAGATCTGAATGACATATTTTTAATATTTTACCCCTCTGAAAAAATTTAAAGTTGTTGTAAATTTATTTAATACTACATAATATAATAGTTAACATTTTTTTTTACTTCATTCAGCCAACCATTCAGCCATTCAGACCAAAAATTCGGACTTAACCATTCAGCCAACGCATCTGACCAATTCAGCCATTCAGACGATTTTTTTTCAAAACAAACGCACATAATGATTCAGCCATTTACCGATTCAGACATTCAGACCCATTAAGTTATAAACAAACAGCCCCTAAAATTTGTTAAGCTTTAATATTTTTGATAAGACAAAAATACATGAATATTCTCTAACCAATAATAGGAAAGTGCTGATAATTCTCCTAAATATGATAACCTTTTTGACTTTATTTGTTAGAAATATATCTTAATTAATATTTGTTTCAAAAATAATAACATAGCAAAATTTACATGTTACTGTAATCATATATACAAATTTGATTTTGATTAAAAATAAAAATAAAAATATATTTAATTTCTAAATAAGTATCTTAGATTATGAATAGAAACTTGTATATTTCTTATTCCTTCTGTCCTCAAAAGGTCAGTTAAGCTAAATTGAGGGATACGCATCTCAATGATAGGTGAATTTGTTTATCGGCGGGACCGAAATGTCCTAATCATCCTCTCATTTAGCGCGCATCAACTTGCTTTGTTTGACCAGACCTTACATTATGACAGCACAATAAATGAGACTAGTAGATGAATTTTCTAATCAGAAGAAATATGATTAATATTTAGAATCATCAGAGTTGAGATGATACTACAATACTACCATATTCATATATTCACCAAACAAATACTCCCGGAGAAATAAAGAAAGAAAGGGTGCAATCTTTTTTTCCAATCTCTGACATGGGTTGGGCCGATGATGAGCAAATGGCCCTTCCATCCCACAATCAAAACGGCAACAGCTCGGTTGATTCAGGCCATGCCCGTCTAAACGAGCTCGGCTACAAACAAGAACTCAAGCGTGATCTCTCGTAAATATACTACAAACCCACTTGCAATTTTTCTTTGTTTTTTGGATTGGAACCCAATTCATCCTTAGATTTGAAAATGGTTTTGTTTTGTGTTATGGGTTTATTATGGATTGCAGGGTGTTGTCAAATTTTGCATTTTCGTTTTCAATTATATCGGTTCTTACTGGTATAACCACACTGTACAATACCGGGCTCAAGTTTGGTGGACCTGTTGCTTTAGTTTATGGGTGGGTTATTACTGGTTGTTTCACCATGATTGTTGGCTTGTCTATGGCTGAAATTTGTTCTTCTTACCCTACTTCTGGTGGACTCTATTATTGGAGTGCTAAGCTTGCTGGCCCAAATTGGGCACCCTTTGCTTCATGGATCACTGGCTGGTAATTATCTGTTAATTATACCGGTAATTTGGTTTTATGTGAATATAAAGTTTTTTTTTGGGTTGCTATCTTGTGCTATATGATTGTAAATTAATCCATTACATTTCAAGGGTGTGGGAGAAACTAGCAATTTGATGTTTGCTTCTATGAAAATTTTGTAGTTCCTCCACTCATCATGTCTATGTACTCCTACATTTGAAACAAAATTTTAGTACCAACAATATTTAGCCTCTAGCAAGAGAAAGAATGACAATTGTATACATAATTCGTATTGATATTTACTTGCTTCAAATGTTACATGTAGTTTATGTTTTTATGGCTATGTTAGATTGAATTGAAGTTTAGGGTATGGTCTGCTCTGTTGATGGCTAAAATACCTGAATGAACTGCTTGCTAACCCAAGCTTAATCTGTTCAAGCAGGTTTATTAGCATCTTCTCCCTTCCTTAAATTTGAAATTAATATCATTCTGATTAGAATATCTTGGTATTAGTGGTCTTAATTTGTATTTAGAGCTGAGGTTTACTCAAATAATGAGATTCTCTTGGCAGTAAATGTGTCTAACTCGAGAGTTTTCCTCCTTGCTATTAATTAAAGAGTCCAGTAGATGTCGTGTTTCTTGACACATAAGGGAAAAACCTGAGAAAAGTTTTCATATTTAACTGCTCTTATAAATATGTAGATCATTATTACCAATGGTCTTTGTGCATTATATTGTCTAATGATCTGTAATAATTTTTATTTTTCCTTGCAGGTTCAACATTGTTGGTCAGGTATATCTGATTTCTTATATTTTGCAATTCAAAATCTTATTGAAGGATATGGTGCTTTATAAGCTCTAGTCACTAAAAAGACCTTCATCTGCAGTGGGCTGTAACGACCAGTGTCAATTATTCACTTGCTGAGATGATTCAAGTGATCCTTCTCCTCAGTACAGGTGGAAAGAATGGAGGTGGATATGAGGCCTCTAAATATGTAGTTATTGCTATCCATGGTGGCCTTCTTCTCTTACATGCTATCATAAATAGTCTTCCTATTTCGTGGTTATCTTTCTTTGGACAACTTGCTGCCGCATGGAATCTTCTAGGTAGGAAGCATTATACAATCCTCTTTGCTTCTCAATTCCATTTCATGCTGGCGAACAACTTTCTTGAATCCTCTAATTGTGTGCGCGATTTTAGGGGTTTTTGTTCTTATGATTCTTATTCCCTCGGTTGCAACGGAAAAGGCTAGCACAAAGTTTGTTTTCACTCACTTCAACACTGATAATGGGGAAGGAATCAACAGTAAACCCTATATATTTCTTTTAGGACTCCTCATGAGCCAGTACACTCTAACAGGCTATGATGCATCTGCCCATATGGTGAGTTTTATCATCTTCTTTACTCCCATCTCAAATGTTCCCCCTGCTTCTGATGACTGCAAGATGCTTTCAAGTTTGAATTCTCAAATAAGTATATAAATCTAAAAATCTAGTTCAAAACTTAGCTGAATAGACATTTACCAGAAGTTTTATATCACATTGAAGTGTTAATATGGTATCTAGAGGTAGGGGTGGGATCAGTGTTCAAATCTTAGTCTATCAATGATAAAAAAGTTTATTAGTTTGATTTCCATAAATACTGAATCTTTTAGAGTACATATCTGCAGACATATCTGATTAAACACAACTTTCCTCATGCTATATAATGCCATCTCACCGAGTTCTGAAAACTGAACACTATAACATCTATTCAGCTAGCTGATCCTGATTTGTTTTCTCTAATGCAAGTGAATTGAAAGTAAACATGGAAATTTAATTTCACTTCGTGCGAACAAAATCTTTCTTTTGTTCCTTTCTTTTTCGCATGTCGTGGAACTTTTTCTATTACTTTATTGCTGTTTATTTCATGTTTAATGCGACAACTAAAAAATCAAACCATGCTGCTTCCTCTGAACCTCTTCTTCTAGTCAGAGGAAACAAAGAGTGCCGATATAAATGGACCAAAAGGAATCATCAGTTCTATTGGCATATCAATTATTGTTGGGTGGGGTTACCTACTTGGTATCACCTTTGCAGTTACCAACATCCCATTCCTTTTGAGTGAGGACAATAATGCTGGTGGTTATGCAATTGCTGAGATATTTTATCAAGCATTCAAGACAAGATACGGAAGTGGTGCTGGGGGAATCATTTGCCTGGGTGTGGTTGCTGTTGCCATATTTTTTTGTGCTATGAGCTCAGTTACAAGCAACTCCAGGTAAAATATGTTTTGTTTACAGGATTCATCTCATATGAAAAAATATTAATAAGATGAATTTGTTTCCAGGATGGCTTATGCATTTTCAAGAGATGGAGCTATGCCGTTATCTTCACTTTGGCATAAAGTAAACAAACAAGAAGTCCCCTTAAATGCAGTCTGGCTTTCTACTTTTGTAGCATTCTGCATGGCCCTGACGGTATGAGTTTGTCATTTTCTTATGCTTGCTTTGCCACAACAGCCTGTAACAATTCTCGTGAAATCTGGTTCCTCTAGTCATAATTTATTGATTTGTTAGTCCTATCACTGGCAATGTTCTCTGCCTTGAGTTAGGTAACTATTCAGTGACAAATATTTATCGGGGAGGGAGGGGAGAGATTATAGCTCATGCCCCCCTGCTTTCAAGAAAGCTAGTATGAAATCCTTGGTTTCTAGCATGGTCCTCCGAATCTGAAGACTCTACCTGTCCCCTCTCCCCAACTGAACTGCACACAGAACCACAACCATACACAAACATTTGGAGCACTTCATTTTTACAGACTTAAAGGATTGCATTCTTTCAAAATTTCAATGCAGTAGTTATTTGGCATGAACTGCTTTATGGTCTTATCAGTTTGTATTTCAAATCATTCTTGTATTGGGCTCATGAGCATCTGTCTTCCTCTTTCTATCTTTTTCTTTTCTTTTCCCCTTCAACATCTAATCGTGTATTGTATTTTTATCCGAGTGTTTGCAGTCCCTAGGGAGCACAGTGGCGTTTGAAGCCATGGTATCAATCGCTACTATTGGACTCTACATTGCTTATGCCCTTCCCATATTCTTTAGGGTAACTCTGGCTCGAAAATCTTTCAAACCGGGTCCTTTCAATTTGGGAAGCTACGGAGTCCTTGTTGGTTGGATTGCGGTTCTTTGGGTGGTAATCATCTCAGTCCTCTTCTCTTTGCCTGTGGCCTACCCCATTACCAGAGAGACTCTCAACTATACACCAGTTGCAGTTGGCGGCCTACTGATTCTCATAGTTTCGTTTTGGATCTTGAATGCTCGGCACTGGTTTAGAGGTCCCATAACCAACATAGATAGATGAAATAGAGTATGGATGTATACTGATGGTTGTATCTTCAAACATCAATGGTAGGGGTATTATATATGAATGATAGTGTTTTTTCTGAAGTCCGAAATTTCTTTGTTATAACTACCTCCTTTTCATAAAAACCATTTTGACTCAATTTGTAAAATTTTAAAATATTAAATTCACACGAATTAATGTAATTTTAGTTAATAAATTATTGGATATTGTAAACTTTATAAAAAGTATTATGAATTATAAAATTTGTTTTTTATTTTTCATAACTTACATAAACTAGATTAGTAGAGCAAGTCTTGTTGGCCTTTGTTTTTTTCTGTTCTTTTTTAAGAACCAACTATTAGAATTCGATGATTATATGTATACATTTCATCCCAAAGATTTAGGGGTCATTTGAAGAAATTTAAATTGTGATGTGAATAATTTTAATTATACAAATAACAATATTATATATAGTAATATTTTTAAGTGTTTTTCGTTGTTAACGGCTGGGTTAATTAAGATTAACTAATTTGCATCAATTTAAAATTTCACGATTTAAGTTAAAAAAATAATAATTAAATGGATTACTTTTTTGTAAAATGGAAAGAGTATCATCTTGTCTTGCACTATGTTTATGAGCTTTAAACCGAAAAGAAAAAAAATAAAAAACTTATTTAAAAAAATAAAAAAGAAAAATTTCTTTTGTTGTTTACGAGGAAAATAAAAATAATAATTTATATTTAAAATACTATTTTACCATAATATTAATTATATCATGCTTATAATGTAAATAGTACTCCCTTCATTCTCAAAAGAATGAACAAAGTACAAAATTTACATATTGAGAAAAACAAATGTAGAGAAAATAGAGTAAATAAAGTTCTAAATTTATCCTTAGATTCATAAAGTGGTGAGTAATTTTATTTTTTATACTTATGGACCCTATTAAATGACATAATTATCCTTCATTTTATGATTTTATGAACAAAAATAATTTTACTCTTAGTCATCATTTTTGAAGATAGAGAGATTATTATAAAAGATTTACTCTTATTATAAAAATAATTTCTCTTAGTCATCATTTTTGATTTTTAAAGTCAAATAATGATATATTAAATTTAATATGAATTTATTTAATTTTAATTAATATAATGATTATAATTATATAGGAGTCATATATAATACAAATTATTAATTATTAATTTATTTTATTTATGAGTCAATAAATTTTAAAATTTAAAATACCCTCGTTTCAATCAAAAGTCAAATTGTATGTAAGCAACGGAGTATAATGTTTGGAAAGTTTGAACCCGTAAAGACTAATCTATCAAATATACTCAGAGACAGAAAAGCAAAGAGCACCAAAGTTCGTTCGATAATGGTTCCATTTTTGAATCTTTCTCCTCATCATTATTACTCCTCAACATTAAAAAAATTATAGGGTTTCAAAAATTTTAACTTGATTGAGCTATTACCTAATTTTACAGGCCGATTCTACAGAAGAACTGGAACCTCTATTTGATTACACTCGCGTACAGCCTTTCGACCTGGTTTGCTTAGACGGTCAGTTTATTCTCTCTCTTAATATACCTGTCATTTTGAATTTGTGTATAATCTCAAGTTTTTTTTTCGAATTTCCAGATGATGATTCTTTATCCCCAGCTTTTCCTCCCAAACGACGGAAATTCTCTGAGGTAAATTATCTTCCATGTAAAAAGCTTAATGCTTTTATTATTATACTGCAGTTTCTCTCATAAATGGCGTGTAGCTGTTTGGTTATGTTAATTAGGATGAAAAGGGACCAACGAACGGGGAAGTAATACAAATTGTTGATTGTGGTGAAGACAAGGAAGAGGAAGATTGGTTGCCTCCTCCCTCAAAAATCTCAGTTGGTACTCAAAATCTAAGGGAGAATTCAACTATAAAGGAACTTAGGTATATTTCAATTGGGATTATAGCCTTGTAGGATTATGTATTTACTCAAATTATTGAAATTCATTCTGATTGCTATTATTTGCCGATTTTTTTTATTGTTTCTTCAAATAAGGTGTAGTGATAATTGTACTTTCAGTTCAATAGTTAATTTGAAAAACTTCTATTCCTTACTACCTGTGGCACTTTTTCTTATGTTTGAGGAAAACTACTATGCTTTCCTTACTTTGGTAACCTATTCATATAATGACTATTTGTTTTTCTTTATGTTTTACTTCAATTTCAGTCTGGAAGATATTACACATAATTTGCTTTTCCAGATTTTTCCTTCAAAGTGTGATAATGTTGATAGGTTGAAGAAGCAGGAGTTGTTGTTATGTGCCCAATCAGCTGAAGATATACTGCGAACTGTTGACGAGTCTGCCAAAAGAGATCTTAGCACTTCACTGCAGTCCTGTTCAGATAGTGTTGCAGAGCCTCCATCAAAGACTAAACTTGAAAGACCTAAAATATTAATTTCAATACAGGACAAGGATGGACTCAAGCATTTTCGGGTGTACATGGTAAATATATCCCTGCAGAAAGTTTGTTTGAATTAGATTATGCATTACACTAAAGTGTATGTCATCTAGTTTTAATTTGGTGTTATAATATTTGTCAGCTTGAATGCAGTAATTGTCTGATATTGACTTTATTTTTCCTTCTATTCAGTTTAAGCAAACAAAACATGAAACAACCTGTAGGTTTATGGCTAATGAGGAAAACACTTTTCTACAGTATTAGGTGGAACTGTGGAAGGAATTAATTTTATTAAGGCAACCATCATATTTGGCTCGTATGGACCTTGATGAACGATATATCTGCTTGAACCCAATCTCACACTTTAGTAGTGGGATTAATGCAGACTACTTATGTATAATCTTCAACTTTTGTGTACTCTGTATCTTTATTTATTGGTATATAGTATTCCATTTAAACATTAATTTTGTATCTTTAATAACTAAGACAAGATATTACATATATCTTGGTTTTTTGCCTGACATAGTTGTATTTTTGACGCATATATCCTACTCAACGTTGTTCTGTGTAGCAATTTGTGATATTATAAATCACATGTTACTGTTACTGTGGTGCGAGTTATTCAATTATATATTCATAATCAAGAGTTATCTTATTCATATAGGATGATAACTTTGAGAGGCTCTTCAAGATATATGCTGATAAAGTTAAGCTTGATATGCAAACCTTAGCCTTTTGTTTTGATGGAGATAAAATTAGTCCCACATCTACACCTGAGGGCCTTGGGATGGAGGACAATGACATCATTGAAGTCCATGTCAAGTCAAGCTGATCCCGGTAATAATCATTGCATCTGTGTGTCTCTGTCATCTGATCATTTTTCTCTCACCAAATGATCTAGTTTTGAATTAATCTACAAATGATCTAGGTGACATCATGATATGCTGAAGAGTTACAGGGAACAAGATAACATATTTGCTTTTTTATGACATATTAGTGTATGATTGGATGAATATGGCTTTCGAACACATGTTGGGACAAGTGTCCTCAAGTTTTCGGACTCTTTCTCAACCCAAGGAATTTTCAATTTAATATTTAAAATGAACATGTAAAAGAAGTGTTGACACCTGCTTGAGAGTTGAGAGTGTCCGGCGGATGCATATGCATGGAAAAATCAACCTTAAATTTAGGCTGCTGAACATTGCTTCCAAATTACTATTTATCACTCAACAGTCAGTTATATTTTTCATGTTATTATCTTTTCAAGTGTATCTTGGTAACTTCTGACGGCTCTGCTTGCTTTCTTTCAGGTTTTTGGTTAAGTTGGAAGTTGAATCAAATTTGTCCATTTTCCCGGGAGCCCCATATTCTTTGTTTCCAAAACCTCTGTGCAGCTCCTTAGTTAATTGCTTAGACATATATATATTCTAGAAGTAATCCTTAGTTACAATATTGCCTTGAGAAATGTAATCCTAGAAGTATTCTGATTATGGAAAAAAGAAGTTGAAGTTGACGGATTTTTCTTTTAAGGCTTGGGACCTGGTGCTAAGATTTTGTGATTGAGGTTCGCTGCTAAGTTATTGTATTTAGAGTTTGGAAGGTGATCCAACGGATAAGGAAAAAAGGAAGCTGTTCTTTCTTGCTGTGTATGGGCAATTGGAAATGAGAAATGATGCTTATAGTGACCGAAGCCTATACATAGTTTGTTAATTAAAATACCATCATGCCATCAAAATAAATAAAGAAGCCTATACATAGTTTGTTAATTAAAATACCATCATGCCATCAAAATAAATAAAGGGCTTTTTTCCTAAACGATTTTAAATACTCCCTCCGTTCCTAAAAGATTGTTGTTTTAGAAGAAAAAATTTGTTCTAAAAAATTTGTCGTTTACAACTTTCAAGGGAATAAATTATTTACTTTCTTATATTACCTTTACTTTCTCTCATTGTCTCAAGAAATTCTCTTTCTTGTATTAATAGTTTTTAACTTTTTATAATAATTTTTTAGGAACGGAAGTAGTAGTGTTTGGTTTGGTATCTTGTTAAATTTCATGATGGCATTCATTTTTTTTAATGGGTGTTTGATTTCACCAATTATTTTGTTAACTTCACCAAATATTATGTAGTTGGTGAATTTTAAGGGGTAAAGTGGAACCACTAAAATAATTATTTCTATACATGTACAAAAGAATTTAACTCACGGAGAATTGTGATATGGAGTATTATTTGTTATACGTGTTTAGACATATATATTCTAATTTTAATGACGTGTTATAATTTTTTTTTATTGTTTGTGGTGAAAAAGTATTATATCGACAAAATCAATTTAAGACTGCATAAAATATAATAGTGAGAAATACTATTTTTATATATAATTTTGATATTTTCACATATGCTTTTTATTATACTCTGTTGTAAGAGAAGAACGTGTGAAAATATTAAAATTAATATAAAAATAATGCTCCTCGTAATATATATTTTTTTGGAATAAGTATGAAGTATAATTTTATATTAAAATAAACTTATAAGTTCTAACTATATATTATGGCTCAAATTAAAAAAATTACCATATTAAGTTGCAAAATTTTGAGTTGTGGCATGGCAACTACTAGTAAATCCATATTGTTATCTAAAAAAACAAATATATCCTTCTTAATGAATTTGAAATACATGTGTTATTTGAATTTATGAAACTTTTTTCCTTTCCTCTCACTCCTCGCCTTCAGAAGTACCTCCACGTGTAAAAACTCACCCAAAAGTTTACACGTAAGACCAAAAAATAGATAAAAAAGAATTGTTAAAAAGCTACTAACAAGATTTTGCTCAGACTCACAAGGGTTTCTTCAGATTTAAATCAAAGCCAACACTATAGGTAATAGTTGTTTTTTTTTTTAATTTTGTTTGCTTGAGATTATTTGGATATTTCCATATCTTACAAGGGGATGGGGATCCAATTATTAGATTTTTCTATAGATTGTGAAGTTGATCTTACATAGTTTTGTTTGAATGATATGATGTTGAGGTTTAGTTTTAGTTGTTGATATAAAGTTAAGTTGTTTTTCAAGTAGGGTGCAATGAAGTCTGCTAGCTGATGAAATTTATGATCATCTATGGAGAAAAAGTATTGAATGGAAGTTTGCCTAACATAACAATTAGATAGATATACTTTTATGTGAATTATCAGTGTTGCTTGTGGATTTTTGGACGCTTCCTAAAATGTTACATAGAGAATATATTTGGGATATTTTGTTTTATATGGAAATCAGAGCTTGTTTTGCCATTTTGCTGCAGAATTGCATTATAACTTTTCCATCCATGTAGAATGAACTAATTAGAGGGCTGGTAGTTCTGACAAATGAACTTGGAGAACTTTTCTATGGTGAATTTCTGGGGTTCTATATGATTTGGGATTAAGGGGATGGACAAAGTTTGTGAATACTGCAAAGTTTTGAGGCCAGTTGTTTATTGTAAGGCGGATTCAGCAAATTTATGCCTTCCTTGTGATGTGAAAATTCACTCAGCTAATGCTCTTTCCAACCGCCACTCCTGAACCCTTGTGTGTGACTTATGCAGATGCCACTGGGCGTATATCAAATGTTCTAATCATCAGATGTTCATGTGTCGTAGTTGTGACCGCAGTCAGCACAATGTCTTGTCTCAACACCAGAGGCGTGTAATTAGTAGTTATATGGGGTGCCCGTCTGCTGAGGATTTATCAGAATTGTTGGGATTTGATTTGGATGATAGTACTCGTCAAGATCAATCGTTTTCCACATCAGGTGTTTCTGTGAATACAGGTGCAGTCAATTGCAACAGATTAATGCAGCCTTGTCCACAAGCTGGAGGCTCTTCAATAGGATTTGAAGTGGACTGTGTGACTTCACACTACGGTGCAGAATATGAAATGGGATCAAAAAGTAAATATACTAAGGTAGGACAGAAAGTTCTGACCTGAAGAATAACTATGCTGTATATGTCGTGTATGTATTTGCTTGTGCATCCTGTTTGCATTTTGGCATTTTTCAACCTGATCACGATATTTCACTTGATTTACAGAAAAGAGGGAAGGTCTTTGTGCAATTTTTTAGGGAACATGATTTGCATCATTGCTGCCTCCTAGTTTATATTATTTTAAATTCTTTTAGATTTTTTTTCTGTGTCTGTGTGTTTCTGTGTTGTTTGAGCTTGTGATTCAAGCCAGTATGCTGCCACGCATACAAATATTTTAAATTACTAGCAATATTACATTTGCCTGAAGAGTCAAAGTAACCAAGATGATTAAGGGGAACATTGCTAGCATGCAGTCTAGTGACTTATGGCATGATGCTGATATTATTTTGAACAAGAGTTACCAGATACTCTCATTGATCTAGTGTACCGCGTATTACCAATATTCTAAATTTAGCCTACCGATTTTTTTTAATTGTTTTACCTATAATTGCACAAATATTAATATTCTAACTTAGTATTGGATGCTCAAACATAATATTTGTCCTAAACTATTTATAGAACAACCAATTTGTTGATTCAGATAAATTTTTTCTATAAAACTTAGGATTATTTCATTTAGATTCTAAGAGAATTCCTAAATGTAAGAACTTGTATAAAGATACCCTAGCATACCATGTACCAAACCGAATCACGTTTCAGGTAACATTGTTTTGAACTACTTAAATACTACTCATAGCACACATTCTGCATTTTAACATTTTAGGAAGTGCAAAGCGTCACTCTATATGTTTCTTTTTAAGAATTAGAAAGATCTATACTCGTTCTGATGCGTCATCTTGCAGGAATTTTACAAAGGTATACAACAGAAAAATACTTGCTTTATTTTGCAACAGATTCTTGATTTGAAAAGGCTCCAGCTCACTGATTGCAGCAACGGTTTGTCTTTCATACATCACCAAGAACAAACTGATATATCTTCATCTGAAAATGAATCAGCATGGAAGCTTGAGAACAATCTTGGTCAACATTCGCAGTATTCCTTCGGTCTTGATTCTGATTTTCACCAATTGGGAAGTCCTAATGCAGACCTTTATGTGGATTCCTTCTCTTTGCCATTTTCGCAATTGGACCATTTAATCTCTTCTTCATCTGGTGGAAGCCCTTTGCAAGTAGACTCCATTTGGCAATCTAAAACTCTAGTTCATAGTGGCCAGGTTCGATTGTTTACATAATTCACAGTAAATTACTTTAAAACGTATTATTGAAATTCTTTTCTCCATTATTATAAGTGATGATAAAAAAATTTGTCAAAAGAGAAAAAGAAATTACATCTGTATGTGTAATGTCACCCATAGACTTTGAGGAGATAACGAGTGTAATAGTATATTTCTCAAACTACGATGAGCTAGTTTGGTCCCTTAGGCTGATTGATGAGATTGTTAGGCCTTCCTTGTCTAATTGACCATTAAGTGGACCACTTTGTTGTTTGGTTTCTATATAAAGCTTTAGTATTTGGAGCAACTTGTCAAGCTGGTGCAGTGCAAAGGAAGACAAAATGTAATTTTCGAGCATGGCAGCTTGCAAAAACCTAAACTGGAAAAGGGTCATAACCCCTCTAGAAACATCCAAATGGCGCATTATTTGAAACTTTGGAGAGTAGACTGTTTATCTTAAATATGGTACATTATTTGCTTAGACAAAGTTCCTAAATTTATTAATAATTGCCTCCCCTTCTGGGAAGTAATTTAGTAGCCCCAACTGAGGGAGCACAACCCATGCACAAAGAAGTATATAGTAAAAGTCCAGGGGAGTTTGGATTGGAACTTGTGCCGCCAAAACATAACTACATGAGCAATCAACTAGCTCTCAAAGAGGGGCACCCTTTAAAGGTAAGAGAACACCATCAATTATGATTATAAATTTTAAATCTCCCATAAACTCATACACAAAATCACCTCGGATATGCCTCTAGTCTCCTAATTCTAAATGACTGTCATGAAACAACATCAACAATTTCTAAGAAAATTTCTGCTCAAGTAAAAATATTGAAAAAAATAATAGAATGGGTTATGAAAACCTAATGCGGACTAGGTCCCTGCAGTATTTAACTAGAAGATTACTAATGTGACCCGTTGGCATTCAAGTTCCAAAAATGTGGTTCACATGTAAAAGTTGGTCACACAAAGTAGAATTTCATGATATTCATAAATTAAATTAAATTAAATTAAATGATTGTTCCTATCTGATTTTGACCAATATGATCAAATATCTATAATGCATTGATTTTATTTTTTTTCAATTTTCTTTAGTTTTGTGCAAATAGGTGGATAACATGAACAGTATCAGTGTGTGCATTTATTAGCAAGTAGGATCGCTCGAGTATCAAACTATTTAACATTTTATGGCAGCTTTAGTCTCAAAATATGCAAGATCTTGGAGTTTGTGAAGAACTAGGATGCTTGGATGAGCTGAGCATGCCTGACATTGATTTGGCATACCGGAACTTTGAAGAACTCTTTGGAGGTGGTGAGCAAGAGCCAACAAGAGTACTTCTTAATGACAAATCTATGACATGCGCCTCTGTGGAGAAGGATATATCTTTTGATAAACCAGAGTATGGCTGTGCAAGAGGGATGGAGGTTTGAAAAGCTTTTTCCCTTCAATTCAATTCAGATGTTATATTTACCAACATTTTACATGTATTGCTGCTGAGGAATCCACAATTAACATACCCTGGATTTCAAGTTGTTACCTCCAAAACCCCACGGGTCATTTCCTATACATTATGCAGTTCCGAGGAATGATCTCAAAATGTCTCCTTATCTTGTGGGGTCACTGCCTATAGTTGCTTATTCTACTGATGAGGCTTGAGGGCTAAATCTACATGAAGCCTGGTATTTCTGCTGATAGATTTTCACCATTCTATTATTCATATCATGGAAATATCTTGAGAATCTAGAGTTTTTTCTTTGTCCTGATAAGTATTTTGATAGCGATAGTGACCTCTGTTTCATTAGAGTTGGTAGACTACACATAAATTTGCATGCTACGAAACCAAAGTTATTCCTTCTAAAGTCTGTGTATACTTGCTGTGCAAGTGTTTTTGAAAAACAATTGCTAATTTTGGGAGCTAGACCACGTATGGAAAAGCTCTACCGCTATTTCGCAGGGCAATCCACAAGTGAGTGATACACCTTCAGTCATGATGTTATTTAAATCCTTGATAGTCGTCTGCCTGGCTTTCCAAGTGGGTGCTAAAGTGAACTTCTCAGTCAAGTTGACCAGTCTGAGCCTTTCCTGCTTGGAAATTACTATAAATTGGTAAGAGCACTTCCATTTTGTGCTCTTCAACCTGAGCAAAATCCCTAGAGTCTCAGTGATGGTGCCAAACATACTAGTTTCACCATAGGATATTATATAAGAAACCCCATAGTTTTTTTTTGTAATGCTATGCAATGAACCAATCTGGTCCTACATTTACACTGACAACAGTCATCATACTCATCACAGTTTAATATGAAAGCTTCCTTCAGTTGATGATACTTAAACATGTTCTCTTTCACTTTCTTGTATGAAATTCTCAACCTAAAATTTTTTATATACGCGATGCATATTTTTCTTTTCTTTTCTTTTCTTTCCTTTCAACTTTTTTATTTTTTTATAATAGGATACTTCGGTGGCTACCTCGTTTATTTCTGCTCAGACAATTCATGTAAAGAAATATGATATATCCTTAGTTTTGAAGAATCTTCGCTCTCAATGCAGAGTCCTGAAAGCAGTGACACTAATTATACTGATTCTGGAGTTTAATCCATCTATTTTAGACGGGAACCTTCATGAAATTCACTTGAACAGGAGTGTGCACAACCGGTAGCCAACCTTCAGAACAAGTTACGAAGAGAGAAGAAGGTTAAAAGGTATGTCATGGTTTAAGATGTTGTAATAAATTTCTATGAATGGTGGCAATTTAACCAAACTATCAACATACATTTTGTAATAAAAAAATTATATAACAGTTTATAAGCCTGTGTGTTTGTTTCAAAGTACAGAACCTACAAACATATCATATCTTGTTCTGGCATTATGAATCTACTTAATTACTTACATTAACCATCCTGGAACCTAGAGTTGTATTATAATTCATGAATCTTGTACATTCTAATTTCTTGAATTTTCAGGTATAAGAAACAAGTTTCGGAAAGCTGAAGATGATGCACGGAAGCGGGTAAAAGACCGATTTTCTGATACGGTGGTGCGGACCAATCTATTAAACTTATATGCATCTTGTTTCTGCACATAAATGAGAACCAAATGTGGATTCATGAGCTATTTTTACCAAACAAATAAGCACACGATTTTATTTAGAAATTTTATATCAGGAGAAAAAGAAGCACAAATTAACCAGCGTGATGATTTTGCATTCAGAAATGTCATAATCTAATTCTTGTGTTACTTTTTTTCATTACTATACCATACTATTTTCAATTAACTTTCAAACCACGCAAATGTTATAGTAATCAAATAGGATGGGAGTTAATTAATTAGGAGGAGGATAAATAAATACATTGCCCTCCCTAACCGCAAGTAGGGGTGTGTGCGTGTTTTTTGTTGCAGCGAGCAAATCTTAAATTCCTATGTCCCATGGCCTAAGTCAAGAGTTGTGCACAAACATTAAAGAAATGATTGTATATCATTAAATATAATATCAAATATTTATATTGATCTTGTATTAAAAAAAAGATTGTTATTTATTAGACAAAATTAATATACGTCTTATACTAATGTACGGAGGGAGTATCTTGCAACTAAAACTAATGGGTATTTGGGTCATTTAACATTTCACTCAGTCCGCGCTACATGTGATGTGATGTGATGCTCAAATATTTCCCGCGTAAACAGACATCTCCCGCAAGAAATGATCCAAGGGACACGAATGATTCGCTTAATGGGTCCAAACAGGCAATTCATCGTTCTCGAGTTGGTTGAATTCAGTTTACATAACTGCCCTTGAGGATAAGGCATGATTATGAATCAGGACTACCGATTCTATCCATTCCAAGGGTAATTTCGGTGTATAAATTGATCTCATCACCGCCAATAAGTTAAAAATGATACTGTTACGTATATATAGTTGTGCCTGTGCGAGTATAAGAGTAATCAATAGGTTTTCAGATTCGCCAAGAAGCATGTTCATATCTTCCCTCATTTTCTCTCTCTAACACTTCATTTGCCTCCCTCTCAACACTTTCTCTCTCTCTCCGCACAAGCAAGGGGAAAAGTAGATAAAAAAAGAAGAGCTCCTCAACTTCAAGTGATCAATCTTCCTTCGATCTTAATTTCTAATTGATATATTGTACAAATACATACATGTTATTCTATATAATTGCGATTCTAATTTATCAGTTTGATGATAATTAATCAATTTGATGATAATTAAGCTACAAAGTATTGTCGATTTTAGTTTGATTGATAGGATTTTCGTATAATACTGCTTCGTTATTTTTTCTCCTGCGAAGATGGAGTTGTGCTCGAACATTGAATTTTCACTTTCTATAGTATTGTGTTGTTTTTGAAGTTTAGTCAATTCGATCGATATTCAGGTATTAGATCCAATTAAAAACTGCATTGAGCCTATTTTCCAATCCATGCTTTAAATCGAGCGGATTCCATAAATTTATGTATATATATGTGTATATATATATATACATTTATGTTTTTTTTATGATGTTTCAGTGAATTTGTCTAAAGTTACTTGTTATTTAATTGATCCTATAACGAAACACATAAATTTATTATAATATCAGCCAAGAATCGCACAATATATAGTCGCGTCTGTTTGTGAATGTGCAATATTTGTTAAAATTTACTACAGAAATATGTTCATCTTTCTTTGATTTGTCTACAGAGACAAAAATGCAGAAAGATATGTCAACTAGCCATGGCGGATTCAACGAGTTATCATCACTCTACTCCCCATTTTTCAATAAATCAGACGGCTACGATTACAGCTCACTCAATCCCTCAATTTTTCCGTCAACTCCAAATCTGAATTCACCTCTATTCTCACCCACGCCCAGTTCCGATGTTTACACGCATCCATCTCAGTACTTATTCACAGAGCACCACGAGGACTTAATGGAGCGGCGGAACTGGTGTCTCTCTCAGCTACGGGAAACTGCCAAAGTAGCCGAAGCTCTACGTCAAGAGAACCTCAATCTCCAGCTCGCCAATATTGAATTGAACAAGCAATTCAAAAATCTCTTAATGCTTCAATCGTCTGATCGCCAGAACTCCCGCATGTCTCCGGGGTCATCAGCTGCTATCTCCTCCCCTTCTCTCATTGACGGTTTCCGAAGGTTGCGTATTTCTGAGAAACCGGCGGCATGGGATGATGAGACGGAGAACCGCGAGACTTTGGACGTGAACCGGGTTTCGCTGCCAAAGAGTATATCCGTCCGGTCTAATGGTTACTTGAAGACGGTTCAAACTGGTGGGAGTAGTAGCAGAGGTGTTGGTCGCGTTCGTGCGCTGAACCGGATCAAACCAGTCAAAGCAGAGGTAATAACCCTGAACTTGCTTGCCATTGAGTTACAGTTATGTTAAATTACAAAAATGCCTGGTTGTGTGTTTATGATACGGTACAAGCATGTATAGGGAGAAAATGTAGACCTCAAAGGAACTGTTTTCTGACGCTCTGATGTGGTGATTGCAAGTGTTAGGAGTTCAGTAAGTATGTTGGATTTGATACTGTTCCTACAAAAATTGCATGTGTGAAAATGGACAGGGTAGATATATTTAAGTTTTTTTCCCCAAACAATAATGTGAAACTTAGATGCTAATGAAATATGCAGAAACAATATTTCTGCAACCATAAACACAGTTGTAGATAAAATAAGAATTGGCCGTTTTGCATAAGCATGTTGAAGTTATCACAAAAAGAAATCAACTGCACATCGATATTAAGATGATTATAGTTACCAATGAGCCTAAGCTCAGTTGGTACCCCATGCCTCTTAAAAAGCAAGAGGCCTTGGGTTAAAACTCCACCCCCGAATTATCAAACAAAAAATGAAGATATTGTACAGTAAAATGTTCATTTTGCATATTTAGGGACAGTTTATTGCTACTTCCTTTTATTGTTATAGGCACCCTCATCAACAAAATTTAAATTAAATGCAAGCCTCTTTGACACTGAATGGAATACTACCCTATCGTCTTGCTATTTGATAATATTAGCATATATACTATAGCCAGCCATGTTTGGCGTGCAAGATATTAATGCGTAAGTTGGTGGCAATGTCAGGAAATAAAATTTTTCTTACAGATTTCACCAGTCATAGTGTTGTTGAGTAGCCCTTAAAGAGTCTAATACTAACTTTTACAATTTGAATGACTTATAACACCCTAAAGAGTATTCACTAGCGTTTTCTTGTAACTAAGATGTAACATTTCTTGAAACAAAGAAATAAATAAGCATATAGGCAGCATAGCACGGTTGAGATTTACTTTTGGGCTGATAGGTGATGAATTAATGATAATGTAGCAAAGGGTGTATGTTTGTGGAGAGAAGAAAGAGGAGAAACCACTTGAATTGCAAGTGTACAATCAAGGCATGTCAAAGACTGAGCTGTGCAACAAATGGCAGCAGACTGGAGCGTGCCCATATGGAGACAACTGCCATTTTGCTCACGGTATTGAAGAGCTCCGCGCAGTCCTTCGTCATCCCCGGTACAAGACTGAGGTGTGTTGCATGGTCCTCAATGGCGACCCTTGCCCCTATGGCCATCGCTGTCACTTTCGCCATTCCCTTACTGATCAAGAGAAACTCATGATGCAGCAATCTAAGCTTAGAACACTAAGGCTGAAATAACGGATGATGATGGTGAGAAACCTATAATTTGCCGAAGCTCTAGTAATTGTTTATAATTCTCAATAATATAGCTATAATAATCAGACGTAAGTTTGGAGTAGAAAAGAAACGATCATATATATGCATATAAGGTCAAGATAATCTGTCACAAGGAAGACTGAGCTTGTCAGGTTAAAATATATTTGAAACTTTGTGGTTTAGCAGCAAGTGCAGATTGTTGACGGTAAATGTGGTATATTAAATGATTTTAGCTTCCACTGCCCCTATAATTTTACTTATAATGCATATGACTTTATATAGTTACTAGTTATAAGAGGACTCTGAATAGTAGGAAATTGATGTGTAATTCTTGACTCTTGACTGGTGTCATCATTTTTAAGTAATCTTCTCCTACAATGGATTACATTTTATTTTTTTTGCATATACGTATACCTTAGTGCTCTTAGAAAAATTATATATATGAAAGATGCTTGGTTTATTGGAGTAATATCGTCGATGACCCTTAATAGTTCACACATTAAGAACTAAGAAGCTGTGAAAACAAATGTAAGATCATGTTGATGAGAGAGAAAGATGATTTTAAATTTGGACTATAAAGTAGAGAGTCTATTTATTTAAAATGAAGAAGATCTTAATCCCTTTTCTCTCGGTCGAGTATTCGGCTTACGACTTCTAAGAGGCTGTTTGTTTAGAACTTAATGGGTCTGAATGGCTGAATCGGTAAGTGGCTGAATTATTAAGTGGGTTTGTTTTGAAAAAAAATCGTCTGAATGGCTGAATCGGTCAGATGCGTTGGCTGAATGGTTAAGTCCGAATTTTTGGTCTGAATGGCGGAATGGTTGGCTGAATGAAGTAAAAAAAATAAAAATAATAATAAAAATAAAAAAAATATTAACTATTATATTATATAATATTAAATAAATTTACAACAACTTTGAATTTTTTCAGAGGGGTAAAATATTAAAAATATGTCATTCAGATCTTTAAGATATGTCAGTTATCAAACAGTTCTTTTCATTCAGATTCAACTCATTCAGATTCAGCTCATTCAGATTCAAATTCATTCAATTTTTATCAAACACCCCCTAAGTTCTAATCAAGTAGCAGGTTCTAGACGCGAAGTTGGGCTTTACCCCAGGCTCGACTGAAGGTTTGGCCCAAATCTTTATGTTTTCTTAGTGCAATCTAGGACCAAGCCTCAAATGATGGAGCATTTGACTCACCTTCATAGGTCCAGGTTAGGCTGAGGCCCAGTGATCGCCCAGAGCATTTGACTAACGAGTATCTTACGCATGCCAAACCTCATCTCTACACCTGGTAAATGGGCGGGCCGGGCCGGGCCGGGTCGAGGCCGGGCCAGGTTGATGACGGACCGGGCCAAAAAGGTCCGGATTTTGGTGGGCTGAAAATGTCCAACCCGTGGCGGGCGGGCCGGGCCGGCCCGTGGGCTTCGGCCATTATTATTATTATTTTTTTTGTAAACTCTTTGTTACATCAAAAATAATAATAATAAAAAATATTAAAAATAATAAAATCATTAATAATAAACAATAATACAAACAAACACGATTAATTAATTACATACATTAACTACATAGCTCAATTAATTAAAATTTTAATAGTATTATAAATTAGTATTATCAATTATAGTTAAAATATATTGAAGATTACATCAAAAACAAATAGTTGTTGTAGCTCAGTTGGTTTGAACTCTTATTTATTTACTTACATGTCTTGTGTTCAAGCCTCACAACCTAACACTTTATTTTTAAAAAAAAAATTTAATAATTGACGGGCGGGCCGGGCGCCCGCGAGCCGGACCTCCACGGGCCGGGCCAAAACGGCCCGGATTTTCACGGGCAGGCCGGCCCGCGGGCTTTGGGCCCGTTTGCCAGGTCTACTCATCTCTATACGGACTATACCTACTTGCATGCGAGGGAATAAAACCAGGGCGACTAACAAATAAAGTGTTTATTCTTATCAAATATAGTTAAAAAATTTGATTGTTTATAAACAGTTTATTTCAAAGACATTGTTTAACTCAAACACTGTTTTTGAGTTCAAACATAACGTTCTAAAAATGATGTATTGTGTTTAAATAACTAAATACACCAAATACTACTGGTACAAAAACTTCAAGTCTCAGTGGACGAAAAATCACAAAATCATCTTTACATACGGCAAAACGCGTTTTTTTAGTCTCTACATGGTGAAGCTTCTGGCTACCTATATGTTTTTTTAGTCTCAATGGCTACCTAGTGTTGTGGATGTTTTCCTAGCAATTTTTCTTCTCCTTCCCCGTCAAAATCATATGAGAAAAAGAGGGAGTTAGGGGGAAAGGGAGATAGCTACGGGAAACTATAGGAGTGGGGGGGTTAGGAAAGACTTATGAGCTCTCTTTCTATATTAAAATCTGTTTACAAGTCTTGCCTAAGCCACCCATTACTCCATTTCCTTGCTACTACTCTTCCGGTCCCCAATAAAGACAGTCCGGCAATTTCTTTTGCTTTTTACATCCACTTTTGTTTTCTTTTCTTCCACTAGAGAGAAAAAGAAAAGAAAAAAGAAAGGGCAAGAGGGAAAGGGAGTTGGATCTACAGAAAGTTGGTGGTGTGGGATTCTTCATTCTTGGAAAGGAGAATTATTTTTCAAGACGAAATTGCCCTTACCGAGACCTCCCACACCGTTGATTTTCTGTGGTTCCTCCCCTTCCTTCCCTTGCTCTGTTTTAATCTCTCAACTCAACAACATATACTGTAGCCTCAAAGTTACTACTTTTCTTTTTATGTATCCTAACTATTTTTGGATCAATCTGATACCCTTTTTTTTTTCTCCCCATGATTTCGGGCGGCTTAATGCTTCCAACTTATTGTCGAATCCATATAATCCATCAATTGAACTAAAAACATCATGACTTGAATACTTTGTATATAACATTAATCAGCACAAAAATTATTTAAGTGGTCTTTATTTTCAGATGTGCACCAGCTTATTCAAAATATGCTACTAATCTTCTTTCCAGAAGCCAGATGTCTTCTACTACCTTTTGCTATTTCATATTCGTCTCGTCTTCTCTAAATTCATCCACACATGGACTGATGGACCTCCCTCCAAAGTCGTATTTCATAACTTGATGGTAAAGGTTTTACTTGATCTGCTCATCTGTGTTATTTATAAAATTTTTGACAAGCCACTTTCAATTTTTTTGTGAATATTACAAGAACAAATAGCCTATAAATGAGAGCTTTTGGACAAGGACCCTCAAATTTACTGAGGACGTGTTGGCTATGCTCAAACGAACTTTTAAAAAACCAACTTGTATGTTGTTTTTTACTGTGTTTGTGACTTATTTTTTAACTTATAAAATGATTTATAAGTTTTTTTTAAAAAGTTACAAACACAGTATTATTTTTTTCCCCAAAGTTACAAACACAGTATTATAGAGGAGCAAAATGCCCACACAACACAAGTTGGGCCCATACCGAGCCCAAAATGCTTAAGTTCTGACTCAACCCATGAATTCCTTCAACACTCTAAGCATATAAAAAAGCAGACAAGTCAGAATCCACGTGGTAGGTTTAGATAAGAATTTAGATAAGAATAATACTCCATAATGCAAAGGGATAGATTGGTAAAATCACATGACTCCAAAACTCAACAGCTTTGGTTTTATCCCTATATAATAATGGTGCCAAGGCATTTCAAGGCCATACGCATAAATGAAGAGAAACTAGAGTAGATGGAGAGGGAGATAGCTTTGGGAAACTAAAGGCAGTAGGTGGTTTGGAAAGACTAATAAGAAACTCTGTTAGCTTCATATTCAATTATATTTAATATTTATTTGGTTGGGTTTGAAGTAGTTCAAGTCTTTCCTAGACCGCCCATTCCTCTGGTTTCCTGAGATTACTTCCTCTCCCTTCCCACTACTCTTTCTGTTATTGACTACACTCGCTTGGATCAGATCCATCCTTTTATTATTTCCCTTTCTCCTAATTAATATATATATATATATATAATAATTGTAATTGTAGAGAGAGAGTAAAAGAGAAGGAGAGGGAAAAGGAGAGATGTACAGAAAGCTGTGGGTTTGGGGTGCTTGGGGAGGAAAAAGGTGATAAATAAATAAGAAAACCATCCTTCCCAAGATCCCCCTAACCGATGGTTTTCTGTATTTTCCTCCCTTTCCCATCGCCTCCTTGTCCTCTTCTGTCCTCTTCTAATCTATGCACATATTTGTTTTCTTTAATTAGCTTAGGATTAGGAGGTGGTGTCCTTGTCCTGTTCTGTCCTCTTCTAATCAACCCGGAAGGATGTACATGGCTATTGTCGGTTGGGATCTGGGTAGACCGGATGACAAGGTTTTGTTTATGATATTGCCCCCCTTCCAAACTAATTTATATTTTGTTGAGTGAGTATTATTAATGTCACATTACTATTTTTTTTTATAGTTAATGTTAATAACTTGGTTAATAATTTTAGAATGTTTAAGTCAATAAACACAAAATATTCTTTGAGACGGACGAGGCCTGCCCTTAAAACTTTAGAATGTTTAATATATTTTTTTTATAGTAATTTTAATAATATATTTTAATATCCCATATAGTATTAAATTTATAAATCATATAAAATTTTCAAAACGGATGAGTAACTAATAAATACTGTAACAGGCGATTTCTGAATTAGGATGGTCAAAAAAGTGGATGTGTTTGGTGAACGACAAAGAAAGTAATAAATTTAATAGTTGAGCAGATTGTGTCATAGAGGCATCATGCATGTGAACATCTTGTTTTTCAATTTTATTTAATTTTTGATATTTAGTCTCTTACTTAATATAAATTAATTTAAAATTAAATAAAAGAATTTATGTTAAAATTTAAATGAATGGACACAAGAAAAATAAAAAATTTAAGTATAAAAGATCCGCTCTCAATAATAATGGGTGTGTATCATATCACGTGGTTGGTAGGTAACCAAATTTTGGGCTACGCCAGCAAGGTTATAACTTATTACTATTTATAAATATTATAGTAATTCTCCGTTGAAATAAAAATAAGAATAAATATAATTAAATTTTATTTATTTATATTTTTATTTATTATTAGAGGTCAAAATATAATTAAATAAAATTCAAATACACTCGTATCTAATCTTTATGTCCACATATAATTTTTATAAAATTTAACATGGACCCTTACCAAATATTACGTCCTTTCCTTTGTTTTTTTTTTCAAAATAACGTGAACAGTAAAAATATTTTCGAATCAACTATTAAATTTTTAATGTCAAGAAAATGACAAGCTTTCTTAACCACCTGGCCAACCCGTCGGGGTTGCCTTTCCTTTTTTCCATATTTCCATTTGATTATCAGTCCTTCTACGGCGGTCTAGCGACCGGCCGGAATTTTTTTTTTTTTTTTTTAAATATCTCCCAAATAATTTATAAGATTTATTGGAACTGGAATTTTACAAGAAAAAATGTTTTGAATGTCATTTTGGATACACGTTAAAAATATGCCTGTACAGAATATATATATTAATTGTTCATGTACAAAGCAAATTAGATGAACTATCAAAATATGTATGTAAGCGATTTTATGTCATAGCAGATTTATTTGAGAAAGATGTTAAATATGGTTAGTACATTAAAGGCATTGGATATGAAAATATCTACAAAATATCTAGCAGCACTCCACATCTACAAGACCTAGTGAGAGGTCAAAAAGAGTATCAAAACTATTCTCTTATCAAATAAAAAAGAATAAGTCTGGACAGACAGGTATATTGGACAGATTTATTGGACCGGTGCAATTTTTTTTTTTTTCTAGTGACTTTTAAAAAATGTATAGTATTTATTCTAACAAATTTTTTTATAAAATATAGTGTTTTAGGTGTAATTTGGATACATATACAAATACAGGATTATGACTGTATAACCCTGTATTTGTATATGTATCCAAATTACACCTAAAACACTATATTTTATAAAAATTTCCGTTGGAATAAATACTATACATTTTTTAAAAGTCACTAGCAAAAAAAAAAAAAATTGCACCGGTCCAATAAATCTGTCCAATATACCTGTCTGCGTAACACTGCTCAATAAAAAAATAGATATATGTGTTTTTCCAATACCAAAATAAAATAAAATTTTAGAGGTTGACATTTGAGTCTAAGTCGGCAAGTGTTAAGCATTTTTATTTATTATTATTTTCTAAATTATATTTTATTTTTGTCTAAGGGTATAGACTTTTTTACATTACCTACTAGTCCATCGAGTGTTTAGTAAAATCCTATATTTATTTATATCAATTGAAGTCTTGAACATAAACAAACCCTATATTTATATGGCTAAAATATGAATTAAGATACTAAATTATAGATCATATTTCACTTCGGTGATCCACCTTTTAATTTTATCAATTACATTGATTGAATTATTAATTTTTTTCAAATCGCAACAAATTGAACCTGTCACGTCAGAATTGCTAACGTGACTACTTATTTGCGACCATAGAAAGTTAGTGTGAAAAAAAAAAATTATTATGAATTAAATAAATCTAATTTAATAGAGAGTAAAATGGTTCAACAACAATTAACATAAAATAAATATTAACTTAAAATATATCTTCATATCAGTACCCTTACAATCAGAGCAAGAACAACTTGGCAGACCCATTTGCTTGAAATATTTTCTTATTCATATTTTTCTTTCTATACCCATTTGTACACACAGAAAATGACTGTACTTTCAAATGGGGAACTCCAAGAAAATGGTAGGAAGAAGACCCAAGAACAAAAATCCCTTTGTGATTTCTGTGGAGAATCAGTAGCTCTTTTGTATTGCAGAGCTGATTCAGCTAAGCTCTGCCTCAATTGTGACCTCCAAGTTCACTCCACCAATCAGCTCTTTCACCAAGCACACCCGTTCCCTGCTCTGCGACGCATGTGATTCCTTCCCTTCTTCCATTTTCTGCTCCACTCACTGCTCTGTTCTTTGCCAGAACTGTGACCGGGAAAGTCAGTCTTTCTCTCCTCCGTTCACGATCGAAGGCCTCTTGAAGGGTTTAATGGGTGTCCTTCCGTGGCTGAGTTTTTGGCTAATTTTGGGTTTGATTAATTGGGCAAAAAGAAGAAGAAGAAAAAGTGTCTGTTTGATTGTGATGGTGATGATGGGTTTGAGGGGTTGAGAATTATGAGTTTTTCGATTATTTGATTTGGGTCTGTTTAATATTTGTTTTATGTTAATTATTGTTGGACCATTTAACCTCTATTAAATCAGATTTGTTTAATTCATAATTCAAAAAAAAATTGCCACACCAGCTTCCTATGGCCACACAAGTAGTCACGTCAGCAATTTCTGACGTGACAGGTTCAATTTGTTGCAATTAAAAAAATTAATAGTTCAATCATCTAATTGACAAAATTAAAAAGTGAATCACCGAAACAAAATATGATCTATAATTTAGGGTACTAATTCATATTTTTTTTCCTATTTATATCAATGCATCTGGTTCATTAGGTAAAAAAAGTGGACTCATTTCAGTTTAGAGACTCGCTCTGTTTTTGTATTATAATACAAAAAGTGGGCAGAAACCCATGACAGTCTTTGACATGATATACCAACAACCCAGAATAATCCCATTTGTTCATGTAAAATACACCGGAATAGATATAACCTTAATCAAAAAGGTCTATAATTTCTCGATAGACAGCTAGTTCTCCATTGCATATCACATCACATCAACACAGATAGAAATGAATAATCAAAATGTTTTATAGCTTAAACTTTTGAAAGAGAGATTTCCCTATCTTGAATCATTTCAACTCAAAAGAAGAGACTTTTGTTGGGCCTAAGAAGAGTGGATGTGCAACACAACAAGGGTACTTCCAGAGTAACCCATCGAATGACAGAATATTATTAAAAAATCTATAGTGCAAAAACAATCAAATCTCAAAATATAATCTAGAGACAGATATATAAAGACATAACACGGTTCTATACTCCAGAAACAATAATCATTTTCTATAATTTATTATATATGTTATGGCCATAAACACTTTTATTCAAGTACAAGAATCTCCCAATTTATCAACCTGAAGTACATTATATATATATATATATATATATATATATATATATGTTACAACACTTCCCACGATTACCCACAAGCAATCTTACATAGATTCAAAGAGATGGAATGGGATGGGGAACTGAACTAAAGGACTACAGGCACTACTACTTTCACGGGCTCAGCAAATCCATACCCAACAAATCCTTGTGATACCTGGGTACTGTATATTCAGGCGCCTTTGCCTGTTGTTTTTGCCAGGGTCGTGAAATTTAACCTGCAGGTAAACATTCAAAGCATTAAACCGCTGAAACTATCTTGGGACTCCAGCAAACTAACATCAATTAGAAAGTCAAAACTTTGATGGTTCAATTCACTACGCGGTATACTTGTACAATACCTAATAACAGGTTTTTGAGCAGCCACAAACACGGTTGAGGACACAACATTGGAGACGCTTGCAGTCAACTCGACAGGCTTTGCTCAGAGATACAGAAAGGAGAAAAATGTGTTAGCCACACTCACTCTCAATGTGATACTACTTTTAGATTTAAAACAGGAAGGAAGAAAAGGTAAAGAACGAATATACAAAGTAATTTAGAGGAATAAAACACAATATGAATTCATTTCGCGTCTTAGAACCGGGTATGACTTTCATATCAGTTCAAATATCAAATTGCACCCGACTTCCAAACAGTAATACTCGTATTCTTTGCTTCCAGATACAACCAAATCTATCAAGAAAACTATCTCATGCACAAAACCTCATACAACACCTTGAATATATAGTTATTATCAGGAAATAAAATATCAGGAAGAACTCAAGTGCACAAACTAAAATAAAGATAGTGGTCAGGACCTCAAGCTCCTCCAAGACTCCACTCTGATAAAGTTTGTAAGAAGTAGACCCTATCTCTGTTGTTACTGTTGCTGTTGCTGCTGCTATTGGTGATGCTTCTGTAGCTGATGCAATTTCATGCTTTGCTGAACACTGCACAGGAATGCCTTTTGTAGCACTGACAAGATGTCGAACTTGATCCATCAATCCTAAATCATCTTCCAGCTCATCTAATACTTTTGAAGCACCTTGGTGGCTAATACTTAGTTCAGAAGATTGCTCAATGGCAAGATCCTCTCCTAATGCTGCACATGACGAACTGCTACCAGAAAACAAAGGCACAGAAGGTTGACAGTATCTAACAGATCCTTCGATCTCTTGATGATCAGAGGAAATTTTCTGACAGCTCGCATTTGTCAAGGCGTCTTCTACATCAGCTTCTCCTTGTCGTTTTGCTCTAGAATCCCCCTCAAAATCTGCATAATTATTTCCCACAGCCATGCACATGGGTTCTTTTAAGCAGACTCCTCCAGTAACTTCATCTTGTTTCCTCTTCTTCTCAGACACAGCAACATTCACCTGAGATGAGTCGAGCCTTTGCCGTTTTGGAAGCAAACGACTTTCACTTGCTACTCTCACAGGTTGGGGAGGTCGGACCCCGCCAGGAAAGACAAAATGAGGAAGGTCTTTCCTCCTAATATGACGTACATGAATCAACATAGTGGGTTTCCAGAAGTTGTACACCCACACAGCACGCTTGTAGTCTTCTACTGTTCTCCTCATATCAAATTTTTCACCTTCTCTACCATCAGTTTCTTGTTTCCTCAGACCCATGAAATAACAGTTATGGAATTGCCGGGTACCGTCTGAAAATTCACCAGGGTGTGGGTGGCATTGAAGTGCGCCATCTGTGTCCCTCTCAAACTAGATTTATTCAATGATCAAAACATCAGAAAATAATTCACACGAACTTCAAAGAGATTTCCATCAAATAAGAGAATGTGGAATCTCACCTTCAAAGTAAGCAAGCGAAGTCTAGATTCAACCCAGCCTTTCCATTTTCTCAAGTCGTCATCATTTTCTGCTGTTATATCTATCTGCAAATAATTTCTGTATGCTTCAAAGAATGGGAAACGCTCAAAAAGAGTTGTCCAGCTAGCTTTGCCTTCCTCCATTGCCTGCAAGTGTTGATCAAAATTTACTAAACAACTTCATTTTTAATAATAATTATTACTCCCTCCGTCCCAGGATAAAAGTCCTGGTGAAATTTTCACGCATATTAAGAAGAGGAATAAAATGACAAAATTAGCCATAATAATATGTTATTAATCATTTCCAATGTAGGTGAGAGAGTGACTTTCTAACTTTTCAATTCAAAATATTTTCAACACATAACTAATTATACTTATTGAATATGGAGAGAGAAATAGAATAAGAAAAATATGAGATATTTAATGCTAAAGGTATAATAGAAAAAATTGTGTAAAATTTTGGTTATTAAAGAAAAGTGGACATTTAACATGGGACTACCCAAAATAGTAATAAGGACTTTTATCCTGGACGGAGGGAGTATTATTAAAAATATATGTTAAAAAAATAAAAAACTCTCCCTAAGAACTAAGAAGCATCAAAAAACCTCATAAAAGATTGACAATAATGGCCAGATGTCCCATGGTTGAAATGAACAAGAACATGCATGAATCTGCTAAAAAGTTATTATTTCCAAAAAATTATAAACAGAAAACCACAGAAGTAGCTCTTGGAAATAATGAAGAGAAACTGAAATGATACAAAATAATCAATCTGCTAAATATTATTGACAATACCAACAGAAAACTTGATATTGAGTACAATGTACCTCAAAAATTTCATTTCCCCTCCGAAATTCTTCAACCATGATACGCAAGGTACTCGTTGAAACATTATAGCTAGAGTTCATGCAGGGATATGCGGGAGTTATTATAGGCATCAGATGCTGCCTGTCTCTGAAATTTTTCCTAGGATCCCAAACAGGAAATCCTAGAGATACTTCTTGGATAGGACACAGCATAACCGGGTTTGGCCAACGCCAAAGGTTAAAGACTCGAAAGAATCGAGATACCAACATGCTAGGCAGTGCGTTTGGGTATAGCTGGCAAATGCGAGCAACAAGTTACGCCCAATTAATCCCACCAAGAAACCCAGAAACCTGGTCAAACCGAGAATTAAAACAATTAAAATTTGAAAACTTCTCTTTAAGCAAAATGATAAAAAAAAACAAGCAACACAGAAGTAATGACTACCATATACTTTCACTTACATTGGAATAAACTCCGCGTCGTTTTGCCCAACATCTCATGCATCTGAGTGTAGTACGGAAATTCTGGAAAGACAACAGAAACGCAATAACAAGAATAAGCAACACAACTGAATACAATTGCACCTGGATCCATAAAATGAATCCAAACCTGAATATTTGGAACCAAACGCAAAATTTGGTCAGTAACTCTACACCCATTGAGACTAAGAACTGTCTGCTCATCCACATTCTGTAGTATCGACTCTTGTGATACATCCAAGTCCTGCAAAGGAAAAAAATGTGATTGTGTTTACTCATGGACTTGAGGTGCGCGAATGCCACCAAGTAACATGCACAACTGCTCGCAAGCCTGATAACATTTCTTTGTTTGGATGGGAGGGTAAGAATTAATTAATGAAAGCTTGACAAATTATCCATTTTATCGCCGCATGGGCTTATAAAGCTAATCATACTAATCAATGGGTACAAAATTTTATAAATTGAAAGGGCAAATTCTCAGATGCATCTCAAGGATCGGAAAGAATAATATAGTTAATCACAAAAATTGTGCCTCCAACATTTTGACATGACTACTTTTGGAACTAATTGACAAGTTAGGTACAATATTACATCCTTAAAGAAGTTTAGTAGGGAAGAAACCAAAAATTTAATATATATATATATATATATATCATGTTAGTTGGGAAGAACGCAAAATGTTTCCAGTGCAAAAAATCAGAACTGTGAATGCAATGAAGAACTTCGAAAAATGCTGCTACATTTTGAACCCTGGAAATTCACATCTGGCATTGCAGTATTTTAAAAATATATATAAATTAAACATGCAGTGACAAAAAAGATGAGATAGAATTACATACTTCGGGTATAGTCCAGAGTGCTACATTTGCATATAGAAGATCCACAGATATGCCGCTAAACTTGAACCTCATGACAGGAACATGAGCATCAGACACAGGATGCAGTTCCTGTATTTCAGGTATCTCTGCCAGCATCCTGTGAAGTTCGCCAAAAAAATCTTCCTGAAAAAGAATATCACATCTAATTAAGCATATGTTTCATTTTTCAATCAGATTGCATAAATGTAAAAATTGTTTGTCAAGTAAAGGCAAGATTTCTCGTTCTACATTTCGTGTAGCATATCTAGGTCCTACGCATAGTGTGTCTATATCTGCACCAGGGCCATGCACCTATTTTACAATCACAAAACCATAAAAAATTGATTAGCAAAATATGATATAACAAAACACAGCTTTAAATTTAAAGTCTAATTCCTATAGAAATATTAAAGCAAAACCAGTAGGATTACAAACACAATGCTAATCCATAATTCAAAGTGCATGGTTTTTTCTCCATATCTCGTTCACTCCTTCCTGGGCATTTTTTCCAATATATTATGTCTCTCACCTCAGGCTACCTATTAAGGAAACCTGAACCCGCTCTGTAGTCTGTTGAAGTAATCTCCAATTCCTAGGTGAACAAAACAGAAAAGTCTTCTTGGTCTGGTCTTTAAAACCAGATACAGCACTTTCTGCCCATCTCAGTATACCTGTGTCTCTTCACCTATTGCCATATGGTTTTAGGTTGGATGCTACATCAAAAACTGCTAGATCAAGTAGGAGAAAGCAAATAGAATGTCTAGCTGGCGTAACAGCAAATTATGTTATAGTTTAAAGCACTTCTACTTTGAAGGTATGCTTTTAAGATTATTTGATAGCACTATATAAGTATTACCGACTCAAAACTCATAATCATACTACTGCACCTATATTTATTTTATGTTAGGAAGATCACTTGCTACAGACTCAAGTCCTACCATATCACAGAACATAAATTAGTCATGTAAATATGTAATCAAATAGCACCTCTACTCTATGGCTTGAAAGTTGATGCAATTCTGACCTTGGGATTTTCTTGCCCCACCAGCACAATTACATTACCAAAGACCAAATGGATTTGGTTTCCTCTTACTAGTCAATATCTGATGAGCAATGCCTCGTTGTAATAATGATAATCTAAAAAAAATCAGAAAAAGAAAAACTTCCTAGCTTCAAACCGCATGTTCAATTTAGTTACTAATTATCCTTAAGTGGAGGGGAGAAGGGGTACCATTAGTCCCTAAAAGATAATACCCTACAATTGTCAACTGCTATACACTTGGTTGCAATTTTTACAACTAAATTTGGTTTAAGACAGCCAGCGTTATAAAACATGAAGCATTTCCTTCTAAAACCTATGCATAAGACGTCTTAAAATCAATACACACCTTCACATCACTTTTGCTTCGAAACAAATTACCACATACACTGATAGAAAGTGAATTCATGTCACTTACTTTATATATTATTATTATTATTATTATTATTATTATATATTTTACATTTTTGTTTATCAGAAGGTAAACATAGTTATAACGTAAATAACAAAGAAAATGTTTATAAAGTTGCAAATAAGAAACTAAACAACTCCTACTCATGATAACAAGACATAACAAATCCAACAAATGAAGAGCATCCAGCATAGTAATTGTGGGAAGCACCTTAGAAAGAGAAGAACTTGTTCCAATGGTTTCACACATAAATTACCGGTGTTAATAATTTAGTTTTAGCAATACACATGTTAAATTACTTATACAGTTATTAAACATTTCAAATGTTACATTTTATGATAAACATGCTAGAACTGATAATTGGCAGTATAATAAAATAATAGAAGACAAAAGATAGATTTACATACACCAAGCCGGTAAGAACCAAACGTGAAAATCTTCGCATTGGCTTCTTGGGCTAGCTGCTCGTTAAACCCTTTAGCACGGCTTACATTCTTCATCCATATTTTCACAATCTACATTTTGCGAAGTTAGAATTATATATCAACAAGTAAATACCAATTATTTAATCTGAAACACTAACATAATGTCACCTGATCTAATCGCCCCAGCACTTCCTCCCTTTTGATAGCCTCTTCCTGGCTTTCATACAATCCAGCATCTGCAAGAAACTGATGATTGCACCAATATCAGATATATACAATCAGACTTCTACTCCTCCATAATCCTCAGTTCACTTGCATATGATATATTTGAGATTGGAAAACTAGAAGTTTCCGATCAAGCTTGCTAAAATATTAAGAGGCCAAATGAACAAGAATTTTAACTCTGGTTATCATAATTGAAAGTCAACTAAGGCGCTTAACTGAACACATTTTTTTAATATCTTTTTTCACTAAGCAAGGCCATGGGATATTTGCCCTCTAAAGCATTTCACAGTTCATTTATTTACAAATCATAACTAACTTAACCTAAAATATATAGCAAACAAACCATCGTTAAGTTAATTAATACATACTCCCTAAGTTCCACAAAAACAATCCATTTGCAAAACCAAAAAATAAAAAAGTTCCAAAAAAAAGAAATCCACTTGTTTTGATAGTAATATAAAATGACATAATTTTCTCAAGTTTATCATTACAATTTCATTATCATACCCTGACTATTAAACTACCCCCTCACTATTAAATTACACACTCAAGGGGTAGCATGGAACAAATATATAACCTTAAAATTAGTAAATTTGGCCAATAGAACTCTTTTCGTAGAACAGAGGGAGGACTAAAATGATAAAAGAGACAAAAGAACAGCACACTTGGTCTTTTTCATCTTTTCGAAAAATGGAAATAGTTGAGGTGCATCTACTTTTCCTCAAAACTAGTAATATAATTTTCAATTCGAACTGTCATAAACTCAAAATTTCATTTGATTTGTGTTAAAAACTTTGATGTACTTCCCTTTGTCCCATTTTCTCAGCAACTGACAGAACAAATTTCAAGGTGTAGGTAAAAGAGAAATGGCTAAAAGAATGCATCGTTGTAGCAATGAGTCAATGACACTAACCTTTTCCAATTCGCCAGTCTTAATCACATCAAACTCAGTAGGCCCACCAGTAGAAATTGGACCCGATAATCCATTAATCAAAATGGCGGCATTTCCCGCAAAGCTACCCATGAATGTCTTCCGTCCTCCCTTTCAAAATTCAGTATGTTTGTTTTTATAACAAAATTGAATACAATAAATTTCAACCCCCTTTTTTTCTTTTTTTACTCTATATTTTTATTTTATTTTCTCTTTTTTATTCCTCAATATCAATCAATAACGAAATGAATGCTCAATGCCTCAATCAACTAAGTATCAAAAGACAAAGAAAGCAAAATTCAAAAATAATCTACTAATAGGCAAAATTGTTCATTAAATTTGAGAGCGAGCAGCGGATACAACGAAATAGAACATACAATCAATCAAAACCCTAAGTTGCGGCGATTACACACATAACACCCAACTTGGATTTTCTTTTTCTTTCTGTATAGGCAAACCTAAATAAACGAGACCTCAATAAAGGAAAAGTAATCGGAACCCTAATATAAACAATCAGATACTGTGATCAATCCGTGTATCTCGAATACTTCGTCCTCTATGAGGTCACGTTCTTGGTTTTGATCCTCAGTGAACCAAGGAACCTATAAAAACGAAAAATGAAATTGTTAAAATAAAATTACATACATGCATACGGTATATATGTATTATGTATATACAGATAGATAGACA
This sequence comes from Panax japonicus, assembly GCA_020205505.1. Taxonomy (NCBI): domain Eukaryota; kingdom Viridiplantae; phylum Streptophyta; class Magnoliopsida; order Apiales; family Araliaceae; genus Panax; species Panax japonicus. The sequence goes on along the minus strand of CM035112.1, from coordinate 53,541,202 downwards.
AAGGGTCTTACAGGGTGAAATAAAGAGAGAAAGACAATAGAAACTGAAGGATGGACAGCGGACTTGTAGACTTGCAATTGAAGACGATGAGAAAAAACTAGCGGCTGTTTTCGTTTGCTTGCGAGTTGCAGCCGTTTTGAAAGAAGGCAGTAGGCTTGTTAACCTTTTTAAACCCAACTCGATTCTTCTTTATCGGCTTTGACGACCCACCCACTCAAATCTCCTTTAATCACTATTTTTTATTTACTACTCCCTCCTTTCAACTTTTTAAAATTAATTTATACAACTATAAAATTTAAAATTAATATGAAATTATTTAATTTTAATACAAACATATATAATAACTGTAAACATTACTAATTATCATATTTGTTGTTTTTAAAACTTGGACTTAGACCTGGCAATATAGTTGGTTAACTGTTGGATCAATTCATATTAACTGGAACCAAATGGGTCGGTTAATTATTTTTATTTATTTGGGTTGGTAAAGTTTGGAACCATATTTTTTTAAAAAATATAGTTCTAACCCGATTAACCATTTTTCGACCCATATTTTATATCAAATCTAAATCAAAAAGTTCTTTCCACCTATATTTACATATTCAAGAAGTTCAACCACCCAGGCACTCACCCCCACCCCCCTACCCCCAACCCCCACCCCTACCCCCCACCTACCCCCACTCTTTACCTACTCACCCACCCACCCACCTCATCTCACCCACTCCACTCACCCCACCTCACCTACCCACCCCCACCATAAAAATAATGTGTACATCACCTTATATTATTTTTTTAGGAGGGTATTATTTTTTTGGGAGGAAGTGTTGGGTGGGTGGGTAGGTAGGTAGGTGGGGTGGGATGGGGTGGGATGGGGTGGGGTGGGTGAGGGTAGAGGGTGGGTGGTGTATACATAATCGCTTAATATTAATTTTTTTGGGGAGAGAGTGGTGGGGAGTGAGTGGGGGTGGGGTGGGGGTAAGGGGTAAGGGGTGGGTGGGGTGGGTGGGGGGGGGTGGGGTGGGGTGGGGTGGGGTGGGGTGGGGGGGTGGGGGGTAAGAGGTATATACATAATCACATAATATTAATGTCAAATCAGACCTTCATAGAACCTATAACCCAAAACAATATTAAAATGGTTAATACGGTTAATATGGTTTTTAACCATAACCATAACCATAACCATATGGTTCCAACCCACATTATCCATATTAAAAATGGTTAATATGATTTTAGTTCTTAAATAGAACCATAACCATATTTTGAAAACCAAAACCAACTCATAACCATATTTTGTCAGGCCTACTTGGACCAAGTTATAATTGATTATTAATTTTAAGATTTCGCAAAATTAACTATAAAAAGTCAAAATATATATCTAATTTTAGAATAAAAAGAGTAGATTTAACCAAAGTAAAATAATTGCCCAGTGCTTATAATTTCAGCCCCTATTAATTCTATATTTATATATTCACCGTCATATTTTGTTTTATATTTATAACTGAAGTAAAAAAAAAAGGGTTTAATTGAAATAAACAATAATCTTGGCAAATTATATATACTTCAGAGAGGCCTAGAAAAAAAATATCAAAATTTTAAGGTACCATAGAATGAATATATGCAGCAGACTAAGTAGTTGTACCACTTTAAATTTTACAGAAATTAATTAGTGCCCAGGCGGCCAGGCCCCAGCCATGGATACCATCTGAACAGCAGCACATCAAGTTCTGGAAACGGAACACAAAGAAAGACATTTTCTTTCATTCTTTTTCTCCCCTTGAAAAGAATGCAATGCCAAATGGGTAAAAAAAAAAGTAACAGCCCCAACTACTACCACCCAACGATGGTAGTATCAAAAACATTCCAAAAGCATGACTGTTATTTCCCCTCGTCAGTATCACTCATCATGATCGCAAACGATTGATATATATTCTTAAAATATCAAGTTATATAGATCTGCTTTGAGGCCAAGATTGCCCAAAGTTAAAAATAAAAATAAACCAGAGATGGAAGTAAAGTAATCAGAAACTTGGATTACTTTAGGAAAAGAACAATTTCATTCACTGATAGAATATAATTAACTACAAAAAATGATTATATTGCCATGAAAGGTGGATGGGTTGATTGCAGCTAACAAACAGTTTGCAACTAACATCTTGATTGTACAACTATGGCAAAACAGCACAAACAGACAACATGCTTCAAACCCTTTTTAATAATTCGCCAACAAAAGCAATGCTTTCGTGTCTTGAGGATGAGTTGTGCTATATTACAACTTCATCGAAAGCAAAAACTGCATAAAATCTTTCAAGAAGCAGATCCTCCTTCCTTCTTCAGTAATTCCTGGTAAAGAAAAGTAGAAACAAACGACAAAAACAATTATGTTCAAGATCTTCCCAGTATTACTTGTCTAACTATTATGTGTTGATATATACCTGTTTAATGGCAGCAATAGACTGACACTGTCTTTCTTTCTTCTCGCGCTGACACTCAGCACACCAGTTTGAGAATTCCTTTTGATATTTCTTTAGCTCTCTAAAGATAGAGCTGGAAGATTGAGAAAATCAGTACAAGAGGACACAAACAGCTTCAAATAAGTAAGGAGAATCTATATTACCATGTATACTAAATATGCATAGAAAGTAAGCCCCATAAAGAGACAAATACATTTAAATGGGCACATCAATAACTCGCTGGAATATTTTTTCTTTTACATGGAAAAGATTATATGAAACTTAACAACATTGAATGTTTAGCAGGCTACTTTTTCCTCATTGTCCAACAAGCTGAACTTGTTGGATATAGGGTCTTAAAATGTTGCATTTGAAATGTCCAACTCATTGCACAAACAGCAAAAACAACAAGATGCATAAATCAATGTGTTGCCAAATTTACGATATTTTTATTAGCAACATAAGAAGAAAAAATAACAGGAAACAATAGAGCATGCAATAGATACCAAACACACCCAGAGAGTTAAGAGTTATGAAACAGTCATTCTTATGTATGGTATGATGTCTTAAGACTCTTATCTAATTCATAATGTGTTTGGTATCTATTACATGTTACTGAGTTCAGTGTTAATGTGTCTTAAAAGTCGAAACCAGTATAACAACCACTAAACACTTCAACACACACAGTCGCACACAAAAATAAATTAAAAAAGAGTCATGAGTCCTAGCATCTAGATATACCGCTGACAAGAATGAACTGTTCAACTAATGTATCTCTGTTTGTGTGTTATATGTGTATACATATCTATCTCTCTCTCTCTCTCTCGTGTGCATGAGTGTTATATGTGTGTTAAAGTCAAAAGCAGTAACCACTCAACCCCTCCGCACACAAAAATAAAAAAGCTGATGAGTTCTGGCATCTTTATACACACCACCGAGGCACCGAACTTCCACAGATTTCCCATCACGATAGGGATGCATCACGGGTCAGCATTACATAACTGTTTACATTTGTCATGGATGAACTAACAAAGTGTATACAAGACCCAGTACCTTAGTGTATGGTATTTGCCGACAGCATAGTGATTATAGACGAGACTATGCAGGGCTTAATGCTAAGATAGTGTAGTGACGAAATACTTTAGAATGGAAAGGCTTTTAGACTTGCTAGAACAAATACAGTATATGGAATGTGCATTTAGTCAAGATAGGAGGCCGGAAGCAGGAACCTTGTATATGGACGGGAACAAGGTGCTAAAGAATAGCACAGTCAGGTACCTTGGTTCTATTATTGATATAGAAGGAGAGATTGATGAAGATATCAGCAACTAGAATATAAAGTGACAACTGCAACTATTTTTCATGAATATAAAAATTAAAAGATGTGATAAGGGGAGATACCTAGGCGGATGTATAAAATTTGGTAACCAGAGTGGCAAGATGACTTCTTATCTTTTTAAATAATTTCAACCATACAGTTAAAACAACGATTGAGTAGAAATATGAAGATTTATAAATTCATATGATATGCATATGTGAAAGTATTAAATTTTAACATAAAAAAGAGTTAATTTGAATGGTATAAAAATATACTAATTTTCACTTTATTGATGAAGTTGTCACCAATTCATACGAAATTTTAATACAACATATGTTGACTGTTGTTTACATCTGTATGTTTGAAATTTTCAGAAAAGTATCAAAAATAGGCATTTTAACTGCCTATGTAAGCGACTTTGTGGACCAGCCCAAGTACCACCCAAGACCTATTAAAAGATAAGGTAAATATGATACATCTTGAAGGATTTCTGCAGCCTATCATATGATAACAGTTCCATTTTGGAAGTAAAGGTACAAATTTCACACGAAGCCAATTACAATTTTGACACAGAGAACTTAAGGAAATAATACATGCATAATTTTGAAAGAGAGAACTTTTCAGTATACATACGTAAATTGTCAAAGAGAGCTACATATTATTTGTTCAAGGTCAATAATACATTACAGAATTATGATTATTTATTTCAAGCCAAAGTAAATTCCACAACTTAAACAAGAATCACAAGTAGGAGTAGCAAGGTTTAAGGATTTGGGTACCTTCTACACCACAAAAGCAAATTAATTCTGTTCCCAGATGTAGTGGCTCTAGCACCATGGCGATGACGACCACGATGAACGATAGCACGTCCCGGGACATGGGAGTAATCAAAGATCTCCTATGAGAATACAAATTCCAGATAAGTCTTCAAAGCAACTATTGTGACAGTCTGAAAAAAAATCATGTTTATGCTTATAGATCTACAATGAATTTGAGCTGCATCACAGACCAATCTTGAGGAAAATATGTTGCATTGCAACATCTACATTACACATTTTATTCTATTTTAAGTTTTTTATATTAATGCTATGAACCCAAACAAATTGGAGAATACATGAAGAAACGTGATTGAGATCTTTGGGATTTAGCAGGACAACAGAAACAGCATCGCACCACATTTGCTAAAAAATAAATAAAGCTAAAAGTACTATCGGTTTAAAAGTTTGAGAGGTATCATGTGATCTTCTATAAAACCAATGGTCTTACCTTTGGTCTTTCACCACTAAATTATTTCAATAGAGGAAGTCTTTCAGGTGGCAAAATATGAAAAGATCAGATTACCTCCACAAGGAAAGAGTCCTGTGGTCTGAAAGGAAAATTCAAAAGATTACATTCCCCACTTAAGATAATCTAAGTGGTTTTATTGGGTCTAAAAGTTAGAACTCGTGTCACGGCTGTCTAATGATTTACCATTCACCAAATTTGTAGGAAGGAAGGTGCATTGAGTTCTCTATTATACCGGTTATGTATATAAAGATATTTTATAAGAAAATGATACCAAGTTCAAATGGAAAAAATGCATGCGGGAATTAATTCCGAACCAGCAGACAGGTGTACGGTTTACACATCAAAGTGCAAGAAAGCTTGAATTATATAACAAATATATGTTGAGGAACAAGATACCGGTGTCAACAGAATGAATTAAAGGAAACCTATGTTTTTAAGAAGATTTTAACTAAATTCTTTGAAGAAATCAGAATTTGTTAGATAAGTTCAACAGTTTGGGAAATATTATCACAAACCTGAAAGTTGATGTAAGCATGGAGGAAGAATTGAAGTTAGATGGTGAAAATGATCTATTCAATCAACCTAAACCTTTTCAGAGTCATCATGCCTTCCCAACGTTGAGCTATCCAAAGATCATACATGAACTTTGGTGTCTATTTGAAAGAGATCGAGTAATCAAATATGTAAACATTCTATTGCAATCTTAGCAGACCTTGAAATCTATTAATTGTTCGTTAAAATATTGCTGAGCAAGGTAAGGAATCCAGCCATCCAGGTTCGATGGAATTATATTACAACTCAAACATTAAGTGCAAGGTGATATACGCATTTTTATACATTTTAATATTCTCATATTTATTATTTTATTTAACTTATACATTTTATTTTGTTTTGTAGGAAATACATTTATTTTTTCTTGGGGAGCAAATAAAGGGTTTACATCCAACTTTTAAGGATGGAAAAAGACTCTTGAAGTCAAGAAGGAAAGGAGGAAAAAAATGAACAGAAGTGTCCAAATTCAAGGAACCTAAATTAGGGCACGAATTTCCCTACTTGTTTTAGAGAGAGAAAGGACACCACTTGTTATTTTTTTCCTTAGTTTTTCGAAAAGAGTAACATATTTAGAACTTTTGTCTTTTCTCTTATTCCAATCATGTGTGGTACTACTGTCAGAGAGTATTTGTAACTTTCTTTTATTGATAAAATAGAAATTCTTTTTTTAATTATTGTTCTTATTTCATGCAAATAATAGTACTAATTTTATTTGTTTCTGCTTTTAATTCCATCGCTAGCTAAATTTCTAATACCTAGGATGGATGATGATCAAATTAAGTATTCCATAATAATATTTTCTTTCCGTTTCGAAATTAATGCCTAATTATTTTCACCTTTCATATTTTCCTTCGCATAAATTGCATATGATTCTTATATTGATTGCGAGGTTTTGACAAGTTATAATTAATCTGTAAATTTTTCATAACTTATGCTTGCTCATATTAATTATATGAATCATTATTTTTAAAGAAATGGGAAAATAATTTAGGAATTAATTTAGAAAATAAGAAATTATTTATTATGTTAATATTTAGTGGAATCTGATTCCTAGGTATCTTTTCTCACTAATAGTTTCTGTTATTGATTAATAATTTGCATAATTTAGTTAATAAATCTTCTCCACCCTCTTTGTTTCTAATTTGCCTAAAATATTAATTAAGTATATATTAAAGAATTGATCTAATCTTTGTGGTTCAACCAACACTAGCCAAATCTACAATAGACGATGTGCACTTGCAGTACATAATTTTAACACATCACAAGGTAATATGCAGGAGGTGGTTTGTTACATACTCGTTATCTTATTTATCTAAACATAGTCCTTGCATTTGTATAGTTAATCATATCTAGCACTTGAACAGTCCTACATTTAGGGGAAAAGGTGGTAAAAGTGGCTTACAATTCCAATTAGGTAGTTAGAGTAACTGGTTGCACAGAGTCTAGAAGCTAACTAGCGGGTGTCTTACATGAAATACAAAATAATAATAATAATAATAAATAAACAAACAAATAAAGATAATTAGCCTTTTGCTATCTTGCAGGAAGCTGTGTATTGGGTCTCTACTGCACTGATTATATGTATATATTTGGTTTATGTTAGGTGAAAGGATAAAGCTTATCGACTAGCGTTAATACATATCCATCCCTTGATACAGGAGGTTTGTATCGCAATCCTTTTCAATGTCGTTTTAGCAACATTTTATGTTATAAACAAAACAATATCTTTGTTTAGCAAAACTGATGTTGAGGGAATATGCAAAATTGCCTCAGCATAGTCATCTACTTATCCTTTATTTCTTTAGTACGAAAACCTATTTTGATTTTCAACTATTTATTTCATTAGAATGTTCTACAGAAATCTTGAAATTAATTACAGTCAACATACCTCTGATTGAGTTCCTGAATTCACATGTTTATCACACCGCACACCTCGGAAGAACAGCTCACCACCACAAAAATGCTTACCCAAGCAGACATTTAAAGTGACTTCTGAGTCATCCACATGAAAACCTAGCAATGTAAAATTGTTGAGATTTTTCATATCAAATACACTGCTAAACTATCTCTTTCAATAATTAGAAAACAACATATGTAAGAATTGGGTTAGTATACTAATATTCTTATAAATCTATTAACTTTTCAAGTCAAACGAAAAAGGACAGGATAAGGGTAAAGGTTGAATTGATCACCCACCAAGGTCAACATCTCTATCCATTCCATACTCAACCACAAAACCATGATGAGAATCAAGTGTCGATCCGCCAACTTCTGGAAAGAAAACTGCACAGAACTCAAATCAGGTTAAAAGAGAGAGGATAAAGAAAACAGATAATTAAGCTCCGTTACCCAGTTTATGTTTATATTTATTTTACTTAAATGTTACAGTTATGAGCAGAAATTATTACCTTTAGCTATAGGACGTATGAAGTCTTCCATTAATTTGTCAAGCATTGTTTCCAGGCCAAAGTCATCAAGAACAGCACCATATTTATTCATTGTATTTGGCCGCATTATTCTGAATTTTGTTTCGTGAACCCACTTTTCAAAATTTTCTACCTAAGCAATCAGAACCTGATAAGAAAACATAAAAGCTAAACTACAAGGAACAACTGACATGGCAGGGCAGAAGACATGACCCAGGCTAGATGATACCTCAGCTAGCATCATTTCACAGAAACGTGGCTGCAGCATTTCAAATGCTAAAACCCCTGGAGAAGGTTCTGATATTATATTTTGAAAGCTCTCCTCCTTGTTCTCATTGATTGCCTTGAGAATAGAAGGAACAAAGAAGCTTGTAGGGTGCATATTATATAGCTCCCGATGCAGAGGCTGAAAAAAGAAGGAAGTAATTCAGAAGGAATAAAAAAGAAACGGAGATCTATGTGTGACATCAGCTGAGTAGGAAATTGAAGTAATCTATGACACCAATTGTCAGCATGCTTTTTCAGATCCAGTATCCAATACGAACACAAGACTCATCTTTGCCAGCATCCCTTGTGAATGTCCATACAAATATTATATTGCAAGGTCAAAAAATACAGGCCATGAAAGCAAACAATATTTCCTTTCGATTGTACAGTGACAGAGCCATTAAATGGTCTTCTTTATCTGTGTAAAGATAGCTACATATTCACTGATATTTATTAGTTGTCCTAGTAAATCAACAATAGAGTAAATATGTTAAAATCCTAATCACCTATGACCCATACATCCACAGGCACTCACTCATTCTTATTTTCATTAAATTTGTTAAGCTTGGTAAGAGAACTTTATACGTAAAGAGATATATAGTGATACAGCGTCAATAAATATTACAGTTTTCTCTTTTACAAAAACAACTTTCATCTAACACCTTCGGCTGGAAATTCTTCCACCCACAATTTAGCACAAACCTGCCTCTTTATTCCAACATTTTGCATTTGGGAATTCACCCTATGAAGCACCACTCTAAGATACAACGAAATTGAACTGTAAGGCTAAAAAGAATTAATTTTCATGTAAAAGGGAAATAAATACCAATTTTTTCAATAAACAAAATATATATTGTACAAGTACCGTGAATAACTCCTGAACGAAATTTCAGCATGAATTATACCTGATAGTTGGATATAATCTTCTGCCTGTATTCTCTATGCCTCTGGACCTGTCAAAAAGTAGTAGAGAAGTCCCAAAATCTGTTTGGTCACAGGATATGCAGTATAATCTCATTGATAAGGGAGCAAGAAGCAAGCCAAAGAAGACGGTACACTATCCATCATGCTATGTGTTAATGTAATCAGGTAATTCACATGGCATGATGGTCGGCTTCGGTGATTCTCATTACAAAACCAAGGTGCTCGGTTTCAGGGTTTTCCCCACAATTAACCGACAGCGTACAACATGCTCACATCTAATACTGGAATTTTAAGCTGGATTATAGATTTCAAAGTCACGATAAATTCATGTATCATATACACAAACAATAAATAAAACTAAATCATTTTGGTAATTTACACTAAAATAACTGATCACATAAACTAGGTGTGTTTGGACGCAGTTTTCAACTCTGTTTTCATATCTACAAAATTTTCTGCATGCTTAAGACTATAGTTGGCATAAAGTTGTAATTTTTTCCTATTTTCCTCACCTCAGCTTCCTTGACATGAAAAACAAATAAAATTTCAAACAATAGAAACGACATATTCAGCATGTGAGAATATTTTCCTACATTTGAGAAATTCTAAACATCACCAGTTAATAATTTCAAATTTTAATTATCGCTTCACTTTCCTAAACTTTTTCGGCATGCAAACAACAAATGAACACATTTTCCGAATACTCACTCGATTGCGTTCCCCTTCAGGTGAATAACGAAGCAGAATCTCCCGCATGTACTGAACTTTGGTGTCGCGAGACACATTCAACAAGGTCGGAGGCAAATACCTCTCTAGAGAGCTGAAAAGCAGGGGACTAAACTCCAATTCCAGATCTTCGTAACTATCCGGCTTGTGATCTGTGTTAGGATTCAACCGAAGACGAAGAGTCGAGTACGACGGAAAGCTCGGCGAAACCACTCCGTTCCCGTTGCTGTTTCCTGCACCCATACCTGTCTGAGTCTCCTTTCTCCGATCCACTTCAGACATAGTTCTAGTCTTCTAGAGAGTCCCCGTAAAGATAATTATATATGGAGAGGGAGGGGAAATGTGAATATCAGCAAAGCATTTCAGGTCCTGGTTTGTAGTGCAGGTTAGGGTTTGGTGACAACTGTGTGTCGCTTACGCATGAAGATTTTTATTACTTACTTAATTTTTTAAAAAAAAATCTATATTTGGCTTAAATTTAATAGTGATGCCACGTACCAGCGAGTCTAAATTTTTTTATATCAAATGATGAAATCACTTATCACTAATCAAAAAATATATATTAAATGTTGTCACGGTAACATTAACTGTGTAGATCTTGATTAGCTATTACATCAATTATTACTACTAAAATATTTAATGTCATTCTGATATTTATTAGAGACAATAAAATTAAGACCTTTAATATTATTTAAATATGTTGTTTTCCGATGACACAATTGAAATTTAAAAAAAGAGTTGAATAAATTTTTAAAACTTTTTGTTTATTTAAAGATTTATTATCAAAGGTTTATTTTGTTCAATTAATCTTAACACAACGAAATATTAATTTAAAAACTCTCTTTAAAGACGAAATAAAATTATAATTTTAAATTTATTTTTATGGATGTAAAATATATTTGACTGAAAATAAATGACAAAATATTTTTAAGTGGTCAATATATAGTAATATCATATTATCACTTATTTTTTTGTCATTCAGTGTGACGCCCCCAAAATATATCCGTACAACCCATTTTGAGTCGTCAAATACACGGTACAGAATTCAAATACAAATTTCGTTTATACAACTATTGAACTGTCGTGCAAAATACGACAACACAAGCTGTGAGTTTCAATACAAATATTGTTACGTATATAATACGACAATATTCATACTCAAATTATTATAATGTCATATAAAGTATAACATCAAATATTTCAAGTCTCCAAAGAGGCACGAGAAGATTTATGTCCTCCTCATTCTAATAGAGTGCATTTTTGACGTTTCCATAGTTGGGTTCTCATCACCGTATTGTTGTTCATCAAAATCAATTATTAAGTGACATATAATATACGACACACCCATCTTAGGTCCTTAATACAGTTATATATTGCATGTCATGCAATTTTATAATGTATTGAGAAACTTCTACAGTCTCGGACTATAAGACCCCGAATTTTATGAAATAAAAGTATTCAATTTTTCTTATAATTCAGTAAAAGGTTAAATTGATAAAAGGTTAAAGTTAAGGGGGTGATATATTAATTTTTTTTCAAAATAAGCAAGTGGTTATAAAATACTCATTGTTGTCGGGGAATATTCGTTTGGTCGTGAATATTCTTTCTGTCGGGGAATATTCGAACGACGGTGCAGCCTTTTGTGGGCCCCATAACAGAATAACTGTCGGATGAAGAAAACGACAAATTAAAATTTTTATAAATAACGGCGTAATCGTTACCGTTAACACTGCTGGAATACCCGGTGGGTAAAGTAAAGTAATACGCGTTGTTGCACAGTAGCACACGGTATTGCACAATAATTTTGAATTATTGATTCTTACGTAAGAAGACACTACTCAATAATTGTTACAGTAATTACTGTTCAGTATTTTATTGATTCAATAATTGTTGCGTTGATATTTTATATTACTGTTGTTTTAATAATTGTCACTACACAGTATTTTCCATTATCAGAGCAATAATTCATATCATCTGAATAATATTATTAGATAACATTATTGGCAATGTCTAGAAAGTTCTGTCTAAAGAGAGGTTTAGTCACCTAATTGTGCATCAGTAAGGAGAAATTCTTATTGGAAAGCCCCCTCTTTCCTAGGAACTGCCTGGTTGCTATTATTGTGATTCTGTAATATTATTTGTGAATAATTAATTATTGATTTATATGATAAGAAAAATATTGATTTTATGTGGATATAGATGGAGAAAATTTTTAATGTGTCAATTGTTGAAAATTGAAATTTTATCTTTTTCTGATAAAATATTTCATTTAAATATATTATTATATTTTAATAATATAATAATGGTGATATTTTTACAATGAATGTGGGATATATGAGTATATGAGGAGAAAGAGTATTTTTGTTGCAATAAATGTTTAAAACATGTTAAACATGTCGGTGGACCCTATTTATTGACTGAAATTTGATTATAGCCTGTAAAATCATCCGTATATGAATTTTGGTCAATTTCTGTTTCGAATTTGGAAAAATTTTCTTCTGCAAAGTTGTAGAGAATTGAATTTTCTACAAAAACTCGCGAGATGCGAATTTTCTGATAAAAGTGCTATTTATTATGAATTATTGAAGTTCCGGATTAATTTATTATTATTATTTTTGGAGTTTTAAGTAATATTTTCATGAAAAATGTTTTTATTGTTGGCCCATGTGTTGTTAGATGCTGAAATTCAGAAGTCAAGTGTACGTAAGAATTTAATAAATATATATTAATATTTTATTAAATTTTCTGCTTTGGTGTTCTAAGCATTTTCTTATAAATAGGGTGCTTAGGTTAGAATTGAAAATCACACCAGAAACTGAAGTTCTCTCTATTATATCGAGCGTATTTTGTGAGTATTTTAGTACTTTGAGTATTGCTATACGGTGCAAGTTCTTTCAGCACTATATCCAGTATTCCAGTCAGAAGTACTATTCTTTCTGAGGTAAGGGAGATTATTTTATTCTAAAATGATATTATTTCTTCAATATCATTATGCCAGAATGTTGGTTGAAAATTTTTATCAAATTTATAACTTTTTCATGTCGGATTTACTATTCATGAGTTACTATTCACGAGTTACTATTCATGAGTTGCTATTCAAGAGTACTATTCACGAAGCGTGATGATGTTTTTTGTGAAATTTCTATCTTTTGGTGTTGAAGTTACTATTCATTTATACGGCACTATTCACGTATACGGCACTATTCACGAATACAGCACTATTCATCAAAAAATAAAATTTCTTCTTTTTGTCCAAAATATCTATTCTGGATACAATCTTTGATTGGATATATGTTTTGGTATTCATTCTTGAATTTTACCCCACTCTGGTTATTTATGAAGTATTTTTAAATGGGAATTATTTAAAGTACGAATCCTTAATATTTGTTCTTTTGCTTCACTGGATTCGTTCTCTTTAAAATATTTTTCATCATCCTCAGTCCTAAATGATGATATAACTGAATATCTTTGGCATGTGGTTCAAAGATGATTGATTTTATTATGAATATCTTTGGGCCGTAGTGTAAAGATGTACAGATGTTGAGATGATCATGACCAACTGATGAATATCTTTAGCCTGTAGTACAAAGATGAATGATTTCTGATGAATATCTTTGGCCTGTAGTGCAAAGATGATTTGTTGATGAATATCTTTGGCCTGTAGTGCAAAGATGACTTGTTGATGAATATCTTTGGTCGTAGTGCAAAGATGGATTTGTTAGTATGATTATGAACAGGAACTGTGATTTGGTATAACCATGATCTTTGATGTTTCAGGTAAAGACAGGTGATGACAATTATCTTCGTCTTGGATGCGAAGAGGAATTTAGAATCACAATTATGATTATAAGTTATTCATACGAGTGTGGACAGGAATTGTTGATTGATGTTACAGGGATAAAACATTGTTGGTGGACTTTTAACATGGAGAAGATAATTGATTTTATGGTCTATTTGACTCTTCTAATGGATTTCTCGTTCCACTGCAACTATGGTTGAAATTTTTTTATCATCTACCATATGTTCTAAATCTCTGATTTATTATTGATGAAGGCTATTGATAATTTAATTATCTTTAGTCATGATATTCTTTACTGAGCTAGTTGTGCTCACTCTTTTGCTTCACAATTCCTTTCAGGTAATACGAGTGTAGCTGGGTCGAGCGGGGGATAACAAGGGAATAGAACGGTGGTCTATAGATGTTGAGGGTAAGGTGAATTTAACTTGGAAGGGTGTTTTGCCACTATCATACAAGATGTCTAATGACATACAACCTCGTATCATCATAAGACAGGGTTGTGCTCATCCACTTGCTGAGTATATCTACCAGCACTACCTATATGATCTTGGAGTCTATTTGAAATATAACTCTCAATTAGAGACAGTGGAGATAATGATATGTCAAGAGAAGACTCACCATTGAGAAGAATATGATAGTAATCTTCTCATTTTTCTTTGGGATCTATTGGGTCAACCAAGGATAATTCTGTGGCCATATGATATCTATCATAACCTAGAAGCATGGCCTCCCATGTACGAAGGTTTCCTTAAGCACTTCCCAAAGATTCTAATTTCTAAAACAGTTTTCGACTATACCTTTTTGTAGGGTGTCATTATGAGGTGTTGTCCACGGTTGGGACATGAGTCACAGTTGATATATATTTGTATCCAAACTCACAGCATATGTGTTATTGTATTTTGTACGATAATTATTGTAATAAAGTTGTAATTGTTTTCTGTACCATATATTTGACGACTCGGAATGGGTTGGATGGAATGGACCTATTTTGGGGTCGTTACACGGACCATCACACAATTATCCTGTTATATTAGCTCGACCTAGCTACACTCTTAATACATGTAATGAATGGTGAAGCTAAAGGGTGAGCACAAATAGCCCAGTAAAGAATGTAATGACTAAGATAATTAATTTATCAATAGCCTTCATTAGATATTTAGAACATATGGTAGATAATAAAAGTTTTCAACCATAATTGCAGCGGAATCAACAATCCATTAGAAGAGTCAATTAGAACATAATGTCTACTATCTCCTCCAAATTAAAAGTCCATCATTAATATTTAATTCATGTAATAACCATCAGCAGTTATTTGTTGTACCTAAGACAAAGAGAACTTTCATCACCTGTCTTCATCTGAACCACTAAAGATTATAGTTAAATTTATAATTCATATTTATAATCATGTAAATCAACAGTTTCTCCTTGCCACGAAGGCTTAATAGAACGTTTACTCAATATCCTTACCCCAAAGGCTAAAGATATTCAAATATAATAACAATGATCATACCAATCAGTTATCTATCTTTGCACTATGGGTCAAATATATTCACCTATAAAACCAATGGACATGATCATACCAATCAATTGTCTGTCAGTGCACTACGGCCAAAGACATTTTACTATAAAACCAATGGTCATGATCCTGCCAATCACATCATCGAATTATCCATGCAGTATGGGCCAAGGATATTCGTTAGTATCACCAGTGTTCATGATCATGTCATACACATGTCCATCATTGCACTACGGGCCAAAGCTATTAATAAACAGTTCGTATTTGCATGTAAATCAAAGATATTCAACTGTAAAATAAATAATCAACAGTCCATCTTTACACGTAATGTGACGTCCCAAAATAGGTATACATCACCCATTCTGGGTCGCCAGATATACGGTATAAAACTTAAATATAAACTTCATTTATACCATACGACAAAACATAGCTGAGAGTTTTAACACGAATATTGTCTCGTAGACAATATCCAAACTCAAATGGAGTCCTCATTATATTTATTATCACACTATTTTATAAAATAGTGAGGACTACTATAGCCACCATCTCGGACCATTACTACGTTCCCTGACTAGTCCCAGCTATATTCTCATTTCCTGAATATAACAATGAAAGAAAAGGGTGAGCTCAACTAGCCCAATAAAGAGTATTATGACTAAGATAATGTAAAATAAATTATCGTTAGTCCTCAACAGGGAAAAATTTGATAGAATATAATAGACAACAAGTTTTAGATCATTAACTGCAGCTTCAGTAATCCATTCAAGTGAAGCATGATATCTATTATCTTTTATAATTTAAAAGTTTATTATCAATTTTATCACTGAGACTCAACTAAATAATCCACATCACTGAATTATCCACGCACTACGGGCCAATGATATTTGTTATTATCACCAATGGTCACGATCATGTCAAACAACAGTTCATCTTTACACCCTTGGCCGAAGAGAACACATAATCATGATCATACTAATAATTGTCCATCAATGTACTACGGGCCAATGCGAACTTTTACCACATCATTTGTAACATTACAGGTCATGATTATAATGAATAATTTCTAGTCATAATCATACCAAACAACAGTCCATCTAGGGCCAAATATGACTTTTATTAGAATATATGCATGAGAATGATGACAATAATATAAAAAAATTCAATCAAACGAGATCAATGATAAATATTAAAGATTTATAATTCAATTTATCCAGAGTTCAAGAATGTCCAAATTGTCAACATGATACTGTTTTGTGGAGTAAAAATTAAGAATAATATTCATATATCAAAAATAATTTGAACAAAAAAGAAATCAATTTTTCGGATGAATAGTGTCTGGGTGAATAGTACCCTGTGAATAGTACTTCGTAAATAGTGTCATACGTATGAATAGTACCGTACGTATGAATAGTGTTGTACGTATGAATAGTGTCGTATATATGAATAGTACTTCGGCATAAAAAGCTTAAAATTTAACAAGAATGTTCAGAAAAATATTATTGTGAAACGATACTCGTTGAAGCACAAATTTCAATGATATTCTACTAATTTCAAAGATTATAGAAGTAATACTTACCATAGTAAGTTTAGATTTAAGAATATGAAAAGAAATAATACTCATTACCTTAGTAGATGACTGAATACTGCAATAGTAAAATAACAGAATACTCTTCTTCTTGCCCTCTATAGTTTTTCTCTCTACCGATACTTTTCTGAGTCTTAGTAAATTGGTGAGAATGAAAGAAGAATTAAGCTTTTATTTATAGAAGAATGGACTAAATAGTAACTGATTCACGAACGGTCCAGATTGATTTACTATTAAGACAGACGGTCCATATTTATTCACTATTAAACCTTAAAGTAACGATTCATACTGAGTTACTATTAAAACTTTAAATCAGCGATCCATATTAATTTACTATTAAAATTTCAATCAACGGTCTGAAAAATTAGCACATCTCCTCATGGAATAATAAGTCAAACTTATAACAAACCCATTTATTTATATCAAAAATTAAATAAATATTTACCACAAATCACTTATCTTTAATCAACACATTTTTAATCTTTCAACAATTATTCATCATTTAATATTATACCTCACAATATTAACAACCAGATTGTTCCCTAGAAAAAGGAAATTTTTTTATAAAGATTTTTCCTTATTGGCGCGGAATTCGATGACCAAACCCCTTTTATCGACAGAATTTTCTAGACATTATCAATAATGCAAATAATAATATAAATAATTGTGTCGTCTTAATTATTGATTTAATAAAATAAAACATTGTGCTGATAATACTGACAATAATTGAATCAATAATATGAGATAATATGCAGCAACTACTATAGCAATTATTGAATAAAACTGAGTGACTTCTTACGTAAGCATCAATAATCAGAGATACTGTGCAATACCGTGTGCTACTATGCAACGTGTATTATTGTTCTTTTATCACCGAATATTTTAACAGTTAACGATAAAAGTTTTGTCGTTATTTCGTTGTGGGGTCCATCAATTATTATGTTATCGTACGGATATTCCCCAAGAAAAAATATTCTTCGACCAAACGAGTATTTTCCAACACAACGAATATTTTATATCAACTTGCTTACTTTGTAAATTTTTCACATATCACCCTTAACTTTTTATCAATTTAACCATTTACTGAATAGAATAATAATTATAAGAAAATTAAATACTTTCATTTTATAAAATTCGGGGTCTTACAATCAACCCTCTTTATGAAATTTCGTCCCCAAAATTTACGTACGTACCTGGTATGTCGAAGAGGTAAGTATACCTTGATTTTATTTCAGATTTTAATTCTTGGGGTATAAACCTTGAGCGTAGAATATGTTTCTTCTTATCCAATATCTTAACATGTATCTTGTGAGACCCTAAATTTTATGAAAAGGGTGATATGTGAATTTTTTTAAAGTAAGCAAGTTGTCATAAAATAATCGGTGATAAAAGTATAGTAATGCGCGTGGTTGCATTGTAGCACACGGTATTGATTATTGATGCTTACGTGAGAAATCACTCAGTTATACTCAATTATTGCTACAGTAATTGTTGCATCATATCTCTCATATTATTGATTCATTTATTGTCACAGTATTATCTGTATAATATTTATATTATTAAATCAATAATTGAGACGGCAAATGTGACGCCCCCAAAACAGGTATACATCAACCATCTTGAGTCGCCAAATACTTGGTACAAAATTCAAATACAACTTAATTATACAACAATCGTGTAAAATATGACAAAACATAGTTGAGAGTTTAAACAAAAATATTGTCATCTAGACAATATCCACACTCAATGGTGTCCTCATTATAATTTTTATCACATTAATTCGTAGAATAGTGAGAATTACTAAAGCCATTTACCCTGGACCATCACTCCATTCCCCGACTTGTCCCAGCTATATTCTCATTTCTTGAAGAGAACAATAAAAGAAAGGGTGAGCTCAACTAGCCAAGTAAGAAATATTATGACTAAGATAATGCAGAATAAATTATCCTTAGCCTTCAACAGTATAACAACTGATAGAATACAATAGACTACAAGTTTTAGATCAACAACTGCAGCGAAAATAAGCAATCCATTAGAAGAGTCAAGTAGAGCATAAAATCTACTATCTTCTATGATTTAAAAAAAAAATTCATCAACTTTATCGCTGAGACTCAGTATAATAAATAAAATCGAATCATCCTTGTACCACGGCCAAGGATATTCATGTAATCATCAATGGTCATGATTATACCGAATAATCCCTAGTTATAATCATACCAACAACTGTCCATCAATGAACTACAGACCAATGAGGACTTTTACCACATCATTTGTTACATTACGATCATGATTATACCAAATAATCTTTGGTCATAATCATACCAAGTCCATCTATGCACGCAAGCCAAAGATGACTTTCATCACAATATAAATATGAGGATGATAAAAATTATATAAGAAATAATCAACCGAAATCAAATCAAACGAAATCAAGGATAAATATTAAAGACTTTAAATTTATCCAGAGTTCAAAAAATATCCAAATTGTCAATATGATACTGCTTTGTAGAGTAAAATTCAAGAATAATATTCATGTACCAAAAATAATTTGGACAGAAAAGAATATATTTTTCGGGTAAATAGTACTTCAGGAATAGTACCCCGTGAATAGTACCCCGACATGAAAAGTATCCCAAATACTCGAGTGAATGATACTAAAGTAAATAGTAATCGGGTGAATAGTAACTCGTGAATAGTACTCCGACATGAAAAGTGTCCTGAATACTCGAGTGAATAATACTCGAATGAATAGTAACTCGTGAATAGTAACTCGTAACAGAAAAATACCAAAAAAATGATATTTCATAATGAGTACAAAAGAAATGATATCCCAGATGAGTATAATAGAATATACGAAACTACAAATGGATTTTCACCCGCCATGCAGTAATCCACGTAGACAGATCATTTTGATAATTTAATAAAGAATGAATACAAAGGATCATTCATCATGCATGCGGTAATCTACATATATAGGTTATCCCAACATAATAATAAAGAATGGATTAACAGAAGAATTTACCATACATGCGATAGACCGCACAGACAGGTTATTCCCAACAGAATAATAAAGAATGAAACCAGGTCATGCGTAATCCGCACAGACAGGATATTCTAACAGAATAATAAAGAATAGAATAACAACAAAATTCACCAGGCATGCGATAGACCGCACAGACATGTTATTCCAACAGAATAATAAATAATGAAAAACTTTTTAAATTATAGAAGATAGTAGATTTTATGCTCTACTTGACTCTTCTAATGGATTGTTTATTTCTGTTGCATTTGTTGATCTAAAACTTGTTGTCTATTGTATTATATAAGTTGTTATACTATTGAAGGCTAAGGATAATTTATTCTGTATTATCTTTGTGATGCCTCCAAAATAGGAATATATCACCCATCTTGAGTCGCCAAATATATAGTACAAAATACAAAAAAAAACTTAATTATACAACAGTCGTGTATAATACGACAAAACATATGCTACGAGTTTTAATACGTATATTGTCATCTAGACAATATACAAACTTAAAGAAGTCCTCATTACATTTATTATCACACTATTTAACAGAATAGTGAGGACTACTAATTCTATCATCTGGACCGTCACTCCATTCCCCGACTAGTCCCGGCTACATTCTCATTCCCTAAAGATAACAGTGAAAGAAAGGGTGAGCTCAACTAGCCCAGTAAAAAATACTATGACTAAGATAATGCAGAATAATTTATCGTTAGTCTTTAACAATGTTAAACTGATAAAATATAATAGACATCAAGTTTAACTGCAGCAGAACAAGCAATTCATTAGAAGAGTAAAGTAAAGAATAAAATCTACTATCTTCTATAATTTAAAAAGTTTTAATCAATTTTTATCACTGAGACTCAGCTTAATAAATAAACCACATCATCGAATCATCCCTGCACTACGGGCCAAGGATATTCATTAAATCATCAATGGTCATGACTATACCGAATATTCCCTGGTCATAATCATACCAAGTTCATCTCTGCACGTAAGCCAAAGATATACAACAATAAAATAATAATAAACAATCAATCTTTGCACGTAAGCCAAAGATATACAATTCAATAATCAACAGTCCATCTTTGCACGTAAGCCAAAGATAACTTTCATCACCATATAAACATGAGGATGATGACAATGATATAAGCATTAATCAAACGAAAACAAGGATAAAAATTAAAGACTTTAAATTTATCCAAATATTATCAATCACTTAAATAACTCATAATCTAATATTGTTAATATTATAACAATATTTTAATCACTTTTTAAACTTATAAACAATTTATTTTAATTGTTTACACTTTATCACATAATGCATTTAATCATTCAAAAATGCCATACTCATAAGATTTCATCACCAATGATCAAATCACTCATAAAAAATCTGCATATACCTTATATAGGATTTTCAAGCCATAAAATCTTATTTTTCAACTTTGTTACTTCACATAATATATTTAACTCATATGTTCGCAACTGAACCATTTTTATGAAAAATACCAAATCAGTCCCAAAAATATTTCTTTTCTGTTATTTAGCAGAATATAGTCGCATAATGAACATATATTTTTCTTAGAATTTTTAAAATTCATTTACTATTTTTCAAAAATTAATTTCTAATTAATTTTTTAAGAAATTAGCTACCTCAAGTTTAACTCCAGAAATTCTCAAATCTTGGAAGGATCTTACACATGTTAACGTGAGCTTCCAGTTTAAATTTCATGGTCATCGGAGTTATAGAACTCCAGTTATAGCATTTTTTGTCGAAAAAACTTAAATATTGAAATGGTCATAACTTGCTCATTTTAAGTCGGAATGAGCTCATTTTTGGACAGGAGGTTCTTTATACCATATACTTTCTTGTCCCAAGAGGCCAGAATTTTTTTCATAAATTAAGTGGCTGAAAATGCCCTTTTAAAATTCTGGACAGTAGCTTTTTCAAAATTTGAAGCTTTTGACTCCTTTGCTAAAATCAGTCCACACGAAAATTTACAGCACCTTTTCTAATGATTCCACTTAGATAAGTTAGTAAACTCATAGATCTAACTCTAGGACTTGACCACACTCAAAAATTAGAAATTTAATAAGAGATATGGTCAATTGAATTTCATGTTCCATTTTCACCAAAATTTGATTTTTCAACTCTTTCTGATTTCTAAGAAACTTTTATGTTTTCACAAAATAACCAATATAACTCATCATAACAATTATTAATACTACATATACCCATGATTTTCATCAGTCCAATAATTTTATTATGACTTTCATCATAATCAACAGTCCAATGCTTATATTATAACTTTCATCATAATTCACGTAAACAGATCATTTTCACAATTTAATAAGGAATGAATACAAATGATCATTAACCATGCACGTGGTAATCCACATAGACATGTTATTCCAACAGAATAATAAAGAATAGAATAACAGAAGAATTCACCATGCGTGCGAAAGACTGCACAGACAGGTTATTCCCAACAGAATAATAAATAATGAAACCAGGTCATGTGTAAGCGCACAGACAAAATATTCTGACAGAATAATAAATAATGGAACCAGGTCCGGCGTAAACGCACAGACAGGATATTCTGATAGAATAATAAAGAACGGAATAATAGAAGAATTTCACCATATATGCGGTACCTCGCATAAATGGGTTATTCCAACATAATAATGAAAAATGGAATAACAGAAGAATTTCACCATGTATGCGGTACTTCGCATAAACAGGTTATTACAACAGAATAATAAGAGATGGAATAACAATAGCTCTCTTCATAAATATGAAAGAAATAATACCCCTTACCTCAGAAGAAACTGGATACTGAAATAGTGAGGTAGCATGCTTCTCTTCTTCTTTCTCTCTATAGATTTTCTCTCTATACTTTCTCTCTATAATAATGGCTCTAAAGCTTTAGTGAATTGGTGAGAAATGAAGGAAGAATGAGCTTCTATTTATAGGAAAGCATAGTTTCGATAATTGCATATTTTGGGGCTCGAAAAATTATAGTACAATACCTCTAACTTTTTTTTCATTTTTAATTTAGTCCTACAAGTATTATCAAACTTGCACCACCTCCCCTAATAGTAAATCATGTGAATCAATAGTTCAATCATGTGATTCAATAGTTATAATCATGTGAAAATACGAATTACAGTATAGTACCTCCATCTATACCTCCATTTTTAACTTTGTCATGCAAGTAATATCAATCTTATACCAACTCCCCTAATAGTAAATCATATGAATCAATAGTTCAATCATGTGATTCAATAGTTATAATCATGTGAAAATACGAATTACAGTATAGTACCTCCATCTATACCTCCATTTTTAACTTAGTCATGCAAGTATTATCAATCTTGCACCAACTCCCCTAATAGTAAAAGAATGCGACTCAATAGTACACACATGTGAAAAAATAGTTATATGAGCATGTGAATTAATAGCAATTAATTGGGCATTTATCTGATAAATTACCTGATTTATCAATATAACCCCTAGACATCAATTATCATTGGAATAGATATCGATTTCAACTAACACCAATAATCCCAACACAATGGAACTATCAAATTTATCTTTAATCAACACGAACTTATTCATCATTAATATTGTAAATCACAATATTTAACAATCAGGTCGTTCCCAGGAACTCATCATGCTAAAATCGATTATTTTCATAAGGTTATTAGATTTCATATTCTTAACCAACCTATTATGCGAATTCAAGCAACCAAACCACTAAAATCAATCACTGTCATATCAAGTCATAAAGTTATTCGTTTATTGAAAAATGGATGTCACACTTTCTTAGCCCATGTCACGAATTTAAATAAAAATACGTCAGATTTGAATGATATTTTTATTGTTAATAAATTTTCGGACGTATTCCCTAAAGAACTTCCCGGCCTACCCCCAAAGCGTGAAATTAAATTTTGTATCGATCTTGAATCCGGTACAAAACCCATTTCCAAAGCCACATATCGAATGGCTCCTGTTGAACTTCAGGAGTTAAAAACCTAACTACAGGAATTGTAAAACATCTGTTTCATTCGTCCTAGTACGTCTCCTTGGGGTGTTCATGTTCTATTCGTGAAGAAGAAGGATGGAAGTTTATAACTTTGTATTGATTATCAGGAGTTGAATCATTTCACCATCAAAAATAGGTACCCATTGCCACATATTGATGACCTGTTTGACTAGTTATAAGGAACCAAATTCTTTTCAAAAATTGATCTTCGTTCTAGATATCACCAATTAAAGATTAGAACTGATGACATTCCAAAGATGGCTTTCAAAACTCGGTACGGGCATTATGAATTCCTATTCATGTCTTTTGGATTGACTAATGCTCCTGCTGCTTTCATGGATATGATGAACCGAGTATTCAAGGAATATTTGGTTCACTTTGTGGTCGTCTTTATTGATGACATCCTAATTTATTTCAAAAGTCGTGAAGATCATGAGCAACACTTGAGGCTGATACTCCAAAAGCTTCGTGAATATAAGCTTTATGCCAAGTTAAAGAAATGCGAGTTCTGGCTTGAGGAAGTAGTATTCCTTGGGCACGTAGTATCAAGCCATGGAATATCTGTTGACCCAGCAAAGATTGAAGCTATTCAAAGCTGGGAGCAACCTAAATCAGTGACCGAAATACGTAGCTTTCTCGGCTTAGCTGGTTATTATCGGAGATTCGTATAAAGGTTTTCTCGAATTGATACTCTATTAACTCAGCTGACACAGAAAGATACAAAATCTGGTTAGAACGAGGAATGTGAGAAGAGTTTTCAAGAACTCAAGAGGAGACTCATTTCAGCACCTGTTCTGACAATACCATCTGGCTCGGAGGGATTTGTCATCTACAGTGATGCTTCGGGCAAAGGGTTAGGATGTATTCTCATGCAACATGGGAAAGTCATAGCCTATGCCTCTCGACAACTCAAAGAATATGAGATAAATTATCCTACTCATGATCTAGAGTTGACAGCTGTTGATTTTTCACTTAAAATTTGGAGGCATTACTTGTATGGGGATAAAGTGGATATCTTTACGGATCATAAAAGTTTCAAATATTTCTTCACTCAAAAAGAACTCAACATGCGACAACGACGTTGGCTTGAACTGTTGAAAGATTATGACCATATCATCTAATATCATCCTGAAAAAGCGAACGTGGTAGCTGACGCATTAAGTAGAAGATCATATGCGAGTACGAGTGCGATATTGACAACGCAAAAGCCCATTTTGTGTGACTTGCAAAGGATGGAGATAGAGTTAAAAACTCTAGGGACCCATGTGATGATGACAAATATACCATCAGAACCGACTTTAATTGATAAAGTTAAAGCTGCTCAAGTTACAGATCTGAAGCTGATGCGTATGAGGAAGAAAGTGCAAGAAGGTGCTATGCCGAAAGCAAGAATCGATGAAGAAGGAATACTTCGAGTCAACTCCAGACTTTGTGTTCCTAATGACCCTGATTTAAAATATAAAATCATGATGGAGGCGTAAAACACACCGTTTGCAATCCATCCCTAGAGTACCAAAATGTATCGTGATCTTCGTAATACATTTTGTTGGAGCAATATGAAGAGAAAGATAACGTTGTTTATCTCAAAGTGTCTAACTTGTCAACGAGTTAAGGCGGAGCATCAAGTATCAAAAGGTCCATTGCAACCACTTGAAATTCCAGAATGGAAGTGGGAGCACATTACCATGGATTTTGTTACTAGTCTTCCCAAGGTTTCTCAAGGCATAGATGCAATTTGGGTAATTGTTGATAGATTGACCAAGTCTACTCATTTCTTACCAATACGAGAAACTTATACACTTGAACGTCTTGGTCGTATGTACATAAACGAGATTGTAAGACTGCATGGTATGCCAGTATCCATAGTTTCTAATTGAGACCCAAGATTCACTTCACGATTTTGGTTTAGTTTGCAAAAAGCTATGGGCACGGACTTACAATTTAGTTTGGCATATCATCCTCGGACGGACGGACAATCAGAGAGGACTATTCAAATAGAATAATAAATAATGGAACCAGGTCCGGCGTAAAACGCACAGACAGGTTATTCCAACAGAATAATAAAGATGAAACTAGGTCCGGCGTAAAACGCACAGACAGGATATTCCAACAGAATAATAAAGAATGGAATAATAACAAAATTTTACCATGTATGCGGTACTTCGCATAGACATGTTATTCCAACAGAATAATAAATAATGGAATAACAGAATAATTTCACCAAGTATAGAGTAGACTACGTATACATGTTATTCCAACAGAATAATAAAGAATGGAATAACAGAAGTTCTCTTCATGAATATGAAAAAAAATAATACCCCTTACCTTATAAAGAAGAGTACTTCGACGGTAGGGCGAGGATATACTTGAAGAAACTTGCACTACGCTCAAAGCTTTCTTAAACGCTAAAGAAATACGCTCAATATAGAAGAATAATTCTCTTTACAGTTTCTCTCTCTAGAGTTTCAGTGAATTCGTAAGAAATAATGAAGAAATGAGCTTCTATTTATAGAAGAATATACTGAATAGTAACCAATCCATGAACGGTCCAGATCGATTTACTTTAAATGGATGGTCCAGATTGGTTTACAATAAAATAAAATATATTTTATTTATAATTTAATAAAATAAATAACTTTTAAAAAGATTTTACTATGCAAATACTATGCAGGCACTATGCAAACACTGTGCATAATAAAATAAAATATATTATAATTATTGTCTAATAAAATGAATAACTCTATAAAAGTATTATGTTTTATATAAAAATATTTTACTATTAGTCTAATAAAACGAATAACTTTATAAAAGTATTCTGCTTTATATAAAAAGTTTTTCTGTTTTATTACTTTAATAATACTAATAAAACAAAACTTATATATATAATATATATATATATATATATATATATATATATATATATATATATATAACAATCAGCAATAATTGAATCAAATAACGTGAGATACTATGTAGCAACTACTGTAGCAATAATTGAACAAAACTGAGTGACTTATCGCATAAGCATCAATAATCAATACCGTGTGATACTATGCAACCACGCGTATTGCTGTACTTTTACTACCGAGTAGTTCAACAGTATTGACAGTAAAACTTCCGCCGTTATTTTCATAAAAATATTTTTGTCGTTTTCTCAATCCGACAATAATTCTGTTGTGGGGTCCACCAATGATTGTGCCGTCGTACGAATATTTCCCAACACAAAGAATATTCACCGACCAATCGAATAATATAACAACTTGCATACTTTGCAAAATTTATAAATATTATCCACAACTATAACATTATATTAAATCCACACCATAATATTAAAAAAAAATCGAGAAATTTAAATCTTTATTCGTAAAAGTTGGGATTCTACGATGGGTATCTAAAATTCCAATTTTAGATGACATATAACAAATATATAAAATACAGGTTGATTATTCTTCATTACATATTTCTTTCAATTTTATTTAATATACCAATTATTTGATCTTAATAATCTTATTAGTAATGTTCTTAACAGATAGTTGCTGATATTAAGATTAATTTTAAAAAAATTAAAAACATACAAATATTTTTAACCGTTAAAATTCTAAAAAAAAATTATTCATTAAAATTTTGATCAAAAATTCACATACTCGTCAAATGGTGAAAAAAATATTGGATTATTTTTATTTTTTAAATAATTATGTTACTTAATATAATAAATTAGTTGATATCAATTTTAATTATATTATTTATAACTAAAAAAATATAATATATTTGATGAAATTGAAATAAATGTATAATGGAGATGATCTAAAATTGAGTGATGACGATGAGAATTCAACTTGAAACTATGTAAAAAAGTAAGTTTCAATTAAAATTGTTTTATTCATAACGAACATAAATATATTTTTTATTTAATAAATTTTATAAGTAGAATTATTTTTGTGAGATGAAGGTAGTAAAAAATAAAGCTAACGCTAGGGTTTTAAAATTTTAATTTTAAAAAGTATTGTAAATAATATATCATCCTAATAGTAATATTAATTGAATAAATTTTATGTTATTAATTATGTTATAAATTATTAATAAAATCTATCTAATAAAATACAAATGATTTTGAATTTCCCGCTCACTTAATAAATCATCTGGGCCGTCCAAAGTTTGAGATAAATCCCACCGTTCATACATCTATCTAATAAAATACATCTATCTATCTAATAATCTAATAATAATATAATAAAAT
Organism: Panax japonicus; assembly: GCA_020205505.1. Taxonomy (NCBI): domain Eukaryota; kingdom Viridiplantae; phylum Streptophyta; class Magnoliopsida; order Apiales; family Araliaceae; genus Panax; species Panax japonicus. The sequence goes on along the minus strand of CM035112.1, from coordinate 53,513,044 downwards.
ACAAATAACTTTAAATTTTCCACTGACTCAATAAATTATTTTGGTCATAAATCATATTGTCCATACAGTGCCGGAGGCACGGGACCCAGCTAGTATTTAATATTATGTCATTGGACACTCGTTTGACAAAAAATAAAAATAAAAATCGAGACGCACGTTAATAATTTTTTTTTACTACTCTTCATGGTGACAAGGATAACTTAGTACTGTTTCACTTTTATCCCTTGTGGATTCACCGTCTTAGCGCTTCAGCGCGTGAAAGCACAAACATCATGTCAGAACTACACTGAGATCACTACAGCCCAAACACAGACTCTCTCCCCTACAGACACCACGCTTCACCGCCCCCAATTTTCCGACCCCTTCGATTCAATATTGTTATCTCAAGAGACCGGACCGGAACCGTAGGATCCCTTAGTCGCCTAACCGTATATGCAAGCCGCTTCTCTCCAATTCTTCATAAGTAATTCGTTTCCCAAAGCCCTAAAAACCTTCGCTCCACCACCACTAACTCCAGTCACGATGAAGGACCGGCCGCCTCCGTCGTCGTACGGCTCCATCTACATACCTCCCCACCACCGCCGTCTTCGTTCCGTCATCACTACTACTTCATCTGCTTCGCCGCCACAGCCCAATCTCTCTCCTGTCCATAATGCTGACCCCAAAAACAGCACGAATAATAATACCAATACCAATAGTAATAAATCGAGTACGTTAGTGAACTCTAGTAGAATTCATAATCCGTACCCTTACTTGTCCCACCACCAATTGCAACAGCTTCAGCAGCAGCAGAAGAAAAATTCACAGCTTGAGTCCAGGTATGATGAGATCTCCGAGGAAGGCTCAGTTCGTGAAATGGATATAACGATTCACCCCGTGAGTTTTGCTTTCACCCTTTTGTTTGAGGTTGTTATGTAAAAGATTAAAGCAATTTAGTGCTTGATGAGTGGCAAGAACAATACTTAGCATGTATATAAGTATTAATAGAAATAAAGGTGAGGCCTTTAGTTTTACAAGAGTACAGAACATCAATGCAATGAAAAATTTAGGGATAACATTGCTTTGTTGCATTACTAATGTTGGTTATTTATTGGAAGCCTAATATCGGTATTATGGAGTAACAGGAACTCTGAAACTATGACATTTACAAGATGCGTTATTATGGAGTAACAGGAACTCTGAAACTCTGACATTTACAAGATGCACACACCACAGTTGAAGAGTTCTGATTGGGACTCACTTTTGATTTTCTTATGTGCACTTCATTTTATTAATTATTAGGTAAGAGACCAAGGCACATTGGTATTTCCATCCGCCTCAAGCACTGTTTGTCTGTAGCAGTGTTTGTTGTAGTAATTTTTAGGTAAAAGAAGAATAATTATCAGCAGAAAAGGAAGATAGAAGTTAAATAGGACGAGAAATCATCCAATCAGAGCAAAAATGGTAAAGGTAATGTAAAACTGCTCTTCGATTCTAAATCAGAAAAAGTAACACTATAAGGTTTATAAGCATGTATGACCAAACTCCAAAGCCCATATAGAAGCCAAAAATGTAATCCTATGCAAGAGTATATTAGACGGCAAAGTATTGCTGGAAATGTGGGATAAGATATTACTTATAAAAAAATGGGATAAGATCCCAAACATGCAAAACAGCCACATCTCTGCTTCTGTAATGCCCAAAGACAGTGCGAAAATAGCTGAGAGTTAGGCCACTCACCTGGCTACAGATTATGTATTCCCATTACGTCACTGCATCATTAATCAATATACTCATTAGTAATTTACCTTTTTGATCATTTTCATAAAGTTCTTATCTTTTTACTTGTGCATGATATTAATATATATGAACTTGTAAGGTTGCATAGACTGTCTTGCATGTGGATGAGTATTATAAATGTCATGTAGAATAGCACTTTTCATACATACAGGCACATACTCAAATTTTGTCATGTATATATCAGTGCTCTAAAAGTCGCTGTCGGTCCCATGTCGGTTGGCTACCGACTAGCGACTAGGGGATTAATCGGCTAGTCGGATTTTCAATTTTTTTTTTAAAAAATATATATTTTCCTTCCTCCTTCATAAGTTTTGAATAAGTAGAATAACATATGTAACACAAATCATCAAATAAAAATATGGAAACTAAGTAAAACCAAATAGTTCGACGCTCTAAGTTCAAAACATGAAAACAAATTAACCAAATGAAATTAAGTAGCACAAAATCAATAGTATAAAATCAGAAGTATTAGAGGCTGCCGAAGACAAAGATGGTGATTGAGCCATTGATAGTGATATTATACCTATGCATAAAAATATAAAATCAGTCGTTTCTCCAAACCCCACAGTCAAATTTTAATAATTTAATTTATTACTGAAGTTGAAAAAATTTAAAAATTAAAATAAAATATTATAATTAACTAAAAAAATTAACTAATTTAATTTGTCCAACCTTTTCTTTAATGCCCACTAAGGAACTAATTAACTAAAACAAAAAACAAATATCAGTATTTGTATTTGTAAACTGTTAAGCCTTATATCAGTATGCCTTATAAGCCTTATATCAGTATTTGTAAACTGTTTACAAAAAAAATAGAGAAACTGAGAGAGAGACGAGCCGGAAAAGAACTACCTGAGTAGCAGTCGGCACAGGCGAGCAGCAGTCGTCGTTGTCGTCAGAGAGCAGGTGTCGTCGTCGTCGGCAGCAACAGTCGTCGTCGGAGAAGCAGTATCAATCGGCGTCGTCGGTCGAAGAAGAAGCAGTAGTCGTCGTTTGATCTATTTTTTTTTCCGAAGTAGTCGGCAGAGGTAGGTAGGGTTTAAAAGTTATAAACAAAATTCATAAATTATACTATGGCCCCAAACATTTCACATGTTCTATTTTTTACCCTGATATGTTTCGATTTCTTCCGATTTTCTCCAACTTTACCGACTAGTCGCCGACTTGATCCGACTAAATCGGCCTAATCAACTGACTAGGGCCTGGTCGACTCGGCGAGCCTCCGACTCCGACCTAATCGCCGACTAGTCGGCCGACTAGGCCGACTTTTAAAACACTGGTATATATAGTTTAGCAGTGTTCACACTTCACACCGATGTTTACGACTATGTGTTGTTTATATCTTATGGCGTGGTATGATCATTATTTTTCTTTAGCTTTTTGATACGTTCTTCAAGATTTTCGACCTTTGGTAAACATTGAATGGTGAACGTGGGAGGTAAGAAATATTTTAGTCGTATGGATAACATAGGGTTCTCCTTGTGTACATATGCAATTGTGCTTTATATGTAGGTGAGGACTTGTATTAATTATGATTTCAACATAATTTTCAGGGTGCTCCCACCGCGGATAACATTGATGCGTGGAAATGGAAACTAAAAACGTTTATAGGCAACAAGGATAAGCAAGAGTTGGTCTCACGGGAGAAAAAAGACCGTCGTGATTTTGAGCAAATAACAGCTTTGGCAAGCAGACTGGGTTTGTATAGGTATCTTCAACCTATTAGGAATAATTGTTCTTGCGACGACGTGCTATTTACAATGGCATTTTTAACCAAATTATTTTTGGCAGCCATTTATATATTAAAGTAGTTGTCGTCAGCAAGATCCCTTTGCCAAACTATCGATTTGATCTGGATGATAGGCGCCCGCAAAGGGAGGTAATATTTTATATTATTGATTGTTTACTTCATTTTATTTCCACTTGTGAGGATGTGATTCCGTCATAATGGTAATGATTTTTTTTTATCACATTAAGTCATGAAATATTATCAACTTCTAATTCAATTTCTCGTTCTTCCAGAATGAAACACTGCCACCTTTTACACTATTAATTACTGTTATTATTTATTGTGTATAGTTTTTGGTGCAATGATGCTTTATGCTTATGCATGTTTCAGAAATTTTTTGTTAGTTAATTCTTTGTACGACTATCAAGCATCTTACTGAGACTCTCAGAATTAACAGGTGACCTTGCTTCCTGGTTTGGAAAGGAGAGTGGATATTCATCTTAAAGAGTATCTTTCCCAGAAGACCAAAAGTGCAGAATGTTTTCGGGATGCATTTTCTAGGTCAAGCAGTAATGGTAGCATTGCTACTGATGAGGGGCTTTTTGAGCAACCAGAGCCGCTACCACATAGTAAGGCTGCAATGGAGAACATAATCTGGCGAAGGAGTATACAGTTGTGCAGTGAGCAACAAGCTTGGCAGGTTAAATTACCATGACTAGTTTATCATAATCTCCTTGTATCACTTTATTAATGCACTTCTTTTGCTTTCTCTCTCTTTTTTCAGTTCGATGTAACTCGTAAGTTTCTTTACTTATGCCACATTCCCTTTGGTCAAGTGTTTACATGATTTTAATTTCTCTCTGTAGTTATGCTTGTATGAGTACTCTTATTTATTCATTTATTTTTGTAACCTCTAGAAAATTCACAATGTCATACAATACTGGGTAGTTCTACTATTGGGCATCTTACTAACACCGACTTGGAAATGACCTAACAGTATAACGCTGCATACAGGTTGTATGGTAGATTGAAACTGATATAATAAAATCAAATATTTTTCATATGATTATATATTATCATCCCCTCGCCTCACTCTCTCTTTCTTCGTTGTTATGTGAAACTGAGAGCCCTCCTAAGAGGAACACTGAAATTGTGGTGTCTTACTTGAGTATGTTATTGTTTTCCATGGCCTTCTTCAACCACCTTGACACCTTGACATCTATGTAGACTATCAAGTTTCAATTCCTCGGCAGTGTTGTATATTAGTTTGGTTCTGTGAAAAAATGTAATTATTTTTCTTTTTTTCTTCCTATTCTTTTACTAACCATTTCCTCGAAAGAATGGTTTGAGTACAATTTTCACAAAAATTAAGATTGTCAAATTAGAGGGCAAATTATAAAATAAGCTCTAACACAATTATATATTTTGCTTTATACAATACTAGGGACCCCATATAATTATGACACAATCACGAGGTACCATAATCTTTTTCCTACATTATAGCTTTGCCTTTTGTATTTAAGCCATTCTTGTTAGGACAATATTTTTTGTATTCGAGTCATTCTTTGTGGGGCATAGATAAATGCTTAAAAGCACAACTTTCTGATGTTTGAGGGTGTGATCATTTGAAATAATGAAATTATATGTTATATTTTCCCCTTCTGTTATCTAATAGAAATGTTAACTGCTACTTATAAAAATAAAATAAAATAATATGCTAACTTCTTATGGTCCTCTCCATTTCACTAAACTTTCATCACCTTTTTTTATCTTTATATATATAATGTTTTTTGATAGCTTAATGAGTTCTAATTCTAAAGTATGCAAAGTTCTTTAATAGCTTTTCTGACTCGATATTTCAAGTAGAGGGGTGCAGTTGCTGAGGTGACACTCTTTGATTGGTTATAGGAATCTCCAGAAGGTCGGAAGATGCTAGAATTTCGAAGAAGTCTCCCTGCTTATAAGGAGAAGGATGCAATATTAACTTCCATTTCTCAGAATCAGGTATGTTAGTAGTTGAACTTTGGTTTTATTGTTTGTTTACCTGGCCATAAACATGCTGCTCCTGAATGAATAAGTATGATTATTTTGAGAACAGAAAGATAAGAATACCACTGTCATTGCAAAGAACGAAAGTTAGAGGAAGGAAATCAAGAAGTAAGAATAGCACTGTCATTTTTTCACTCATCTGTATCGCTCTCTAGGGTATAATTTATTTCCTTTGAGCTTCAAAAGCTTGAAAGTTGTATTTAATTAGTGTTGATCTGCCCCAAATTTGTTGATTCACGATCACTATAAATAATGATTCAGTCTGTTGTTCTGCATCTTGTGTTCAAAATGATGAACTGTTAAGCTTTTCAGTTTAATGTTGCCATGGCCATGAGGTAATTTGTAGTTGGTACCCAGAGGATCCATGTCCAGTGACCAAGTATGATTATCTTGGGAATTCTCTCTCTCTCTCTCTCTCTCTCTCTCCCTCTCCCTCTCCCTCTCCCTCTCCCTCTCTTTCTCTCTCTCTGTCTCTGTCTCTTTAAGCGATGTACTTTTACCATGGGTATTTGAACCCAAATATCTGGGAAAAAGCAGAATATTTGATGGAAGAACGGGGGATCCTTTTGAACAACATGTTATAATAGGAAAGCCTTATATCTCGAAATTAATTCATCAAGTTGATAAATTAATTCATCAAGTTGATGATAAAATCCATGGAGTATTTTTTCTTTACCGCTATAAAACTTCTGTATACTGCTGGAGTAAAGAAAAATGGATTAAATTGAGACGACACTATTGCTGAGCCTGATTCTTGTTCGCCCCATTTTTTTGCTGAACCCTTATTTTGCTTTGTGAATTCTGGCTTTTGGATAGGGTGGTTAGTTAGTCCTGCCTGCTTAGAGGGTAAACATATTTTTTTCATCCAGCAATTACTTATAGGTTACCATAGCAGTTATCGTGAATAGTGAAAAAGCTCCCTATACTGTTCCTCATGTAAATTATACATTCATGTGGAAAGATATAGAGACAACTACAAACAGAATGTACTACAAACATCCTAATTAAATGGGAAATAGTGGCTGACGATGATGCTTAAACTGAATACTGTTTAGAAAAGTTATTATCCCTCAGGAAGCAATTTTTTCTCTCCAAAAGCTCAGGTTTCTACAATGTGGACCCAACAATGTATACAAACCTATTCAGATTTAGCTTAATCTTATCACAGATTTTTTTGGTGACTTTAGGTGCACTAAAGTTGTCAGCTCTAGTTCTCAGAAAAAAATTGTTAGCTCTATCACAACATTCTTGTATTTCCAGATGTGTATGGGCTATTTAATCTTACTTTTGGTGGTGATGTTGCAATCTTGTTTTGGTCTCTCTCCCTCTTTGTGCGTCAATGAAGTGTAATGCTTGATAAGCTTAGGTGCTGTAGTACTGCTTTAGGTATTATGGGCAGTTTGAATTTTTAACACTTTTTAAATATAATTGCTTAGATGCAATTCTATAATAAGACAAAATTTACATTTTTACAGGTTGTTATCATCTCAGGTGAGACTGGCTGTGGGAAGACTACACAGATTCCCCAATTTATTTTGGAATCTGAAATTGAGTCTGTTCGTGGGGCCATGTGCAGTATCATATGCACTCAGCCTAGACGAATATCTGCTATGTCTGTGTCGGAAAGAGTTGCTGCTGAGAGGGGGGAGAAGTTGGGTGAATCAGTGAGTTTCTTGATGCAACATACCCTTACCTTATAGTGCTCTTGTAAATAATTATTTTGTTGGCAATTCTAAGTAAAAATATTTCTATAAAGGTCGGATATAAAGTTCGGCTAGAGGGTGTGAAAGGAAGGGATACCCATCTTCTCTTCTGCACAACGGGCATCTTATTAAGAAGATTGCTGGTAGATAGAAATTTGAAGGGTGTAACACATGTGATTGTGGATGAGATTCATGAACGTGGAATGAATGAAGGTAGATTGCTGTCTTCATGGTGGTTGTATAGTTTGGAGTATGAATGTGGTTTCTAACAATTATGCCTAATTCGTCCCAGATTTTCTGCTCATTGTCCTTAAAGATCTACTTCCTCATCGGCCTGAATTGAGGCTGATTTTGATGAGTGCAACCTTAGATGCAGAGCTTTTCTCATCTTACTTTGGTGGGGCTCCAATGGTCCACATCCCGGTGAGTACAAGTTATTAATTAAGGCTGTATCCTGTATTTATAAAAGGATTCAAGCATTCCTGTAATTGTATATGCTATGCAGATTATGTAGTGTTAATTTTTATGCTCTTGTTTGTTTGATTTGGTGACCATATATGCATTAGAATATCTTCTTGCATTGTCAATTTGATCTATAAGTTTATGATCTACTAGTTTCACAGCATAGCATGTAAGGTTGGATGGCTATCTCAGGTTACTACTGATATTTTGAGCATAATGGTATTCTGTGTGTTATTAACATAATTGTATTTTGAACCCAAAAGCAACAGCCTTAGTGGTATGATGGCCTCTAGTTCTTAAAATGGTTGCGCAACTCTTTGGGAAGGTGAAATGATAATGTGATTGCTATATTGGTTGATAGTTAATTCACCCAATATGTTGTAAGCAACTCTTTATTACTTCTCAGATTGTCAAATGGCGATTTAGGGTTAAGTATTTTCTGGAAAATAAAGAAAACTAAAACTAGAATGGTTACCGTAGGGTAGAATTGATCACAATCAAATTTAGGTCTCAAAATAATATTTCAATAATCTGTAGAATAATCCAATGGTTACATCATATTTATAGAAACAAAATCCAATTTGGATTTGGCAAGAACTAATAACTTAAATAGCTCAATAAATAAAAACTAAAGAAAAACAATAATTACCAACATAATAAATCTATACTAATAAATAACCTAAAAAAAAATCATCCATGTTGATGGCGATGAACGGATCATTCCCCACCAATATTGCCAAATAGGATTTTGTACAATTGCTTCAAATATGTGTGCAACTGTTTGATGTATGATTTAGTATTTATTATTTTGCCAAGATTTTATTTCCTTCAAACTGTTCACTTATAATCATTTTTTATACTCTTCCTATCCATTTCTTTCAATGTATGTAATAGGCTGTCAACAGTTGTCCCACATTTTGGTGAAGATTTAACTCCCAATAATTTTTTTTGAGTGTATATTTCTCATCATGTGAGTTAAAACTACACTAAAAAGATAATCTTCTTGGAGTTAAAACCTCCATATTTGTCATTGGTTTACGAGGACATTACTTGCTTATGCAGCTAAAGATATTTTCTTCCATATTTTATAGGCTCAATGTATACAGGTATACAGATGATGATTTCATGTACCTTTAGAAACCTCCTGGTTTTAACATTTTGATCCAGTTTCATGCTACTCAAATTAAGTAGCCATAAAATAACAGTTTTCCCCTGGTTTACTCAGGGTTTCACATATCCTGTCCAAATTCATTTCCTGGAAAATATTTTGGAAATGACTGGATACAGATTGACTCCGAATAATCAAGTTGATGATTATGGCCTGGAGAAGACATGGAAAATCAACAAACAAGCCCCAAGAAAGAGGAAGAGCCAAATTGCTTCAGCTGTCGAGGTATACGAAATTATCAACTACTAGTTTATATAATTCACTTGTTAGTGTTTCCGATGCCATTATCTTCTTCTGGCAATGGTAACAGGACACACTGAGAGTCGCTGATTTCAAGGAATGTAACACACAGACAAGGGAGTCTTTGTCCTGCTGGAATCCTGATTTTATTGGTTTCAATCTCATTGAATATCTTTTATGCAATATCTGCGAGAATGATAAGCCTGGAGCTGTTTTAGTTTTCATGACTGGATGGGATGACATAAGTTCGCTGAAGGATAAGCTCCAATCTCATCCTTTGTTGGGAGATACTAGCCGAGTTCTATTGCTGGCATGCCATGGCTCTATGGCTACTTTGGAGCAGGTATTCATATATCTATCATTTGGTCCTCTCTGAGATGTGATGTAAACCTTTCTGTTCTAAATTTCAGGTAACTATCAATTGGTATGGTCTTAAATGTACAGATGTGGTTGGTTCATACTTTCTTCTTTTCTTCTGTTACGTAGAAGTTAGAACCGCTTCCTCCCTAGGTGTGCACATGAGTGCTGGATACGACTTACGTACTCATAGACCTTCGTAATCCGAGTATCATTCCTATCACAAAATTATTGTGGACTTGAACCAGGTCATCACATCCGTAAAGTGGTATCTGGCCAACTCCTCACCCAACTCCTTACCTTTTACTATTTATACATTCTTAGAACTCCTGATTGATAATCAAACTATTTATCTGTATTTCCATCCTTTTAATTCGTTTGGCGTGCAATATAATAGGAGGAACGGACTTATATAAAAAAATAAGGCGAGGAGGAAAAACATAATGTAATGGGTCTGAGGGTTCAAAGGAAGCCAAGAGTTTGATTTCTGTGTCTAAGATATAAGAAAGGTTGCCTAACAATCTAGTTTATCTTATGTAAGTTATATTTGATGGATGTTTATATAACTAATAATTTGAGAGGCAAATAATCTTCTGACCATATAGTGACCCGTAGCATTTGCAATAGTTTTCAAGATATTTTAAAACCCCAAAATCTGATTCGGTTATGTGTCTCCACTTGAACTGGATTCCAAAATCATAGCTCCTCTTTTCTTCTATGGAAGAAATGATTTACTCAACGACCCCAAGTTTTTGATGAATTTTGTCTGCTATTTTTTCAGTAAGCATACTTTTGTGGATTAATTTGAAAAGGTTACTGATATTTTTCTAAGTTTTAATTCTTTCCCCCCCTCAATTTGGATTGTATAGAGGTTAATATTTGATAAGCCTGAAGGTGGAGTGAGGAAAATAGTACTAGCTACTAATATTGCTGAAACCAGTATCACAATAGATGATGTGGTGTTTGTTATAGACTGTGGAAAGGCCAAAGAGTCATCGTATGACGCATTGAATAACACTCCTTGTTTGCTTCCTTCCTGGATCTCGAAGGTTTCTGCTCAACAAGTAAGTTCATTTGGAATTCACAAATGTTATATCGTGGTCTTTGTTCTTCTTAAATTACCTGAACACTCTTGCGATGTTCTGAACAATGTTTTAGTAAGTAATGCTTATCCCGTATCTAGTTAACATGTCTTTTATCTAAAAAAATCATGTTATCATATCATAAATTCATAACATCAATATCTTTCTCTATCCCCTGCGAATAACATTTTATTTTTTGTTAATACATTGTCTCTTCAATATTCATTATCTTATTACAGCTTTCATAATATAAATGGATAGTCCCAACCCAGTAAGAGGAGTGTTTGTTGCAAAAATAAATTATTATCTGGACTCATGAACTTAGTTATTAAGTTAACTTTTCTTGCAAGTTTGGCCTTTGACTTGCATCGTATCTGGTTGATTGCTTTTCCTATTTTTGAATTTTTAAGGAACCTTTAGAAATTATTTTGTTACCTGCAAGAAATCTTTCTTAGTCTGAGACACTTGAAAGTTCAAACTCTTAGGAGTTATAGTTCCTCATAATGAAGAATATTGTTCCCATGTAAAGACCTCTTATTTCTAAAAACAGAAAAGAAGTCCCTGGATGATGGCCAACATGTTCTTCTCAAAGCAATTACATGTTTACATCTATACAATATCTGAATATCTTGAGTGTAACTCGACCTTTGGACATCTATGCTAGTTTATGTAAGTGGCCCCAAACTGTAGCTTCTTTGTTTAGAATGTACCTTGTTTGCTTCCACCGAGTTGGTGGATGTTTTCTTAAGAAACAAAAACAAGTAAAGAAAACAAAATGAAGAAAATGAAATCAAGAAGAAACCGTGTTTCCTGGATGTGTGTTATTATAGAAGGTCTTTATTAGTGGACGGATCCTGATAATTTTGTTAGCACGCCGTAATTTATTTCATGTTCATAAATGATGCCGGACATTGTGTTAATAAATATAATCTTTTCATAAGCTGTGTTATTTGCTTGATCTAGAATTTATTCAATTTGCTGGATACCTAGCTTTCTTCTTTAGGCTACTTTTTTTACGCATTGCTTTAGGTGCATTTTTTGGTGAACTCCTGAGTCATTTATCTTAATGTTTTGGAAGCCCTACAGATCTTAAGCATATCTTCATTTTCTTTGCTTTGTGGAATTATTAGAGAAGAGGAAGGGCTGGCCGTGTGCAACCAGGTGAATGTTACCATCTCTACCCCAGATGTGTTTTTGATGCTTTTGCTGATTATCAGTTGCCAGAGATTTTGAGGACACCTTTGCAGTCCCTTTGTCTGCAAATCAAAAGCTTAAAACTTGGAAGTATTTCTGAGTTTTTATCCAGGGCTTTGCAGTCACCGGAGTTACTAGCGGTAATGATAATCTGTTGTGAGATTTCTCATTAGATCATCTCAAATTCTGTCATGGACTTCTCATTCTTGTAAATTTGTCATGCATTCATGTTATTATTAGTTTATGTGTTTTACCCATTGTTAATGACTCTTCCTTTCCCATTTCTTGGTAGGTTCAAAATGCCATTGAATATCTGAAAATCATTGGGGCTTTAGATGAGAATGAAAACCTCACTGTTTTGGGTATGTAGTGTTATGTGTTCTTAATATATTTTGACTTTTATATCAAGGTCGTATCTTGATTTTTTAGCCTATATGGACTGTGGCTTTGACAGGTCACTACTTGACAAAGCTTCCAATGGAGCCGAAACTCGGAAAGATGCTTATACTTGGCTCTATATTCAATTGTCTGGACCCAGTTCTAACTGTTGTTGCTGGTCTTAGTGTCAGAGATCCTTTCTTGACACCATTGGACAAGAAGGATGTAAGTCAACTCCAAACTTATGATTAAATGCTACTTGATAATTATTTTCTCCCTCTTATATTTAAACTATAAAACATTCTAATTAATTAGCTTTTGACTAGTAGTCAATTTTTCATTTAAATACCATATGCAACTTGCAGTTCTAGCTTCACTGTTATTGTCTTCTGTAATTTGGTCTCACAACAACTTCTCCCCTCACTCCCCAAAAAAGGTGATGTGATTATAGCTATTGGGCAAGTGTTGCATTCATATTTTATGTTTATTTATTGCGATTCATTCAAGCTATAGGAAAAAGCAATAATTTGATGTGATAACTCAGATTTATTTTAAGTTGTATCTCCATCCCCAATCACGTTGCTACAGTGTACTTAATATTGCTTCGTGACTGGATGTGGCTAAGAAATCCTTTTGTCTTGGGCATCATAAGTAGACATCAGACCACTGTTGGCTACATTAACTTTATATTTCTTTACTTGGGGACAGAGAAGTGTTGCTAGTAATTAATCTTACCATAAATTTTAAAACATAGAGGGAGGTTCTTTGTGTTGATTTGTGGAGTTTAATATTACACTTTTAGATGTAAAAAGTATCACAGTGCTGCTTGTTGGAAAAAATTACATTTTCAATGCCTAAAAGCGTGTTTCATGAATCACTTATACTGTTTATCATTGGCGTACAGGTATGGTTCAAAGTCGCGGTTAGGAGTGAGCAAAAAACTGATAAAACCGAATTACTGAACACAACCGAATTTTTTAAACTGAATTATTTCGGTTTTTTCGGTTTTTTTACTAATTTCGGTTATATCCGAATTAATTTTTGATAATCGGTTTCGGGTATGGTTTTAAAAAATGGGTTATTCGGGTATCCGAATAACCGAACTATTTAATTAAAAAATAATAATTTTATAACCTTAGCCCTTAATTCCATTCCCGATTTCTATTCCCTCTGTTCTCTCAAGTCTCCCTCTCAAGTCTCCCTTCCATTCCAGATTCCTCTTCCCTCTGTTCTCTCAAGTCTCTCTCTTAGTTTCGCTCCGGCGGTCCGGCCTTCGCGGCTCCGTCTCTCAGCTCTCACAGAGACAGAGTCACAGTCTCCCTTCGTTTGGCTTTCGGCTTCGCAATCGCAGATCTGCGTCTCGGTGGCCGATGGCGGTGGGTATTCGGCAATCGGCAGTTATCCCACCATGCTTACTCAAATCCTATCCACGAATCCGTTCTGAGAGTCCGCGTCATTTCAACGTATAACTAGTAGAGCACGCGCTGAAAAATGGCGATAATGAGAAGAACTTGAGCACTTCAATCTTCCAAAAGGTTGCAACTTTTGAGGATGAATTGAAGACCCTTTTGCCTAAAGAGGTTGAAAGTGCTAGATCTTTGCTCGAGAGCGGGAATCCGGCTATTCCTAAACGGATTATGGAGTGCCGGTCTTATACATTGTACAAGTTTGTGAGGGAAGAACTGGGAACAATATATATTACAGGTGAGAAGGTTTGGTCACCAGGGGAGGAATTTGACAAGGTGTTTATAGCAATGTGCAAAGGAGAGATAATAGACCCATTGCTGGAGTGTCTCGAGGGTTGGAATGGTGCTCCTCTTCCTATCTTTTGTTGGACAATACTGTTTTTCAATCTTTTATGTTTTCTGTTAATTTTTGTTTCTTGGTTTTAACGTTCAAAAGTGAATTTCAATAGAATGATGTAAAACTCTTCTGTACCGCCATTTTTCAGCGCGTTCTTAAAGCACAGGTTCGGTTATTACCGAATACCCGAATGTACAATTCGGTATTCGGTTAGTTCAAAATTTTGGTTAGTGTTCGGATAATAAAATTATGGTTAATTCGGTATTCGGTTATAACCGAATAACCTATTCAGTTCGGTTATAACCGAATGATCACCCCTAGTCGCAGTAACGACCTAGGTTTCGGAAAGTCATTTTTTGACTCGGTATCGATTTCGGTATAGGTATCAGGCCGTTAGCTAGTTAGGAGCTTCAAAAATAGTAAAAAAGTTATGAATAAATTCTAAATAATAAAAGTAATAAGAGGAATCAATTAAGTTAAAAAAAATACTATCTAGTGCATACAACATTGTCCAAATTATAAAACAGACGTCTCGCACATATGTTTAATCAATTTTATGTTTGAATAAAGTTGATATTGATGTTGTCTTAACTCAAATGCTTGAGCACACATGATCTGCATAATTTGAGTACAATTTAACTTAACTAAGTACATTTTAAATGCAATTTTTTTTTAAGTTGTACTTAACTAATAACTATACAGGTACAATTTAATAATAAATTAAGTATAATTTAGCTTAATTAATTATATATTAAGTACATTTTTTATACCTTAAATACTCAACTATGTGTATAATTTATTAAAAAAAGTTCGTTTTCTTTTGTCGTTTTCCTTTATAGCTTTTAGCATATTTGATTATTTTTTTGTGGCGCTTCTCTCCTTTATGCCGTTATTTCTCTTTTATTTAGTTCGAAATCACTACGTTATGCTGAGATTTCTCCTTTATTTTCTCCGAAACTCATACGTTATGCCTTACATGAATACTTCCTAATTTTGCGATTTGTGTCAAGGTTGCAGTTCGACACTGTGACGCCCCCAAATCCGTGTGCTTTCCAAAACGGATCCGGTGCTTACTTGTACGCATTTTCCATAATATTTACCAAAACGGATTAACATCATATTCTTTATTCTAAAACGGATTTGGTGCTTAACATCATACTTTTTATTCCAAAACGGATCTGGTGCTTACTTTCCAAAACGGATCTGGTGCTTAACATTATACTCTTTATTCCAAAATCGTAAACTTTACAATTTTCAGTGACAACTCAAAGTCATAAAAATTACAACTTATTCTAATGCATTAAATATGCAACTCCTCTAACCCTACTTTCTCTTGTGTATTCCATAACTCCAATCCAACACTACACCCTTTTTTTCAACTTCAACACCATTTATCTATCCTAGACTTCCAATATTAGCAAACATTCAGTTCTCAGGAAAGAGGGGCTTTCTGTTAAAGTTGTGCTTAATTAGATAACTCATTTCCTTGACAAAACTCTCTAGACATTGTCAGTAATGTTAATCTAACATAGTTAAATGACTTCTACATCTACTAGCTTGAAGATAAAGTACACTAATAATACATTTCTATAAAACTTCTACAATAACATTGACATAAGAATATTACAACTTACATCTTATTACATCGTACTAAAAATTTTTCCCGACCTAACTACTCTTCTTGAACTTTCTCTTTCTGCCGCCAGACTCTTCTATTAATACTTCCTTAACTGCAAATAAAACATATTCGTAAGACTGAGCATAAAATAGCTCAATAAGTTTAACACATAAGAGAACTCACACTTCTCTGATTCAAAGGGATGGATAACTCAACAAAAGATATCAACAATTGTTCATAATAGTAATATGAGGGTTGTTAAACCAAGAACTTTTTGTCAGTCATAAGACCTAGAACCATCCATTCGTCAGTCATAAAGACTTAGAACTCTCTGTAGATATTATAAGGGGATCAACCTAATAATATCTATGTTATGCATAACACCTTCAATACTGACAACTTTCGTTTTCAACAATATAGGAGTTGGTTGCCCGACACATCATAAATTTCCCCATGAATAAGGGTTTAATTCAGTTACTAACATACAGATTCCGTCCCAAAATAATTATTTCGAAAGGAATAGCTAAGCCGATACAAATGGCAAATAACTCTTCTCAATAAATCCGGAAGGAATAGCTAAGCCGAAACAAATGGCAACTAATTCTTCTCAATAAATCATTTCACAATATATAAGGACTTCATAATTCAAAGAAAGAATTACAGAAATTCAACAATTAAAAGGCACGTTGTTCAGTGTTCTAAAAATCCCCGTCTAGATCCGCCTAGGAGCTAGGCCCCCCTTGGCGCCCCGTGTAGGTACTAGGCCTCCCTGGCGCCCCGCCTAGGCACAAGGCGGGAGAAAAATTCCTCCAAAAAATTAGGCGGAGCCTAGGCGAAGTTTTTATTTTATTTTAATAACTACCCAAACCAGATCTTGATATATTTATTTTTTTAATAATTTAATATATTCATAATACAGGTCGTAACATATCAAATCACAACAAGAAGTGAACAATATCAAGTCAAAATGGATAATTTTATTATAATTGTAATTTTTTGAACTTGTACCAACTTCAAATTATATAAATGATGATGCATTTGTAATATTTAGTTTAATTCAATATAATTTAAAAATTTATGTTTAGATTCTTAAGTTTTAATATTGAATTAAATTCTTGAAATTTTAAATTTTATTATTTAATAACAATCTTGTTTATGAATAAAACTAATACGTTAAAAATATGTTTGAACTTTGAACAATTGCATGTTTTTGTTTGAACTTTGACATTAGCAATATGGATATGTATTTGAACTTTAAGTAAATGCCTTTATTATCTTTATATAGATTGTTTTGCTTTATATTATTGTTTTATTTGGATAAATGTAAGATAAAATATTAAAATTGACTTAAAATAAAAAATCCCGCCTAGGCCCCACTCAGACCCCGCCTAGGCCCCTTAGGCGCTAGGTCCCCATCGGCCGCTCGGCTCCCGCCTAGTGCATTTTAGAACATTGACGTTGTTGCACAAGGTGCAGAAAGAACTTGTCTGATAGCGTCTTCTATGTTTACGCTAATTTCTTGTCTTTTGTATGACCTATATTGTTCATTAGATTGACATACAAGTCATAATCATGACTTTAATATACTCCAATTATCCTTAAGTATGAAATTTATTTTAAAACTTTATTGCTTACTATGTTTGATTACCAAAAATAACTTAGAATGCACGACGCTGCACGGCGTGCCAACTCCCAGCAGCACAGCTCGCGCGCACTGCCCTTCTGAAGCGGCTGCGGCCCAAAATGGCCCAGCGCTACCGCGCCATCATTGCATAAATATTTTCCAGCATTTTTTCCCAATTGTCAGCCTTTATCGTTTTGACGTTCGAACTTCCGACATGTATAACTTTTACTCTACAAGGTATTTTCAAGCTATGCGTTCGTAATTTCCCCCTCTACAACATGACTATTTATTTCATGAATAAATACCAACACATGAGGCTGCACACCTCTTGCAAAAACTATCAAAACTAGGTTTTACATGGCTTAAACCTAACTTTGGTTGATTAAATTTGTCTTAAGGCATTTCTTTAGCAAATTTAGCATACTTGATGACTTTACTATTAACATACATATCACATCATGCTTTATCTCATTTAATTAGCTTGTCTAATGAAGCAATTAGGTAGCTAGTTTATCAAGTTTTACAACATAAACATACTAACATGTATAATCATGTTTTACTTCCCTTATTAAGTCGATTAGGACATTTACTTAAGCTAGTTATCATGAACATATGACTTGCTACTTATTAACATACAATTTATGTTTAGCATGCAATATTACTTGGTTTTGAATATATGAACGGTTAAGTAACAAGACTATGACAAGTCATAAATTAACTCTTGAAGTTGCAAGCTTTACGATTAACTTGAATAAGCAAGACTTTAATCTTCTCTCAATTCTCAATTAGCAATTAATCTTACTATTCTCTCTCTCTTTCTCTTAGTATTTCTTTGTGATTTGGTGAAGGAAAATAACATGGACTTTATTTATAGGTAATGCAAGACCTAGGGCATAATGGTTATCTAACCACACTCAATCAAAGTGGCCAACACCACAAGCAAAAAATGAGGCTACATCTCACCTCTTAAAACAAGCCTACACCACAAGCAAATTAATAAGCCACATCTTACCATCCTTGGCTTGACAACACATTAAAGCAAGCAAAAGCCAATGACTAACTCTTCAAAGCAAGTAACAATATTTACAAATTTGTAAGTATTACATACTTTTATATTGGCCAAAAAGCCCCAACTTTGTCTACACCCTAACCAAATTGTACCTAGTTTGGTTAATCCAACTTAGTTTACTTTATAGTTAGCGTTATAGTTAGGTTTCCTAAATAATTCGGTTAGGCAAAATTGTTTACTTTTTCAAAGTTGATTTAGCGTTTTTATGAATAGGGATTTAAAATTTTTATGAATAGTGCTTTCCTAGTTAATTATTAAAAAAATTTCTATAGTTATTCTTGTAACAAAACCACGCACATTCAATCACATAACGCATAATTTCAATAACCAAAACAACCTTTATTAATCATATACGATTACATTACATGTTTTATAAGGATTCAGAATATTATAGAGATCGATTGATACCTAACCGATACACAGATATTTGGGCGTAACGGCAGATACTTTGAGTTCTTTTGAAGATAATAGAAAAGGACATTTTTGGGGGAAACAACTAAAAACAATTTAAACTAGCTGAAACTTGAACATAAAGACTAATTTTTTTTATGAGATTTCCTGTTTTCAAGCTAACAGAAACAACATATAACAGAACACATCTTTATTGATGTAGGACAAGGTGGGAAGAAAAAATAAGAATACATTTCTCTGGAATACAAAAGCACACAACTTTAATCTAAAATCAATATATTCAATAATCTGAAAATAATGTAGTGTTACAATGCTTAAATACAAAACCTAATACTTGGGGACCAAGTAAAAACCCTAATTTAGAAAGAAAACAATTTCCTAACTAAAATCTACTACTATAATAAACTAACCCTCTTAATTGAAATCTACTACTACAATTAAAACTCTCCTAATGAAAAGCTATTACTATAATATCCTAAGAAATAATTTCATTAATAACTCAACATTTATCTCTAAATAACAATACAAAATTAATATTAAACTTATTGAATTTCTTCTTCCGTACCGCATCATTCTCCTATCCTTTGAAAAAATTCGTCTTTGAGTTTTGAAATATCGTAGAATAATATGCCACAGTTCGAGAGATGCCTTCTAATAAAACATTCGCATCCGATGTTTTAATGACATTAGCACAATTTTCGGGAATAACAATGACATAATATAGAAATTTGAAGTAGCTTGAGACTCGAATGTATCAACCGGAACGAGAAAATCAACATGGATGACCTCAAATTTTATCTTCCTTAATGTTTTCGCATTTGGGGTCAAACTTAACTTCAATTTCCTCACTGCAAACCATCTCTGAATTTCTAAGTTGTTCAACACACTTAATTTTCGCTTCATGTTTCTCACAAATATCAATATGTGAGAGTATTTGCTCTTATTTATCATCACTAATTTCATATTGGTTATTGATTCGTTAAAGTATTGTGAGACATTCATCAATTGTCTTGTAAGAATTTACTTTGCAGGTCTCCTCTTGTGAACGCGTCGCTTTAGTTGAACAAAAACGATTAGGATGAACATTTTTTAGTGCTTGAATAAAATATGGACGAACAAAGCATGTGATTATATACTCGTAATATGCCTTTAAATTTGCAAGACTTGTTTTAGAAAGTGCAAGCTCATCACATAATTTCCAATACTTGGCAGTATACGGGAACCTTTTAAGTTGCTCGCATATGACCAAAGTTCGATGCTCAAGTTACATTATCTTTGCTCAAATAAAATTTGGATTGTTAAACGTGGAGGACATTGTATATATTTAGAGGGGCTGAATTGAAAATTTTAAAAACTTTGGGAGTTAAATTGAAAAATTAAAAACTGTGGGGATAAATTGAATATTTCAAAAACTTTAGGGGTTGAATTGAAAGTTTTAAAAACTTTGGGGGCTGAATTGAAAATTTCAGAAACTTAAGGGTACCAAACTGTAATTTGTCAGAAGGAACAACAGTTTGAAATAGATGGAGACTACGGCGACGACGATTCCTGCTACTGATCGGTAGGAGATCGTGCTTTCGTCTCGAAAAATTGTTGTCGATCCTTTAGCGAATTTCGACAATTTGATGGATACAAAAAAAATAGAGTAGGAAAGAATTAGGTGAAATCAAAAGATATAAGGAATTTTGGCTCTTGATACCATACAAAAGCTACACAATTTTAATCTCAAACCAATATATTCAATAATCTCAAAATAATGAAATATTACAATGCTTAAATACAAAACCCAAGTATGGGGACTAAGTAAAAACCCTAATTTAGAAAGGAAATAATCTCCTAACTAAAATCTACTACTATAATAAACTCTCCTAATTAAAATCTACTATTACAATTAAAACTCTCCTAATGAAAAACTATTACTATAATATCCTACTAAATAATTTCATTAATAACTCAACATTTATCTCTAAATAACAATACAAAATTAATAATAAACTTATTGAATTTTTTCTTCCGTATCACATCATTTATCCTAGTAGCATGGTAATCGAGAAAACTAACCTAAATTTTTTGGGAAATAGAGTTAGTTGTTTAGCAGATAGTGGCGACAAAGCACACATGAACTGTTATGCAGCTGGTAATTTGATGAATTATATCTAATTTCATTGTTTCCATGTTTTCAGCAAGCAGAAGCTGCAAAAGCACAGTTTTCTCGTGATCATAGTGACCACCTAGCTCTTGTCCGGGCTTATGAGGGCTGGAAAGATGCTGAGAGAGATCTAGCAGGATACGAATATTGCTGGAAAAACTTTCTCTCTGCACAATCAATGAAAGCTATTGATTCTCTTCGAAGGGAGTTCTACTCTTTGCTAAAGGACACTAGCCTTATCGATAGCAACACAACCATCTGCAATGTGTGGAGCTATGACGAGCATCTCCTAAGAGCAGTTATTTGCTATGGCTTGTATCCTGGAATTTGCTCTGTTGTGGTAAGCTGTGATGCAAATTTCTGTATTTTAAGCAACAAATTCTTTGGACATTCTTAATTCTTGATGGATTTATAAATTTCTAATTGAGTGCCTCGGTGGTTGTCCCGTTGCGTTGTGAGCCGCTTTGAGGATTAATGCCATGATTTCCTCTCTCTTCTCTATCAATACCAAAATATGATAAAACAAATACCATGTCATTTTTGTTGGTCCTAGTCAACTCAGTAGTCTAATTAGAATTTTTCTTGGTGACTTCCCTGTTTTTGAGTGTCATATATTCATTTTCAATGGCTTCTCAAATTGATAAACTTACAATGACTTTTCAAATTCATAAAACAAATGCAAAATATTCAATTTTTTCTTATTCTTATTCCAATTAAAATGACATTTTAATGACTTCATTTGACTCTGATGTGTCATATTTAAAACTTATTCGATAAGTTGTTTCTAAGCTTACCCGTGCTTTGCAAGGGTTATTTAGCTTGTATAAATAAATATCTACCCGTATGTCGTTCATTTGGAATTATTATGTTTATATATGGTAATGAGCCAAAGTTCTTTTGCTATTTAGTTATATGAAAGTTGTTAGTGTTTATAGCTTCATAGATGGAGCACTGAGAAAAATCTGTTCTCTAGCTGTGTATGGATGATGTCTGGTAGTTTGATTTTTCCAGTGGGCATACTCTGGTTTCTTTAGCTTTATGTTATTTCATGAATGCATTTACAGCATGGTGAGAAGTCATTGTGCAACGAGTTTACATAATATATCCTTCTATGTCGTCTCTTAATTGTCTCTATTAGCTTGTTGCTTCCATGTGGGCATAATCTAGTTCTTTTGGCATCATGTTGTATTGACTGCTAACACAATTGCATTTACAGCACAATGAAAAGTCATTCTCATTGAAAACAATGGAGGACGGTCAAGTTCTTTTGTACTCTGTAAGTTTTTTTTATCTGTGTGCAACATAACTAACGTGTTGACTTGTAACTTTTCTAAATTGAGGCTATTTTTGTATGCATTATGTTCATGGGATTGGACTACTTTAGCTTATTTATATTTTATAGTAGTCTAATAAGCACTTTTTATCCTAGTATTAGTCCTAATATGACAATGTCATGGACTAATTTTTTTTTTGTTTCTATGGTCATTTTTGAGGGACTATATATTCGCAAGAAGGAAGGTGGGAGTAAATAGTACCACCTTTTGAGGTATCAAATGGTCTTGGGAGGAAATAAGTAGTCTACGAAATTATCATCATGATACTAATGTAAGGATAAAAAAATGTTTAAAGGTATTAAAGTAGTATAAATAGTCCAATCCCATGCTACATAATTGACAACAAATAGAGACGGAGAATAAAAGAATTGGAGGTTTATGCAATGATATGCATGTAGTTTTTTTAATACACTTTTCTATTTTTTCTTGTTATTATTGCCCAGAACTCAGTGAATGCGCGTGACTCTAAAATTCCATACCCATGGCTAGTTTTCAATGAGAAAATCAAAGTGAACTCGGTTTTCCTTCGAGATTCGACTGCTGTATCTGATTCGGTGCTTCTCTTATTTGGCGGAAGCATTTCGAGAGGGGATATTGTGAGTCTTTCTCTCCAGTCTCCATTTTTGCTAGATTAGACATGAACTTGCATATGTACATGCATTTGTGGCTTTTACTTGATTATTCTTACTGATGTGAATAATAATTATTAAGGTCATTGTATTTTTTCCTTTTTGGGGTTTCCTATATTATCATTAGGGTTTCTCAAACCTATAAAAAGGGTCCTTCTCTATTGTAATATACATGCTTCATATATACTAGATTCTTTTTCTATTCTCCACAACTTTACTCAAATATTATCAATTCTTATCTGATGATTATATCTATCATTTCCTTGATTAACAGGATGGTCAATTAAAAATGTTGGGGGGATATTTAGAATTTTTTATGAAACCTGCGACAGCAGAACTGTTTCAAAGCTTAAGGAGAGAGCTTGAGGAGTTAATTCAATGCAAAGTAAGTGAAACCTTGAAGGAATGTTATATTGTGCAGTGTTTGTCATCTGTGCAATTTGGTTTCAGTGTATTACCACTTGATTCTTGCATTCTGCTTCTACTTGTGATATTATGAAATTACGCCGGCTTAAACAGTTACAGCTCCAACAGTGATGGCTAATACTGGTAATCTCTGTGTGCAGTTAATGAATCCCAGGATGGACTTGCACGCCCATCATGAACTTTTATCTGCAATGCGGTTGCTTATCACAGAGGACCTTTGCAGTGGAAGATTTGTGTTCAACCGTCAGGTGCTGCAACACCCCTCTGAACCATCTATTGTAGTAGCAACACCACCACCGTCCTTGGTTTCGAGAACAGAGAGTGGACCTGGGGGTGATAATTCTAAGAGTCATCTCCAAACGTTGCTTGCTCGGGCTGGATATGCTGCCCCCGCCTACAAAACAAAGCAATTGGATAACAACCAGTTTAGATCCACTGTAGAATTCAACGGAATGCAGATCGTGGGAAAGCCTTGCAGCGTTAAGAAACAAGCAGAAAAAGATGCGGCGGCTGAGGCTTTGGAATGGCTTATGGGGAGAAGCGAGGCAGGCCGTGAATACGTTGACCAGATGTCAATGATGCTCAAGAAGAGCAAGAAGGATCATAGTTACACTTCTACGAATGACAAAAACACTTAAGATGGTGTGTAGAACAGCCTGAGAGTTTTTTCATAACCACCTGGATCCCAATTCTCGTGAGGGTTAACACATTCTCAAGTTAGAACTTGGTGAAGAATTCTTGAAGAGCCAACATTTACCGACAGGCCCTATTACTTTGATCTGCCTTTTTGATCATTCACTAAAAGGATAGGGTAGCAAGTCCAACTAGGGTATGCAGTGGATTTGGAAATGTGTTAATCTGCTTTGGGCATGAATCCATGGGCAAAACCAACTGTCTATATAAACTAATGTTTATATACACAGTTGCGAAGCTTTCTATTTTTCTTTTTCTTTTTCTTTTTTGGACCATTTTCTGGGGCAAGGGCTACCAACAGTGGTTAGGCCATGGATACTTTGTTTAGAGAGAAAAGCTTGGGTTTTCCAAAAAAAAAGAAAAGAAAGCTTCGCAACTGTGTATATAAACATTAGTTTGATATTTCATGTGTTTTGTAAGCTCTTCGTTTCTCATGACTTGCGCCAGTGTTGCATCAATAGTGATTTTGCTGTCCTGTAATGATCCCATGCATACAATTTTACTCTGTGCTTGTACATTCAGGGTGGATTTAGTAAAGACAGGAATATGGACAGTTGCCCACATTGATTTTAGGAAATTTCTTACTTCAATTTTACTCATTATTACTAGTGTGATGTTGACGAAATTACTGAATATTTTAAATTTCAATTAAAAAGGTCAGTATTTAAGGTTTGCATCATGTACCTGAACATTCAAACTTTGTTAAGGCCAATGTTATTTCAAAAATTAATATTGAAATAAGAGTTAAAAGATATGTAAATAATTTAGTAAATTCTCAATCTTGCTGTGCCGAAAAAATCATTTTTATTTTGTGCTGGATTTGGTTCAGTAGGAGTAATCACCCCTTCTTAGTAATTCGATTCTAATTCTCGCCCATATATACTTAATTAGAGTCTATATGCTGCTTTAATTAGACTAATAAATTTTCCTAATTTTAATATTATACTATTAATACTCTTCCAAAAATATCTATATTAATAAGATGGAACCTATTTTGAATTCGGGTGGGAAAGCACAAAGACGGTTTAGATTCATCCTAATTGATTTGGGCGAGAAAAGGCGATGGGAGAGAAAGGAGAGAGAAGAAATGAAAGTGAGATTGTTGAAACGGAGAGAGTGAGAATTTTGTTACGCCGTGCCTTGAGGCACGAGCAATTACAAGTTTACTACTATTACATAATGGGCATAGATTAAGGAAATTACTAAAGATTAAGCTCAACTAATTCCAGAATAGCTCATTGGTATCGGGTATTTGTATGGTGAAGGTTGAGAGAGAGAGAGATCACAGCAAATGATTCGATCCGACTTCGAACTTTGTCGAACTCGAACATGTTCGAGTAACACGATTGAACCAACATACACATGCGATTTTAGATCTTTAGATATTCGTGAACATGTTAGAATTCGTGAACATAGTCGAACATCATCATGTTTGCGGATATTATAATGTTCGCAAATATCATCAACGCAATGAAACTAAAAGTAAGTCAAATATTGTAAACACTCAAGCTACTCACGAACCACTCTGTTCGCAAACACAATCGAACCAAATCACATGGTATGCGACCATATTCGATCGAGCAATCGTACACGATACCATATGCGAACTCGACTCAGTAAGACAATCCAATTGAACTTGAACCGAACCGAACCAAACTTATTTGCGGACGGTTCGATTCATTTATAGGCCTACACACAACTATTGAACCATATAAGGGGTTGTTTGATAAAACTGAATGAAATGTTCTGAATATATAAGAAAATCTGAATGAATTGAATGGAGTAGAAAATTTAAATACGAAATGAAATGATGTGTTTGATAATTGTATGTTTAAAACATTTGAATACGTGTATTATCCAAATTCAACCTTATGAGCTGTTATGAACAAGTTTATTATATAATTATAAATAAATAATGTTATCTAAGAAAAATTAAATATTAACTTTTGAACAATCTTTAATGAAGTATACTATTAAAAATATAATTTTAGGAAAAAAACACTAACAAATATTAATAACATTCTATAGTACATACATGAAAATATGAAATAAAAACAAAAAACTACAACAACATTCATTAAATTGGTTATCTAATTTTTTGTTAAACAAAAACAAAAAATAATTTGTCCATAACAAAATTTGTTTACAGTAGTAAACGAGATTAATATTGAATGTAAATTTTAATTGTCCATGAGAGAGTGTAAACAAAATATCATTCAATACTACTTCTTACTCATTTAATCATAAAATTTTAAATTAATGGTTCAGATACATTCAAAAATAAACAAACAACCCTTAAATTTTTGTTTGGTTATACAATAGTTTTCCCTAGGGCTAAGCAATGAACCAAATTGAACCGAAATCGCACCAAAAACTACACAAAATGCACCAATTAAAATCGCATCAACGGTTCCGGCGTATGTAGTGGCTTTAGGTGGGTTAAAAAACCAAATTTATGGTTTCGATTTGGTTATTAGTCAAAACTGCATGCATAAAACCGAAATCGCACCGTGTGTGTATGACATTTTTTTGGCAGTTGTATAAAATATAAGTGTTGATAAAGTAGCCTATAATGTTTCTGATTCTTTGTATAAATGGTGAAGAGAAGTGTTATATAGAAGCCTATTATATAGACTATATTGTCCCCCTTTGACAAAAAATGGAAACCAAATCCAAACGTTATGCGACACCCCTAAATTCGTCGTTACGTTGTTATGTTCTAGTGGCAGTGGGCGGTGAATTGGACACAAAGTTTGGTATTATCACATTTTCAATTGAATTGACACCAATATTTTTCCAAGGGACCCAAAATTCTTATGTTCCCTATCTGTTCTCTCTCCTCTTTTCTATATTTCTCTTTTATTTATCGTCTGTTGAAATGAACACCCCAAATAAGTGTAAATGAACCAAGTCGAGTCGAGTCGAGTCGAGTCGAGTCGAGTATTGAATATGTTCAGATTTGGTTCACAAAATTTATTGAATATAAAATAAGATTTGATTGAAGCTCGTTTAACTATTGAGTTGAGCACGATCTCGAATCGAGACCGAGCGATTTAAATTTTTCGAACGAATATAAATAAAAAATTATAATTTGAGGAAGTTCGAGTAAGTTATCGAACTTTAAAATTTATTTATATTTGACTCATTTATATTTTGAGTCAAACTCGAGTCGAATTTTTAGTCGAATAAGTACGAATCAAACCCGAATTATTTACTCATTTTATAATCTTAGTCCCGGGTCTAGGGGGAGCCCCTACATGGGTCAATAAGTTCTTTCTATTTATTTCTTTATTTATGGGCCCTTGTTAGGCCTAGCAGGTTGATTGGATCTGAGATTTTTTAAAAACTCCCATGGTTAAAATTTGTAACTTCTCGTGGTGAACTAGTAGTGATTTTTCGAGTAGTTCGTTTTTCTTTAAACAAAGGTCATTTTATATTGGCAAGTGTAGATTCCGTTTGTGCATGTGTAATGATGGGATATGGAGGAGTACTACATTATTGTCAGATTGGAGTTGCAATTATTTTTTTCCCTTACCCCTTACCCCTTACCCCTTACCCCTGTTTGTGTGTTTTATTTTGAAGGAAAGAAAATAATTTTTTTAAAAAAAAATAAATAAATAAATTGAAAGGATGAACTTTCACTTTCCTTCCCTTCTTTTTCCTTTCCCTCTAAAAACAAAACACTGCTTTAACGGATTATTATTTTCAGTTTTTAGAAATCAAAATGCATATTTCTAAAAATAATTAGGAAACCTGACCTTTTTAAAAAAACAAGTGGGCAAACATGCATGTGGATTTGCCCTTTATGAGCGTAGAGTAGTAGGCTTGACATATATATTTTAGAAGTAGACATAAAAGAAAGGAAAATTATTTTAATCATTAAAAAATTATGATTTTTCAATATTTACATTAGGAAATACTTAATTGTTTGTCTCTCTCTCTCTATATATTATTTATCAAAGGATTTGTTGGTGGGAGGAATAGGAATGCTACAAGTCTATAATTATAAATAATATATAGAGAGAGGGGTACTTCTCCTGACGGACCGACTATGTTTATGTGATATAACGACGGTATGAATGCCATAGCATGGACCGGCTATGACGACGGTTACATACTGTTGCTATAACTCAGAAAACTGTCGCCAAATCTATCCATAAACGGACCGGTTAATTGAAAAACCTATACATATATATATATATATATATATATATATATATAAAGAGAAAAATATATATACACAACTGTGTAATACACAGTCGGCTATGGTGACGGTTTTTTGGGCTATTGCGACAGTTTCACCGGTTGCCATAGTTATTGTAGATTACGGCGACGGGTGAACTGTTGTCATAGTCCAAAAAACCCGTCGCTATAGTCCGACTGTATAATACACAAATATATATATATATCCCAATTATAAAATACCTAAACCCATTTAACAGCAGCACTGCGCCAGTTAGTTACTAATTAATGTGATTGCGACTCTTGAAAGTCCAATAATAAATCTCTAGAATCACAATTTTATTTTGACTTGAGCTTTTATTGTCTTGCCTCCTTTGATAATACTAGTGCTTTTATTTGTACTTCAAGTGATATGTGTGGGCTATGCCAGGATATTTAAATGGTTGTAACATATGAAGGAGCAGTCACATTCAATGGCAAACTTCAAAATCTTGCCATTAACTAGCTATAAGCAAACTTGTGGATGAGATGAATTAATTCATCAAATACTACTACTACTACTATATATTATTCTCTCTCTCTCTATATATATATATATATATATATATGCACACACACAGACACATAGAGTAGTACGTAATTGTGAACATACATATGTATGTTTTAGTGTTGGGGGTCACTGGATTGTGAGTGGCTGTATATTGTCGCCATTGTACGTTACAGAAAACAATGTTAATGTTTTTAAATGGCCTACTATGTATGATAAACATATAGCTAGCTAGAGAGCATCACCATTTTATTTTGGGACCAACTTGCGTTTATATATTAACTCATTCCACTGTCCCCTCACACATCTCTTCTTTCTTTTTCGATCGGCACATTAATTAAGTTGGATAGTTTAGTGCATGAGTGATCAGTGATAGGCAATTCACCAAATTTGCACTGTTAATTAGGACGTACGTACTTATAATTAAACCCAATTACTAATTAACAAGGCTATAACCAGATATATATATATATATATATATATATATATATATATATATATATATATTTACTCTATACTTTTGTTTTTATATTATATATGATATGTTTATGCTTTAAGTTGTTGTACGTAACCTAGCATGCATGCACTAACTAGTTGATAACAGTGTAATGCGATCATGTATTTGGCTCCCAAATGAATAACTTTATCATGTTTTCACTTTTTGGCTCCCAAATGAATTTTGCTCCTATTTTCTTAAAACAAATATACTTACTATATTGCGTTTTCAAAAAAAATGGAAATATTTACCCAGCGACCCTTCTTTTCTTTTTCTTTTTTTAATTTCTTTCTAATTTTGTTAAATGGACTTAAGATATAAAACCTTAAAGATCAGTACATACAATTAATTTATGTCCAAATATAATATAATAAATAAATCGATTAAAATAAAAAAAAATTGACAAACAATCCCCAAAGTGGAAAAATCTTAAAAGTTTAATCCCTAGCTAATTAAAAAAAAATTGAGAAGACAATTCCTAAAACGGAAAAACATTAAAAGTTCAGGGTATTAATTCATATATATATATATATATATATATATATATATATATATATATACGGTCCGGATTTTAAGCTCATCCCTTATCTAGCTCACCTTGCTCACCCCCTTTAACGACTTACCGGGCGACGATTCGGTCCGTCGTTATATGTAGAACCGTCGTCTTAGCTTTTAGCGACTGACAACATATAGCGACAGACCGAACATATAGCGACGGACCGAATCGTCGTTCGATCCGCCGCTAAAGGGGGGGTGAGCAAAGTGAGCTAGATAAGGAGTGAACTTAATATCCAGACCATATATATCTATATATATGCCTAATAGTAATAATGTATTCCTAATTTATATGCCGTAATTGTGAATGCCAACATTTTATCTTTATTCAAATTCAGATGGTTGCTTTAATGGATTCATTTGGAGGAAAATCGATTAGTAAGTTTTTAAGTAGTCCATTCCATTTATGTTTCCTTTAGATGGCCAACGTTTGGGCCATTATTGAATTAGCTTTATGTCTAATTCAATGTTTAATGCATGGACATTGTACCAACTTAAATTTAATTTAGGTGCTGTGGAAAATGGCATCCACCCTTTTAAAATTCCTTTTCTGTATTGTGCAACTCATCCAGGATGAGTTTTATAATCTTATATTATATTTTATTGTGGAATTCTTATTCACAACTAAAATGATTGCAGTAAATATTAAATTAGGAGGAATTTTGTAAATTCATTTATTTTAGTAATTACATTATTTTAAGCTAATTAATTGTCACATACTCGCAACGAAGTGGATGTATATATCAACTAGTGTTACTAGCACTCATAATTAGTGATAGAAAAAATAATTTTTGATGATACAAGTTAAAATGTACTTATTTTTAAACATAATTATTTATAAAATACTACTAGTATTATTGTTTTGCTTTTTATGAAAGCAATTACGGCGGGCATTTTAATCATTGGAATAATAATAAACTACTCCGATTCCGATCCACTAGTATTGCATATCCCAACCAATTATGGAACGTAGAAAACTAATCATGCCAATTGCACTTTAATGATGATTCCATTAAAATTTTCTATTGCTTACTAGTCAATTAAAATGACCGAACTTAAATAATTTAAGTATTAATTTAAATTCAAATATTTTATCATTTGATTATATATACCCCTTTATGTAATATATAAGTGCTTAATTTTAAGACTTAACATGAAAAACTAAACATATAAATTATGATGTTTACTGTAAACCTACTTTAATATGCATAAAAAATAAAACTAAATAATAGTCTTTTTCAAAATAAAAAGAATATAAATTATGTGACACGTTTATTTTTATCATTTGACCCTACAATTTTAACTATATTACTATTTTATCTTTAAATTTTTTATCTTTTTTATTCAGTTACCTAAATTTGTAAAATTTCTTTTATTCCATATAATTTACACGCTCGCGTGTCGTGCGTGTCATCAAATATTAGTCTTTCATAAAATATCCCCAACATAAACAATAAATGAGATTACACTAGTTCAAGGAAGGTGCTTACGAAATTATACAAAATTATCATTAGAAATAATAACTCCCAAAAAACTGTATTTATATGTCTAAAATCTAAAATGAAAGAAGAAATATCGAGAAAAAGAAAAATATTGATAGTCAAAAGGCTCCTGAAAGTAGAACAGGTAAGTGAGTCAAAGCTAAGGAGAGAAAGGACATTTCACAACAAGCATATACGCATATTTATGGCAGAAAATTATGAGTAGGGGTACTTTAGGAACTGGAAGTCTAAATTAGACGTCCTTTTTTATCGAGCGTATCTAAACATCTTCAAATCTCTCTTTGACCGTCGTACTTTCTCTCTCCTCCCTCTCATCACCGCCTTTTCGCCGCTGTTGCAGTGCGGAAGAAGAGAGTTTTCACTTTTTTCTCTCTTTTCTTCCTACTGCAAAATAACAAGTATTACATCTAAATTCAATCCATATTTACATTTATATATATGAGCTTTAGGTTTTAGTGAGAGAAACAGTTATCCTTTTTAGTCCCCTAACACTTAATAATCTCTTCTTCTTCCAAATCTCGATAACACTATATCTGCCGCTGTTACAACTCTTCTTCGATCCGACGGACACGATCCAATCGTCCTCCAATCACACGGCTAGGGCTCGCTTGTCAGCCTCTTCAACGTAAGTCTATAAAATTCCTAAAGCTTATACTACCTTTTTAATCCCCCATCTTTTCTCCGAATCATTTCTATATCAATTCTCTCTCTATATCTATATATCTATGTATGTATCTATATATGGTGACATACTCCTTATGTCTCTGCTTCGTCATCTTCATTGCCATTTTGAATCTGTAATTCGCATGCACTGTACGTTATTATATCAAATTAAGCAACTTTTGAATTGAAAACCGTTACATATCATTTCTCAATTGTAAATTTCGGGGTTTTTGTTACTTTTTCCTTGGAATATATTAAAAGTTCGAACCTTTGGCGTGTTATTTTAATAGAATTACTTCATTTCTACATTAGATTACTACAATAGGATTACTTATAGTTATCATTCATTTTTATTGATTTTCACCCAGCTTTAATTGTTACCATTTGACATGGATTGATAATTTGAGATATTTAATTTTGTACATTAATCTTCTAACTTATGTTGCTGTTCTATGTCATGTCTAAATACTCAAGTATGTACGTATTCTCCCCCCTTAAAAATTACTGAACAAGCTTTTATTTTGGTATAAACTTTGGGCATTTTGGCTATGAGTTTTAGTTTATAGTACTTACTTTTTCTGTTTATTAACAAGTCTGCTTTTGCTGTATAGTTAAATTCTGCTAAGCCCACTTGAAATAAATTGATGGGGACTTATTTTTTACTTTTGTCATCACAACATGGGGAGGAGTTCTTGAGAGTATGCTAAGTGGTTGCAAGTTCATGTGAGTGAGACTGACTCTATACATTTGGATATTTCAATTTTGTGACATGACTCCTTTTTACTTTTATTCAAGTATTTTACTACAATCACAGGGTTATATGTAGACATATAAATTTAATTTTGCGATGGGGGAAGGGGTTAGTAAGTTAAAGAGGATCGTTTACATTCTACTTTCTGGAATCTGTTTTCATTCTACTTTCAGTTTCTCCTTTTCAATATGACGCATCTTATTTTTGTTTTGAACTTCCACTCTTTATCTTTTAGCTTGGCAATGAACTTGTACTGTACATTTGTTTAGTTTAAGATTTTTATCTGTATTTCATTTGTCGTACAGGAGCTCATTATTTCCTTGCCAAGTAATGTGCTTAAGCACCCTTCCGTTATGTGGCTGATGATGTGTTCGTATCTGTATTGTTACTTGGAAATTTGGTTGCCACAATAATTTTTTGTTGGTCTCACCTGTTAGTATTACATTGCTGTCACTATATCTTTCCACTTCTATGCATATTAGACATTTTTTGGGGGATTACGCGGATAGTTCGTCTTTTTTTCTCTCTAGTAAAATAAGATTTTTTTAAAATTCTACACACTTCAAACCTTACAACAACTGCGTCTACTCTCATTTTACATTTTTCTTAATGTACAGTGAAATCATCAAATCTCTGTCACTTGGCCTATGGAGTCTAACGGCCATAGGAGAGGTAGAAGAAGGGATATTGTTGCTCATGAAAATGGTGATGTGAGCACATCTGCTGATGATGATCTGGATCCATGGACGGCCTGGGCATACAAGCCTCGTACCATATCATTGTTACTTATTGGTGCATGTTTTCTTATGTGAGTTTTTGGCCCCGTATTACCGATTGTTAACGTTGAAGTTTAAAATAGGTTTTGTCTTGTTATATTTTAATTGTTCTTTCTTTTGTGATGGGTATTCTTTTTAGAGTAAATTTCATGACCCCTCTTTTAGGGCACTCTGAAATTATTATTATATCAGGCGTCTAACAGATGCTTGCTGGGTTGGATGCTCCTCTCCTCTGGACTTCAACTTTATTGAGATTATATTACAAACCATTTACCCAGGGTCGTTGGGTATTGAGGGATTCAGTTATGTAGTTTAGGCTGGAGAATCTTTTGGGCCTTTTTTGTCACTTTCTTGGTGCTTTTCTTGTGTCATTTTGTACTGTTGTGAAGTATTATACTTTTTAAAGGTGTTATGATAAAAGTATATCTGCATGATGGGGAAGATACATGGTTTTACCAGAAAGACATATTTGTTATATGAGCTTATTTTACCATCACAGACTTACTATCATTGTTCATATATTTGTGGTTCATATTATACACTGCTTGCCAAAGTTATCAACCTGATTTATACTTTTGCCTGTTTGTATTGACTTATGCTATTCAGCTGGGCAAGTGGAGCCCTTGATCCTGAAAATAGTTCAGCTGGTGATATTGTTGCATCGGTCAAAAGGTCTGTGTGCGAAGCGGTACACATTTTCATTTACACTAGGGTATAATCTCAGTGATTGAAAGTTGCAGTGTATTGTATTTGATAGGGGCGCATGTGCGATGATTGCAGTTTTTCTTACATACTGCTTGCTGCAAGCTCCTTCGACGTAAGTTACCTGATATTTTTTTCTTTCAAATAAATTGGTTTTATTATACCTTATGCTGAAGTGTTTTCATATTTGAGGCAACCTGAACTTCTTTCTGATACATTGGGTTTTTGTGATGTTTGAGTTGGTGTTTGTCATGTTGGTTATAAGGAATTTGAACCTAGTTTGAATCAATTTCTACACAATTTCTGTATATTTTTGGTGATATTTCTAGTTTTATAATAAAGTGATGACGTTATCTGCATGTCTGATTTTAGAAGTGGTTTTTTGTCTTACAGGGTTCTTATTAGGCCACATCCTGCAATATGGCGCTTAGTTCATGGAATGGCTGTTGTATACCTCGTTTCTCTAACATTCTTGCTTTTCCAGGTCAGTCTCTTTTGTTAGCTTAGTTTCATTGTGTGTTCTCTTTTTTTCATTTCTTTGGGGTGGAAGTGTGTTTGACATTTATATGCCCTCTTAAGTGATGTTTTAAAAACCATTTAGACTGGTGCCCGGTCTGTAAAATGGTCTAGATTACTCCTTACTACACAGCCAATGATGGATGCTTCTGTTCACTGTTTATGTTAACTTTATGTTGTAATCTCTATATCAGAGTATCAGACTTCACTCATCTTTTCTTTCCTGTTATGGTTGTTATAAGAGAGATGGTGTGAAGTTTTGTGAGGTTTATGATATATGCTTGATTATAACATAAGAGTTGGATTTTCCTTCCTGTACAAGTGGACAACATGATAAATAGGAGGATAATATTTTTAGTTTGATTACTACTTCTAGTGGCAACTGGAAGAAGGCAACAAGTCAAATATTACGGGCCTTTGTTGCAAACAGAAGAATTTGGTTGAATATTTATGTATTTATTATGAATTAATATATATAATTATTGCATATCTATCTTTCTTATCTTTTGCTACTTGACTTTCTCATTCTAATCTAGTATCTAAATTCTAAATAAGTAAATACGTAATTAAGCTTTTATTGACCTACATCTACTTTGCTTGTGGGACTATCTATGATCTGGATGTTGTATCATCTTTTCCTTTGTGGTTCTTTTTCATTTTTAATCATTTATTTTGCTGTCATGTAAAGTAGGATGAATGTTTATTTAGTTTTTTCTTTATATCCTTTGCAGAAGCGTGATGATGCTCGTCAATTCATGAAATATCTTCATCCTGATCTTGGTGTTGGTAATTATTTCAGGCCCTGGAGAATTGTTTAGTTCTTATAGTAAAGGACATGAATGCTCATTTGAAATTGGCATTGCATTCTGTTCATCTTCATCCATCTAGAAGGATTAGCTCATTGACTGTACAACATAATATTAATTTGGTTTTAATATCTCCATGACTTCAATGCAGAACTTCCTGAAAGATCCTATGGTGCTGATTGCCGAATATACATGCCTGATAATCCCACAAGCAGGTTTAAGAATGTTTATGTATGATTTCTTCTTTCACAACCCTTCTACTTCATAAAATTTATTTTTCCTGAAGGTTCCCAGTTTTATTTTATTGGTTTTCTATGGCCTTTGATATGCTTCATTTCCTTTTAGGAGACACTTTTTGATGAATTTGTGCCTGCACATTTCTTTGGATGGTGGGGAAAGGCTATAATGATTCGTAATCAACCCCTTCTGTGGCTTTTATCAATTGGATTTGAGTTGATGGAGGTCAGAGTCTGGTCTAACTATAAAGTTTCATTTTGTCCTTCTGATTTTAGTTTTGCACAGGTCTTTTATTATATCTGGTCGATTTTTATTTTATTTTATAATAAGTCAAGTTTTTTGCCTTTTCAGCTTACCTTCCGTCACATGCTACCAAATTTCAATGAGTGCTGGTGGGACAGTATTATTCTTGATATTTTAATCTGCAATTGGTTTGGTGAGAACCCTGAAGCCAAAATCCTGTTTTATTTTTATTTTTTTGCTAAATAATAATCCTGTTGTCATTCAAGTGTAGAGTATTTCCATGCTTAGGATGTACTAAATTGTACCTGATAATGCTCTTAGTGTATCTTCATTTATCATTTTTTCCGTTTTCAAACAGTTACTTTACCATCTTATGGAAGTGTAAAAAGGTCCTTTTGTTCCCTTAGTTTTATTTTTTCTGGTTTTATGAAATTAATATGCCAATGTCTACAGAGAAACAGACTTTGCTGAAAGAACTACGATTGTATGGTGCATATAATTACTTTGTTTGTTGTGTGTACATTAACAATGATAATAGAGTTATCCTGATTATGTTGATAAGAAACTCTTTATTGAAGAGCATAAGAAATAAAATAGAGTAGTAACAGAGATGAGGTTGAGATAGCCTCCAAGCTAGAAGAAAGACAAAACAAACTATAGGCATTTCGCTCTTGAAAATAACCTCAGGAAGGGGAATAAAATATTTATGATACTTGGAGAAGTTAAAAGGAGAGTCATTTCAGTCTTGAAAATATCACAAGTGAATTCGTAAGCACCTTAAATTTAACGCGCTAAGTGTAATAACTTCTCTGTGTTTCTCTAAATTCTCCTCCAATACCTGCAGTAGTGGATCACCCAAGGCAACAGGCCTTACCAAATATGAAGCACTCTAAGGACGTCAACTTCTTCTGCATTGGATTTAGTTGCTAATAAGCATATTGAACATCCTTGGGGCTGAGATCTTTCATAACTCTGGCAAAATGGAGCAATCTCAGTGGTGCTTAGTGCCAGTGAACTAGCACTAAGTTGTCAGAAATCTAAGAGAATCTGTAGCCTCAGCTAAATTTATATGTTCTAGGCCTATGATCTTGAATGTGGATATGCTCCTTGCTTGGAAATTAAACATAGAAAGGGGTTTGTAGTGCTAATACCATGTTATGTATGCATTTAGCTGAAATTTAAGATAAAATCGTTCGGGCGGTTTTCAAACTCTGCTCTTTACTTAGTACTTACCAATTGAAGAGAAAGTAAACTTGATGAGTTTGGCATTTTGTAAGTGGGATTGCCTTTGGTTATGTATGTGTGTGTGTGTGTCTCTGTCAGTATGTGTGTATTATTGTGGTAAGAACATGATCTTATGATAATTCTCCATCTTATTTTTATAAATGGCTAGCATCCTTGCAGATATATCTTTGGTCTGTTGTAATAGATAATAAATCACTATAGATGTTGAGAAATTCTGGTTGGCGTACTGTGCAGGTATTTGGGCAGGAATGCATACTGTTAGGTACTTTGATGGTAGAACATATGAGTGGGTTGGAATAAGCCGTCAGCCAAATATCTTGGGCAAAGTATGGTTTCTGACATTTAATTAAACTTATGTTTCAGTTCTTTGTTAAATATTCTACAGTCATGTTTCGGTCTCTTTTTCCTGCTGGACCATGCTAGGAGGAGCTTACCGGCTATTATTTTTTATCGTTGGAAGTTGAACTCTTGCGTTGATGCCACAATTTTTAAACTGTTGCTCCCTATATCTCAATTTAATTAACCCTAGCTCCTCACTTTCCATATTGTTTTAGAAAGCTAAATATTGAATTTTATATAATTTCCTTTAACTACTTAAAAGTATATTGAATTTTAGAATGATGTTATTGTTGATTTTACAAGAACAAGGATAATATCTTTATGTGAATTAATTTGGGACATCCCTAATCAGAAAGTGGGTCAAGTAAATTGCAATGGAGGGATTAGTAATTTTGTTTCTTTGTGGGGGGTTGAATATGCAAATTCATGATAAGACTTTTAAGCTTACAAGCGGTACATGGTCTCAAACTTGGGTACGAATGGATGAGAATCGCTTTCTTAAAATGGTGATGTGGTCGAGTTGCTACATATTGACCTAAAATAATGATGTAGATTATTTGAAGTTCAGTTATTGATTCCCAAACAACGTATGATTACCAGCCTTTTGTTGAATTCAGGTGAAACGGACACTGGGTCAATTCACGCCAGCGCATTGGGACAAAGATGAGTGGCACATACTTCTTGGTCCATGGCGTTTTATTCAAGTTCTCAGTCTTTGCATTGTGTTCTTAACAGTGGAGCTCAACACATTTTTTCTTAAGTTTTGTCTTTGGATTCCTCCTCGAAACCCCCTTATTGTTTATAGGTTGGTCTTGTGGTGGCTAATTGCTATACCTACGATTCGTGAGTACAATTCTTACCTGCAGGACAGGTACTCTCTCTTTCTATCTCTCACACTTACAAAGTCACATGCACTCACAGACACACACACACATAAAAACACATGCATGCATACAATCCATCACCTCGTTCAAGTAAAATACACTACTTCAAAATTCTTTTATCTTACCTTCTCTTAATTACTGCAATGACATTCAGAAAACCAGTGAAAAAGGTTGGAGCATTTTGTTGGCTTTCTCTTGCTATCTGCATCATTGAGCTCCTCATTTGTATCAAGTTCGGACATGGTATGTTATCTATCTTATGAGAAGCTTAATTTGGAATTGTTTGGCTTATAGCTGATGTTCTTGGTGTCTGTTTTTATTCCTTTATTGTTGACTGATGTAAATTTTTCTGGTCTTATTTTAGGGTTATTCCCCAATCCTATGCCTAGGGGGTTGATAATTTTTTGGACAGCTGTTGGTATTACCCTTTTGATATTTTTGATTACGTGGTCATGGCAATTACATCGGACTCTGGGGAAAAAACGGCAATGAATTTACTTTTGTGATCCATCATTCTTTGATTCGTTTCAGTCTTTTGGGCAACCATGTTGTAAATACCTTCATTTTCATAGTTGTAAATGCTTACTTTGATAGGTTAGATTTCAAATTGTCTCATGTAGAGAATATCAAGCCTTTCTTGTTAGTTGGTGGATAGGTCTTCTAATGTCGGTCCATTCATTGATCTTACAATTTTGCTTCTTCATTACTTCTCAAAACAATTTCTGGTTTAACATAAGCTATTGATTAGATTCTAGTTTCTTGAAATATATTTCTTCGTGTTTTGGTTAAATTTTAGACATCCTATTCTGCTGTGTCATGTCTAACAATAGGGATGTGTTGGTTAAATTTTTTGGTGAAGATATAAACAGAGATGAATATCCAGAAATATTAAATTGGGAAAGGTTTGGATTTGTGTAGTTACAGATTTAGTTCTATAGTGAACAAGGCTTGAGATTTGATTAGTTGGAATCTATGTTATACTTTCTTGGTGAGCTGGAGTTGTGACCCTTTTTGGTTGAAGGTTAGTTTGTAACAGATGTAATGAGCTGGAAATCATGCTTTTCTGGTGGCCTCAAATCAATTGCCAAGACCACCGAATGTGAGATGTTGGGTTACTAGGACATTGCCCTAGAAAAGTGATGGTCCCCTATTTTCATCTTTTGACTAGGGGTGAGCATACAGTATGGTTTGGTGCGGTTTAAAGTCTAAACCACACCCGAAATCGTTTAGGTGCGGTTTGAAAAAATTGAAACCGCACACGAAATCGCTTGTGATTGGTGTGGTATAGTTTTAAAGTGTGCGGTAGCGGTTTTAATTGGCACAGTTTTCGATTCCAAAACCAATTAAAACAACAAAGTCCAAGCCTTCAATAAAATTTAACATAGAACATAGAATTTAGCAACAAAAAAAATTAACATAGAACTTACAACAAGCAATTAACTTAGTGACAGAGTTGGCAATGAGAATTATATCAAGCATAGAATCAAAGTTTCTTCTGTCAAACATGTCAAATTCACCATCAAATTATAGAACAATGAGACACGTAAAATAGTTTTAGTTTATAATAATGGAATGATACTTTAAAATTAAAATATACGCTATATAAAATAACGGAGACAATATATTCGATAACAAGCAAGAAGGTTTATCTAGTTCTCAAAAAATTAAAAATATATACTGGAGATATAATGAAATTCTATCTTATATATTGCAGGGAGCACTTATAGAATATAATCATAACTATACCTAATTTGAAAAATAATATATTAGACTATTACTATTATAGTATTGACCTTAACCAATGCATTAAGTGTTCGAACCAACGAATTTGGCCCCTCAGCTATAAGCTCATCCAATAACTCATCAAACAAATTTGAAATTCCAAAACCCAATTGCTTAATTTTTGACTCTATAACCTCTAACAATCTTCTTTCAATTGGTAAAAAAATGACAATACAAGACTGGGATTTTCTCTGAGCGTGTTCAAGTGAAAAGTAACTTTAGAATTTACTAGAAATAATACACACATGTGTGGTTTCGGTTTTATGCGTGCGATTTTGGCTAGTAACCAAATCGGAACCGTAAATTCGGTTATTCAATCCACCTAAAACCGTTACATACGCCGGAACCGTTG
The DNA here is from genome assembly GCA_020205505.1 of Panax japonicus. Taxonomy (NCBI): domain Eukaryota; kingdom Viridiplantae; phylum Streptophyta; class Magnoliopsida; order Apiales; family Araliaceae; genus Panax; species Panax japonicus. Next base: position 53,472,569 of record CM035112.1, on the reverse strand, counting down.
GTGCGATTTTAATTAATGCGGTTCGTGCGATTTTTGTTGCGATTTCGATTTCAATTTCAATTTTGTTACTTGCTCAGCCCTACTTTTGACCTCATAATATTAGCTTGTACTCCTAATAGTAATACTACATTTTACCAAATATTACCTTATACTCCTAATAGTACATTTTATACTAGCTTGACAAAGTACTGCTGGCTTTGATTTTTCAAAGTTTTCCCTTTGCTTAGACTATTAGTTACTCCCTCCCTCCGTCCCTCAATACAAATCATTTTAGCGAAATATTTTTGTCTATTAATATTTGAGAATTTCGAGTACGGAGTAATTGCTTAATTTTTAATATCACGTTTTGTTTTAATAAAAAGACAATATAAACAATTAATATTATATTTAATAGTATTATATAATTATTATTTTTAATATTTATAAATAACTTTAGAATAATTTATATTAAAATACGGAGGGATGCGAAAAGGATAAAGTTTTCGCCTTCATAAAATTGCGCAATTATCTTCAAATCGAGACATGGAAGCTTTTCGGCCTATTTACACTTTCCGGTATCTATTTATATCTATATCTATTTGTATTATAAAGAGTCCGGCTTTTGGTGTAATTGGGTCACACAACTGCTTAGGTGCTTGACTTGTTTTTTTATTACTCTTTTATCCCTATAATTTTAAATATATTACTATTTTATCTTTTTTAATCCTTATTTTACCCCTCACAAGTCACAACCACTGTTATATATAAAGTTGGAGGAGACCGGCTTGGTGTGAAAAAAAATTGAAGCCTTTTTGGCTTTTTCTAAAATGCCCTTCCACTTTTAAGATAGTAGTTCTTATTTTGTCTTTATTATATTAATTTTTTTTAATGTTTCTATATAGTCCTTCAAAATTTATAAAATTTATATTTTACCCCCACATAATTTATATTTGCAGAAAATATATCATAATTAACTTTTTAAATCTGGTGCCTTGGACTTGGAGGTGCTACCCAAGGGACTTGGGTTGACAACTTTGTCTAGGCTAAAACTTATCTACTTGAACTATATCTACAATATAGTACTACTAAATATTTATTAGGAAAGGATAAATCAACAATATTTTTATACGTAGGGCCTACTTTTTTAATAATATTTTGGCTAAAAAGTGGATCAAAAAACTATTTCCCTATTGTGGAGTGTGATTTTAACAAGGTAGTTGATAAGTTTTTGATATTTCCCTATTTATTGTCTTTTAACAAGGTAGTTGATAAGTTTTTGATATTTCCATATTTATTGTCTTTCTCAGTTCTATGGGCACCTTCAATCACTTATTTTGTTTAATCTGTTTGTTTGGGAATCATTCATTGTTATTATCTGTAAATTACTAAATTCAGTATATTGGCAGAAGTTGATCATATATACTTGGTTTATTAATTCATGTAAATAGTGTTGGCTTGTAACTACATGTTTGTCTGTTACAAATCTTGGAGTATGGCAAATCCAGAACCTGTTGTATGATGAAGCAATGTTTGTTTCTAAGGGTCCTAACTGCACACAATTTCCAGAATCACTCTCTTATTACACATACATTACTTTTATGATTCCTTCATTTTTAAGTTTCTGCTGTGCACCTAGCATGTTCAAACTGGATCTTCAGTCTTGCCTTCCATGAATTCCATTGTACGCTGTTTAAGTAGTTTTTTTTTTGGATCAGCTGGATAATTCCCTCGTGTATGTATAAAAGACAAATCACTACATTGGAAATGTGGAAACTTTTTTCTTCCATGTGGTTCTCCCTCTAACAATCTCTTCATTTTTACTCTCCCCTTCCGTTTGGAGAAGATGTGTAAACTTGAAAGGCCTTCCGCTTGAGGAACCCAAGAGACCGTTGCCCTCAAGGATTTCTGAAGGAAGTGAGAATCCATTAATTAGACTGTCCTTGCTATTTTGTTGAACTCCATGACTGAGCAATATTCCACCTTCATCAGGATCACAAAGGGATTGAACTATATCGGAACTTCCACATTCCTTTTTATATTCTAGGATTATATTAGACAACTGGTGCTCCTCTAGAAACTGGTCAGGGATTGCCTGAAGAAGAAGAAGAAGAATAACATTATAGTTTTTCAGGTTTTGCTTAATTTGAAATTTGTACTTTTTGCCTTTACCTCAAGCATCCATCGTACATATTTTACATTGTTTACATGATGGTTCATGTCCAAGTCACTCCTCTTTGGCTATAATTAAAATCAGAAAGTAGAATGTTAGTATACAATGTTATTATTTGTGTAGAATTTTGTACAGAACAATTTTATGTAGACATCTTTAACTTGAAAGCTCTTTTGTGGCTCTTTGTTTGTAAGAAAACAGGGTCCCATTGAGCCATGTTATTCTGTATGAAGATTATGCTCATATATTCTTTTGATTTATTTGAATTTGGACATGTTCAATTCGAAATGGTTTACCTTTAAGTTTGAGGTCACATATTTTGCATTCCCATCTAACCTCTCTATCTTTTCGGGTGTATCTTGTTCTATTGCTTGCTTCTCAATGAACCATGGACCTATCTCAGCCCTCACCTCATCTGGCATTTTTGAGAGGCGTCTAGTTTTCTGATTCATCATTACCCATGTACTGTTTCATCCCTAAATCGTTAGTCCAGTCGTACTGATGAGATCTGTTGAAAAAAACTTGTACTGATATCCCATGACATACCTCGTTGCACGTGCAAATACGAGGCCTGTGGCCTGGGATCTAAGTTGCCAATCTCGCCGCATCCCATTTTTCCCTGATGCTCCAACCCATGTATCGAGTTCCAATACCTCACCCCTGCAGAAACCACACTGGTCCTTCATTACCCCAACTGCTATGCTAATCAGAATTTAGCAAACAGAATTTGCACTATGTTCGGGTTTCCCAGAAAAAAGAGTAAAGAAAAGGGAAAATTTAGTTAGGGAGAAAATATGTATTATTGTGAAGAAAGGATGTTTATTTTCTTTCTTGCTCAACTCAAGAATTTAGGGGGAGTACTCAAATAAGTTCATATTAGCGTCACACTGTTTGCTTTTAATAGGGAATTCCTACTTAGATTTGGACATATATAGCTAGATTATGGAAGTTAGGTTCCTCTATTTTACCCCTGCCTTTGTCCATTTAAACTGCTGATGATGTTGGTTATAATGTTAGGATTAGTTACCATATTGGATAATGATCCACTTGCAGATGCATTCTTGAGACAACCCATATGAGATTATTTCTCCTCATTCCATGCGTTGCGCCAAATCCATCACTCAAAAGTCCCGACATCCACACATGGTTCAGTGCTGTTTCCTGCATGGTCAACCACATTTTCATTCAGCATATGCATTTTACGCAACTGTAATGGAGGTTTGTTTTCACCTGAAGAAGGTTTTGGAGGCTTTCTAATGTTGCAGTTTTGTCTACGCCAACTTCATATGAACGAATAACGAAGGTCTGTCTATATCCAACACCCTCTTCAATAATAAGCCCTTGGCGATAAGGGTCAACAATCTGCTTCTTCGTGGGGATATTTTGGCGAATCTGTTCTTTTGCAATATGCCCATTTTCTGTGGGAGGTGCAACAGAAGAATTTGCCACTGCAATCTTGGTACTAGTAGTGGATGTGCTACCTGTTCCATTGATTTTGATATTACCCATTTTTATCTTGCTTGGATCCGAAGAGCACCTGATTGTGTAGCAAGCAAGATAGGATAGAGAAGCAGCCATTTAATTTCTTTTCTCTTATTAATTAGAGAAAGTTTGGAAAAGAGCTTGGGTTATTCATTGTTTTTATAGAGGTATTCCAGCGAACTTTTCAAGAAAAATGGACTTAGATGACAAAAAAGGAGGGAACTTTAATTTGTTCTTCAACTGTACAATATATATATATATATATATATATATATCCAAGGCGAGTTTGTGTCATTAAAAAGTAGACTTGATTGTGGAGTTTTAGTTCTAATCGACCTACCTACGGGTGAAGAAGACAAATGGGTTAGTCTGATTTAGTAGTATATATTTTGGGTGTGAAAAACAAAGAAAGAAACATCTTTATGTTCTCAAGTGTCATTACACCCGGTTATTTCTTTGCTCCAATAATTTTGATGCTTGGACTTTTTGTACTGGTTGGTTAAAACCGAGTTTTTTAGTTATTTTCTTTTGAATCTAAGAACCTAGTCCGGGTCGTTGACATTTATCTATTTCATCTCAAGAGTATGACTAATTAAAAACTGAGATTAGATTAATCCAAAGACTGGCGTTTTACGTTTATGTTTCTAGTTTGAATACGCAGGGCCAGGGGCTGCATTTTATAATTTTCATGCAGCAAACTTGTAGTATTTGTTACTTGTGAAGTGAGAGATTTTATGAGCATGTTTTTCTCTGATTCTGAAACAAGAAAAGGGGAATTACTACGATTTATGTAAACAACATCAAGGATATTGTTATCATCCTAATTGCAAGGTATGGGACTTGTATCCCACATCGATGATATGAGATATTTATAAATTTTGGGCTCTTCAACTTTAATAGCCACCTTTTAAGGTGTGGCTCTCCCATTATTTGTAACAGACATCAATTATATGGACAAAGCTCATGATTACTCCATATGCATGAAGAAGATGAATGAAACGATAAAATTGTCCATAATAATATGTCATTAATTATGGAAAGATAATTAGAATAAGAAAAATATGAGATATTTAATGTTACGGGTATAATAGGAAAAAATGTGTAAAAGTTTGGTTATTAAAAGAAAGTAGACATTTAACATGAGACTATCCAAAATAGTAATAAGGACTTTTATCATGGGACGGTGGGAGTATTAATTTACGATTTTATTTGCAGTCTTAAAAAATAACATAAAGAGAATATTTTATGTATGTTTTAATGTGAAAGTTTAAAATTCTGGACGTTAACGTCTTTCTCCTCGACTATATTACACAATGTGCAGATTTTTCCCTTCATTGGTCATCACTAGAGGGAGAACTTGTACTCAAATGCTTTGTTTAGAGAAAATGAGTTTATTTTAATGAAATTTATTTATAGTCTTAGAATTATTATTATTATTATTCATTAAAAGGGCATCGAGGTTGTGTGCACACCATTTATCCAATTCTAAAAAGTTATCAATTTTATCACTAAAACTCTCAACTCAATTCAAATGAAAATACTATTTTTAAATGTCAATTTCATTATATATATTCTAAAAAAATTAAAATAATATTAAGAATTTAAATTTTTATTCTAAAAAAATATCTCAAATGATGATGTGTGATTATTGTATTTTATGTGATCGACTCATCTAACACAAAAAATTAATTATTGTATATCAAAGTAATTGGAGCTTTGATTTAATTGTATACTTTTTGTGAGGGATAAATATAATTTGTAGTAGTAAATATTTATAAATTTTGTAAATGATTAAAGCAGTAAAGACCCACACAAGTATCTATGTATGGAAATGCGTAATCATAATGTCGTCGCTAAAATGCGCCAATTATACACATTTCTATATATCGTCAGGACCAGACGTTCATGGAAAAAGCGAGAGATATTGTTGTAAGCCGAAAGGCCGTTTGACTATACCAAGAGATGGGAACCACGAGTGCTCTCATCTTCAATCTACAGCTCAACAATTCAAACCACTGCTTCAAATGTCTAAATTCAAGCACAAATTATCGAACAACTTCTATGCTCAGTATCAATCAAACAAATCCCAAATTAGGAATCTCAAATAAGAGGGACTACCATAAAAAGTTCAGCAGAGTTGTTTGCTTTACTTTTGAAGATGCCACGGAGAAGAAACGAGAATTGGGAGGTGATGGTGTTACCGGTGTTGTTGACGATACACCTGGTAAGTGGAACCCAACTCGAATTTTTTATGTATGTGTATCTGTTTCAATTGTTAATTGTTGTTTGTTGGGTTGGATTTTGGATGGTTTTGTTGATTTCGTAACATGGGTATTTTGTTTGGATAGATATGGGTTGGATTTTATTGGTCATGTATGTCCTTGGAATTTACCTGTTAAGTTTCTTCTGCGTTTCCATGATTCTGTGGCGTCAACAGATTCCATGTAGTTAGCTTATTTTCTGAGCTTGTTTAGATGCTTTAGTGCTTTTTTAGCAACTGTTGATAGGTTATCTGATAATGTATAGATATGGATTCCCAAATACATTCCACGTATTCATTCATTTGAAACTTCTTAAATTTCTTGTTTTATTCAGAACTCTCATTAAGGATCTCGACTTCAACCTTATTGATAATTATTATAAGTAGCTGGATAAGGTTTTTTGAGTTGGATTAGTTGAGTATAGTTGTTAGTGAGGAGAAAGGTTTTATGTTGCTTATAGCTAAACATTATTGGTATATGTAGTGGAAGTAGTTTTAAGAGGAGATACTATTTTTTTTGATGTTACACAAGCAAATAAGAACCTAAAAAGGAATCAGGATCCTCTATGAGGATTTCTCCGTGAGGATCTTGTGAGGGTTTTGTTGTGGGGTTGACAACACATTAAAAAAGAGATCCAATGGCTCACAACGTTTTGATAAGAATTTTTTTTTACAAGTTGATAGAAAATTAGAAACCACCTAAACGCATTTATTTTTACATATAATGTTTTTAAATTTCTTGATAAAATTTGTGAGCCGTTGGATCTACTTTTTAATGTGTTGTCAACCTCACAACAAAACCCTCACAAGATCCTCATAGAGAAATCCTCATAGAGGATCCTGATTCAATAAAAAGATGTCTACTTTCTGTTATTTCTCATCCTAGTTTTTCCCCCTTTCTTATCTTTGTTGCGTAAATGGATTCGTTTAAAGAAATGGAATACATCACCATTTGGTATTTATTATAGTGATTAGGAATTAGGATATCAAGGAAGATCATGTTCCTTTTCTAGACCTGTCAAGTTCAAAATTTCAATGCGTATAATGATCAATGAAATCCCTGAAAATTCAGGAAGTGAACCTTGGATTTGGGCATGCCTAGACAAATGCAACCATGGGTACTAGTACAAAAGTAACACCCAACCATAACCTATTAGCTATTTATTCATGGATTTTTGTCTTGCTCATCATTTGTCGTGTTAAAGCTTATTATATCATATCAATCTAAAATTCTCAATGTGTGGGTAATAATAGGTTTATAGGTGTTTTTTAATAATATAAAACTGGTTTTTTTATGAGTTGGACAACTTCTATACGAAATATATTGTTTCCCTTTACATGTGAAAGTAATTTAACAATAGGTGACAGCTAACTTTTTCGAATTCAAAATTATGATCTAGCTCTTCATGGTTCTTTCAAGAAAATAATATTTGTATATATTTCTTCCTGGGATTTTAACATCAGTTGTTTAATTATGATTACAGAGTTGCCTGATAGCTCAAGCAAAGATACATTAAAGAATGACGACCCAGACAAGGAAAGTGCTATTTATAACTTTCTTTATCCCAGTAAGGAGCTCCTTCCAGAAGATAAAGAAATGAGTATATTTGATCATTTAGAGGAGCTGCGGCAGAGAATTTTTGTATCAGTTTTGGCAGTTGGAGCTTCTATCTTGGGATGCTTTGCCTATTCAAAGGAGCTTATTATGGTTCTAGAAGCTCCTGTCAGAACACAGGGTGTTAGGTTTTTGCAGTTAGCACCTGGCGAGTTTTTCTTCACGACTTTAAAGGTTACAATAAATCTTGTATCCTGTATTCAGTATCGTAATTTTATTTATATATATTTTATCATAAATTCCATTGTTGCTAGCTGATAACTAAGAATGATTCTGATATCCTAAAAGGTGATTGTTCTGTTTTTGCTTCCCTGGTCAACTGAAAATGGAGCTGCATGCGATGCATTACAATTTGTATTATATTTTTCTTTATTTTCTTTTTTTATTGTCATTGGAAGAGATGCAATTAATAATACTCCATTCATCAGACAGTCTCTTAGGCATGTCTACAATATTTGACATCTACTTCCATTAGAAAACTTATCTGTTAACTTTTTGAAGTTGAAATTTAAGGTGGCTCATGATACTATATCAACATTGACCCATATACCCTCCTCCTAAGGAAAGGGAAAGAACCGTAATTTTGCTGGGAAGTTTTAATGTAACACACAACTACAGCCACGACCACAGTGGAAGTGATTTTTTTGGTGCACTCACACATAGTTTACTATGGGATTGTTCGGTGTATTGTTGGTGGGGTATTATGTGCACCTGATGGTTTATCTAAGGTGAACAAAACTGATTGATTCTATTAACTCATCTGGAATCTATTTTCATTTGAGGTTCTGTTTCATCAATTGTTTCCTTTCTCCTCTTATTTCTAATTCCGATGATTCATCAAACAACTTATCAAAAAAGAATACCAAAACTTTTCTGTATCTTGCCCGAAATATTCTGTTGGACAAAGCACTTGCTGCCAACTTCTTAAGAAGCTCATATGCAGATTTGGTATGATTTGTTTCAATTGTCTAATTTCATGCTGGAACTCCCATTGCTTTAAACGGCTGGTTCTTAGAATCATTGCTGTACCATCCGAAAGTTTATGAAGAGACTGCTGCAAAATTGACAACACACAATTCTAGGGTCTCAGTTCAATTATGAACTCAGTTCTGTCTCACAAAGTTTTATTTGAAGTAGTATTTTCAATTTTGTGATCATGCTCCATTTATAAATCATCTCTGAGCATAATACTCTTTGTAACTTGAGAAGTAATATAATTTTCTAATTTACCACAGGTATCAGGATATTGTGGACTTCTTTTGGGGAGTCCTGTGATTCTCTATGAGATCATAGCCTTTGTTCTCCCTGGTTTAACGAGGTCAGAGAGAAGATTCCTGGGGCCAATTGTTTTAGGATCATCAATACTTTTCTATGCCGGCATCGTCTTCTCATACTTGGTTCTCACTCCAGCAGCCTTGAATTTCTTTGTTAACTATGCTGAAGGGGTTGTGGAATCGTTATGGTCCATTGATCAATACTTCGAATTTGTGCTCGTGCTCATGTTTAGCACGGGATTGTCTTTCCAGGTAATCATCCTTCTTTCAATTGCATTTGTGTATTGCCATATGGGTGACATTCACATTTCATATACTTTTCCATTGCCCTACCATTTCAACATTGTTTTTTTCTCTCTACATATATACAAACATACACAATAAGGCTTACTAGTGGAATCCTTGCATCTTTTTAAGAGTTACCAATTGTGAAGAATTTGAGAATGGGTAACAGTGAAAATAGAAGGGGCCCAGAGCCCCACTGAGGTTCTGAAAATCCCCATTTTTGATTATGGGGTATAATTATATCTATACTAGCCTTTTCCAATAATTGGTCCCTCCAAAGATTTGGCAATTATTATTACATCCCATATACATCATTATGTTGATTTTGGCCACATTTAGTATCACTCTTAGTTCCCTTGAGTTAAGCTATGTACGTAAGTTTTTACGTACCCAACAAAATGATATCTTCAAATGCTATGAATATTTTGTCTTACAAAGGCACCACCAACATTGTTAAATGTTTTTAATTCTTTTCCGCTGCAGGTTCCAGTTATACAACTCCTACTGGGGCAAGTTGGCTTAGTGTCGGGAGATCAAATGCTATCAATTTGGAGATATGTTGTAGTTGGTGCTGTAGTTGCAGCTGCTATAGTCACACCATCGACTGATCCTCTTACACAGGTCCTTCTGGCTGGACCCCTTGTGGGTCTCTACTTTGGTGGTGCATGGACAGTGAAACTCATTGGACGGTGATTAATTTCTTCTAAATCAGTCGAGAGGGATTTGTTATCCAGTTGCGTATAAGTTGATGAAAGCATAGAGGTACACGGGGCATATTACTAGAAATCTGTTTGTTTTGCCTTATTCTTGTATATGATATTCTTTACTACAGTAGTATATTACCAGAGAGTTATATTTTTTTTCACTTGCATATAAAAAGAAATTGCCATATTTCTTCCGAGGCAGCCTTTCTTCACCATATTTCTTCCGCAGCGGCCTTAAAAGCAGGAAATGCTTGTAAATATAAGCTCCAAACTCATTAGTATGCAGTCCAATTACTAGACATGGGGCTCGAAGATGCAGCCCGCATTTCTTGAACACCAGATCATTAAGATTTTACAACTCAATATAAATCAAATACTACTACTCTACAACAAAATTTTTGGAGTACAAAGAAAGGCTGATAGAAGTGTAGTCTCGTGTTCACATCAACCTATTTTCTGTTGAAGATCCTTCTTAATATAACATCCTCTCCCTTGCCATGGTTGCCTGCAGACCGAAAATCCCACTTTTTAAAAAATGGCAGATAATGACCAAATAACTTTAAAAAGTGTTACACTGCTACTGGACATTAGCTAATACTCCCTAAACCCAAAATAATTACTCAGTTTTGACTTTTTAAAGTCAAATTGACCATTTTTAAAACTAATCTTTTTACTATTTTTTCTAAAATATAGGTGAAGAAATTATAACCAAAAGAAAAAATATACAATTTATTACTAACCCCAATTTTTATAATTTTAGAAATATATTTATATAAGCTTAATTATTAATTCTAAAAATAGTCAATTTGACTTAAAAAAGTCAAAACTGATCAATTAATTTGGGACGGAGGGAGTAATACATTTCGATGAATTCGTAGCAGATATTATACGAGGTCAAGGAAAGAAATAGCTTCCATATTCGAGAATGAGGGCAGACCTGTTTTTCCCAATTTGTACAAATTGTTGTTATACAAAGCAAAATCGTTTGTAGAATTGCACCAGCTTGTATTCCGATCCAGAGTCCTTTTCCTCGAAGCTGTACCCAAAATCCCAATATGGCAGCAACGGGAATTCCAAATAGGTAGAATGCAGCAAGATTTACATAAGCCCCTATATGCTGCCATCCACATCCCCTAGCAACACCTGTTATAAAGAAGAACACTAGGTACCATTATGCAACAGAATACATATCTTCTTCTTGGAAAGAGTGACAGGAATGTCGAGGAAAAGAGGGAAATTAAATAGGATGGGTTTTTTCACTTGGCCCACCATAAATATTTTTATCTCAAAAAGACATGGAAGAGATATGTAGTCGAAAAGATCGAACCTGAAAGAGCACCTTGAAGACTATCCATAATAATAGATAGACAAATCAAAGGTGCCATGTCTGTGACATAATCTACAACTTCCTTTTCATTGCTGAAAGTGTAGCCAAATACACGACGGCTGGCAAAGAGAATCCCACTTAATATAATTGCCTCTGTGGCTGCAAGAAGTGTCACAGCAAAGACAGCCACACGAGCCCCTTGTGGATTTCCAGCTCCTAATTCATTGGAAACTCTTGTACTGAAAATAAAGTCAGTTTCAACAATATTTATTTATGCTAGCAACTTCATCCAATAATTCTAATCTCAATAGGTTCATTGCACCAGATACTAGACATGCACAACAAGCCGGCTTGGTCTGCCCTAGGCCTGCCAGGCCTTGGGTTTTGACTGGACTGTGGTATGCTTGCAGGCCCGGCCCGACCCAAGATCAGGCCTAGGCGGCCAGTCTAGTCCGCCCTTTTTTTTAATGTTAAATAATAAAAAAAGGAAACTGATATTTGCACAATATTTTTTGATATTTTCACATGAAAAATGTTTATAGCGACGGTTTTCCCCGTCGCTATACATCTATAACGACATTTTTAAATATAAAAAAGTGTTGTGGATCAATTTCCTAAAAAATATAAATATAAATTAATAATTTTTTGTAAAAATAATGCAAGCTTTTTTAGATTTATTTTATTTTAACATCCTACTGCACACCAATATAAGTTGGATGATTATAACAAAAATAAACATATTCCTCTTAAATCAAAGAAAAATGTAATTTAGGTGAAACTGGAATATAAAGCAAATTGATTTCCTAAATATATGTCCACTATGCACAGTTTGTCTTCGTAGAAAATATAATTTGAATACAATTTAGTGCGATGCATGTGACTATAGATGCAAAATAAAATTAACTTACTGTAAATTATACTTTTAAATTTTGAATGTAAAGTTAATTTCTATTTTTTTTAGTAATAAGATCAGTTGGACATATATTTTGTAAAGTTTAAATAAGCACATGCTCATTAAACACATATAATTATATCTCAAATATTATTTTCAATTAGTTTTCTAATTGCTTCATGGAGTTATTCTTTAAATTGCTACAACAGAATACCTAAAAATAATCCAAAATCATAAATCCTAGCATATCCAAATTAATGAAGAACTTGAGTATTTACAAGAAACTAACTTATTATTAATATTTAACATTAAATGTTAGTTTATTGATGTATTAATTAATGTTAATATTTAACATTAAAAGTAGCAAAAAATATTAATAAAATGTTAATGTTAAATATTAGTATTTATAATAAACTAACTTATTATTAATATTTAATCAACTATCTAGTTCTATTCATTGAAGATGTATATTAATTAAATGTATTTACAAGAAATCATGAATGAATAATTAAAACTTTAAACTTTATTGATGTATTAATTAAAACTAATGTATTACAACTTACAATAATGAATAAGAATTTATACATTGAAGAATAATTATAACTTTTAAGTTCAAAAATTACAAATAACTAGATAAAGAATTAAGTCGGTCTTAGGCCATAACAGGACCAAGTAAGGGTGTAAACAAGTCGAATCGAAACGAACAAAGAGCTGCTTCGAATTCGACTAGAAATGTTAAATTCATACTCGAATTCGAATTGTACTTGAAAAATTTTACTCAGATTCAACTCGACTCAAAATCTGACTCGGATCGAATTATATTCAAACTATTCGCGAGTTTCAAATTCAAGCTCGAATTCGAGTCTCCACATAATAACTAGCTTTATAATAAATATAATTATAAATTGAATTTGTTATTTCACTTAGAAATATGAGAAAATATATTTACTATTACACTTAACAAATATAAAATCATAATTAAATTAAAAACAAAATAAAATAATAATTAATTATCTTAATTTGATTTAATTTTGTATATATTATAAGAGAATGTATCGAGTATCTAATCGAATCTATATTAATCGAGTATGTATAGAATCAAAATCGAGAATTCGAATAGTTTAAATCTTAAACGAGTCGAGTATAATCTTATTCAGATTCTACTCATATTTTTTTTGAACTATTTTTTATGCTCAAATTTGGATCATAGTCGAGTATAATCTTACTCAGATTCTACTCATATTTTTTTGAACTACTTTTTATGCTCAAATTTGGATCATATTATTAATAAATTCGAGTCGAGCCCGAACTATTTGGTTCGTTTATAGCCTTAAGCCTAAAGCTAGACCCAATGCCAAACCATGCTTTTTTGCAAGTCACTAAATTTTTGTCTTAAAAGAACGGTCTTTTCAAGCCTTTTAGATCGGGCCTGACTGGTCCACGCCTTGACCAGGCCGAGCCAAGGCCAGGCCGTAGGCCTTTTTTGTGCACCCCTACCATTTACAACCCCTCTCAAGGCGTGTAGTGGTGACATGAATTAAAAAATAAGTAAGAAATTGGATCTCCTTCATATTACATTCATAAATTAGCCATTTACTTTAACCATGTATATGTGAGAGAGAGACTATTTTCATATTTTTCCTGAACAATATGTAAAGGGTGGTGATTAACTTGTAAAAAGCTCATACCCTGTGTTTAAGGCTCCCACAAATAATAGGGTCAGATGTACGCAACCTTAACTGTATTTACAGAGAGGTTGTTTCCAGGACTTCAACCCATGACCAAGCATTCACCAATTGAGCACTTAATCATTGCGCCAAGCAGGCAAGCACGACCTTTGGGTGATTAACTTAAAGGTAAATATATTAACAGAACGGAGCCAGATATCATAACATGCATAGAGAGACTCATGTATGCAGGTTTTAAGAGCAAACCTCACACCAGCACCAAGTCCATATGGTATTGAATAGAGCATTGCATTGGTGTTCAAACTGTCAGAAAATGAACAAGAAAAAAATCACTATACGGGTCTCAGAAATATGCACCATCTTTAAGATATGCTGATACAAAACGTACCATATAGCAAGTACTGAAGTTTCAAGCTCTGGATTTGGTAAAAGCCCAGACAGTAACACAAGTAGCTCAAATGACCACCACTCAAGACTACAATCATGAATATGAAAAACTCCATAAGAGTACCATAAATGTAGAAGATAAAAAATATAAAAGGGGGGGGGCTTAGGACTATTTCAAGAATTATGCACAAGTAAAAAGACAGCGAGTGTTACCATATCATGACAGATGAAGGAATAGCAAAGCTAAAGAACTCTCTAATCCCATGGAAAATTTCAATTGAAATTGGGGCACGAGTTCTTGCACAGGTGAAAGAGTACCTCATGAATAAACCAAGGAAAATCACGTTAAACCACATTGATATACCCATTGCTAATGCTGCTCCGACATTATCTAATCCCGACTTAAACACTAGCACCCAACAAAGAGGTACATGTAAACAAAAAGTGGCACATGAGCTAATCAACATAGGAAAGATCAAACTTTGCATTTGAAAGTACCGAACAAGTGGTTGAAGAGTTGCATGAGCAAAGAGGGCAGGAATAAGCCATATTATGAATCGTCCAGCTTCATGTGAAATCATAGGGTCTTGGCCTATAAAAGTTAGTATTCTTCCCATGTTTATCCATAAGATAGAGAGAGGGACACATACTATAACGAGACAGAAAATAGCAGTGTAAATTTGAGTTCCAAGCTTTTGGTATTGATGAGCTCCATAAGCCTGCCCACATAGAGTTTCCAGAGCACTAGCCATTCCTTGCTGTTTTGAAGGCCCAAAATTCACTCAGTGATAAATAAAACGGAAAGACGTAAATATATATATATATATATATATATATATAAGACTGAACTCAATCAGGAAACGGTTTTTAATTCTCTTTTGGTCGTTTAGAATCTTGTGTGCCCCTGTATATGAGTTCTAGGTCATTTTTGAGTCTGTGACAGTTCAACATGGTACATAATTTATTTAAATTGAAGAATTAGGAATGTTGCATGAAAACATTAAGCAATTCTATTTTTAAGCCAATCATTAAGCAAGTCTGGTGATATAGAGAATACTAGCTAAAACCATCAATTAAAATTGGTTTAGAAATTTGATAAAGAAAACAGGATTCATCCAATTTTTTATTCTTTATGGACATTTGATTTTTTTATGCGGGGTATTTTTTTCTGACAAGTTATTCTTTATGGACATTAGTGATATCATACTATCATGCATCAATAACTTTTCCAGATATTACTCAATGCAAGAGTTCTTTCCTGGATGGAAATGAATGTAATGTTTTGGCATGGAATCATCATAGTGCAGCACCTTGCTAAATTGTCAAACATCATGAAATCAGACAAGATCCACTAATTGATAACAAGAGTCAGCTAGGGTGGCTGTGAATATTGCCAGTGTATTGAATTTATTTAGAATGATGCAGTAGTGTTGACTACCTCATTGAAAAGAGGGGGGAGGGGGAGGGGGAGGGGGTGCAATACTGTGTGCATGACAATAAACAAATTCTATCTTCCAAGAATATTCAGACACCAACTACTCCCTATTCTATACATTTACTTGCTCGCAAAGTTGTCTGGTGTTGAATGATAAGTTTGTTTAATAGTACAGTCAGTTTCTAATTTTAGTGTATTTGAATCATTAGCCATACTAGTCATGTGAAAGGTCAAACTGAAAATAAAAGACAAAAGTATCTAAACATGTTTTCAATCTCTCGTCTCTAAAATTCATATACTTATTCTTAACACAGCTCCACAAATGCTTCTATGTTATTAAGTTTCTTTATTATACACTTAGACAAATTCAAGATTGTGATATAATTATGCAAAGTCGAATTTGGTTTTTATTAATTAGTGCAAAGACCAAAACCAAAAATTAATTAAGCATCTAAATATTATTATGACCAAAGTGTGATTGAGAGAGACACATACGTTGATGTTGACATTAATCCTAACATAACATCCAAGACTATACACGCATGCGCGATCACTAATTAAACTGAGCAGAGAGACTCTATCCTATGTCTTTTCTCCAAAAAGTAAAGCTACATACACCTTAATTAGTCCATTTTTAGCTAGAAACAACTATTTTGACAAATTTATATATTGTCTCCGCACAATATAAAAATTTGGTCAAAATAATAAGACACGGTCACCGGAAAAGTAAATAACCATAGCTCAAAATTGAATGGAGTAAAATCAAAAAACAGAGGAAATAAAAGAGAAAGAAGAGCTGACCATGACACTGAAACCGGTGACGCCACAGAGAGAGATAGCGATTGAGCTGCTAGAGAGAGCCAGTTCACCTAGGTGACCCACCATCATAACCGATATAATTTGCAGCAAGTAGACTGATAAAGTCACCGCCACCATCGGTCCGGCTATATAACCCAATCTTTTCGTCTCCTCACCCAACACACCCCATGTGATTTTGATACTACTACTATCTACCCTCGTTTTTTCTTCTTCTACCTTCTCTTTCACTAACAAACCCGTTTCCATTTTTGTTGCTCTCAGTTGGAGTCGGAGGTTTAGAGGAGACACAGATTGGGCATTTAAAGCAGCTACAACTATTTAGCGAAAAAAATTAAAAAAAAAAAATTAGCATATTGTCTACGACAAAATAATCTTTCATTTTATATTTTTTATTATTTAATTGACTATTACATTTTTTAAAACTTTACTTTTCAATAAAAATACATTAGAAATTAATAATGTCAAACCTTTTATCTCCCCCTCCCCTTCCCCTGCGGCCCCGCCTCCTCATGCTCCTGTGGCGCTTTCTCACATAACTTTTTTATACTTTATCACTTCATTTCTTTTAATCCAACTGTATTATTAATATTAGTTGATGATTTTTTTTTAAAGTGTGTGACGTGTGTCCTATTGATATCTCGTATGTTTTCTTTTATTTGTAGTGCCACAATAAATATTATTAATTTTTTTAAATATTATTAATTATACAAATTTAATTTGACAGTATTATTTTGGTATTATTATTTCCTATATTTATTTGTAATACTTGTCGAGTCTCTAATTTTTAGGTTTATTTTGATTATAATAATAATAATAATAAGTAAATAAGTTAATTAAAAGGGTACAATCCTCTATTCCTCTTCATATAATTTATATTATAATTATTTTGTTTTAATTATTTATTTTTTTGATCAATTTTTTTTTAAATTTAATTAAATTAATATTTTTTTTGATCCTTGATAATTTAATATCAAGTGTTAGAAAGATTAATTCATACAATAACATTTTTAAGGTAAGGAGAATTTCTATTATTTTTTAAATAATTTTTCTTCCCGACAAATCTTTTAAAATAATAATATATATATATATGCTATTTTTTAGAAGGAAAAAAAAAAGAAACAAAAAAGGCCTCAGCCTTTGTTCCATCAGGTAAAGAAGTCTGACGTTGGGAGCATTTGAATCGCAATTGATTTATGTGGGGCCTATAAGATTTGATTGAAGAAAAGCAATTATTGTACAAAGCTTTAACCTTGTTTATCCTTTGGTTGTCAAATTGAAAAATATGTGCATTTAATATTTTTATGTGTGTGTGTTAACGCCAAATATTGTACGTCTGACGAAATTATCAAAACAGCAGATCAAAATTGTGCTAACAGTTGATAGAGTAGTTGATTATATCACACTCACAAAATACATTCACACAAATATATATAAAGAAATATAAATATGAACACAAGAATTTACGTGAAAACCCAATTGGAAAAAAACCACGGAGACAGAGAGTAATCCACTATAATAATATTGAGAACACAAGATGTGTATATGGAGAGAGTACAAGTTGATAATATAGAGAGTATAAGTTGTGTATTTGTGTTGTATCTCTTGTCTGTTCTTCTTCCTTCAATCCTAGCTTGTAGCCGTATATATAGAAATCACCTCCTATATATAGAAACCACCTCCCCTGAATCCAACTAGGAGAAGGACTCCTTTTGTAGAATTCCTAATTAAATCTTCTTATCCCACCAAATAAGGAAACACAATCTTATTTTAATAAGGACTCTCCACTGTCACAATAAATACATATGGGCCATCACCAGATCCGGACCATTAAATAGACTGGGTTGGACCATGGCTAAACCTAAATAATCACATCCCAACATTGCTCCCCAGTCTCTTATTTATAAAGAACTTATAAATGAGAGACTATACAAATATATCCCAATAAAACGACCATATTTGTCGAAGAGAAAATATCACACCTGAACTCTATGTGTCAAACTAAAATTGTTGGAGAACCAACCTTATACCAACCGAACCAACCGTATCACTACCGAAGATATAAAGAAACAACCTTATACCAACCGAACCAACCTTATCACTACCGAGGATATAAAGAATCGCCCTTATACCAACTGAACCAACCGTATCCAACCAACAACCTTACCAACCTTATAACTACCGAAGATATATAAAGAACCAACCTTACCAACCGAACCAACCTTATCACTACCGAAGATATAAAGAATCACCCTTATACCGACCGAACCAACTTTATCCCAACCGACCCAACCTTATCACTACCGAGGATATAAAGAACCAACCTTGTACCAACCGAACCAACCTTATCCCAACCGACCCAACCTTATCACTACCAAGGATATAAAGAACCAACCTTATCACTACCGAAGATATAATCACACTCCAACATTGCCCCCAGTCTCTTATTTATAAGGAACTTATTTATAAGAGAGTATTCAAAAAGTCTCCGTGGGATTTTTATCCTCGAGATTTTTATCCGCGGGATTTATATTCGCAGGATTTATATCCTCGGGATTTATATTCGCGAGATTTATATCCGCGGGATTTTTATCCTCAGAATTTTTATTTGCTGGATTTATATCCTCGGGATTTTTATCCTCGGGATTTATTTCTTCGGGATTTTTATCCTCGGGATTTTATCCTCGAGATTTTATCATCGGGATTTTTATCCTCCGGATTTATATCCTCGGGATTTATATCCTCGGGATTTATATCATCGGAATTTTATTCTCGGGATTTATATCCTCGGGATTTTATCCTCGGGATTTATATCCCCGGGATTTATTTCCTCGAGATTTATATCCTTGGGATTTTATTCGACCTTATAACCCCTCTAACCTTATGCCGCCATAATATCCGTCCCGACCCCTGTGGGAGGCTTTGATCAGACTTTATATCTGCCGAAGGTAAACAACTGACGATAAGATGAAACCGATGTGATATAGTCCGAGGCAAATTGCAATTATCCAAAGAGGATTGTTGTTGCCCGAAGTGAGTTGTTGCCCAAAGTGTCACGGATAACAATTTTTGACTGTGGAAGTGTGCTAAAATCTGAACTCTGATTCTGACTTTAGTGTCGAAGTTGGAGTTGATGTCCTTGAAGACAAAGCGAAGTGGCGAATGTTTTTGGCCCTGTTTTCAAGATGAAGATTTTTTCATGAGCTCCTCTATTTGGACTGCTACTTCAATACTCCGGAGTCCGAACTATTCTTCTCTTGATTTAAGTTGCAGAACGATGAATTAGTTTCATTCTTTATTACTCCGAAGGGATGACGATGGTGAAATCTAAAGAATGGTGAGGCAGTTTGTAAGACCCCGAATTTTATGAAATAAAATTATTCAAATTTTTTTATAATTACAATTCAGTAAATGGTTAAATTGATAAAAAGTTAAAGTTAAGGGTGATATATGAAATTTTTTCAAAAATACGCAAGTGGTTATAAAATATTCATTGTTGTCGGGGGAATATTCGTTTGGCTGTGGAATATTCTTTCTGTTGGGGAATATTCGTACGACGGCGCAGTCATTTGTGGGCCCCATAACAGAATAACTGTCGGATGAAGAAAAAGACAAATTAAAGTTTTTATAAATAACGGCGTAGTGGTTACTGTTAACACTGTTGGAATACCCGGTGGGTAAAGTAAAGTAATACGCGTTGTTGCACAGTAGCACACGGTATTGCACAGTATTTTTGAATTATTAATTCTTACGTAAGAAGGCACTACTCAATAATTGTTACAGTAATTACTGTTCAGTATTATATTTTATTGATTCAATAATTGTTGCGTTGATATTTTATATTACTGTTGTTTGAATAATTGTCACTACACAGTATTTTCCATTATCGAAGCAATAATTCATATTATCTGAATAATATTATTAGATAACATTATTGACAATGTCTAGAAAGTTCTGTCTAATGAGAGGTTTGGTCACCTAATTGCGCGTCAGTAAGGAGAAATTCTTATTGGAAAGCCCCCTCTTTCCTGGGAACAGCCTGGTTGTCAGTACTATGATTCTGTAATATTATTTGTGAATAATTAATTATTGATTTATATGATGAGGAAAATATTGATTTTATATGGATATAGATGGAGAAAATTTTTAAAGTGACAATTGTTAAAAATCGATATTTTATCTTTTCTGATAAAATAATTTATTATTATATTTTAATAATATAATAATGGTGATATTTTTACAATGAATGTGGGATATATGAGTATATGAGGAGGAAGAGTATTTTTGTTGCATTAAATGATTAACACATGTTTTGTATGTCGGTGGACCTCATTTCTTGACTGAAATTTGATTATAGCCTGTAAAATCGTCCGTATGTGGATTTCGGTCAATTTCTGTTTGGAATTTGGAAAAACTTACTTCTGCAAAGTTGTAGAGAATTGAATTTTCTATAAGAAGTCGCGAGATTCGAATTTTCTGATAAAAGGGCTATTTATTATGAATTATTAAAGTTCCATAGTTCCGAAATAATTGATTTTTGAAAGTTTTAATTATTTAAATTAAGAAAAACGTTTTTAACAAGTGGGTGGGCCCCACTTGCACATGTTAGATACTGAATTCAGATTTCTTGGGTGTGCGTAAGAAAATTTTATAATTATATTATTAATTTATTAAATTTTCTGTTTTGGTGTTCTAAACAATTTCTTATAAATAGAGTGCTTAGGTTAGAATTGAAAATCGCACCAGAAACTGAAGTTTTCTCTCTATTTCTCTCTCTATATTATCGAGTGTATTCTTATAAGTATTTTAATATTTTGAGTGTTGCTATACGGTGCAAGTTCGTTCAGCGTTATTCCAGTCAGAAGTACTGCTCTTTTGAGGTAAGGGATAGTAAGGGATTTTAAGGGTTATTATGTTTTTCAGTTCGTACTTCTTCTGACCTTCAAAAAATTCTGGAAAAATTTGAAATGATATGTTGATTAGTTTTATTGATTGTGTCCAAAAATGGTGATTTTTGAATGTATAGATTAAGAGTTATGAATTTTATGAGAAATGACTATTTTAAAAGTAACCGCTTATAATTCCTTGTGGTTAACTCCAAAATTGATGAATTTTTTATTGGGAGTACATCTATATAATATCAGCGTACTCTATGAATTTCGAAATTTTTGGATAAAAGTACAATTTATGATAAATGTCTAAATATTCGGCGGTTTTGGCAATATGAAAAATAGTAAATGAATTTTAAAAATTCTAAGAAAAATATATGCTCAATATGGGACTATATTATGCTAAATCCCAGAAAAGAAATATTTTTGGAACTGATTTGATATTTTTTATGAAAATGGACTAGTTATGAATAAATGAGTTAAATATGTTATGTGAAGGAAGAAAATTGAAAAATATGATTTTATGGCTTGAGAATCATATATGTGGTATATGCAGATTTTTGATGAGGGTTTTGGTTATTGGTGATGAAATCTTATAAGTTTGGCATTTTATGATGATTAAATGCATTATTTAGTAAAGTGTAAATAATTAAAATAAATTGTTTATAAGTTTAAGAAATGTTATTCTTTCAATATCATTATGTTGAAATATTGGTTTGAACTTTTTATCAAATTTGAAACTTTTTCATGTCGGGGTTACTATTCACGAGTTACTATTCACGAGTTACTATTCATGAGTTACTATTTATGAGTTATTATTCACGATTTACTATTCACGACGGGTTACTATTCATGAGTTACTATTCACGAGTTACTATTCACGAGTTACTATTTACGGGTACTATTCACTACAAAATTGGTTTCTTTTTCTAACCAAATTTTAGTTGATTTATGAATATTACTCTGGAGATTAAAACTATATATTGATTATATTGATTTTATTATCATATATAACATTTTTATAACCCTGATGTTGAAATTCTCTTTCACTAGAGTGTAAAGATGGGTAGATTATTGGTATGATCATGACTAGGGTTCTCTTTGGCCAGTAGTGAAAAGTTGAATTGTTGACTGGTATGATCATGACCATTGAATTTATAATTGAATATCTTTAGCTTAAGTGGAAAGGTGAATTGATCAACATGGTTATAATTATGGTTTATATAAATTCTGAAATGATTATGTATTTCTTTGAGATATGAATGTCTTTGGCCTGTAGTGCAAAGATGACCCGTTGTTGAATATCTTTGGCCTGTAGTGCAAAGATGAACTGTTGATGAATATCTTTGGCCGGTAGTGCAAAGATGAATTTATTAGTATGATTATGAACAGGAACTGTGATTTGGTATAACCATGATCATTGATGTTTCAGGTAAAGACAGGTGATAAAAATTATCTTTGTCCTGGATGAGAAAAGGAATTTAGAACAACAATTACGATTATAAGTTATACATGTGATTGTGGACAGGAATTGTTGATTGATGTTACAGGGATAAAACATTGTTGGTGGACTTTTTAACATGGAGAAGATAATAGACTTTATAGTCTATCTGATTCTTCTAATGGATTGCTCGTTCCGCTGCAACTATGGTTGAAAAGTTTTATCATCTACCATATGTTCTAAATCTTTGATTTATTACCGTTGAAAGCTATTGATAATTTATTTATCTTTAGTCATGATATTCTTTACGGAACTTGTTGTGCTCACCCTTTTGCTTTACAATTCCTTTCAGGTAATAAAAGTGTAGCTGGGTCGAGTGGGGGATAAGAAGAGAATAGAACGGTGGTCTATAGATGTTGAGGGTGAGGTGAATTTAACTTGGAAGGGTATTTTGCCACTATCATACAAGATGTCTAATGACATACAACCTCGTGTCATCATAAGACAGGGTTGTGCTCATCCACTTGCTGAGTATATTTACAAGCACTACCTATATAATCTTGGTGTTTGTTTAGAGTATAATTCCCAATTAGAGACAGTGGAGATAATGAAATGTCAAGAGAAGACTCACCATTGGGAAGAATATGATAGTAATCTTCTCATTTTTCTTTGGGGTCTATTGGGTCAACCAATGATAATTCTGTGGCCATATGATATCTATCATAACCTAAAAGCATGGCCTCCCATGTACGAAGGTTTCCTTGAGCACTTCTCAAAGATTTTAATTTATAAAACAGTTTTTGACTATACCTTTATGTAAGGTGTCATTATGAGGTGAAGTCCACGGTTGGGACATGAGTCATAATTAGTATATATTTGTATTTAAACTCACAGTTTAAGTATTGTCGTATCTTGCACGACAATTGTATTAATAAAGTTGTAGTTGTTTTCTGTACCATGTATTTGGCGACTCAGAATGGGTTGGATGGAATGGACCTATTTTGGGGTCGTTACACTGTTTACGCTTGGCCTGCTTGAAATCTTCATCATTAACCTCTTATTTTGAAAATGCCAAGTGTACATGTTAATACTCGTGGACCTGCATGAGCCACCATTTTTTTCTTCCAGTCTTCATATTAGAGAAAATCCAAGAGATGAATGGTATTTTGCGGGTGAACCCGGGGATTCGCGCCAGTATTGCCAAGCTCTTCACTTTCTGTTTCTTTATAATTCTGACTAATTTTGAGATCGTCCACCATGCATAGTTGATTGCCGCCACAATCCATGAATCATATTATGCCTTGATTAAATTATGCGCAATTGCTAGTTATAGAAGTAGCTCTTTGTTGAAAAGCAATAATATGGGCATGACCCTGGGTATAACAAACTGTAGTCATTAATAGGCATTGTTAACGCCAAGATCTTCTGCCACGTCCCAATCACGTAAGACGCCCCGATCCTGCACAGTAAACACGAAAAACACCACAAGCTTGACAGCCGGACCGCCGAGGGATAGCTCAGGCGTGAGAGTGAGTATGCGTGTTTACAAGGTTAACAATAGAGGATGTAATGTCTAGTGTATTGAGGGAGATGATAATTCTCAGTGTGTGTGTGTAATTATGAAGACGTACCTCTTTGTGAAGACTTCCTTGCTAGGTTATACTCTCTTTCCCCGGATTACTGTGCCACTCACTGCTATCTGACACAGCCCCCCTGATCTGATGGGTTCTGCCGACTGCATGTAGTCTATCTACTACTTTCGATCACTGTTTCTATCGCCGGCCGGCTATGATCCCATCCACATTAATGCATGACATGTGTTTTAGTCAACCGTCATACTTTTTCATCATTACAAGTCAAAGATAGATATATTAAAATATCTAATGGGTCAATCCACTGATTAACCCGATCTTAAAAGGATCCAACAGGGATAATATAATGACTAGGCCCAATAACTTTAAGACTCAATAATAAGGACCCAATGAACAAATCAAATAAGCAAGCCCAATCTACTCGGCCCAAAGAGGGGAAATATCATGACCCAACAGTCATAAAAAGAAGAGGTTTTATTACATCAATCATGTTATAAGAGAAGAGGTTTGTACACAGTACACATGCATTACGAGCAGAGTAATATTAATGATAATGATTGTCACAAACGATCACCCCTTTTATGTTGAACAATAAGTTTGGATTAAAAAATAATATTGATAAAGTTGAATAACAATATTATTCCTTTCCATGTCGGTCAAACATAAATGCGAGAGCAAATTTTCCCTGATGTGTACAATAATTTAACAATTCCTTCAAATAAATAAATTGGGTGTATATAGCCATGTGAATGACTGTCTACCTTATAAATCGCACAATGAATGTTGTTAATAGTATCATGCATAACGAGAATTGAATAAATAATACTAACCACATCATTCGCAAATAGAGAGGCGTTAAATTAAAAAATAATTATCAAGATCAAAATTATATCAAGAATCCGTACATACATGTCACAAATAATTTATAAATAGAGAAAAAAAATAAAAGACTTAGCTTTTGGACGTATATCTGCCAAAAATAAATCTGTAAAAAATTGAAAGCATCCTCCTCTTAAATTCGGTTTAAGATGAACAGATTTCACCGAACCTCCCAACAATTATATTCGCCATCTTTAGGACGAACATGTTATGTTCACCATCTTTAGGATAAACAGATCCCACCGAACCTCCCAACGATCCTGTTTGTCATCTTTAGGACAAACATGTTATGTTTTCACCATCTTTAGGATTAACATATTCCACCAAACCTCACAACATTTTTGTTCGTCATCTTTAAGAGAATAAGTTTTATTCACCATCTTTAGGATGAACAGATTCCACCAAACCTCCCAATAATTCTGTTTGCCATCTTTAGGATAAATAGGTTCTGTTCATCATATTTAAGATGAACAGATTCTACCAAATCTCCTAACAATACCAAAGTACATAGTCAAATTCAGAATGAAACTGATATGACGTAATCCGTAGTATCATAGGCGAATATTTTATACCGTTGAAATTTTCACCAAAAATGTGTATCGTGCCCCTAGTTAGTTTAACCCAAATCTAATAAAGCACTGAATAATACCCAATCATCACAAAAGTTGAATCATCAAATATTATATTGAGCTGAAACAAATAAATAAACTTTTGCAATCCCTCCGCTTGTTCCCTAGACTCCATCCCCAAAATAGACGAATTGCCTACCTACCAATAACAGTCCCGCTCAATTGTTCAATCGAATTAACTGTAATGATTCTGTTGGCAAATTATACAAAAACACACCCTTTGCCACCTGATATTTTCATAAAAATCATCTCGCCAAACTGCGAAAAAACTTGTCTGATTTATTCCTTGTATTTCCCATTCTTTACCGGGGCCCATATACCCGCAACAATACTATTGGCCTTGCTTCAATCATTAAATAAATGTAAAACTTCATTTAGTGCAACAGAAACCACTCGAATTGATTATATACTACAAAACCCATCACATGCCTCATTAACATCATTTTAGGACGTTTAATAAAAAATGAATGAATTTGAATTTGAATTTGAATTTGAATTTGAATTTGAATTTGTTGAATTTGAATCTGAATAAGCTGAATCTGAATGAAAAAAGTTGTTTGATAATTGATATGTCTGAAACATCTGAATGACGAAACTTTATTATTTTACCCCACTAAAAAAATTTAAAATTATTGTAAATTTATTTAATATTACTTAATATAATAGTTAATTACTTAATATAATAGTTAATATTTTTTAAATTTTTTTATTTTTTTACTTCATTCAGTTGCTCATTCAACCATTCAGTTGAAAAAAATTTGACTTAGTCATTCAGCTTGTCTATCTTACCTATTCAGCCATTCAGACCAAAACAAACGCACTGACCGATTCATCCATTCAGTTTCATTCAGATCTAAAGAAACACTCCCTTTGTCAGCTTTAATAAATTAACCATCTATATCTATAAAACAGAGCAGAGAGAGAAAATAGACAAATGTCACGTCAAATTATCGTCAGCAGCTCTCTCTCTCTCATTCCCCTTTATTCAAATTTGAAACCATCTCTCTCTCTTCTACCACACACGTCTCTCTGTTTTACCACACACAGAGCTCTCTCTCATTCCCTCTTATTTCCCTCCAAACAAGTCGATCCCTCCTGGGGCGACTCCTTAAATCCTCCTCTGTTTCTTCTAATAAGTTCGCCTGAGGCGAACCCCAAAATCGGCTGGCAGATTTGAACTTGGGTTTTCTCCGATTTGAAATTGGGTTTTCTCAACTTGCAGAACAGATTTTTTGGGACCCGGATCGATCAACCCACCGGCCATTCCCTCCTCCCTCATTCCGCCGGCCGCACCCATCACTCCCCTCCGTCCTCTTCTTCTTGTAAGTCCCTCTTCCTCTTCTTGTAATTTGCAGCTGGACTAGGCATTAGGGTTGCTCTAAAATCTGAATATCGTATAACACCACCGGTGTGAATATCTTAGACTTATTTACTAATTCGTGCTGATGTTAACACTGAGTACTGAGAGTTCTTCCAAAAAACTGAGTACTGAGAGTTCTTCCAAAAATAAAATTACAGTAACTGATGTTAACACTGCGACTAATTAATTTGCTTTGGCATAAACTGATTTTAACACTGTGACTAATCAATTATTGCTGGTATTGTTTTTTTATTTATACTAATCTGATTTTAATATTGGTGTCTTTTTAGTTTGTTCAAATACTTGGCATACTTTGATTAAAGGTATTGATCAATTACATGTAGCATCAGCATAATAAATAGATTGAATCCCCCCATCCCTAATTCTTTCTCTTCCATTTGGCCTCCAAGGTTCACTAATTTACTCATGTTCTGCATCATGCAGTGAGCTAAATTTCTAAAGCTACAGAGCTACTATACAACTTGATTGACTGTGTACTTGGAAGTTATATAAAGAAACTTAATCACTCAGTTATTTTCATGGTGATATGTTGAAAAACAAAGAAATTATTTAGGGTGTGTGTTGTTACAGAGAGGTTAAGAGTATAAAATAGAGAAGGAAAATTAATCACTCAGTTATTTTCACTCAATTATTTTCACCTCTTGGTTATTCATTGATCATTATTTATAATTAATCTATGATTATGATTATATGATTGTGATTATATTGTACAAATCCAAATATTCATGGTTTTTTTTACTATGTTTGGAGTTAATGGTGTACTTTCCAAGCCATTACAATCCGACAATTCATATACCATTGTTTTGTGATTGCTCTTCTTTTACAGTATCAATTTATTCTTTTACTATGTTTGCTGTCAATTTATTCGTATTGAAGTTGTAGAATCTATATAGACAGAGCCGGTATCATGATTTTGGGATAAGAGGAGCAAAGTCTGTTTTTGGTACTTTTGAGTCTGCTTTTGGAATTCAATTTTTTATAAAGTTGACTGGTGAAAATCACAAAATATAGTGAACTTAGGGTTTGAAGATCTGCTCAAGAGCTATTTGAAGAACTATAGAGCTTTTTTAACCATGTAAAAGTTGACAAATTTTTTGTTGGGTTCTAAATATAAGTTGACGATTTTTTTTTTAACAATTTCTGTTAATGATGTTAATTTTCACAGTTCTGATGATAATAGTAATAGTAATTCTTTATATGGTTTATATTGGTACTGAAAATACTCTGTGCACCGAATCAGCAATGCGATGCTTAATCCTGACCATGTATTTGGCATAGAAACACTAATCACTTACTTCTAACATTTGGTTTATTTGCTTGCATCATCCAAGGTCATTCATTAATTCAATCTTGTAGATATGTAATCTATTTGTGGATAACACGGAAATTAGTTACTGCAAATCAGATGAAATGCCTCTAACGTGGAAAATAATTGTCAGGAGGCACCATAGGTTAGAAGAGAGATACAAAATCTTTTTGGCACCAGACAAAATCATAACTTTAATCTTCCGAGTAAATGAGCCAAAATTATATATAAAGGTATTATTTCATGCTTTTAGAATTTTTTGGGTGTTCTCTTTATTTTTTTGCTCATTTGAACATCATTTATCATAATATTGCTTGCATATAAGTTTTAAAAGGTACATTTACTAATCCTTAGGAGTTATTTACTTTTTCTAGCTGCTCCGAAGCACATCAACAGCTGGTCTTTTGATGAAAAGATTTTCGTGCAGTCACTTTACAAGGTAAATATCAGATATGTTGAGTTGCTTATATCAGACTAGGTTCTAACTATTCAGTGCCATTTCTTATTTTGAATCTCCATTGAACACTGACGAGCAGGTTTGCCATCTTACCACAGGTGTTGGCTTCCATCTCTGAAACCAGTTCCATCATACTGTACATCAGGGATGTTGAGAAGCTTCTTCTCCAATCGCCAAGACTTTACAACTTGTTTGATAAAATGTTGAAGAAGTTATCGGGATCAGTGTTGCTTCTTGGTTCTCGGATATTCGAGTCAGATGATGATTGCAAGGAAATGGATGAGAACCTAAATAATATGTTTCCTTATACTATCGAGATCAGGCCACCTGAAGATGAGAATCGTTTTGCAAGCTGGAAAGCTCAATTAGAAGAGGACATAAAGACAATTCAGTCTCAGGATAACAGAAACCATATCGCTGAGGTACTAGCAACAAATAGGAAGCTACTTATTCTTAAGTTTTGACACGTAAATTTTGTCTTCTGATCCCTACTCTTACAAATTTATGTATACCCTTTTGTCCCTTGTACAGTTTGAGTTTCTTCCAGGAGGGAAAAAATAGTGGCAAAGACACTCTCAAGCTGGAGCTATACAAATGCTAAATCTTCCAAGGTTTTTTATCTTTTAATTTTACTTTTGAACAGTCTTATTATACTACTACTGACTATTTCAGTGGTGATATGGCTTACTTATGCTTCTTTTTCATCAACCTTAGGAATTTACAGGGGGAATATTTGTGGGGTTAAAGCCTGAATCGAAGTCTGAGCACTCAACAACTGAAAATAAAACTGAGGCAGATAAATCAGTTTCTTCAACAAAGAAGGATGGTGAGAATCCTGCTCCACCAAAAGCGGTAAGTCCAGTTCTTGTACTTATTCTAACTGAAAAGGTAGAGAATAATGAGGCGGAAAAGAAGCATGTACAGTGCTTGCATCCTAATGTGTCCAAGTCTTATTGAAATTCTAAACAAAGGTCACATCTCAAATATCACCATTTTCTGTTAGTACTGCTAAAAATGGATTATTTTATGTTAGCACTGCTGGTTTCATAAAGTTATTTTGGTGGATGGATTATGGATCTTAATAATTCTCTAATATTATGTGTGCACACTCCATTTTAAAAAATAACACCATTCTGATACAAACAACAAGCTTATATGAAACAAATAGTAGGTATTCTTTGCATCATGATTTGCCACCAGGAAGTTCCGGACAATGAATTTGAAAAGCGCATAAGGCCAGAGGTGATTCTTGCAAATAAGATTGGAGTGACATTTGCAGATATTGGTTCCTTGGACGAAACTAAAGAATCACTGCAGGAGCTGGTCATGCTTCCTCTTCGAAGACCATATCTGTTCAATGGTGGACTTCTTAAGCCATGTCGAGGCATATTACTCTTTGGGCCTCCTGGTACTGGAAAAACAATGCTCACAAAGGCCATTGCCAATGAAGCTGTAGCAAGCTTTATAAATGTCTCAATGTCAACCATCACTTCAAAATGGTTTGGGGAAGATGAAAAGAATGTCCGAGCTCTCTTCACACTTGCAACCAAGGTTTTTCCCACTAACATTTTTGTGGATGAAGTCGATAGCATGCTTGGGCAGCGCACAAGAGTTGGTGAGCATGAGGCTATGCGAAAAATTAAAAACGAGTTCATGGCACAAGAGTTTGGATATGTATGGATGATTGTAAGTTTTATAGACAGGTTTATATTTGTCTGGATATCTATTTTTAAAGGAAATTTTGTCGAATTTTTTATAGTAGTGACTAGCTTGATGTTTTGGTGGTTAGATATATGTTGATGATTGTGTGTATTTTGTGTGTTCCGTATTTTGTAAAGCTAACTAATTATACATGGTTATGATGATTTTGGGTATGTAATGATGGTTTTTTTTATGGTCTGGATATGTAATGATGATTGTAAGTTTTGTAGACATGTTTAGAATTTTCTGGATATCTATTTTTAAAGGAAATTTTGTGAAAATTTCTTAAAATTAGTACCGACAAGCTCGATGTTTTGGTGGTTGAATATGTATTGATATGTGTCTTTAGATAATGTAATATTTTTTAAATTTTAATTTAATTTTTCGTTACGCCGTGCCTTCAGGCACGGGTTATCGCTAGTATATGTACATATAAGGGTCAGACCCACCAATGGAATAAACGGAAGTGGTTAAGATGATGTTTATTTTTGGGTAAGTTGGTCAATTGGCTAATAGCATGCTGGCACACATGCAAAGTTATATGTGTGTCAACATTCTATTGATTAATTAAACAACTTATCAAAAAATAAATTTTATACTAACCAAATCCAGAGTAAACTATCATCAAACTTGATTCATTTACTACTCATTTTGTAACTAGATAGTGTATAGTAGCCGACTGAGATCCCCAATTTATGTTTTCTTTGATAAAATTTATCCGATAAATATTAACACTGTTTATGAGTTTTGAACAGAAAAAAAAAGAATAGAAAATTTAAATTAGAATATAAAAGAATAAAAAACTTGATGTTTTTCTTTGTGTTGTTTTTGAGTTTTTAATAGAAAATAATAGAAAATTTAAATTTGAGGACATGAGTTGTAATTTAAAATTTATTATATTAAAAATTGAGGATAATATTAGAATTATAAAAATATTACTTATTCAAATTTCTTTTCCGTCCAAATCAGGCTAATTTTAGACGAAAAACTTTGACAGAAAAAGTGGCCAAGTTTTTTATCAATTTTTTTTTCGTTTATTAAAAAACTCAAAAACATAAGAATTGAAAAGAGAACTTAAATTTTTTATTTATTTATTTTTCTTTTTAATTTATTTTAAAATACAGAAACAGAGCCTACGGTCGTTACCCGGCTTCTCTTTCCTCTGCTCGACCCTTCGTAGTTCGTTCCATAACATTAGGCATGCACAACAGGCCGGCCTGGCCTGGCCTGGCCTGGGCCTGCCAGGCCTTGGGCTTTGACCAGGCCAGGCCAGGCCGTTGACTTTTGGCCTTCAGGCCAGGCCAGGCCAGGCCTTGGTCTCTGGGCTGTGGCCTGGCTAGGCCTGCAGGCCAGGCCAGGCCAGGCCAGGCCCAGACCAGGCCAGACCAGGCCCAAGGCCTTGGCTGGTCTGGTCCTTTTTTTAATGTTACATATTAAATATTAAAAATATAAATAATAAAATATAAATTAATAAATTTTATAAAAATGATGTAAGATTTTTGAGATTTATTTTATTTTAACATTCTACTACACACCAATATAAATTGAATGATTAGAACAAAAATAAATATATTCATCTTAAATTACAAAAAAAATATAATTAAGATGTAACTTGAATATAAAACAAATTGATTTCTTAAATATATGTCTAATTGTCTACTATGCACTTCGTAGAAAATATTGTAGATTACTTAAATACTGTAGATTACACTTTTATTTTTTTAATATAAAGTAAGTTTTGATTTTATTTTCTTATAGTACGTACTAGGATCGGTTGGACATATATTTTGTAAAGTTTAAACACACATATATCTTTTCATTTATGATCATTAAACTCTTACATGGTTATATCTCAAGAATTAATTCCAGTTAGTTTTAAAATTACTTTATGAAATTTTTATTTAAATTAGTACAACAGAATACCTAAAACATAACCAAAATCATAAATCCCCCCAAGAATTTAGCATATCCAAATTAATGAAGAACTTGAGTATTTACAAGAAACAACCTTATTATTAATATTTAATATTAAAAATTAGTTTATTGATGTATTAATTAATGTTAATATTTAACATTAAAGTAACAAAGAATATTACTAAAATTTTATTGTTAAATATTAGTACTTTAGTATTTACAATAAATTAACTTATTATTAATATTTAATCAACTAAGTAACTAACTTATTATTAATATTAAATATACTAACTAGTTATATTCATTGCATATGTATAGTAATTAAATGTATCAACAAGAAATCAAGAATAAATAATTAAAATTTTAAATTTATTGATGTATTAATTAAAACTAATGTATTATACTTATAAATTACAACAATGAATAAGTAAAAATTTATACTTTATTGATGAATAATTATAAATTTAAAGTTCAAAAATTACAAATAATTAGATAAAAAATCTTGTAAGGTCTCAGGCCAGGCCAGACCTCATGTCAGGCCAGGCCAGGCCAGGCCAGGCCTCATGCCAGGCCAGGCCAGGCCAGACTTTTTTGCAGGCCAGGCCAGGCCAGATTTTTATAAAAAAAAAGTGGCCTTTTCAAGCCTTCCAGGCCAGGCCTGACCGGGCCAGGCCTTGACCAGACCGGGCTTTGACCAGGCCGGGCCCAGACCGGACCAAGGCCAGGCCGCGGGCCTCAGGCCTTTTGTGCACCTCTACATAACATCAGTCCAATCCGGGTCGGGTTCACATTTCGGACCATCAATCTTCTACACAACTTCTCTAAACAACTAGGTGTTTCCCCCCTTCTTAATCTCATCGAACGCCATTCAAAAAGCCTCCAACTTCATCGAAGCGTTGTCGCATCGTCCATCAATGAATAATAACCGTAAGATTTTAGTTTGGCCGGTGTAGAGAGCAGCGTAGGCCTCCACATCTTGCTGATTGCCGCCGGTGACTGGTCTGTGACGCTGTATTTCGTCACCGTCGTTGGCATAGATCTCATCGATCCCTATATCCTACAAAATAGTTTTATTTATAAGATTTATAAATATGAAGAATGTAATATATTTTTTTCGTAGAACAAAGTACGTTAAAATATCAAAAACATAAAAAGCAAACACAAAATGAATTTAATGGACGTAATTCAGAAACTTGAATATCTTTTGGGCCATACTCGGAAAATACTCAAAGTTGTTGTATCTGACAGCTTCTTACTCCAATTATAAGCATGTATGAGAAATGGCGGGAGAGTGTTTTCATTTCACTGGCGCATGAACAAGGTGTTGATTGGAGGATTGTAGCTCTTTTAGGGCATAGCTGCAATGATTTCTGAATTCCGCTTGGTCGAAATCATTCCGGTATGTGAACTTGATTTTGGTTATGGTAATCAAAATTATCAAGTTTATTAGTAGTATGATATATATCCAAAACATTTCAATACTTTCATTCAGTTGGAATTTAAACTGGAATTCTTATCCACGGCCACACAAACATCTCAACACCATATAATATGCACCAGAGTCAACTTAAATACTAGTAAATAAATTAAGACTTTGTAAGAAATCTTTGTGCTTTTGGCTTCTCCGTCAATCTAACTAATGTTCATGATTTTTCAATTTAGTGGGCATAATACAAGATGATAGAAAAGGACATTTATTTTTGGAATCTTTTGTAGCACCGAAGATCATCAAATCATCGGTTGAATAAGTTAAGCTGAAGTGGGAACCACTTAACTAAAATACTCCTATCTGCCAATCATACATGACATAGCTCTTCCCTCTTCCTCCTATTGTGAATGAATTGAATTAGGGTCCAATAATACATACAATGTTAGGTAGTGAATATGCTGCTCTTTTTCTCTGCTTCCTCTCACAGTTTACTAAACAGAGAAGGACTGAAAAAGAATGGAACGAGGACAAAAATCAGGGCCACTTCAATTTCCATTAATTCCAAGACAAGATTCAGATGGAGAGTTGCATCAAGTAGAAAAAGGGTACTTTTATAGGGGTGAGGAGATAATTGAAGAAGCAAAGAGGCAGGTATGTTTGGCAGGGCCTCTTATAGGAGTTAGCTTATTGCAGTATAGTTTACAAGTGATTTCCATCATGTTTGCTGGACATCTGGGTGAACTCTCACTCTCCAGTGCTTCCATGGCCACTTCATTTGCTTCTGTCACTGGTTTTAGTGTTTTGGTACGTAGGATTCCTTCCTTTTCTATGCTCTCCAACGTTTACTTTGTTATATGTGGTTTGATCTCAATCAATTTTTATACACCTATATATATATCATTGGTTGGGTATCATAACTTATTAAGTCAATCAAGAGGAAGGACTAATTTCAATGAATATTGGTTTATCAATGAATTAGATAACAAAATAATGCCTTAGCTCGACTGAATCTTTCCTGTATATTAAATTATTCCCAACCATCCTTTACTTAGCTTCACACTATATTGAAACTTCAGTTCACATTTTGTATTTTGTATATAGCACAAAGCTTGTGTTGGCTTCAAACATTAATTTCTGACATTCTGCTGTTATAAATTTTTATTACTACAGTTAGGAATGGGAAGTGCATTGGAAACTCTATGTGGACAAGCCTATGGAGCCAAACAGTACCATATGCTAGGCATTCATACACAGCGAGCAATGTTAACTCTTCTAGCCCTAACCACCCCTATTGCATTCATCTGGTTCTATACCACCATTATTCTCACAGCTTTCGGTCAAGATCATGAGATATCTATCGAAGCAGGAACATTTAACCGTTGGATGATTCCAAGCCTATTTGCTTATGCTCTCCTTCAATGTCTCAACAGATTCTTACAGACTCAAAATATTGTGGTTCCTATGGTGATAAGCTCTGGGGTCACAGCTTTGTTTCATGTTTTTCTGTGTTGGCTTCTTGTGATTAGATTTTCAGTAGGAACAAAAGGAGCTGCCTTGGCCAATGCCATTTCCAATTGGATTAATGTGATTTTGTTGGCTGTTTACATTAAATTTTCTCCTACATGCATGAAAACTTGGACTGGCTTTTCTAAAGAATCCTTGCATGATATTCTCAACTTTCTTAAGCTTGCCATTCCTTCCCCCATTATGATTTGGTAAATCTTTACATAAATGTGGACTCTCTTAGTATGCCTAAAAATACAATCTGTCATGGAGACAAGTTATAAGGCTGCATATCTTAGCTAGATCAGTGCTTCCAGGGTTATATACTGGGCTCCAATCACACCAAAATGAGAGTGCACCTTTTTTCTTTTTTTGGACATCTCAAAATGAGTTTGTAACTTTGTATGTGTCATAGAGACGAGTTATATTAGCGAATGTAGTTATAATTTTAAAATATATATTATTTGAAAATTAAATAATCAAATACATAATATGGAGAGTTTTCATATAGGGAATTGATATTTTATGTTCATGTAAGATTTGATCTTGACAATTAATTATGTCAAAATCTTGGATGGATGGAGTTATTTATATTTGAAAGTTCTAAAAGAAGTCATCACTTGTCATGAAACATTTGTTCTTCTTCTTTTTTGTTTATCTCTACTAAAAATATTTATTAGCATACTGGTTAACATTTCTTATAGATCTATATTTTATTTGTAAACTTTCCCCCTGATTTGCAGCTTCGAATATTGGTCATTTGAGATGGTGGTTCTCTTATCTGGACTTCTTCCAAATCCAAAATTAGAGACATCTGTTTTATCTGTTAGGTCAGTATTACTCAAACGAACTGGTACACTATGACTAATTCATTGGAATTTAGAGAATTCTATGCATATTATTACAATCATACTATTCATGGGAAGATAAACAAATATATCCAATTGAACACTTGTATGTAACCCTTTCATGGGAGGTGGAAAACGACAATATGTATAAACAAATCAAGTTCTATCTATTTATTCAAATTCATTTTAGATCCAATTGAAATATGATTTTTCGAACAAGAAAGTAAATATGCATTAAGAATTGTTCTATACAAGCTATACGCTTGGCCATAAATTTGAACACTAGTTATTTCTTTCATTGGTCATATTTGTTATTACAGCCTTAACACATGTTGGATGGTCTATATGATCTCTGTTGGTCTTGGAGGTGCTATAAGGTCAGTTACCTTAATTCCCAATGGTAATATTAGCTTTTTTTATCACACATTCCTCGAACATTTTATTCCTTTAATATATGGCCATCTTATTTGTGATAATTGTAGTACAAGAGTTTCAAATGAATTAGGTGCTGGCAGGCCCCAAGGAGCACGTTTGGCTGTATGTGTAATCGTAATTATAGCCATTTTGGAGGGTATAATTGTTGGAATAATTACTATTTTGGTGCGCCGTGTTTGGGGAAAGTTATATAGCAATGAACAAGAAGTGATTCAGTATGTTGCTCAAATGATGCCACTTCTTGCATTATCCGACTTCTTGGATGGATTTCAATGTGTCCTTTCAGGTTGTAATTTCTTATCATGGTCTTATCTATTAATATTTATTTGTGACTCGGAAAAATTCCTTGATTTTGAGGCTCCAATCAAGCTTCATTTTACTTTACTTTTGGCCCAAATGTAGAAAGGGAAACAAGTAAACTAGCATGCTTTGTTTTCTAACCTTACAATTTGTGGGGGGAAACGCCGAGGAACAGGAAACACGCCCTACTTTTGAGGTTCTGCTCATTATAGCGCTTGAAAATTGTGTTTAGGTGCTGCTAGAGGATGTGGTTGGCAAAATCTTTGTGCAGGTATCAATCTTGGAGCTTATTATGTAGTTGGAATTCCTTCTTCTGTGCTCTTTGCTTTTATCTTCCATATAGGTGGCATGGTGAGCCTCTCTATCCCTCTCTCTCTCTCTCTCTCTCTCTCTCTCTATATATATATATATATATATCCGTTTATGTGAACTAGCTATGAAAGCTCCTTCAATTATTATAAACAGGGGCTTTGGATGGGAATCATCTGTGGACTTTCTATACAAGTTATTGCACTCATTACCATAAATTTATGCACTAATTGGGACAATGAGGTGAACCATTTCAATTTTTTTAATTTATCGAGGTTTTCTAGTTATTGTTAGCAATGCTCTCTTTTTGTTCCATCTTAAAATAGTGTTTTTCTTTTTCAAATCACGTTTCAGGCTAGAGAATCTGCAAGTAGAGTTCAAACAACTGGAGTGGCTGTTGAATGACAGCATTTGAAGATTTTATGAAGCCTCTTCAGAATTTCTCTTAGTGGTTGGGTGGACAAGAAGTATGAGATATTTGTCTTTGAAACTAAAGGAAAGAGAGTAAAGGAAATAGAAATTCTCTTTTTCCACCCCTCCCAGTTCGGAGTTCAAGCTATGATGGTTTCACTATGTTGTAAGTTTAAATGTTAGATGAGATTCTGCTAGTGACATTTTCGTGAGACGGGGAGAAGTTTCCAATACTAACCGCCCCAAGAAGCACGCTTTGTGGGAGTTGATCACACAGGTCTCGTCTCTGCTGCTAATAAGCAAATCCCACATAAAATTCAAAGAACAAATTTTTACGATTGACTATTGTTACCAACCCAAAAAACCAAATTTTTTTTTTTAAAAAAATAGAGATATAATTTTTAAAAAATATTATTTTTTAAGAATAATTTTATATTTTCAATTGTAACACTAATTACTACTATTAGCTAAATATTTAGTTGTTGTGTGATCTTAATAATAATGATAAATTAGAAATTTCATGTTATTTCATAAGTTTTGAGATTTAAAAGTATCCCTAATTTTAAAAATGTATTAAAAAGAAAATTGTATGTGTCTCTACTCACTTGGCATTTTATTCTCATGCTAATTCCTGCAAGCCAAACGCCACCACTAGAGGTGTAAATAAAAGTATGAGTAGAGGAGTATTGAGTTGTTTAAATTTGAAAATTTATTGAATTTAAAATAAATTATTTTGATTGAAATTTATTTAGATACCGAGTAAAAAATGATCTCAAGTCGAGTGTGAGCAATTTAAATTTTTTGAGCGAATGTGATCTGAATATTAACAAAAAATTATAATTTAGAAAGATTTGAATACTTTAACAAAATTTAAAATTTATTCATATTTGAATTGTTTATATTGGAGTTAAACTCGAATTGAAATTTTAATCAAGCCAATCCTGAACTGTGTAGTTCATTTTGTGGGCTTAACCACCATCTCTTTGTGTTATTAGCTTTAAAACTACATTATTTACACGTCGAATCTAAGGCGGTGTTTGATAAAATTGAATGAAATAGTTTTAAATGTTTAAATAAACTGAATGAAGAAGAATTTTAAATGAAAAAAATTGGTTGATAATTGACATACATATTTTTATTATTTTACCTTTGTGAAAAAAATCAAAATTATTATAAATCTATTTAATATTATTTAATATAATTATTAATACCATAAAAAAATATATAAAATATTTCATTCAACATAATTCAGTAAAAAAATTTACATTCAACTATTTAACCCAAAAATTTGATCAATTTAATCATTTATATAATTTTTATTCAAAACAAATACAGTAAAGGAGTAAACGAGTTACTATTCAATAATTTAGTAATATAAATCATTCCGCTCTAAACAAACCGTCCGTTAGTTCCCTA
This sequence comes from Panax japonicus, assembly GCA_020205505.1. NCBI lineage: Eukaryota > Viridiplantae > Streptophyta > Magnoliopsida > Apiales > Araliaceae > Panax > Panax japonicus. Next base: position 53,433,415 of record CM035112.1, on the reverse strand, counting down.
ATCTATTACAAAAGTTTTTCTAATTTTCCACCACAGTATAAACAGGCAGTAAAGAAAAGGCAGTGCACTCGATCAGATTCAAACCCTAGCTGCAGCAGTCCCTTTTTTTTAAACCTCTCCCATTCTCTCTATCCATCAAACCCTAAAGCCATGGCTTCACGGAGGCTTCTGGCCTATCTCCTCCGATCGTCCATACATCGATGTCCCTCCAAATCTGCATTCACTAACTCTAGAGCCCCCTCACGATTCACCTCCCACCGCCCCTCTCCGGTAGGATTTCTCCTCAATCGTGCCGTTAACTACGCCACATCAGCCGCAGCTCCGGCGTCACAATCTCCTCCATCTACCCCGGCTAAGGGATCTGACAGCGGTAAGATCACGGATGAGTTCACCGGAGCCGGCTCGATCGGGAAGGTATGTCAAGTGATTGGAGCCGTCGTTGACGTGAGGTTCCATGAAGGACTTCCGCCAATTCTGACGGCGCTGGAAGTGCTGGATAACTCGATCCGTTTGGTGTTGGAAGTCGCGCAGCATTTGGGAGAGAATATGGTGCGGACTATTGCTATGGATGGTACTGAAGGCCTTGTGAGAGGTCAGAGAGTTCTCAATACTGGATCTCCCATCACTGTAAGCTCACTCTTAATTGATTTGAAATGATTAAGATTTTGAGTTTGCTAAAGCGTTTCATATATAGGGCTTTCTGTTATTTCTTTAGGATCATAAAGATATGTGCTCTAATTTCTAATTGATCTTACCAGAAGCTTGTTATGTGGGTGTAACATTAGTATGTTGGGAATGTGTGATTGGTGATTGTATAATGTATGGGGTGAGAATTTTATTTCATATAGAAAATTAAAGTATTCAATCTACTGAAATAAATATTAAAATAATGACGTTCAGAGTGGTTTATGATTCTCTTTTACATGTGTTTAGGAACTACAATTTGTTTTCATTCACGGTTACTATTATTTTTAAATATTAAAGTCTAATATCTTGTGCTGTGACCTTCATATATCATCTTTTAAACATAAAAGAAGTAAGAACTCAGAGGAAAATGGCTCTTCTGAGTAACATGTTTAAGTGCTTCCTGCTATTTGATTGCTTTAGTTTTATTTATAATGTTTAGTGTAGATATTAATTTTGTTTTCCTGCTCACGACGATGGTAGGTACCTGTTGGAAGAGCCACCCTTGGTCGTATTATGAATGTTATTGGAGAGCCGATCGATCATAGAGGGGATATTAGTAAGTGACCTATTTCCATTTTGACTAATAAATTATTTGATAAATTTAATAGGAAAATTCTCATGGTTGAAAAATTGCAACAGAAACTGACCACTTCTTGCCAATTCATCGAGAAGCTCCTTCATTTGTCGAGCAAGCAACTGAACAACAGATTCTTGTCACCGGAATTAAGGTAATTGTTAGATTGTACTGTTTGGCTCGCCATTCATTCTTATATTTTCTTGGGTAGAAATAATTAGTTTTTATCTTTTTCCCGTGTATAAAATGTGGCTCTTATAGTGAGAGTATTCAAGTGATGTTGGCGTATAAATTAACCTCATGGTACATTAATTTTCAGGTTGTTGATCTCCTTGCGCCATATCAAAGAGGTGGAAAGATTGGTCTGTTTGGTGGTGCTGGTGTAGGAAAAACTGTGCTTATTATGGAACTTATTAACAATGTTGCAAAAGCCCATGGTAGGTTATTACTTGATACTTTTCAAGTTCCTGATTTGGACAACAAGCCACTAACAGATCCTTGCTTGCTTTATATGTGCAGGTGGTTTTTCTGTCTTTGCTGGTGTTGGAGAACGTACTCGAGAGGGTAACGATTTGTACAGAGAAATGATTGAAAGTGGTGTCATTAAGCTTGGAGAGAAGCAGGTTAATTTCTTTATGTATTTATTGGTCTTCCCTTTCTTTTCCTATTTATGTCCGCAATGTAGTTAAACTTTATTGTTCTGTTTGCATTATAATAGAGTGATAGCAAATGTGCTCTTGTTTACGGTCAAATGAATGAGCCCCCTGGTGCTCGTGCTCGTGTTGGTCTTACTGGATTGACTGTTGCCGAACACTTCAGAGATGCTGAAGGGCAAGATGTTCTTCTCTTTATAGACAACATTTTCAGATTCACTCAGGTACGATTGCCTCTCCAGGCAACCCTTGTTGGCAAATTTACTTTTTTGCTTGGCATATTGAAGATATTATTGTTAATTTCTGCTTATTTTACTCATCCTGCAGGCTAACTCAGAGGTGTCTGCGTTGCTTGGCCGTATTCCATCTGCTGTCGGTTATCAACCAACTTTGGCCACTGATCTTGGAGGCCTACAAGAGCGTATTACTACAACCAAGAAAGGTTCTATTACTTCTGTCCAAGCTATTTATGTGCCTGCTGATGACTTGACTGATCCAGCTCCTGCAACAACCTTTGCTCACTTGGATGCCACAACTGTGTTGTCTCGTCAGGTTTGCACCTTTCCTTCTCCAGTCACTTGTGGTGATACACTTCCAATTTTTCGTACAAGAGCTTTTACAATAAAGTTCTTAGTGTGTATGTTCATGTGCAGATTTCTGAGCTTGGTATCTATCCGGCTGTTGATCCACTTGATTCTACATCTCGTATGCTTTCCCCTCATATTTTAGGAGAGGAACATTACAATACTGCTCGTGGTGTACAGAAAGTTCTTCAGAACTACAAAAATCTGCAGGATATTATTGCTATTTTGGGGATGGATGAGCTCAGTGAAGATGACAAGTTGACTGTTGCTCGTGCTCGCAAAATTCAAAGGTTCTTGAGCCAGCCTTTCCATGTTGCAGAAGTTTTCACTGGTGCCCCTGGAAAATATGTAGAGTTGAAGGAAAGCATTACCAGCTTCCAGGTAATTATTGTGGCTGAAACGGTTTGGTTCATTCTGCCTCAGATGAACATCTAGAAAAAGCTATCTATTTCTCATTATTTACATTAGTTCCACAGCATGTCACCTGTGTGATTTAAAGAGGTTAAAATTTTAATTGACAATTGTATATCTATCATAACCTGCAATCAAGTTGCTTCTGGTAAAACAGTAACCATTCGAGCTTGGAATCTTAATGGTGGTCATAAATCAAACAAGAATCTTTCAATCTCATTGGAGTGGCTATGCACTACTATTGGTTTCACTGTCATTTTGAACTTTGTTTTGAATAAACCATATTATGAGATCAGAAGTAGAAAAAGATATACAGAAATTAACATTGCAACCCCACTCAAAATATATTACTAATTTACTATCATGGACCTCTGATAATGTTCTTTTAAGTGCACTTACACATGTTGCTCGATATTTACAAAAACTTTTAAATTAAGTAATATTGGTTATACCCCTTCTCTGTAGTTGTTCTTTGTTGTTCAACTTCATCTAATATGTGATGAAATGGTGCATTGTTTCTTTTAGATTTTTCTTTTTGGTTTATATCCTTTTTTTAATCAAGTATAAAATGTACAGCTATATTGATTGGCATTATTCACGATGCTAATACATTTTTGCCTTCTTTGGTTTGTCTTTCAACAGGGAGTTTTGGATGGGAAATATGATGACCTTTCAGAACAGTCCTTTTACATGGTTGGAGGAATTGAAGAGGTTATTGCCAAGGCAGAGAAGATTGCCAAGGAAAATGCTTAGACAAATCATTTTCTCGGACTTTTATTACCTTTTTCTCTTGATAATTTTGAAAATCAATAATTTTGTTCATGTTGGTGATGCAAGCCCCAGGAGTTTTATTTTCTGAAACCAACCATGTTGGAATTTTTGCTTCTGCTTTATCTTGTTGCAAGATTGTGATAGAGAAACAGAGAGTCTAGTGGCCCTTAGAAATCCCCCTTCTGTTTTACCGTCACATAATAAGGAGGTGGACATGTATATTTTTATTAGTGTGTTACTTTCTGAATATTGAACGTCGTATTTATAAAATCTTGTCACCAGATTACTCATAACTGTGGTTTAGTTTTTGCCTGCTTTTTTGGGTGTTACTATGTTGACTTGCTGTAACTTGATGTGAAAGTTTACATCAAGTTACAAATCAAAACTAACGCAGTTTGGATTTAGAAGAATGAAGTTGAGAATGTAATGATTTATATTTATATTTATGAAATGAAAATTTTGTGTTTAATTGTTATTGGAATGATATAATAATTTTTAATTTGTGGTCACAATTTGTACTTGTAAATATTGCAACTGATTTTTTTTAATTAAAAACTAGTTTATACAGAAAAACAAAATACATAAACTTAAAATTTTTATAAAATGAGATTTTTTTTTTATGTTGAACAAAGAGATTATTAGGAATTTTATGAGGGGACCAAATATAAAACTTTAATGTTTGTAAATATTTAATGATTAATTAAACTTTTTTTATTCGACGAAGAGTAGAAACGTGAAATTATACAGACAGACCCACTAAAATATCCTCCAGAAACACAGGATCACAAAAATGATAGACTACGTGGATAAGTCAGTTATACGCCCAGCTAAATTACACACATTTTTAACATATATGCCAGTCAGTCACCAACCTTGAGCCTTGACCATCCCCCAACGGCCAACGTTAGAGGCGGCGCTCTCGGGTCTCCCACCAATTAGTACCAACACCAAACACACAAACATGTCAATTACCATACTCACTCCAACTCTTCCCCACGTCAGTTCTCATGTACCCCTCCGCACCACATCAGTCCACCCTCTCATGGCCACAACCCTCCTCCGCCGCCTAAAACCCCGTCCCCACTATCACCGCCGTTTCTTCTCCATCTCGGCAGCCGTACGCCAAGACACCACCCTCTGGACCCAAGCCCCTCTCGCCGGTGTCCATCCCGCCGCTGAGTCACTCTTCCACGTTACCATCGACGTCTCCGACTTTCCCGACCTCACCGCCTCCTACACGAGGCCCGGTCAGTACCTCCAGCTCCGGCTTCCGGGCGTTGAAAAGCCATCCTTTCTCGCCATCGCGTCGCCACCGTGTCTCGCCTCCTCGAAGGGCGTGTTCGAGTTTTTGGTGAAGAGCATAGCTGGCTCCACCGCGGAGCTGCTTTGTGGACTTGGTGGAGGTGATGTTGTTGAATTGACTCCGGCCATGGGTAAAGGATTTGAAATTAATCAAATCTCACCGCCCGAGGATTATCAGTCGGTTCTTATATTCGCTACCGGATCTGGAATTAGGTCAGCTCTTTGTTAATCAGATCATTTCTTTTTACGTGGCGATTCTGTTCAATTTCAATTCCTATTTTGTTATTCGTCATTATATGAATCTGTGTATGTTATATTAAACACAAATACTTGATTGAGCTTAAAATCTGCATTATGTTAACTCTTGAAATTCTCAGAAACAAAACTGAAACCTTGCAAAACTATCAACCACTGAGAAAGTCTTACTGGCTTGGGAAAATGTAGTTTCCAAATGCCTGGAATTTAGGGTCCTAGTTAAGCTTGAAATCAGTGCCAATTGAACTGAAATGACATTTAAGTTGTGCCTTTTCTGTTTCTTTGTACTAAGATTTGTTGATGCTAGATTGCTAGTTTTATTCCGTCCACTTCCAGAGTATTGAATTCCTGCTGTCTTATTAGCTAGATCTATTTATGCCTCCTTTTGTTACCTAAACTGGTCTCACATGATCCTAAAGGTTATTTAGGCATCCAAGACCCCATTCTAATGCTATTTACATTAATTTTCCAAAGTTTGAAAGAACGTAGTCTGTTTTGAGGATTACCTAGAAGCTCATGTCCACATGGAGTTCTTATTGGGCTCTTGAGGGTTAATTGAATATGTTTCAAGATTTAGAGCAGTGCAATCTTGAAACAAATTTTCAGCACACATTGCTGTATTTATAAAGAATGGCTTAGTATATTCTTTGTGTTTTTCTTGTGCTGCAAATATCATAGAAATGCCGGAACAGTTATTCATGCTAAGGTTCTCTCGTTCTGTTTTTCCTTTGAACAAAGGGGCTGTCGGTACTGATTGTCGAACTGATGGTCACGTACTCGCGTATCAGACCATTGGATCAACTTCGTTGGGAGCATGTGGATAAGATTTTATCATAATATGTTGTGGCAGGGAGATGGATTCAACATTTTTGTTGCTCTTACCAACTGATTATTGTTCAAATCAACTTCACAAATTTAATCAATATCAACCATAAGAAAACTAATATACTTGTCCCTTTCTTTGCTTATGTTTGCAGTGCATTTTAAGGCATGCCCAAAAAATCATCTGTATAATATGTATTGAAAATGTTTATATATCAAACATATATTTGTACATTAAATATTTACAATATGAGCAATTTATTACAATATTAATATCACAATATGTTTTCATCACGTCTTAATTTGTTCCACACTCGAAAAAAGGAGTCTAGTAAAGCCGAGGGAATATAAAATAGGTATACTGATAATCATATTTATCATATAAACACCGTCATTTACTAGGATTTTCAAAATTAAAATTATTGCTTTTCTTCTCGTGCTCGTTCAACACAACTTTGGCACTTTTAGATGTGAGAGGACATATAGTGGGGGAGAAACTTGTTATTTGTATCTCAAAGCATATATGATTACAATCATCATACATCCGAAATGCAGTTTTCTTGATTCCATAAGCCCAAAATGGACACATCAATACTACATTAAGAGTAGTAAATTAAGTAAATACTTACTTGGGCCCAATTTACTTGTCCCCTTGTCCTTTTTGATTTCCCCAAAACTATGGCACGTTTATTACCAATTATTCCTTTTGTTTCTTCTTTGATTTACTTGTTATTATACTTCATCACATGCAGCCCAATCCGGTCTTTGATTGAGACAGGGTTCAGCGTTGAAAAGAGATCTGATGTGAGGCTCTACTATGGTGCAAGAAACCTTAAAAGAATGGCTTATCAGGTTTTCTTTAGTGTTTTGCTCATTTTTTGAAGGTTTTTTTTATTTGATTTGAACCAAAGTTAAATTTTTACCTTTCTATGAGATTGTGAGCTTGTATATCTTCACCTTTATAGGATAAATTCAAAGATTGGGAATCATCTGGAGTTAAAATTGTGCCAGTATTATCTCAACCAGATGATGATTGGACTGGTGAACGTGGCTATGTACAGGTAATTAGTGCGTGTGTATGTGTCTTATTTGATTCCATCTCTTTTAAGCTGTTTGATACTGCTGCTCTGTTTTTAAGTCAACTTGGAACATTATGGTATCATTTCTTTTGTAGGCTGCTTTCTCTAGGGCCAAAAAAACTTACAGCCCTCAATCTACTGGTGCAGTGCTATGCGGTCAAAAACAAATGGCTGAGGTTTGTGATTGATAATATTAATTCTTCTGTTTCCTGATATTCTGGTTAGTTCTTTCTGGATTTTGTTTTGATGAGTTGTCTTTATTTCCGGCTTTAAATTTTATCCTTACATAGAGCCCATATTCACTTATCACATTAGGCTAATGAGCCCATCACACCCTTAAAGAGTTTCTTTTTTATTTAATTTCCCTCATAAGTTAGAAGTAGTACAAAGGTAAAAGGAACCAGACGCACCTGGCTTTCGTTCTAATAAGAATGTTGAGTAGGTAAAATTCACCAGTGTTTTGTTTGCTCTTGTTTTTCATTTTCTTAGTAGGAGGTTCTTGCTTCCTGTAAAACATTTCATTGGTTATGCAGTTCTTTGTAGTTTAAGTTTACATAAAGGGGAAGATAGGCAATATAATATAAACATTCAAGTCAAATTTTGCTTTGAAAAGCAGCAGGTTCCATCTTATGTCTTATCCCCTCCCAGTGGCCCATTTTTTTGGGATGGAGATTTCTGTGCGCATATGCTTCCTCAAGTTACTGACCAACAATCATATGATGTGTGTGCTTGTTACTATTTAAAATTTGTTTATTTACTATGAAATGTTTTAGATATGATCTTTCAATTAACTTTGGCAATGGGGATGATGGGTTATAATGATGCTTCTTGCAGGAGGTTACTTCTGTTCTTGTATCTGATGGAGTCTCCAGTGAGAAAATTTTGAAGAACTTCTAACAGCAGTCAAATTGAGTTTCATATTGTTGTACTCTATTGTTGAGGAGCAGTTGCTACCTTTCATTCATTCTATATTGCTGGGTGTCAATTGTCTCGGCCTATAATCTCAAATAAAATCATTTTTGCTACTTGGTATTTATGTTATTGAAATTTTCCTACTCACTTTTCTTTTGCTTCGAATTCCACCCCAATCAATGCTCGTCATTTCAGTAGTCAATTTGGAGTTAATCACAACCTTGACCAGAACTGGAGACAAACTGTTAGTTAGGAATATGATGTGCTTAAACGAAATGATGCATCTCAATGGTGGTGGGAAGGGGTATCTACTGAAATTCGTCAGGCTTAGATCAAGTCTGTGTTTAACCATATGTTACCCACAAGTTTCATCAATCTCATTCTTCATAGTAGGCAAAGCATATCAGCTCATGTATCTTATTCCATCTTTACAAACTCGGTTTATACTTGAAATCTGAAAATTTTGAAGTTAACGTAGGCTCTATATCTGCGCATATTGACCAAAGAATTTCAAGTAGGTTTACTTTTTAAGTCCTGATTATATATTGCTTTCCACTGGAATTGTCCAATGAATTGATTTAAAATATTGACCATTTGCTATTTATCCACTCCTGTTATGAAGTTTAAACTACAATGGAATTATAATAATTCTCCAAGTGAAAAATGATGGTTAATTCTTACAATAGTAAATGAGTCCTGGAACTGTTACTTTTACTTTGTGAAAACATTAATTTTCTAAAAACAATTGATTCTTTCAAGACCTTTTCATAGTGAAGATTTTAAAATCAGTCACCTAAAAACGATTGTGATTCTTCCAGCGCTTGCTCATTGAGAAGATTTTATTACTCCCACCGTTCTTGTTAAGAAATTGTTAAAGGAATGTATACATATTAGTCTTTTTACAAGTAGGGAAGGACACTGTTGGTAACCAGACTAATAAAATTGACATCCATTTGCTTAAGTAGAGTTGGCTAGACTATCATATAAACAAAATATAGAAGTACCTCAACACTGCCAGAAACAAATAGAATTGAAAAATAAAAAGAAAATCACACGCAATAATCTTGGACTCTTGCTAAGACCAATGCATCCTAATTCCTACATCTAACAAGTACACCAACAGAATAAAAACCATAAATGTCAATGGATCATTTGTAACATCACAACTTAAAAATATAGTTTTCTCATTTACCAAAGTTCAAAAATAAGCCACAAATGTTGTTAAAAGCCTCAAACAAGAGCCAGTAACTGCCCTGCATTCAGATTAAGTTTTCCAACAAACCAAAAAAACTGAATAGCATCAACTTATCAACAGTGTTTATATAACTTTCCTTTTACCTTCATTGGCACCGTTATGATCCCCAACATTTGCCTCCGTGCAAGGGTTTTCAATGAACTTTCCATTAGGCTGTGGTCCCTGCTTGGCACTATTATCCAGCTGATGTGGCTCGTCTGAGTTATGATGCCTATGGTTATGATGATGGTGGCGAGGTTGGTGATAACCCTTCTTGTGCTTTACTCTTCTACCTGATTCGTCACTGTTGTAATCAGATGATTTTCCTAGAGACCGGCTCCATCTATCACATCTGCGGTCATCAGAATCTGAGGACTTCAAATCATGACTATGAGATCTATGATTTTTATGGTGCTTCCCACGAACCTTCCTGTTAACTGTCCCCCCATCACTTGAAGAATCTGTAGCAACAGAATCCAGTCGTCTCTGACGCTTTTTGTGCTTTCCATGGCTTCTTTTTCTGATCTCGCCTTCCTCATCACTTGTAGGATCTGAACTGCTTGAATGTGAGTGTAATCTTTGATGACGTTTGTGATTCTTTAAGTGATTTCTTCTTCTGGTTGCAACATCATCCTCATCGCCTGAAGAATCTGAAGCACTAAATTCCGAATCAAAATTGTGATTATTGCACTTCTTGTGGGCCCGCTTCTTCCTCCTCTCCTCTTTTGAGTCACTCTCATATTCGTCAATGCTACCATCACTTGAGCTAGAGGATCGTCTCTTTGGTTTTCGCTTCAATTTCTTTTCCTTTCTTTTTTCATTGTCACCTGAATCAGGGTGGGCATGCTTCCGATGCTTTCTGTGGGTCCTTTTAGTCAACTTTCTACACCCTTCAGTGCTTTCACTATCACCGTCACTATCAGATCCTGACACAGATCTTCTGTTACGTTTTCCAGCCTTAGTCCTCCTCTCTTTGGCTTCAGCATCAGCTTTTACTTTGGCAGCAGCTTCAAGTTTCTGCTCCCACTTCAAGGGGGCTTCTTTCTTCGTCAGAACTCTCTTCTTCTTCTCCTCAACCAACTGGATAAACTTCTTGCAGTCCATTGAAATGCGAAAACCAAATTAATATCTGCATTTTGATATGATGATGACCGGAAGTGCATCTCAAATAAGAGAAGGAAACAATGTTAGTTCTTCCATCACAAAAAAACCCACCAAGGAAAACAAATAGCACGACAAAATTATATTGCATCCTAGTGATAAAAATTAAGAAATTTGCAATGAAATGAAAACTAGTATAATGAGAAGGGGAAAAAAACTTTAACAACCCAATGATTAAGGCAATGGTGACCAAATAAATGAAGAGCTAAACCTTGAAGAGAATAAAACTAAGATACCAAAAGTCATCCAATTGTCAACTTTGGCATCGATAGTGTATGGTTATGACATGCCAAAGTTTCTTGTTGACAATGTCATACTCACATTTCAAAGGCAATCCATAGTTTGAGATTTGCATTATTTTGGAGTTAGACTACCTCTAAAACAATGAAGATGATCCCGAAAATGAAAATTCTCTTACTAGAAACCTCATTGAGGCCAATTATTTGTGCAGATTAAAGGAACACATAACATCGCACTGAAATGTGTCATGTTTTTCAGAGGATCTTTTAACATTCATTCAACATTATCAGTTTTGATATCTATAGGTTTTGTCAATTAAGCATTCATATGTATTACTCCCTCCGTCCCTAATTATTTGACGTTTTAGAGTTTTAAATTTGTCCCTAATTATTTGACGTTTGTCAAATCTAGGAAAATTAATGACAATTTTTTCCAAAATTAACCCTCATTACTCTACCTATTTTTTTGATACTTTAAACTCTTCCTCTCTCCTTATCCCAACAAAACTCCTTATCCCAACAAAATATTTAAGGATATTATAGACAATTGAGTACTATATTTAATGATTTCCAATCATTATCTTAATTCTTGTGTCCACCTCTAAAACGTCAAATAATTAGGGACGGAGGGAGTATATTGAATTCCCTTTTGAGACTTCAAAGAGCAGTATCAATGTATTGTCTCTTTCAAAATAATTTGAGCCCTAATACTTTATATGTTTCAGAGCCCACATCCCCAACCTTTTCTTTCTCCTAATCTAGAGCATCAGAATATCTTCTGCTCATTAGTTCATGCTACTGGCTCCAATTTTATTGAAGATATTGATACTACAGTTCCAAGTTGAATATGAGGATATGAATACACCAAACATAACCTCCATTATTGTCAATATTGAACGAAGCTGAATATTGACATTCAAAATAATGCTCGAGCAATAATATGCTAATAAACCCTCCACTTTTCAGAAGTAAATAAGTTCTCCTCCAACTTCCTCTATGCTCCCAAGACCTTAGTCGATCTGGGAAGTACATATGAGCTTGAGCAGATAATATCTTAATCCTCCATTTTCATATCAAACAACTATTATATCTGCCTCACATTCCTCCATGCTCCCGAATTTTGATAATTAATCCGGTATTGAACATTCTATTTATTCAAGTATTTCTATATGTTTTCTTAGACACCACAACACGTAGCATTCCTGATATATCAGGAAGCAAGAGCAACAGGCATTAACTACAACGAAATAGCCTCGAGTCCCAGCTATAAATGTTGAACAGCAAAAATTACATTTACTAATAACTACCGCAAGGTACCTTATCTCAGACACAATGGGACCTGATGAGTGAGTTTTACATCTATTAATTGAGTGCGTTTGAGCTTAATCTTTTGGAAGTTTTTAATTGTTTGTCTATTCATGCATGTTTTATGTTGTTTTGTAGGAATTGAGACAAAAGTTACTTGGATCGACGTTTGAGGTTGCTAGATTCGCATTTTTGGCTTGCCATTTACATAGCTGCGACTTCATGGCCAATTTCAGCATTGCTCCAGCCCTTATTTCGAAAAACTCAAATAATGAAAGTTGTAGATCTATGTCTCCTCTTTCCGGAACATCTTGAATCATCGAAATCGGAGTTTGGACGAAGAAGTTATGACAATTTTTCCAAAGGACGTCAGAGCAGAAAATTCCCGAAAAGATCCCAACGCCGAGGCGCCCATTTCTAGTACATTTTCAGCGCCGGGGCGCTGGGAGGCAGATTTCCAGCGCGCCGAGGCGCCGGGGTCGGCCCAGATCAAGTTGGGACGCGTTTTGGGGTGAATTTTGATACTTTTTTGACTCCAAATTAGATTGGATTTCCTCCTAAGCTAGAAATTGGACTTGTAATCTATAAATACATGATGTGAGACATAAAATAGAGGGGATTAGATAGACTAGATTAGAGATCAACTCCATTAGATTTAAGAATTCATTCATAAACCCTAGTTCTTAATTAACCATTGGAGATTGAAGCAACTTTAACTTGAAGAACGCTAAAAATTCAAAGCATGAGTGGAAGAGGAGTCTTAAGACTGCTGACAACAGATTCTATTCTCTTTTCTATCTTACTTTTATCTTTTAATGTCTATTCAGTTGTGGATTCTAGATTTTAATTCAATGATTATGAACTAAAATTCTTGTTTAGGATTGTAACGGATCTTATTGCGTAGATTATTTTAGTATGCTTTTTTATTAATTATTGTGATTTATTCTAGGGATTGTCTACTATGATTTGTGCATAATTGTTTAATTGTCTAGCTAGCAATTATCATGATAATCTATATGAATTCAGGAGATGAACTATAGATTTAGATCTGATCATAATAGCATGTGATTGTGTTTTCTGCATGGTGTTGGAAATCTTGATTTGTGTTTAGGATATGAATATGCCTTTACACCGCGTGTAATCTGATAAGGAACCTGTACTTTAAATCCTTTTTAATTGTAATTCACATAGGAATATAGTGAATTAGTTAATTAGGGTGTTTGATTCAATTCTATTAACTGTGGATTTAGATTAATTGTTCGTGATGCATCGGTAGGTGGTTATAAATACTAATAAGTTCCTGATTAACAATCCAGAATAGTAAGCATAATTAATAAGAAGTGTTTTAATATAAGTGAAGTAATAAGTGAAGTTGTGATCTTAAATCTCCATAACCTGATTTTCAACTAGTGGTGGTAGTAGTAGTTTAATTATATATTTTAATTAACAACATTAAATCGATTGTTTAAATAAAATTAGTTTGGTTAAGAACTAGTACTCGGTGATTTTTATTAAATAATTTATCGTGGGAACGATAATCTACTTTCACTTTATTTCTTGTTGGCCGTATATACTTGCACGTATTCATTGATTGCGAAATCAATCAACACCTCTAATGATAGCATAGATTAAGAACTAATAGCTACTCATCAAAAACCTCTGCACCCCCACCCAAAAAAGGAAAAATAATGTCTAAACCTAAGTGACATCTCGAATGAACATCAATTTAGATAGAAAACTTCACCATTTAACCATGGGGTAGACTTTGGCAAGCATTAACAATTGTATAATGCACTTGTTTTCATTAAAAAGAAAAATAAAAAATGTGGTGCAAACAGTTCATGAGGTAATCCCTTTCCATTTAATCGATAAGAAATAATACTGTATTTGTGAGGTTGACAACCCGCCGAATATATTAGAACACTCTCATATCCAACAACTTGGGCAAAGCAAAAATTATGAAGCAAGTTGTTATACTTAATAACAAATACTGGATCTCATTGTTGGTTAACTTGAGTATCAAATGTTTATAAAACCTTATTCTTTCACTTCTCTAAAGAGTACATTTTTAAATTTAAATTAACCAAGTGTTTTAAGATACTCATACTCCAATACAAACAAAAATAGAAATAGAAGACATATTTAGTCCGCCTTTCTTACCTTATATAAATTAACCAGCACTCACAAAACCAGAACTTCCTACAAGCCCAAACTTGCCAAGGCTTTCTTTGCCTGAACCCCAGGAGAAGCTGTAACAAATTAGAAACCAAAGCGGGTAAAAAGATCCAAATAAACACTTCGATCAGCCAAAAAAAGTAGCTACTTGTTTGACATTTGAAAAGAACCAGATTGGAAAAAGAACTAGGTTGACCTCATTCGTTCTGTATGTTGAAGATGATTATTTTGATTTTTAATTGTCAATAGTTTTTAACTAGTTGAAAAAGAATTGCCTTGTATGTCGACATGAAGATCATCTTAACCCTAGAAAGAAAAAAATTGTGTAGGTAAGAAAACCCTAAAAAATAACATACCTCAAGAGTTGAGAATAAATCGAGGTCGGAAAATCAATAGAGGATGGATTAATGGCGTCCTGGCCTTCACTAGTCTTCTTCTGTGCCCTCAGCTGCTTCTTCTCTCTCGATACTTGGGCTAAGCGAATACGCGTAAACAGTAAATAAGTAGGTAAGACTTCGTTTATTTATTCTAATTTTTAGTATTGTAAAAAAAATGTGTAAAGGGAATACTATAATTAACAGTAAACCAGACACGGCAAATATTATATCGATATCGCTCTTATTAACTACCTGAGCAAGTCCTCCTCCCCTCAGTTTCTGTCTGCTAAGTAAAAAAATTGTACAAAACCAGCCATTGGCTAATTAAAAAGAGAATAGAAGCATCTTATTCGTTCTCAATTCAAGTTTCCAACTACACTAACGATGGCTACTCCGTCGCCATCATCATCGGCGACGAATATCATGCTTGCAATTTTCGAGAAGAAAACAGTCTCGCTCGATCTCTATCGTCCCCTTCGCACCTACATCGCCTTCAATTACTCCTAACGTGAGGCCCAAAACCTCGAGGACGATCTCCAGGCCCTCAAACAACTCCGCTCCGATCTCGAACGCGCTAACCCCACCGATTCTCTCTCTTCCCGCCGCGACCTCCACCAAAATTACTTCAAAGCCCTCACCGCCGTGCGCTTCCCAATTTCCCCAGACAAAGATCACATCAACACCGTCACATTCACCTGGCACGATGCTTTCAAGAGCAAGCTCAAAGCCTCGCAGCAAAATATTCATTTAGAGAAAGCTGCCGTCTTGTTTAATTTGGGTGCCGTGCATAGTCAGTTAGGATTAGGGTTTGATCGCTCGTCAGTGGAGGGGAGAAGGCAGGCGTCCCACTCGTTTATTGCGGCTGCCGGTGCGTTTGCTTTTTTGAGGGACAATGTGGCAATGAAGGCGTCCATGGGGAGCTCCACTACGCTCGATGTTTCAGTGGAGTGTGTGGGGATGTTAGAGAGGCTTATGCTGGCTCAAGCTCAGGAGTGTGTTTTTGAGAATACCATTGCTAAGGGGAGTACAGCTGGTGTTTGTGCCAAAATTTCAAGACAGGTGATCTGCAAAATATTGTTTTGTAATTTATTTACAGTTCATCTATACAACTATTGAAAAACTGTGATTAGGTAGGAGAACTATTGTGAAAAGTTGTATAATTTGGACTTATTTTAGTTCGTGTTATGTTTTTTGGGAATATGAGTATTGAATATGATAATTGTACATCTTGTCAGATAGGAATAAAGTGAATTTAGCTGAAAAAACATAAAAACTGGAAGACGAGTTTGGACTTTTGATGGCATATTGATGCTACACCAAATTTTCGTTGGAAGTAATTATGTAGTAGAAATGCAAAATTTAGATGTGGTCATTACTAATTGTCATAACTCATGTTTAGAGTTTAAGCAACCACACGGTTTCATGTGCGGTTTTTGTTCGCAACTGCACCATGCTCACCCCTACTTTGATGACCATGTTTACCCATTATCAGCCTTTTGGCTCCACTACATGGAACTACAGAGTTGGTGTAGAACTTTAAAAACTGTTTGTTGGATTATTGAACAATTTGCATATCAATATATTGTAAAAAATTTCAAGTTTGGACTAATTTTAACATAATGTCAATTCGTTTAAGAGGAGCTAGATGCTGAACATATTAAATACTGTAAACTTTGTCAAGATTGTATATGAGAAAATTAATTTTTTGGAGGATAGTTGGGTTTCAAATTATTTTGGGTCTTATGGAACAAGAGTTTTCTTTCTTGCAATTATCTTGACATTAAATTATTGGGAGAGGAGGTATGATAATTATCATAAGTATAAAAAAAAGGTATGACAATTATCATGCGTATAAAAAGAAGGTACGATAATTATCATAGGATTTTGGATTCATTTCAAGGAATGCACCAAGGTCCTACTGATTAATTGCCATAGGTGATATGCATGATATTATCATTATCAGCCTGCAAGGCTTTATGGCTTCAATACAGTTACTTCACAATCACAGAAACATACTTATGGAAATGAACACTTTTACAGGTTGGAATCTTCTATGAGGAAGCTTTGGCAGCACTGAGTATCGCACCACTTAATCAGCATTTTGACAAGACCTGGCTTTCTCATGTTCAGCTAAAAGCAGCCTTGTTTTATGCTGAGGCTTGCTATAGATATGGTTTAGAGCTTCACGAGAAGGAAGAAATTTCTGAGGAAATAGCACGTTTGAAGAGTGGGATTAGTGCTCTATCTGAAGCAAAAAAATCATCCTCGAAGGGGGCTGCCCAACAGCTATTAGATGCAGTTAATAAGTTAGAAAACAATCTAAATCGTAATCTTGAAAGGGCTGTGAAGGAAAATGACAGAGTCTACCTTATGAGGGTTCCATCGGTTAGTTCTTTACCACCACTTCCTGCATTTCAGATGGTGAAGTCTATACCGATGAATGAGGTATTGGATGCAAGCAAGGAGAAAATGTTCTCCAGTCTTGTTCCTGACAGCAGTGCTAAGGCTCTTTCTAGGTACACCGAAATGGTTGACGAGATCATCAGAACACAAGCTGAGGTATTACAGCAAGGCAGTGAGCTTACCCGAATTAGGCTCAAGGAAATGGACTTGCCTGATTCAATTCTGGCTTTGGAAGGGCATTCCACTCTGCCAACAGCTCTTAAAGAAGACGTAGAGGCAGTTCAGATTAGTTGGGGCCCAGCTGGTTTAGAAGCTGAGTTGCAGCAGCTTAGAGATCTGAGGAGGGTAAACCAGGAATTACTGGTCCAAACTGAGGAGCTCTTGCAGAAAGAAGCAACAGAAGATACGCAGTTCAGAAGCCAATTCGGAACTCGGTGGACCAGGCCTCAATCTAGCACCTTAACAAAGAATTTACTGGATAGACTGAATAGGTTTGCAGCAAATCTGAAGCAAGCTGCAGAAAGTGATGCCCGGATAGAGCGATTAGTGAGGGATCATATGGCTCTCATGTCAATCCTTGACCGTCATCCAGTATGTTTTCTAACTTTTTTTTGAGTTCCTGTTTTTTTTTTTGGATCAAGAAGATTCTCATGAACTATAAATGATTTAGTATGTCTACGAGTTACACATCAATTCGTGTAATATTTTTGTTAAAACTAATTCATGCCTGTGGTGAAAAGTTTCGAACGGGCAATATTAATTTAAGTTTCTTGTATGTGCACCACATTCAGTTATCTAATAAATTGCAGAGTTGTTTTGGTAAAACATATTTAAGGTGTGGTAAATTTGGTAATAATATGACAAACCATCACTCTGCATCAGCCACAAGGAATTCCTGATTGGGATCAAGAATCTTTTAAGGGTTTATTGATATTTTGGTAACTGTACAAGGGTCCAATTTTTATTTTAGTTACTGATTTTTTTTTTTGTTACAATACATTATCATACAAACAAAAATGTTTCAATGAAGTGATTTGATAATATTCGGTCCAAATGACTAACGGTGCTGCTTATGTGGCTATTGTTTGACAGGTGGCAGTGGGTCATATTAATAAGGATGTGGGACCCAACTTATAGATACAACTTTATTAAAAATACTTAGCTAGGAAAAAGAATAAAATAAAAAATAAAATCTGAAGAATGAGGGTATGTGTTTTGATGCCATGGATTCCGGCATGGAATCACGATGCCTCGGCTAGTTGCTAAACAATTTTGGTGCTTCCTCCCTTTAATAGTTTAATCTCATACTTAGGTCTTAATAAATAAAACTAAAATAACATAGATATAAACACCTCCACCAAAATTATCATTGTCCACCATAATTTGTTTCAAATAATCTGAACCCAGTTGTGCATCCTCCAACACCAAATCCTTGAAGCATCAACGCCGCCAGTAGCTGTAAATAGAAATAGAAAAGTAGCATAAAAAAAATTATTCATCAAATATAAATTTGGGGGTTTTGGAACCCTAGATTTTTAGGAATGCAAGAGTGAGAAGAGAGAAGAGATTAGTTTTGTATTTTACCACGGTCCACCACCGCCGCCACATCTTTGTGAATATGTTCATGGGTTCTTCCGGCCATGATGGAAGTGTAGCAGCGGTGATGGAATTATCGACATCGCTGTTTACCAGATCTATACTCTTCTTCCCCTACAACAATCTGATTTATGATTAATTGTAGAAACTTTTGTGTGTGGAAGAGTGTCATGTGGGTCTAAACGTGGAGCTGATAAGGTGCTTAAATCAGGATCTCTACCATAGTAAAACCAACGACGAAATAGTAAAGAAGAAGGAGAATAATGGGAAGGGAGTAGGGGAGAGAGAAGAAGATAAGTTTATTTATTTTCTTTTTTCTTATATTTTTTTGCTAATTATCCAAATAAGTTCTAATTTAGTCCAATTAATTTTGTCCTACATGCCGCATACTTAATATGACCCACCACATCTGCTAAATTTTAGCCACCTAAGCAACACCATTAATTATTTGGACGGAATATTACAAAAACACTTCATTGAAGTACTTTTGTTAGTATGACAATGGTATTATAAAAAAGAGAGTTTCAGTAACCAAAATGAAAATCGGACCCTAGTACAATTACCAAAATATTAATTAACCCATCTTTTTAATTGATGATTTTATCACATAGTGATATCTAACATTGTTAAATTATCACAAAGTTCTACCCTAGCAGTACATCAATAGGAGAAAATCTGGTACTGGGGAGGAGTAGCAGTTCTTAAACTTGACTCAACATTCTCATTGGATTGTTGGATTATATAATGCACACTATTTATAACATCGCCATAAAGCTCATGGTTAATTAAGTAGAGTTTGATTCAGTTAATTTATCACCTTCTGTTTATTTTACGTTTTATCTCTTTGGAAACAAGAAGTACTTCATTCTTACAGGTTTACCCTCTTTGAGCTGTTGATCTAGTTATGGATATTTTTACTACAATGCTAAGATCCTCCCCCTCCCCCTCCCCCTTCTAATTCTCCTGATGATACTAATGAGAGTACAATCTTTTTGCATTTTGTGCCAGATAGAATCTGCCATGCCGACCCTAGGGAGGCCAATTATGTCTTTGGATGCCAATGAAGATGCAATATTGGGGGCCTTGAAGCAAAGCTTGGTATACTTAAAATTTGAGGCTATAACTTTGTGAATGTTGTGGTGAACTGGAATTATGGATATTAGTTAGTAGTATGCTCTTCCTATCTCTCATTATTAATCCAATAACCACACACTTCATGGAAACTAAATTCTTCATCTTGAACACAATGTTTATTTTGGGTAATATAATACTTTCATTGAAACAAAAAAAATTATATACAGCGCTTAAAGAGGGGCATAATAAAACCCAAAATAAGCAAAATAAAACCAGGAGGCAACAAACAAAAAAATCACACTCCAGTCATCTGACTAACACCTAGGTTCAAAAAATTTGTTAACTCAGATTCCACTCTATACATAGAAGCCAATTATTATAACTGTTTTCAACTTTTCTCCTTAGGTTAGCTTTGATCCTCACATCCTCTTCTACAGGAAGCTGACTTTGATCCTCACATCTCACATAATGTTTATGTTGATTAAAACACAATGGTTTTATAATTTTTCCAATGAATTTGGTGATGTTGAGGCGATCTATTTTAGAATTCTGCTTTCTGTAAAATAATTTGATGAAATTTCAAGTCTCAATGATGTGGATGGCATTGAATGGACAATTAGTTATCTTGATAGCAAATTGAATGAACTCAGAGCAGCTGAGTTATTCTTGAAATTTGGTGGTAGTTTTTACCCTTGCTAAGTAGAATTCCTTAATCAGCAATTTGTTTTATTGTTAACATGAAGAAATGATTTTCTCTTCTTCCAACTCTCTCTCTCTCTCTCTCTCTCTCTCTCACTCTCAATATTTCTTCTTTTCCTTCTCAAGTATGAATACAAAATAAAAGTAAAAGTGAGATTAACTATTTTTTTCTTCTTTTCCCTTTCTTCTATACCTTTCTTATCAAACATGGCATAAGAAATCTTGAAAGTGCATTCCGTTTGCTAGTAAATATCATATTCAATGTGTGCAAAATTATAGTTTTAAAGGGAGAAGTTTGCTTTATGATGGGAATGCAATTTTGTGCTGCAAAAGAAATTAATTTATTTTTTGAAGTACTCTCTCTGGTCCATTTTAGATGTCACGGTTTGGAACCATGTCTGTGTTGTATAGTTTTTTCGAATGAAATAAAATCCGGGACAATGACATAAATTTGCTCCATGACTTAAAGTGGAATTGGAGGGAGTACTCGAATCGAAACCCTCGCGAATCAAAATTCAAAAGTTAACCAAAAGTATTGTCTGACTTCTATTATTGTATATTCTTAACTAAGTATTACTTTCATAGAGTTTTCTCATTCTTCCTTGATTTTCTTTGCAGAGGCAATTGGAGACCCTAGGTGCTCAAAGGGCAGGTCTTGAAGACATGCTTAAAGAGATGAAAAGGAAGGTGTGCTTAATTTGATTATGATGTCTTTTACTTTATTATTGCATGCTGTAGAGAATGATGCTATCAATATCATTATGAAATTTATCCATGTTAGATTGAACACTTAGTTTTAGACTCGTTGTGCCCCAGGGCCCAGTGCTGAACCATTAGTTAACAAAATTCATTTTCATAGGCCAACTCCCTTGGGGTTGCAGCTTTGAATGTTTACTTCCCAAAGGAAGGAAAAAGGTAGAGGATTGACAAACTTTAGTTTGGGCATAATCTGGGATGAAATTTTATTCATATATCAAGTTGTACTTGTAAAAATACTATTTATGGATTAGTTTTGTTTATATCACGGTTGATTTTATGACCGTCTTTTTTTCCCTTCTTTAAAACCTTCTCTCTTATTGAATAACTGAAAAGTATTTTAGAATTTAAAAAAATTGTAAATAGCTTTTATTCTTCAATATCCATTTTGTATAGGTTTTAGATATGTCTATTCACTTACCTAATTGAGTAAAGGGTAAATATGAGCCTGTCACGTGTTATGCCTGTAATTCAGCCTTTTGCGGTGTCATCCCATCTGATCTTGTGATGTTTAGATGGTGTAGTGCATCCTTGTATATTTCCAGCCTGTATCATTCCAGTACTTGTGAATGCTATATCTCACATTTTGATCAAACTTGATTGGTTTTGACGTTAGGACGATATACTGCCAAAGTTGATGACATCCACTGGCTCCTATGAGGATCTCTTCAGAAAGGAGATATCAAAGTATGATCACATTTGTCAGGAAATTACACAAAATATCAAGGCGCAGGAACACTTATTGTTACAAATTCAGGTCTTCATTTATTCCTTTCTGGTTTTCTGATTTTGTTGTTGTTCTAGTGTGTTTTTATATTTTAATCTTGTTATTTTTGCAAAGTGGTCATTTCTTTCAGCTGATAGTAATGGTTTTACCGTAAGAGGTTCTTTTAAGGTTACTGGAATTTCCCCCCGGTAATTAAGGTTAATGGATTTTGAGATATGCAATTACATTATTTTGGTAGATTTCTAATTATTAGCATCTTTTGAGATGTCATATTCTTCGACCTTATTAAGGCCTGCGCTCATTTATGTATTAAGTTTTATCTTGCAACTTATTACTTATCTACTGGTCTTAGGTTTCTGTTTAATAGGTATTTGTAATTTTTTTTAAATAACCCTTTTGTGATTTGAAACCATGCCATATCACTGGAGACTTCTATTTTTTCTTTCATAATTGATTCTTTTTTTTTGCAGGCTCAAAACAATGAATTTGCTGCTGTCTTCAACATTGAAGATTATAAAGGTTGGCATTGTTAGATTTGCATGCTGTTATGTTATTGATTCTTTATTTCTACATAAAAATTTCACCTTTTGGCTGTTATTGAAGATACTCAAGATAGTGTCATTGATGTGGAGTGTGGACACTCTCCTCTTCTCTCACTTCTCTATAGTTCTTTTTAACATGATAATTATTTATCTTCAAAATATCAGAAAGAAAAAGTACTTTGGACTACATTATTTGGCAGAATTATATCTTTTCTCCTTTGGTTGTTTTTATCAATTATTGACTCAATAATCCTTGTAACTTCTCCAACAGAATATGAATACTTTTTAAACATATAGTAGTTTCTGCTTTATAATTTTAACCACCATACCCAGTTGATATGAAGTCTGCTCTTTTAATAAATGTCCTTTTTCTTTCCATTCATTATTTGTAGCATCCCGGGAGAAGTACTATAAGCAGATTGAAGCTGCCATTACAAAATATCAGGAAATTAAAGAGAATATTAATGAAGGACTGAAGTTTTATGTTACACTTCAGGTATGGAAGTATCATCATTAATTTAGTCAACTCTACGAGTCAAGTAAAACAATAACTTTGAATAATCAAATCAACTCTTTTAAAGTTTTTTTAATTGTTATCACCTCTTTTTGGAATCTAACCTTGTGTACCTCCACGCATGCAATAACTGAAAGATGAGTGCATCTATATTTTCCTGGTTGCTTGTTATTACACCACAAGATCTTGTTGTCTTTACCAGCGTGCATGAGATCATCAGATCGTATATATTCCTCGGTTCTCTCTTTTTAACTTCACCTTAAGGATGAGTTGCATATATTCCTTGGTTCTCTCTTTTTAACTTCACCTTAAGGATGAGTTTTGTTGTTTGTTAAACAGGATGCAATCACAAATGTAAAACAGCAGTGCAGTGATTTTGTGATGACAAGAAGCATACAATGCCGAGAAATGATCGAAGATGTTCAGAGACAAATGGCAGGTCTCAGTTTTCAGGATGGCAAGAATACAGGTGCTTACAATTACCCCTCAGTAGGACAGCCCCATCAACCTCATAGATCCTCTTCTCAACAACAGGCAGACACGGGAAATATTCCCCAGCAGACTCGTCCTCAATCACAGCCTTACTACGCACCCCCTCAGCAGCCCCCAGTATCTGGGTATTCTCAGACCCCGCCTCCTTATGGATCTCAACAGCAGCCCCCTTACCATTTTCCAGTAGCAGGTCCTCCATACCCACCATCACAGAACCAGCAGCAGCCAGGGGCTACTCATGAGTATGGACAACCTGCTTACCCCGGGTGGCGGGGTCCATATTACAATCCTCCAGGTCAGCAACATGGATCTATGCCTAGGCCTCCTTATACTGTTCCATCTCCATATCCTCCTCCTCACCAGGGTGGCTACTATAGACAATAGTACTGAGTTGATTTCGATATGGTTAAAAAAGTGTTTTATTGGTACCCCTCATTTTAAGTTATCAGTTCTGAGTGGAGTGGGGTCGGATTTAGGCAGTTCTTCAAAATATTTTATACATAGCTTTCTGGTTGTCTGTGTCATAAACTACACAAATTGTTGGATTACATACAACCGAACATGCAAGTATAGCACGCTGATAATTTTTGGCAGTAGTATTTGTCAACTAATTGGTATTGTAGTTTGTTAAACATATCGTACATTAAAGGACACCCGACTGCCCACCCAAAAAAATAAAAAATAATAATAATAATAATAGTAAAAAATAAAATAAATTCCAAGTAGATAAGCAAACATTTACTATACGTTTTAAACAATTATGGAGACTCAATAGATCCGTATTATATTGCCTATAAACTTGTAGGGCAAATAAACGAGGTGGTCTAAATAAGTATATTGGAGTTTCATCTTTCTTCGTTGGATTAAAACCTATATGCATTGATCAAATACTTATGAATTAACAAATTATCAATTAACACGTTGGAGGGGTTGAAGTGGTTGCTAATGGGTAGGTATCGTTGAGGGGGACAATAAGTTTTGAGCATGAACTGCACTGCTTGTATTATTGTTTGGACACATGAGAGAGTTTTGGGACCAACTGAACATCGATCCAAGGTCTCCAATGGCAAATACTCGTCTAGTTTTCAAGATTGATCATCTTGGATGCTATTAATTAATAGGATTTCTTCCCTCTTCCCGTCATTAATTTTGTGTGTAGAGAACTAGATGAAACATGGATGTACGACTACTTGAGAAAATAAAGTCAGCTTGCTTACATGATAACGATACATTTATAGTTTTAACAAGAACATCGTTTTTATAATTTGATGCCATTTTTCCGTGAAAGGAGGAGGGTATAGTATTTAGCAAAACTAAAATAAAATAGGAGGGTATAGGGAGAGAAAGACCTGCTACTTGGAATTATGAGTGTATAGTAGCTATTGGGGCCATCTCCACCATTCCCTCCTCTTTCTATTTTTCTTAATCTTTTGTAATTTATGCTTCAATAGTGGAAAGAAAGAATTCCCATAATGTTTTTCATATCATAAACTCTTTAACAATATATATATATATATATTGTTAAAGAGTATTCAAAATGACCGACTTAGATAAGTGTGACAAGTGAAAGCAACCTTGGCATAGACAAACCATGGCTTTTAGTTTCAAAAATAAGATAATCCAAACATTATATATGATGTTTTACAAATCATGATTACTGACAAGATTGGATAAGCAAAAAATTATCTATAAAATAAAAAAATATTGTTACTAGTATCACATAACATAATGCTCACACACTGCATTAAGTGGCACACATGAATTTATTGTTGACATGACCCACTTAACTCAACAACAAATTCATGGTCAGAGGCAGAACTAGGGGGGGGGGGGGGGGGGGGGGGGCGGGCGGGCAGGGGCATCTGCCCCCGGTAGCAGCAGCGTCTAGGCATAACAAGGGGCGGGGGCGGGGGCAGGGGCGGGGTTCCGGCGAGTCGAGGGCAGGGAGGCGGCCAGCCAATCACTGCTCCATAATTGCCGTCAAGCAGCTTTCTTCAAAATCAAAGCAAGGGAACCGTGAGTTTGTCAATGAGATAGGCATGATTTCTGCTCTGCAATACCCACATCTTGTAAAGTTGTATGGGTCTATTCCTCTCCCTCTATTTCTCTATAAAATGCAGTAAAAAAGGTTTCTTTCTACTTCAACTTTTCTGATAAATTGGTTCATTTTTTTTATTTACAGAATTGCAATTCCTAGGGTTTTCGGATCATCTCCAATTCAATTCTTTGTTATTCTACTCTGTTTTTTTTTGTTATTCCGCCATAAAGTTTTAATTTATTACGTTGATATTTGTTTGCCTGATTACATTGATTATTGTTTTGTTGATATTTTAGCACAAGCGGAACTTATGTGAATGAGATAGGCATGACTATTTAAAATAAGTTTATAGAAATTGGATGAAATATATTTGTTATTGATGTGAAATTGGTTGTGGGAGTTTTGATTATGGAACCATGAAGGGTTCAGATGATATAAGGATGGAATATTGTATGGAGGTTATATGTTTATATGTTTGAATTTCATGAAATTAGGATTTTTAAAGCTTGCATACAATGTGTTTGCATAAATGTCATAAAGAGGTTAATTTGGTTAAAACATAAAATTTAACGGGTTCTCTCTGTAAATTAATGTGCATACATGAGTTATAAGTTAACTCAAGTTGTTTGCAAGTATCGCCGTTGTCATGATTTTGCAAGTATATTTTACCCCCCCACCTAATTCCGCCACTGTTCATGGTATGTGATAGTAGCATCAAAATCAGTTAAACCACCAAGATAGTGACAATAGTGGAAGATACCTACCGTTTGAGCTCAATTAAATCACCAAATGACATCAAATAGTGGGAATTAATATTTTCACAAATAAAAATATTAGTTCCACAAACACCCTCACATGAATATCTCACATTTATGTAAGATAAAACTTGTGAAAACTTGAAATAACAATTCCTATATAATATCGGATCTTATGACTAAGCAACAACATATATATATATATATATATATACACACACACACATACGGTCCGGATCAAATACATACTCCTTATCTTACTCACCCGTGCTCACCCTTCTTTAGCGACGGACCCGGCGACGATTCGGTCATACAACCGTCGTCTATACTTTTAGCGACACTATATGTTGTCCGTCGCTAAAAGTATAGACGACGGTTATATGACCGAAACCGTCGTCGGGTCCGTCGCTAAAAGGGAGTGAGCACGGGTGAATAAGATAAGGAGTATACCTGATCCTTGCTCTCTCTCTCTCTCTCTCTCTCTCTCTATATATATATATATATATATATATATATATATATATATATATATATATACGGTCCGGATCAAGTGCATACCCCTTATCTTACTCACTTGTGCTCACCCCCCTTTAGGCGACGGTTTCGATCATACAACCGTTGTCTATACTTTTAGCGACGCTATAGGTTGTCCGTCGTTAAAAGTATAGACGACGATTGTATGACCGAAACCGTTGCCTAAAGGAGGGTGAGCTCGGGTGAGTAAGATATGGGGTATGCACTTGATCCTTGCTATATATATATATATAGAGAGAGAGAGAGAGTCCGGATCAGGTCCGGACTCCCGGATTTTAACAAAATCCGGACCTTTTTTTTTTTTTTTGGCTTTTTTTTTTGAAACTAAAAAAAAAAAATTTATGGAACTGAAATTTTTTCACAATACAGTGTTTTGGTCGTTATTTGGATGCCTATACCAAAACATTTCTGTACAGTCTGGGCAGACTGTACATACATTGGTTGGTATAGGTATTAAAAACACACCCAAAACACTGTATTATGGAAAAATTTCAGTTCCATAAATTATTATTTTTTTTTAGTTGTTTCAAAAAAAAAACAAAAAAAAAATACTGGGTCCGTATTTTAGGACCAGTCCGGGAGACCGGACTGGATCCTTGTTGTATATATATATATATATATATATATATATATATATATATGCACGTGCAGACATATACTTGGAAACACCTGATCATACACATTTCTTCCAATTTCTAAAAAGAAAGGCTTCAACTCTCTTCCCTTACCATTGCTCCCACCAAAATAAAACTCGCAAGCTGGCCGTCAATAATTCATTAAATATGTTCATTTGCAGAAGAAGAAAAATAAGAGCACTTGTACATTCTTCCATCATTAATATTAATATTACCTTCCAAAATTTAAATATTTTAAAACATCTTATATTTTGGAACAAAGGAAGCAGATTCACAGCTTTAGCTTCAAGGGATGACTCTAAGAAAGGTTCTAAACCAAGGAAAGTTTTACGAAGCTGTTAAGGTGAGTGTTTCTAATTGCAATAAAGCCATGCCAAATTTATGAAACATCAACAAATAGCTCACAATCAGAAAAATACCACATGACAAATTTAATTTGTTACAAGCATATACCTGAGTAGATGTATAGAGCTTCAAATATACATGAAGAACAATCAAAGAATTGAATCTACAGTAACCACTAACCAGTATCCTGTCCGTCTCCATTGGTGCCATTTGACTTCGGGAGAGGATTATAATCACATTTTTTCCTGTTACCATGTATGCAGCCTAATCTATTCACACTTCAAACTCATCCTCTACTCAAATAGAGTAGCAGCATAAACTCCGCCAAAAAAATAGTCCATGCACTCCACTCGAAAAACAGAAAGTAGTTCACGGTTTATGTTGTGCATAAATTGATGTACTAATTGCAACTTGAGAAGACACGACTTCCCATTCACCAGCACTTGTTCTAAGAAATCAACACGGATTGATTTGAACTGGTAACACTGTATGTTTTACATGAACATGAGAATAAGAATTAAATGTTGCAGCAGTATAGGTAGTTCACGGCATTGTTTTGCTCTTGTTATTGTCGTTATGAAAATGCATTATGAAACTAGGGCAATGTTTGTTTGCAATTTCCCATTATTGGATTGAATTATTTAGGCTTATCTATACTACTTTAATATCAGAAAGCACATTTTTATCCTTGGATTAGTCATAAGATGTCAATTCACAATGGACTATATATTTACTAGTAATGGCACTTGATACCTCAAAAGGAGGTACTATTTAATTCCACCTTCCTCCTGGACTCATAACAACAAAATAGTACATAAGACTGTCATCTTAGGACTACAAATGATAAAAAAGTCCTTAAAGATATTAAACTAGTATAATTAAGTATAACTAGTCCATGCAACATAATTGCAAACAAACATAGGTAGGAGTAATAATTTTACACATCCAACTACTACAATATACCAGAAAATGGATTTTTCCCAATCATATAATGCTGAATTTCTTTAGGCTAGCCTACTAAATAATCCTTCTGTCGAGAAAAGATAAGCCGGGTGTTTTATTTTGGCGATTTTATCAAAGATTTTAAGAGCCAAAAACACATTTACATATATATGTGTGGGGGGGGGGGGGGGTCTCTCTCACTATCTTTGCATGTTATGTTCTCAACTTTAATAAGGATAATTAAGAAATATAATAATATAAATGTGTTTTGACACATCTCAAAGGCCCGTGGAAAAAGAAAAATAACAATCTTTTCCGGTCGGAGGAAGTAAATGGAAAGCACGATCTTTTATGATGTGAAAGAAAAGAACATACCTTTCCCTTCCAAAAGAAATCAACATAACGGTAAAAAGGTTCCAATAACGTGACTTGATCTCCTTCTTTAATCTGAAAGGAGTAGTGTAATTATTTCAGCAATTGATGGAAGCTGTTCATTTTATGTGAGGTTTGGTAAACTAGGGAGGGTGAGTTACAAATATAATACACTGAATGGTGGTAATTTGAGCATTTACTAGTCAAGAAACATTCTTTAGTACTTGCAAGATATTCACTTCTTTCTTAGAAAGCCATGGTAATAAACTGAAGGGAGGTAAATTAGGCATTAATTAATCAAGAAACATTCTATAATCCCAGAGTTATAAATGAAGAATATCTGGGAAGAAGGGAAACCCCAATGGAGAGAGAGTCTGCAAGTTCATATGTATCAGCAAATGTCTAGAAAATAACTTACGGCATCATTACGCATCCCATACACAGTGAGAATAAAGCATATTTGACTTGAATCACAGACCAGATAGTATCTGCAAAATTTTAGTAGCATTATCCAAAATAATAGTTAGCTTTTGGTAACCGCTCAAGCCTATGAGTTATGCATGTGTGTGTTTATTTTGTTTTTTGTTTTTCTTTTCTTTTTTGTTGGGGGTGGGGGAGTAGTCAATCACTACAAAATTCAAATGATGGATTGAAGAATATCGGCGGTCTAGTATGAATCACTTGAAACATAAAAAACAGTCAACGAGAGGAACTTACATAGGAGCAACATTCTCATGCTTGATAAAGAATATAACTTTCCCCACGATTGCTATTGTTCTGTTTAGGCCTTCCAGTAGATGATCTATGGTTTCTCTTTTGTATGAAGAACTCACTGCAACAGAGAAATATATTTACATGATATTATAATCATCAAATACATGTACAATCTGCCAACTAAAAAAGATCGAATGAGTCGGGTAGATTACAATTAACTGCAGCTAGTGATGATGTCAAAGAAGCAAGTCGTCTGGCCTTGGTCTGTCCCTGGAAACAAATTGCTTATATTAGAACCGACAACATTAAACAGAGGTCATCACACAATCCCTGCCACCAATGTACCGATTCAGTGTACGACTATTTAAGACTACTTATCTGGTTCTTCAGACTGGATATTTCTTGAAAGCAAGATATGCTCAACTATATAAATGGACCACAACCCCATTTGGCTCTTTGTAAATATGATTACTATAGTTATCAAGAAAAAAAAATATGCTCAACACAAATATCTTGCAAATCAACGTTTAAAATATTGTAAAATTTCTCCACAGAAAGGCCAATATCTAAGTGAAAACATATCGTCAGAGGTATTCTTTCTGGTCCCATCTCATGAGAGATTGGAACCACATATGGGAGTAAACCGCAACCTGGTCATGTTATAATAAAAACTTCAAGTCCAACAAGTACCCAAGTATTTGCTGCTTTTAAGGGCAAGCAATATGCGGAAAAATCACCGCATCATAAACTTAAAACAGCTTGACTTTGCATTCTATAAACTTACACTTGGTTCTGCCATTTTTCTACCCGCTTAATTTGCTTTTACGGCTACATTTTTCATGGTTAAAAATGTCCTACTATACTAAAATAAGATAGCTGAGCAAGCTTCTATCTTCTCTATGCCTCATCAAGATATAGTCCAGGAAACAAAAAACAACCGCACACTAATAAAAGTAAGAGCAGATCACCAAAATACATAAAGATCTAACACCATATCAATAAGTGCTTGTTTCCACAAAATATTTGCCACATATATATACATATAACTCACCCTTAAGAAGCTGTCTAGTTTGTCGAGAAGATTGATCATCTTTTTAACCTCCTCAGTAGCCTTGAGACCAGGATCCTTTAATGCAGCTGCTTCAAATCCACTAAGGGCCCTCTCATAATTCTCTAAATATTTGTTTACCTGAATCTCAGATACAGTACATATGTTTATTTGTAAGGTAAAAAAAGCTCATGAATGAGACATTACTTCAGGAAAAGAAAGAGCATAAAAGATTAAGATTGCAATAAATGAATCACTGCATCGGAATACAAGCTGATAAAAATCTGGGGTAATAAAATACAATTATTTACTAGTTACAATTGAACGTGATTTACACAAGAATCACAAGGGATTACATCACTTATTATAGAACTTTAAAAAATGAATAAGATCAATGGCATGTAACGTTGTGACTTGAAATATATTAAATTGGAAATTGCAACACTCATTTTCTTCTTTTATTGTAGTAAGAATAAACACCATCGTACCTTATGACTATAGTTAGAAACTTTTCCAAAATTACATGATTTGAGAAACTGTCAGAAAAGAAAAGGCAGGGAAAAAACAGCAGAGAGAGAGAGAAGGTAGTTACAGTAGCGCAGTTAAAATATAGGTCTGGATTGGACTTCATTCCCTCATCTTTCTCCTGAGATGTATCACAAAAATTAGAAAGCATCACACAAATTTCAAAAGCTAGCAATTATACTTTGGCCAAATGAATTACAACAAAAATTGGTTTCAGATTAAGTTTCTTGATGAACACACGTACAGCATTTTGATATGCTTTTAAAGATTGCAGAAGTTTGCTGTGATCCCATGCTCCGGTCACAAAAAAACAAGTGAGGCATGCATTTCCTAGGTTGTCTGTCGGAAAGAGGAAAAGATAAAAGTCAACCTAGACATCCAAAATCAACTATATATAAAGTTTATCATCAAGGCAGAAATGATTTTTTGAGGTTAGTATAAAAAGTTAAGGTAACAGATAGAAGTAACAAGAATTTTATAAAACCTCAAGTAAAAGGGAACACCGAAAGTAGTTTTTATCTGCCAACTTTCTTAAACTATAGATTTCTTTTTAGTTATATTCCTGTCTATATATATGCATTTATTACACTTCAACTAAGAACGTAATAAACACGGATTTTAATGCAGGTCTGCAACATATGTTACCGAGAAAGCTCAAGACACTTCAACCCATGTTTTTGCTAAATAGGAGATGACTTACACCAAGAATTCCCATCCTTGACATCCAGAGCAATAGCTTCTTTTGCATGTTTTATGCTTTCTCCAACAATTTCTGCCTGATTATCAGCACCTGGAAAATAAAATTAAAAAATATGTTAACAAGTCATTGCAATGACTAAGTTAAATTTAAAGGGAAGATTTTTTTTAAAAATTTTAAAAATGATAAAAATGAGGAATATTTTGCCTTGGGCCATTCTTCTTTCGAGCATTGATAATTGACAAAGTATTTTTTTGTTTGAACCCTGCATGACATGCAAATTATGTCAATCAACATTAGGAATTTATGCATAAAGGCATTATTATGGATAATGAAGTTCTTAAAACAACGGAACTGTAAAAGATGGCATAAATAACCTTGCTTAGTGCAAGGGTGAAGCAGTTATTTGCTGAAGGTAGATCTCCTTTTTTCCAGATGCAGTTACCTAAGCATAGCCAAGCATCTGCAAGAGACGGATTCAGCTTGACCTGGAAAATAAAACAGCTAGTTTCAAAACAAGACTCTAGCCTAAGCAGGCAGCAGACTAAACTATTATGTTGACAATCTTTGATTAGTTACAGCTTTTGATAGATGATCTTCTGCTTCTTTTCTATACTCAGGAAATACATCCATAATCTTTCCTCTTAAATATTCATGCATTGCACGTTGCACGGGTAATTTCCTTTGTTCTGCACAAGAAGATACAATGGCATGTTCAAGAAACACAGCCATATTTAAAATAGACTTGTGGCAGAAAAATTCAACTGAGTACCACATTAACACGTAGAACAAATTTTCAGAAGGACAGTAGCTAACTCAAGAATGCATAACATAACACCTATCCCATATGATTACCAAGAAGTAATATGATGACATTTCCCAAATCTGAAAAAGTTGAAAACCATAACCTTCAGCAAGAAAAATTGAAGCAATTTTGCAAGCTTTTAATAGTAGCTATACATCAGAGAATATACAAGATCCTGAAATACAATCAATGCTAAGGATTATAGAATTCATAAAGCACACGTGATAACTGATAAGTGCATTGTGAATTTTTTTGTGGTTTCTAAAGTTTATACCATTTTGTATCCTCTTTACGCTACATAAATAATTCTTATTCCCAGCTCGTGTTGGGGTGGGATCGCATTAGTGCGGCCTCAAACTTTTTGTTTAAGTTTAATCTGATGCTTACTTGTGAGCCCAAGCTTCCGGATTTGGCAAAAGCAGGTTTTTCCTTCTAGCCAAGAGTTGCTGGATTAGACTTCGGGATACCTCAGATACAGGTTAACTTAAAAACAGATATAATTTAGCAAAACTAAGTGTTTAATTTGTTATATGCTTATATTACACAAAACATTCAAACCCTCCAATTCAATGCAACCCAGGGAGTATTTTATATATATACAAAATGATGAATATGAAAATTGTTACCATTCATTTGAAACATTATCATTTTGCAAAAGTTATAATTACTTTATAACTGAACGTGCATATACTTTCAAGAAATCATGTAAATTTATTT
The DNA here is from genome assembly GCA_020205505.1 of Panax japonicus. NCBI lineage: Eukaryota > Viridiplantae > Streptophyta > Magnoliopsida > Apiales > Araliaceae > Panax > Panax japonicus. The sequence continues at coordinate 53,399,944 of CM035112.1, read as the reverse complement.
ATTGAATTTTTCATCTATATCTGGATGTTCTTTTTTTCTATTTATAATCTTTCACTTCTATTCATTTCGTTTAGATTATTTCTTCAAATCCTTTTCATAGATATTTGTTCTATATATTTCCTTTTCTAATACCTTTCTGCTTTATGTTTACAGATAGGATACATTTTCATCCTACCCCATCTAGTTTGGGATAGAGGCATTGTTGAGTTGAGTAGATTGAATTTCCTTTGAACTTTAATTTCAAAGTTTCCCAAACAGAGTGTATTTACTGTCTAAAAGAAAATGGACAAGCCGGGGGAATTTGGCAATGACATTTCAGACACTTCATTAAGATCCTCGAAATGTTTGTGCAAGCCATTTTTTTCTAGTAGCTACTACCCTCTTCTGGTGTGCAATTGGAATCCACTAGCGATCCAAAATCCAAATAGAGTTCTGAACACATGACTTGAATCTAGTAAAGGCACTTATCATGATGCCACTACCAATTGAGCAACCACTTGGGGTTTCTTCAAGCCAATTTACCACTGAGAACAACAATTCTGAAAATCGCTATTATAATTCACTAATTCAGTAGGTACCCTTGTAAACACATTTATACTTACAAAGAGAATAACAAGTGTTTATACTTTAGGGAGGTGACTAAGAAAACTTTCTAATTGTGGGTAGTTACTTAGGGAAGTGACTAATAAAACTTACTAATTATGGGTAGTTACTTATTTTAAAATGATAGTGAAGATCATACTCTATATGTGAATCCCTAAAATATTTGTCCCTGTTTAGTACTACGCATACCCTCTGAATAGATCATTAATCTCTCCTTCCAATAACTGAGAGTACTACTTGACTTTCTGACTTTATCTTTAAGCATATCATGGTTTTTGGACCCGCTTAACCATAACTCTTTTCAATATTAAATTTAACAGTGTAAAAAATTCATGGAAAAAAATTATTTCAAGTCCTAAAAAAACTTTAATGTGCAAGAAAAAGTCAAAAATGTCAAATAGGACTCATGTTTGGATGGAAGAGAGTACTCTTTAGCAACCACTACAGTCTACAAACACACACTACAAACAATGATAATATGTAGCAAAATCAAAAATGTACAGACTAATGACAACATGGGTTCATTCCTAATTAACAATTACAACTATTTAATTTAAAAATTCAAGTTAAAGATACAGTGTAGCTCAATAAACTAAATAATACAGGAAAAACTCCGAATAGTTTCAAATTTTTATCAATAGAATAGAATTATCTACATGATATAACTTCAATTTCTGTTCTATTTCATCAATCAAGCAAGTGCTAATGTGTACGTACGTGTAGAATGTATATATAATCAGAAAAACGAATAGAACAGTAGGGAGTACCAGGAAGAATAGAATCTAGGAGTTTGAGAGCGAGATCAGATTCTGTCTGCAATTTACAGGTTTTGTCATTTGGATTTCCCGGAAAATAAGTGTCTCTAATATTGTATAGCTCGTCGGCCGCTTTTGCTGCTTTCTCCATTAAATCTTCTGCTGCTACTACTACTACCTCCGCTTCACCTTTGTTTTGATTTATTATGCTCATCTCACCTATTATTATTGCAGAATCCAACTTACTAGAGAGAGAGCTCTGAACCTCCAAGCCAGCTGCAAGTACTGAAACGAATTACTAATTTGTATATTAGTCTGTCTTCTTTGATCATGACCCAAAGGTATCTAAGCCTGTTTTACTTCACCCAAAAAGAAAGAAGAGCCAAAAGAAACTTTGATGAGCCCGTTAGATGTATGTAATTTAAATCCAAGCCCAGCCCAAATTTTCATTGTTTAAATTAAGGTCATTTACACAAGTATACAACAAATAAAAAATAATTACTAAAAAAATGCATCAACTAAATAATTACAAAAAAAAGGTAATTATTACAAAAATAGTACAATTCACACTAATAAGAAAACCTAAAATCAAGGACAAATAACTGCTATAATTCAAATTCAAATATTTAGATCTAACAACAAAAATAAATTCAAATTCAAAATAATAATTCAAATTTAAATATTCAAATTCAAATCTTCATCTCCCTAACATACACTTTGAATGCTACACCGCCGATACTTCGCCGCGAATCTCCATTGTCCAAAACACCAATGAGAATAAGAAGAAGATTCGCCCTACAAAAAGTTTAAAAATAAATAGATGTAACTATTAATGTTCTAAATTTTTTTTATAACTATTTTGTTACTCATAAATAATAAAATGGTTACCTTTGTATGAATGGTTGGTTACCAACTGCATCACATTCAAACGAAATTAGTAACTTATCAAATGGTTTGGTAACCAACTATATGAAATTTGGTTACCAACTGCATCACATCCAAAATAAATTAGTAACCTAATAAAACTAAATTGGTTACCTTATCGGAAGGTTTAGTAACCAACTGCATCACGTTCAAAATATATCAGTAAGCTAATAAAACTTAATTGGTTACCTTATCAAATAATTTGGTAACCAACTACATGAAGTTTGATTACCAACTACATCACATCCAAAATAAATTAGTAACCTAATAAAACTGAATTGGTTACCTTATCGGAAGATTTCGTTACAGGTGAAAATAAAGAATGCACCGGTGGCGGTGAGAGGCGGAGGGATCGTGAAGAGGGAGGGGCGGGAGGAGGAGGGGGTGGGGCGTGAGGTGGAGGGGGGAGAGAAGGGTGGTGGAGAAAGGGGGCGGGAAGAGGGGGAGGAGAAAGGGAGGCGGGAGGAGGGGAGGAAGGGAGGAGGGGAGGCGGGAGGAGGGGGAAGCGTGAGGGTAGGGTAGGGTAGGGTAGGGTAGGGTAGGGTGGGGTGGGGTGAGGGGAGGAGGAAGGAGGGGGAGGCGCGAGGAGGGGAAGCGGGAGGAGGGGGAGGCGTGAGGGTGGGGAGGGGTTGGACAAGAGGAGGAGGAGGGGGAGGCGGGAGGAGGGGGCGTGATGGTATGGTGGGGTGGGGTGGGGTGGGGTGGGAGGAGGTGGAGGCGGGAGGAGGGGAGACGGTAGGAGGGGGAGGCGTGAGGGTGGGGAGGGAGTGGCGGGAGGAGTGAGGAGGGGGAGGCGTGAGGGTGGGAGGGGTTGGACAGGAGGAGGAGGAGGAGGAGGAGGAGGCGGAGGGAGGAGAAGAATAAGGGAAACAGAAATGGAGAGTGGGAGAAAATCGTGGAAGAGATAGGGAGAAAATTGTGGGAGAGATGGGGAGAAAATTGTGGGAGAGATGGGGAGAAAATTGTGGGAGAGATGAGGGAGAAAATCGTGTGCATAATTAAAGGGATACGATTACACTTTTTTGGTAATTATGTATTGCACTAGTATTGTAAATAAATATGAAAGTGTATTAGTTGTGTAAAATTTTTATGAGGGCACTATTGTTGTAATTATTTTTAAAAATGTAATAGAATATGTAAATTATCCTTTAAATTAACCAAGTACTATTTTTTTTAGGGTTATTTACATTTTTAATATATTTTTAGAAAAAATTACAACAAAAATGCATTCAGAGCCAAAAAAATTCAGCAAAATATGTTACAAAACAGAAATATTAAAATAACTAAATCAATCAATTGTATTCTTTATTCACTGGAGACTAGGGAGTTGGGTTGACAATGGGGGACATTTGAATTTGGGGATCCGATTATTATGAAGTTAATTTTAATGATAAGTTTGTCAATTGACCAATACAGTATTGACAACATGCTGTGACGCCCCCAAAATAGGTATATATCACCCATCTTGAGTCGCCAAATACATGGTACAAAATTCAAATACAACTTAATAATACAGCTGTCGTGTAAACAATACGACAAAACATAAACTAAGAGTTTTAATAAGAATATTGTCATCTAGACAATATCCACACTCAAAGGAGTTCTCATTACATTTATTGTCACACTATTTAACAGAATAGTGAGGACTACTAATGCTATCATCTAGACCGTCACTCCGTTCCCGACTCATCCCAACTATATTCTCATTTCCTGAAGAGAACAGTGAAAGAAAGGGTGAGCTCAACTAGCCCAGTAAGAAATATTATTACTAAGATAATGCAGAATAAATTATCATTAGTCTTCAACAATGTTAAACCCATAAAATATAACAAACATCAAGTTTAACTGAAGCGTAACAAGCAATCCATTAAAAGAGTCAAGTAGAGAATAAAATCTACTATCTTTTATGATTTAAAAAGTTTTTCATCACTTTTATTGATGGGACTCAGCTTAATAAATAATCCACATCATCAATTCATCCCTGCATTACAGGCCAAGGATATTATTTAGTATCACGACCATGAATTATCCATGCACTACGGGCCAAAGATAATTGTGTTTTCATCAACGGTCATGATCATGCCATAAAATAATTCATCTTTGCTCCCTTGGCCGAAGAGTATCCATAGCCATAACCATACCAAAAACTGTCCGTTAATCCACTACGGGCCAATGAGGACTTTTTCCATATCATTTGTAATATTACAGTCATGATTATACCAAATAATCTCTGGTCATAATCATACCAAGTCCATCTATGCACTACAGGCCACAGATGACTTTCAACAAAATATAAACATAAGGATGATGACAATGATATAAGAATTCAATAAAATAAGTTCAAAAATTAAATTATCCAGGAACTAATAACGACCAAATTGTCAACATGATATTTCTTTGTAGAGTAAAATTCAAGAATGCTCAGAAGAATATTTCCATAAAAAGATACTGGATGAAGCACAAATATCAAGGATATTCCACTAATTTTATGGAGTATAGAAGTCAAAACTTTAACCAACTAAGTATAATAAAGAATGGAATAACAAAGAAATCACCATGCATGCGGTACTTCGTATGGACAGGTTATTCCAACAGAATAATAAATAAAGGAACCAGGTCAGGCGTAATACGCACCGACAAGATATTCTAACAAAATAATAAAATTGGAATAACAACAGAAATCACCATGCATGCGGTACTTCGCACATACAAGTTATTTCAACAGAATAATAAATAACGGAACTAGGTCTGGCGTAAAACGCACAGACAGGATATTTTAACAGAATAATAAAAAGGGAACCAGGTCCGGCGTAAAATGCACAGACAGGATATTCTAACAGAAAAATAAAGACGGAACCAGGTTCAGCGTAAAACGCACAGACATGATATTCCAACAGAATAATAAAGAATGGAATAACAGAATTTCACCATGTATGCGGTACTTCTCATATACAGGTTATTCCAGTAGAATAATAAATAATGGAATAACAGAAAAATTACACCAAGTATAGGGTAGACAGTGTATACAGGTTATTCCAACAAAATAATAAAGAATGAAATAACAAAAGTTCTCTTCATGAATATGAAAAAAATAATACCCCTTACGAGTACAACAAATAATATCCCTTACCTTATAGAAGAAACTGGATATAGAAGTAGTGAAGTAGCAGAATAGTTTTCTTCTTTCTCTCTATAGTTTCTCTCTCTAGAGATTCAATGAATTCGTAAGAAATAATGAAGGAATGAGCTTCTATTTATAGAAGAATGGACTGAATAGTAATCAATCCATGAACGGCCCAGATTGATTTACTTTAAACGGACGGTCCAGATTGGTTTACAATAAAATATAATATATTCTATTTATTGCCTAATAAAACGAATAACTTTATAAAAGTATTCTATTTTATATAAAAAGATTTTTATTATGCAAATACTATGCAGGCACTATGCAAACACTATGCATAATAAAATATAATATATTCTAATTATTGTCTAATAAAACGAATAACTTTATAAAAGTATTCTCTTTTATATAAAAAGATTTTACTATTAGCCTAATAAAATGAATAACTTTATAAAAGTATAAAAAAGATTTTACTATTAGCCTAATAAAATGAATAACTTTATAAAAGTATTCTGTATTATATAAAAAGTTTTTCTATTTTATTACATTGATAATAATAATAAAACAAAACTTATATATATATATATAATATGTGACGCCCCCAAAATAGTTATACATCACCCATTTTAAGTCGTCAATAAAATGGTACAGAAACAACTACAACTTTATTAATACATCATAAAAATTGTGAGTTTAAATACAAATATTGTATTCTAGACAATATTCAAATCCAAATAAATCCTCATCACAATTATTGATACATTATTATACAAAAATGGTGAGGACTACTAAACAACTTATAGAATCATCATTCCATACCCCAACTAGTACTCGCTGCATTCTCGCCTCCTGAGAAAAATGGAACAACAAGGAAAAGGGTGAGCTCAACTAGTCCAGTAAAGAATATTATGACTAAGATAATATAGAACAAATTATCGTTAGTCTTCAACAGGAAAAACTCTGATAAAATACAATAGACAACAAGTTTTAGATCAATATTCGCAGCGGAAATAATAATTCATAGAAGAGTTACGTAAAGAATGAAATTTACTACTATCTATGAATTTAAAAGTCCATCATCAATATTTTATCCCTGTAACATCAATCAATATGCATGTTGAATCAAATATTCATCTTTGCACTACAGACCAAAGATATTCATCAGTCAGTCATGTTCATCTCAACACTTGTTCATCTTTGCACTACGGGCCAAAGATATTTGTCATAAAATTATTAATCTTTGCACTACAGGCCAAAGATATTCAATAATATCATCATTTAGGACTGAGGATGATGAAAAATATTTTAAAGGAAACGAATCCAGTGAAACAAAAGAATAAATATCAAGGATTCGTATTTCAACTATTTCATGTCCAAAAATACCTCATAAATAATCATAGTGAAGTAAAATTCAAGAATGATCAAAACATGGATACAATCGAAGCTAGTATCCATAATAGATATTTTGGACGAAAAGGAAAAATTTTATTTTTCGATGAATAGTGCTGTATACGTGAATAGTGCCGTATACGTGAATAGTAACCCCGACATAAAAAGTTCTAAATTTGATTAAAATGTTCAAACCAATATTTCGGCATAATGACATTGAAGAAATAATATCATATATTAAGAAAATAACATCCCTTACCTCGAAAGACAGTACTTCTAGTTGAAACACCGAATATAAGCTATGACTTGAACTTGCACCGTATAGCAACACTCAAAGTATACTCACAAGAATACGCTCAATATATCGAGAGAGAAAGAGAGAGAAGATTTCAATTTCTGGTGTGATTTTCAATTCTAACCTAAGCACCTTATTTATAGGAAAATGCTTAGAACACCAAAGTAGAAAATTTAATATAATATTAATATAATTACAAAATATTCAAGCCCACCTCTAGATAATTGAATTCATCCATTAACATGTGCAAGTGAGGGCCACCAAAGTACCAAAAACGTTTTTCTAACAAAAAATCATTTAAACTCCAAAAATCAATTCACACCTGATATACCAAAACTTCAATATTCACAATAAATAGCCTTTTTATCAAAAAAATTCAAACCACATGCCCTTTCCATATAAAATTTCATTCTCTACAACTTTGCAGAAGAAAGTTTTTTCAAATTCCAAACAAAAATTGACCGAAATCCATAAACGGGCGATTTTACAGGCTATAATCAAATTTCGGTCAAGAATTGGGGTCTACTGACACACAAAACATGTGTTAATCATTTAATGTCACAAAAATACTCTTTCTCCTCATATTTTTATATATCCCACATTCATTGTAAAAATATCACCATCAATATATTATTAAAATAATATATTTAAATGAATTATTTTATCAGAAAAAGATAAAATATTAATTTTTAACAATTGTCACATTAAATTTTTTTTCCATCTATATCCACATAAAAATCAATATTTTTCTCATCACATAAATTAATAATTAATTATTCACAAATAATATTACAGAATCACATTATTGATAACCAGACAGTTCCCAAGAAAGAGGGGGCTTTTCAATAAGGATCTCTCCTTACTGGCGCGCAACTAGATGACCAAACCTCTCCTTAGACAGAACTTTCTAGACATTGCCAATAATGTTAACTAATAATATTATTCAGATGCAATTAATTATTGCTCCGATAATAGAAAATATTGTGCAGTGACAATTATTAAAACAACAGTAATATAAAATATCAACGCAACAATTATTGAATCAATAAAATAAAATACTGAACAGTAGTTACTGTAATAATTATTGAGTAGTGCCTTCTTACGTAAGAATCAATAATTGGTGTAATACAGTGTGCTACTGTGTTTTAACCACCGGGTATTCCCACAATATTAACGGTAACAACTACGCCGTTATTTATAACCAACTTATTCTTGTCGTTTTCTTCATCCAATCGCTTTCCGTTATGGGGCCCACACAAGGCTACGCCGTCGTACGAATATTCCCCGACAGTACGAATATTCCCCGACCAAACGAATATTCCCCGTTAACAATGAATATTTTAAAACCATTTGTTTGTTTGAAATAATTGCGCATTTTACCCATAACTTACCACATTAATCCAATCAACCCTTACTATTTCAAGATAATAAATAGAGAAAATTTAATTTTATTAAATATTAATTTGGGGTCTTACAGCTGAGATGTGAGATAAGAACTAGGAGGGCAGAGACGGAGAATTCCTTCACTAGTATGACCTATCTAAGTTTATTTGGTATTTAATTGGTCGGTCAGAATATAGGGATAATATGTGATATATTAATTAACCCTTGTTTTGTGGCAGTATTTGAAAATGACATCCAAGAATGTTAAGAATAGCAATGGAGCACAGGAGACCGTTGAGTCTCCACATATCAATAATCAGGATAATGTGCATCAAGAAGACGACAATCCTCCTGTAAACAACAACACTGATCAAATGACGAACGACGATACGTTTAGGAGCTTTTTAGAATTCATGCAACACCAAACGAGAGAGACTCTTGTTCATAATGCAGGTGGAAACAATGACAACCCACGGTTGATCACCGCTAAGCAGTTCAAGGAGCTGGGACCACCTGAGTTTTTGGGAAAGCCAGAACCACTTAAGGCGAAGACGTGGTTAAAGTAGATCACCAAGATATTTGATGTCTTGGGATTCTCAAAAGATCAAAAGGTTCCATTTGCCACATTTATGTTGCGTGAAGAGGCAGATTACTGGTGGGAATCTGTAAAACGTACCCAGACTGACGCACTCAAGATGTCTTGGGAGAAGTTTCAAGGGCTGTTAAACGACAAGTACTTTTCCGAAAGTATTCGTCACATGAAGGAAGTGGAGTTCATCAAGTTGGAGCAAAATAATATGACTGTGTCGCAATACGAGGCTAAGTTTGCCGAGTTGCCTCGGTTTGCATCCCATTTGGTTGATAATGAGGAGCCAATGACGCGAATATTTCTAAAAGGTTTGAAACCCAATATACGCCAATACCTCATTTCTCACAAACTTTATTTATATTCAGATGTTGTGAATAGGGCTAAGTTATTGGAGCGCGATAATGAGTCAGCACAACCAAAAGACAACGACCAACAACACGATAATAACCGTACCTGTTGGGTCAAGATATTTGACCTATTGGGCAGAATAGATTGGGCCTATTTATTTGGTTAGTCCACCATGTCGTCGTTAAATGGACCTTAGAGTTATTGGGCCTAGTCACTATATTATTTCTGTTAAATCTTTATAAGATCGGGTCGGGTTAGTGGGCTGACCCATGAGATATTTTAATATCTCCATCTTTTACCGATAATGATGAAAAAACATGATAGTTGACTATTATATCTGCCATGCATTAATGTGGATGGGATCCTTGGACGGACAACAGTAGAAAATAGTGACCACAGGTAGTGGGTGGGCTGTGTACAGTCGGTAAAAATCATTAGATTAGGGGGCTGTGTTAGACAGTAGTGGGTGGCACGGTAAACCGGGCTAGAGATTAGTATAACATAGCAAGGAGGTCTTCAAGCAAAAGGTACATACACACATAACTGATAATTTTATCTCTCTTAATACACTAGAGATTTTATCCTCCATTGTTAACCTTGTGATCGCCTGTACTGACTCTCACGCCGGAGCTATCCCCCGACGGTCGAAGCCGTCAAGCTTTTGGTGTTGTCGTGTTTACTGTGAAGGATATAGACGCGTGTTACGTGATTTAGGCGCGTGGAAAGATCTTGGCATTAACAGTACCGGTGGCAACGATAATCGGAACAATGATAACCATCGTGGGGGAAATTATCATGCCAAGAATGGTAATCACTTCGGTGATAATCATGGCCAAGATAATAGAAGTGGAATTTCAAGAAGATAAGGTTCAATAATGATGAAAAGACAGCAGCACCAGCACCCGTTTCAAAGGAAGAAGAACGACCACCGGTCGTATGTTTCAAATACGGACAGGAGGGACACATCCGTCCAAACTGTACGCAGCAATCCAAAGCATGTTTTAATTACGGGAGAGAAGGTCACCTAGCTCGATTTTGTCGTATGGTGAAGTCAAGTCCAGCTGGGATAGTGATGCAAAAGGATGTTCCAGACAAGCCAAAGTCGGTAGTTTAAGAGAGAATGTTTTTTTCATGACAAGGAACCTGAATAAAATTATCACGGGTAAGTTAATCATAAACTCTTACGAAGTCTATACCGTGTTAGATACCGGTTCTACTCACTCTTTTATTTCACTTAGTTGTGTTTAATGTTTGAATTTAACTCCGGAGAAGTTAGACTTTGATTTATCTGTTGAAACTCAGTTGGGAAAAACCTTCAATACCTCTACTATTTATAAATCTTGTTTAATTCAAATCGATACTTTTACGTTACTTGAGGTCGTGTTATCAGTAGCTGGCTCATCGCCCAGAAAGGATAGGGCATATTCAGGAGTATCCATCTCTTTCTTGGATGAAGACAATCCTACCTACCATATTGAACCGCATGATGGGGCGCTGGTAATAACTGCACAGGTCGAGACAGTAGACATGAAAACGATGATGATCGATAACGGGTTCTCGGTCTATATACTCTACATGCAAGCCTATCACAGGATGGATCTGGAAGGAAAGAAGATGGAATTGGGAGGAGAGGGTCCGTTATATGATTTCAGTGGCGACCCGGTGCATGTGTCAGGTACGATAGAGCTACCAGTCAAGTTCGGCACAGCCCCTCAGCAAGTAGAAATAATGGTAAAAAATTTTGTAGTACAAGTGGATTCGGACTACAACGCCATCTTGGGGAGGCCGACATTAGCAGCATTACAAGCAGTGACATCTATACCCCACTTCAAAATCAAGTTTCCGACACCGAACGGGATAGGGGAGGTAAAAGGGGATCTGGACATTGACCGAAAGTGTTATCGGAATACTTTGATTTCCTCAGGGGTTAGGATCAGTAAACAGAAATAAACAATAGCCATCGAGATAGAGCCATTCACCGAGAGTAGTACTGAACCCATGACACTGCCGGTAGAAGAAACAGAGGATGTGGAATTGATACCGGGTAACCCAGAAAAACTGATTAAGATTGGGGCAGAATTAATAGAACCACTACGAACCGGGCTGGTGGACTTGTTTCGGGTATATGCCGATATCTTTACTTGGGAGCCTAGCGACATGCCGGGGGTAAGCGAATCAGTAGCATTGCACAGGCTGCATACAGACCCGAAGAGGAATCCGGTGATACAGAAAAGAAGGATCTTCGCCCCAGAAAGATAGAGGATCATCGATGAAGAGATTGTTAAACTGCTGGAGGCAGGATTCATCTTCTAGATCGACTATCCCGAATGGCTGGCGAATGTGGTATTGGTTCAGAAGCAAAATGGGAAGTGAAGATTGTGCATCGATTGCACGGATCTGAATAAGGCATGCCCAAAAGATTTCTTGGGATACTTGGTCAGCAAAAGGGGAATCGAAGCCAACCTAGAGAAAATTTTGGCCATCTTAGACATGAAATCTCCGACGACATTCAAAGATGTGCAGAGGTTGACGGGTCGGATAGCTGCCCTTCGGAGATTCGTGTCAAGATCAGCCGAAAGATGTTTGCCCTTCTTTGACACTCTCAAGGGACCCAAGAACGATAAAAGTTTCTAGTGGACTTCAGAATGCGAAGATGCATTCCAAAGGATCAAGCAATATCTGAGCTCGGTACCGTTGTTAATGAAACCGATCCCTTCGGAACCTTTATACTTGTACCTGGAAGCGAGTCCGATGGCAGTAGGAGTGGTATTGATAAGTGATAAAGGAGGAAAATAGTTCCCGATATACTACGTTAGCCATGTCCTTCGGGATGCAGAAACAAGATATCCGAATCTGGAGAAATTTGTTTATGCCCTAATCATCGTAAGAAAGAAGCTTCGATACTATTTCCAAGGTCGGGTGGTGGTGGTATATACGGACCAGTCGTTAAAGAAAATATTGCATAAGTCGGATGTGTCGGGATGACTAGCAGCATGGGCGATGGAGCTAACACAGTTTGCCATAGAATATCATCCCCGAACGGCAATCAAGGGTCAGGCACTAGCAGACTTCATCGTGGAATGCTCCTTCACGGAGCCAGACGTAACGGCAGTGGCCGAAACTCAACAAAGGCCGATCGCGTGGACCTTGTATATGGATGGATCATCGACTTCAGACATCAGTGGTGCAGGGGTTATTCTGACAAGTCCCAAAGGGTTCAAAGTTCAGCAAGCGATACGATTTCAGTTCAAGGCCACGAACAACAAAGCAGAGTACGAAGCCATCCTGTAAGACCCCAATTTTTATAAATAAAGATGAATTTTTATAATTATTATTTTTGAATATTATGGAATAAATTTGATATAATGTTATAGTTGTGGGTAATATTTATAAATTTTACAAAGTACGCAAGTTGTTATAAAATATTCGTTTGGTCGGAGAATATTCTTTTTGTCGGGGAATATTCGTACGACGGCACAATCATTGGTGGACCCCACAACGGAAGTATTGTCGTAGTTAGAAAACGACAAAATTATCTTTCTATAAAATAACGGCGGAGGTGTTACCGTTAAAACTGTTGAACTACTCGGTAGTAAAAGTACAGTAATACGCGTTGTTGCATAGTAGCACACGATATTGATTATTGATGCTTACGTGAGAAGTCACTCAGCTATACTCAATTATTGCTACAGTAATTGCTGCATCATATCTCTTATATTATTGATTCAATTATTGTCACAGTATCATCTGTATAATATGTTATATTATTTAAACAATAATTGAGACGACAAGTTATAAATGATTAATAATTGTTGAAAGATTAAATATGTGTTAATTAAAAATAAAATGATTTCTGGTAATTTTTTATTCAATCCTTGATGTATATAAAGAGTCTATTATTAGACGTTTGTGGTAAGTTTAATTATTTATGGGGGGCCATATGTCGTCATCTAAGAGTCTCTTTCATAAATAGTAATTACCTTCGTAAATAGTAATTACCTTCGTAAATAGTAATTACCTTAGTAAATAGTAATTACATTCGTCAATAGTAATTACCTTTGTCAATAGTAATTACCTTCGTAAATAGTTAATACTTTCGTAAATAGTAATAAATCTTCTATAAATAGAGGCCTAGGGCTTTATTATTTTTCACGAATTCATTCAAGCTATAGAGAGAGAAAGTATAGAGAGAATAAGAGAGAAAGAAGAAGAGTATTCGGTTACTACACTACTGCAGTATTCAATCTCCTAATAAAGTAAGGGGTGTTATTATTTCTTCTTGAAGAGAACTTATGTTATTCCATTCTTTGTTATTCTGTTGGAATAACCTGTAAAAGTGGCATACCTTATACATAACCTGTATACGTGGTATACCCTATACTTGGTGAAATCCTTATGTTATTCCATTCATTATTATTCTGTTGGAATAACCTGTATACGCGGAATACCCTATACTTGGTGACATCCATTTACTATTCTGTCTTTATATTTCTGTCAGAATATCCTGTCTGTGCTATACGCCGGACCTGGTTCCATTTTTATTATTATTCTGTTGGAACATCCTCTCTGTGTGTTTTACGCCGGACCTGGTTCCATTCTTTATTATTCTGTTGGAATATCCTGTCTGTGCGTTTTACGCCGGACCTGGTTCCGTTATTTATTATTCTGTTAGAACATCATGTCGGTGTGAATTTCACCTGACCTGGTTCCGTTATTATTATTCTGCTGGAATAACCTGTTTGTGCGGTCTCTATCGCATGCATGGTGATATCTTTTGTTATTGTATTCGGTATTACTCAGTTGATTAAAATTCTGACTTCTATACTCCATGAAATTAGTGGAATATCCTTGATATTTGCGCTTCATCCAGTATCCTTTCATGAAAATATTCTTCTGATCATTCTTGAATTTTACTCTACAAAACAGTATCATGTTGACAATTTGGACGTTAATAATTTCTGGATAAAATAATTCTTGAACTTGTTTTATTGAATTCTTATATCATTGTCATCATCCTCATGTTTATATTTTATTGAAAGTCATCTGTGGCCTGTAGTGCATAGATGGACTAGGTATGATTATGACCAGGGATTATTCGGTGTAATCATGACCGTAATATTACAAATGATGTAAAAAATTAAAAATCCTCATTGGCCCGTAGTGCATTGATGGACAGTTGTTGGCATGATCATGACCATTAATGAATACACAAATATTCTTGGCCGTAGTGCATGAATAATTATAGTCGTGATACTAAAGAATATCCTTGGCCGTAGTGCAGGGGTTATTCGATGATGTGGAATATTTATTAAGCTGAGTCTCAGCTATAACAGTGATGAAAAACCTTTTAAATCATAAAAGATAGTAGTTTTTATTTTCTACTTGACTCTTTTAATGGATTGCTGGTTCCGCTACAGTTAAACTTGATGTTTATTGTATTTTATCAGTTTAACACTGTTGAAGGCTAATGATAATTTATTCTGCATTATCTTAGTCATAATATTTCTTACTGGGCTAGTTGAGCTCACCCTTTCTTTCACTGTTCTCTTCAGGAAATGAGAATATAGCTGGGACGAGTCGAGGAACGGAGTGATGGACCAGAGAATAGTATTAGTAGTCCTCACTATTCTGTTAAATAGTGTGACAATAATTGTATTGAGGACTCCTTTTGAGTTTGTATGATCTCTAGTAGACAATAATTGTATTCAAACTCACAATTATATTTTGTCGTATTGTACACGATAGTGGTATTAGTAAGTTGTATTTGAATTCTGTACCATGTATCTGGCGACTTAAGATGGGTGATGTATACCTAATTTTGGGGGCGTCACACATCCTAGCAGGGATACGGTTAGCCCGAAGCTTGGAAGTGCAGAACTTGGTTATCTATAGTGATTCGCAGTTGGTGGTCAAACAGCTGTCGGGAGAGTATGAGGCTCGGGGGGCGAGAATGACAAAATATCTGGTCGAGGTAAAAGATAAGCTTGCGTACTTCGCATCACACGATTTTCAGGGGGTGGACCGGTTAAATAATACAGTAGCGGATGCCCTAGCCAGGTTGGCAACCACCGAAGCAAGTTCCTTCAACGGGTCAGTATATCTGGAGGTATTAGAGCGACCAAGTGTTCCGAAGACAGAGGTGATGGCGTTGGATCGACTCGACTGCTGGCTCACGCCTTACATCACGTATCTGGCAGACGGGATTCTACTTTCAGACCGAATCCTTGCAAGAAAAGTTAAACACAGGAGTTCGAACTTCGTCCTCATAGACGGAAATCTATACCGAAGGGCCTTTAGTTCCCCATTGCTCAAATGTTTAACCTCATCAGAGGCATATTATACTCTTCGGGAGGTACATGAAGGAATCTGTGGGGATCACATGGGAGCAAAGTTACTGGCGCACAAGATTTTGTGACAGGGGTATTACTGGCCGACTATCTACACGGAGGCCATGGAATTCGTCAGAAGGTGTCCCAAGTGTCAGCTAAACATCACCATCCCACATCAGCCTCCCGAAGAGCTCTATTCAGTCCTATCCCCAATCCCTTTTGCTGTATGGGGAATCGACATCCTAGGGCCACTGCCGAAGGCTAATGGATAAGTTAGTTTTGTGATCGTGGCTATCGACTATATGACAAAATGGGTCGAAGCCAAAGCACTACAAAAGATCACCGACCAAGAATGCCTAAATTTTTTCAAAGAATGAGTGATTTATCGTTTTGGTATCTCGATGGTAGTGGTCTACGATAATGGCAGACAGTTTGTGTGGTCTAAGTATGAAGGTTTTCTGAAAGAGTTGGGAATTCAGCATCGCAAGACTTCAGTCGCCCACCCTCAATTGAATGGTCAAGTAGAAGTGACCAACCGAACCCTGCTCAACAGAATTAAAAGAAGGTTGGACGAATTGAAGGGTAGGTGGCCTGAAGAGCTACTATCTGTTTTATGGGCATACCGGACTACAACTGGGGACTCTCCGTTCCGACTAGCATACGAAACCGATGCACTCATACAAGTCGAGATCGGGTCCCCTACTCTTCGAGTAAGTCAGTATAAAGAACTATACAACGATGAAGGTTTAAAAATTAATTTGGATCTGCTGGAAGAAGTTCGGGATTCAACTATGATGAGGTTGGCTATCTATCAGCAGAAGACCGCCCGACACTACAACCAGAAGGTGAAATTGAGGAGGTTTGAAGTTGGGGATTTGGTCCTCCGGGAGTCGAAGGCATCAACCCCCCAGAACACTGGCAAGCTGATGCCTAACTAGGAGAGGCCCTATGAAGTAGTAGAGGTGCCGAAGCCAGGAACATTCCGGTTTCAAGCAATGAATGGTTCAGAAATAAAGAATAAATGGCATGTTGGAAGACTTAGAAAATTTTACCAGTAATAGTTATGTCATTCTTTTCTTTATCCTTGTAACCACTTCAGTTTTAAATGAAATAAATAAAAGTTTTGGTGGAAATGTTTAACTTCATCTATATTCTTACGGTTTCCAATGTCCGATCGGACAAACATCGGACATTATCCGATCAGAAGGTTCGAAATGACACCACTGATCGAGATAAGTCACGGGTATAATCGATCGAGACTTCAATTCTAAAATCAAAAATGCTTCGGGCAAATCCCGTTCAGAGGGTTCGGAAAGACACCCCTGATCGAGATAAGACACAAGCATAACTGATCGAGAAAATTATAAGTTTTTCATTCAGACAAACTTCGGGCAAAGTCCGATCAGAAGGTTCAGAATGACACCACTGATCGAGATAAGTCGCGAGTATAACTGATTACAAAAATTTATGAACAAAAATGTAAAATCCAAAATTTTACGAATAAAGATTTAAATTTCTCGAAATATATATTTTTTAATATTATGGTATGGATTTGATATAATGTTATAATTGTGGGTAATATTTATAAATTTTGCAAAGTACGCAAGTTGTTATATAATATTCGATTGGTCAGGGAATATTCGTATGACGACATAATTATTGGTGGACCCCACAACAGAATTATTGTCGGATTGAGAAAACGACAAAAATATTTTATGAAAATAATGGCTGAAGTTTTATTGTTAACTGTTGAAACACCCGGTGTTAAAAGTACAGTAATACGCGTGGTTGCATAGTAGCACACAGTATTGGTTATTGATACTTATGTGATAAGTCACTCAGTTATACTCAATTATTGTTACAGTAATTGCTGCATCATATCTCTCATATTATTGATTCGATTATTGTCATAGTATCATCTGCATAATATTTTATATATTATTAAATCAATAATTGAGACGATAAAGTTATTCATATTATTAAATTGCAATATTTACAATGTCTAGAAGTTCTGTCGAGGAGAGGTTTGGTCACCTAATTGCGCGCCAATAGGGAGAAATCCTTATTAGAAAGCCCCTTCTTTCTTGGGAACGACCTGGTTGTTAAATATTGTGAGTTATGATATTAATGATGAATAAGTTCGTGTTGATTAAAGATGAATTTGATAGTTCCATTGTGTTGGGATTATTGGTGTTAGTTGAAATCGACATATATTCCGATGATAATTGATGTTTGGTGGTTATATTCATAAATCGGGTAATTTACCGGATAAATGAGCAATTAGTTGCTATTAATTCACATGTTTATATAACTATGTGTTCACATGTGTGTACTATTGAGTCACATTCACTTACTATTAGGGGAGTTGGTGCAAGATTGATAATACTTGCATGACTAAGTTAAAAAGGGAGGTATAGATGGAGGTACTATACTGTATTTCGTATTTTCACATGATTGAATTATTGATTCACATTATTTACTATTAGGGGAGGTGGTGCAAGTTTGATAATACTTGCAGGACTAAATTAAAAATGAAAGAAAAGTTGGAGATATTGTACTGTAATTTTTCGAGCCCCAAAACGTGCAATTATCGAAACTATATTTTTCTATAAATAGAAACTAATTCTTTCTTCATTTCTCACCAATTAACTAAAGCTTTAGAGCCATTATTATAGAGAGAAATTATAGAGAGAAAGAAGAAGAGAAGTCTGTTACCTCACTATTCCAGTATCCAGTCTTCTTTTGAGGTAAGGGATATTATTTGTTGTACTCGTAAGGGGTATTATTTTTTTTCATATTCATGAAGAGAACTTCTGTTATTCCATTCTTTATTATTCTGTTGGAATAACCTGTATACGAGGTCTACCCTATACTTTATGAAATTCTTCTGTTATTCCATTATTTATTATTCTGCTGGAATAACATGTCTATGCAAAGTACCGCATACATGGTGAAATTTTGTTGTTATTTCATTCTTTATTATTCTGTTGGAATATTCTGTCTGTGCGTTTTACGCCGGACCTGGTTCCGTCTTTATTATTCTGTTGGAATATCCTGTCTATACGTTTTATGCCGGACCTGATTCTGTTATTTATTATTCTGTTGGAATAACCTGTCTATGTGAAGTACTGCATGCATGGTGATTTCTGTTGTTATTCTATTCTTTATCATTCTGTTGGAATATCCTGTCAGTGCGTATTACACCTGACCTGGTTCCGTTATTTATTATTCTGTTGGGATAACCTGTCTATGCGAAGTACCGCATGCCTGGTGATTTCTTTTGTTATTCCATTCTTTATCATACTCAGTTGATCAAAGTTTTGACTTCTATACTCGTCATGAAATATCATTTTATTTGGTATTTTCTGTTACGAGTTACTATTTATGAGTTACTATTCACCTAGTTACTATTCATTCTAGTATTAATCACTCGGGTATTCGGGGCACTTTTTATGCCGGAATACTATTCACGAGTTACTATTCACCGAAATTACTATTCACCTGAATATTATTCACTCAGGTATTTGGAGTACTTTTCATGTCGAGGTACTATTCACGAGGTACTATTCCCGAAGTACTATTCACAAGGTACTATTCACGACGAAAAATTGATTCTTTTCTGTCCAAATTATTTTTGGTGCATGAATATTATTCTTGAATTTTACTCTACAAAGAAGTATCATGTTTACAATTTGGATGTTATTAGTTCCTAGATAAATTAATTCTTGAACTTGTTTTATTGAATTATTATGTCATTGTCATCATCCTCATGTTTATATTATGTTGAAAGTCATCTGTGGCTTGTAGTGCATAGATGGACTTGGTATGATTATGACCAAGGATTATTCAGTATAATCATGACCGTAATATTACAAATGATGTGGAAAAAGTCCTCATTGGCCCGTAGTGCATTGATGGACAGTTTTTGGTATGATTATGGCTATGGATTCTCTTCGGCCAAGGGAGCAAAGATGAATTATTTTATGGCATGATCAGGACCGTTGATGAAAACACGATTATCTTTGTCCCGTAGTGCATGCATAATTCGTGGTCGTGATACTAAATAATATCATTGGCCTGTAGTGCAGGGATGATTTGATGATGTGGATTATTTATTAAGCTGAGTCTCAGCGATAAAAGTGATGAAAAACTTTTTAAATCATAAAAGATAGTAGATTTTATTCTCTACTTGACTCTTTTAATGAATTGTTTGTTCCGCTGCAGTTAAACTTGATGTCTATTGTATTTTATCAGTTTAACATTGTTGAAGACTAATGATAATTTATTCTGCATTATCTTAGTAATAATATTTCTTACTTGGCTAGTTGAGTTCACCCTTTTCTTCACTGTTCTCTTCAGGAAATGAGAATATAGCTGGGACAAGTCGGGGAACGGAGTGATGATCCAGATGATAGCATTAGTAGTTCTCACTATTCTGTTAAATAGTGTGACAATAAATATAATGAGGACTGAATTTGAGTTTGTATACTGTGTATGAGGACTCCATTGAGAGTGGGTATTGTCTAGAAGATAATATTCTTGTTTAAACTCTCAGTTTATGTTTTGTCGTATTTTACACGACAGTTGTATACTTAAGTTTGTATTTGAATTTTGTACCATGTATTTGGCGACTCAAGATGGGTGATGTATACCTGTTTTGGGGGCATCATAAAAAATATTCCATCTCATTTATACTGGAGAATTTTTACACAACCTGATAGCTTACGATTCGGGCGAAGTACAAAGGAAAATGCTAAAAATTATTACAAGTCCTAACAATATCTATCCCGGAGGAGTATCATCTTCGGCTTCAGATTCTTCGTCGAAAGAATCAAGGATAGATGCATCGAGCCCAGTAGCGGTCAATTTGGCACGAGCCTTTTCACGATAAGCTTCATACCCATCTCCAAACTGGGCCATGACCTTCTCGTTCAAGGCATCAGACTCTTCATATTCAGCGACAGCTTGCTATTGGGCATCGACGATCTTTTCAGAAAATGCGTTGACAGTTGCGGTTAAAGTGTTGTTCGCCCCGATCACTTGCATCATCTTATCATGCATCTCGGAGAACTTATTGGTGATGATGTCAACAGCATTCGCCCGGTCCTTGACCTCCTCAAGCAGATGATTCCTCTCCATCAGAAGCGAGGCGTACTTTTTCTCGAGCTCGTCAGAACGGAGTTTGGTTCGGGACGCCTTATTTCGGGTCTCAGAATAGAGATTCCGTTCCTTCTTCAAACCAGCTCGCAAGCCACTAACCTCGGCTTCGAGCAGTTGCATGTCTGTCTTGAGCTGAACCTCCGCTTTCGTGGTTCGGGCCAGGGAAGGAATGGCTCATGAGAGAACGGCGTTAGTCTACAACAAATACATGCATCAACAATCGAAATAAAAACACAAGTTTACAAAAACAAAGTAAAGGTTTATTTTGAGTTACCTGACACTGAGCCCAAATGTAGGCTACTAGATACTCTTCGAAAGAGAAACACTTAAACCGCTCGTCATCACCCGATAATGTGAAGTGATCAAAGAAGGTGAAGGGGAAGACTGCGGAAGTGCTCTTCGGCCAACAAGTGGTTGGCGATCCATGGGAAGAACTTGGTCGAGAAGAAGGGGGTGGAGGTGGCGACATGATCGGCAGCAACGACTTGAAGTTTGGGAGGTTGCGGCTCGGGATCTTTGGTGAGTCGGGGCTTCTTGGATCGGGGCTCTAGGGGAACCTCTTCGGTATCCTCCGAATCCTCGATCACCGCAACCTTTTCTGGCGATGGAGGATTAGGATTTGGAATACTTGGGGAGCGAGCCTTGGCAAGAACTTTGGGAAGAGGCTTGGAAGACTTCTTGGTCTTCTTCTACAGAGCCATCCTTTCAGTCTTGCTCATCCTTAAGGAAACTTTGGTTGCTGGTTCGGCGTCAGAGGCTGAAGGGGGTGGCCCCGATGTGGAGCCGGTGGAGAGCTCCACGATCGGAACTGTTTCTCCTTCAGCCTCATCATCATAGAGGGGGAGGCGGATGGGCCCGGCCGCATTCGGGAACGGTACTAGAGAGGCATCTGCCCCTTCGGGCTTGAAAATTGTCACTGAAAAACATAAAGAAAACAAGTGAAGAAAAGGAAGGAAGATTAGAAGTTTTCGACAACGCATCGGAAAGATAAACTTACATCCGTGTCGGTATAGCGAGACTGAGTCTGTCAGGAGATTAAAACTCCATTCGGTCTTACTTCACTTCTTATAGAAGGATTTGAAAGCGTCTGCCCGGTCCTTGGGGAACTGGGACACCTTGGCAATGGGGTCATCTGGATGGGCCCAGCAAGGCAGAAGTTGGAGGTCGGATCCCTTCACAAAGATCCTCTGTTCATGTCACCCCTTGTTGCTTGAATGGGTCTTGATGGGAGAGGTTCGAGTGGGCCTTTTATTTAATTGCTTCAAACCAGGCTCTTTCGACCCGGTTACGGTGAATAAAGCAAATAAGAAGTCGAGGCCGGGCACGATCCCGAGCTCCTGGCATAGCGCGATAAAGGCCACCAAGTGGATGTACAAGTTTGGCACGAGCTGTGCAAACCCGATCCCCGCGAAGCAAAGAAAGGAAGAGATGAAATCATGTAGAGAAAACCGAACCCCATACTTTAGAGCGTATAGGGGAACGACCACTCATTCGCCTTTGGGCCTCCAGAACATTTTCTCCTCGGAGGTGGGCACCCGAAGCTTGTATTCTTTTGGGATGTTGAAGATGGTTCGAATGTCAGAAATTTGTGAAGGAGTGATAGTAGAAGGGGTGTGGAGATGGGAAAACTCCTCTTTGGAGTGATAAGCATTTCGGATCCTGGCCTCGGTACTAATTGGAGTAGGTAGGACCGGGGAAGGTATGACGTCGGATGAAACCACCGAAAGATCGACTAAAATAAGGTCGCCGGTGGTGATGGAGGGGGAGTTGGCTCAGTGGCAGGAGAAGGAGTGTTAGAAATCGGCCATTTGTGATAAATAAGGTAGGAGTATATGGTTTTAGAGGAGAAATTGGACCACGAAAGCTGGAAGTGTGGTGAAATTGATCGAAAAAGTATGAATGAGAGGGCGTGGGGAAGGAACAGTAGCTCGCCGAAAATCGCCTTGCGAGAAAGTTTGAATGCAGAGAGTTTGGGATGCAAAAGTCTATAAAAGTGGAAATGGGGGGAGAAAGGGGGTTTTATAAGCTCGTTAGCACAGAGCCCAAGGGCAGGCTATTAAATGCTTAAGGTGGGTCTAGGCGTAAAAAAGGGTGCAACGTTTTGAATATCGAGGACAGACTGTTTGGCTTCCCCATACAACTCATCATTAGCTGTCGTGACCTTTCGAATATCTGACCTTTCAAGTCTCCGATTATAAATATATTACAATCAGAGACGGGGGGGCAATGTTCGGGAGCGTTTTATCGACCTTCTTGTGGGCCAAAGGCCTGACATTAGAAGGGTTTTGTGGGATTAATGGGCCGAAGCCCATGGAGAGGTTAGAGGTGTTCGGGTCGGCGTCCGAGTCCTTCTGGACCGGAGCCTTACCTTAGTGGATATCTTTCGGGTTCGGGTTTCGAGTCCTTCGGGCTGGAACCGTGCCCTGTCGTGTGGTGTTCGGGGTCGGGTCTTCGAGTCCTTTGGGCCGAAGCCCAGACTGGATGATGGGATCGTTTGGGCCTGCGTAATGGGCTCTCCTGCGTGCAGAGTCCGGGTTCCTACTCATATTTGAATAAGGTAACTCCAAAGGTAGTGATTGGGTTGGATTCCACTTGCACCTTTTAAGGAGATTGTGTTGGACCCAAGTTATGGTAACTACCATAGCTACGAGTCCTAATCTGACTCGGAGAGGGTTCTAAGGCGGTGAGTACTATAAATACAAGGTCAATGTTACAATTAAGGGGTAAGACTTATTTTTGAGCACTAAATACTTAGCCTCCATTGTTAAACCTAATGAACGGCCTGTACTTATTCTCGCACCGGAGCTATCCCCCGGCGGCACAAGCCGTCAAGCTTCTGTGTGATCTGTTATTGTGCAGGTTCTAGCGCATGGATTCTGTGATTGGACGCGCCGGCGAAACTTGGCATTAATAATTATTATTTTAAAATTATTAATAATAATAATATTTTATTATTATTATTATTATTATTAGTTTTGGAATTATTTAGGTGAAGTAGTTAATAGTTTTGTTGGTTTGTGCTATAATAATCCGCCTGTTTGCCTTTTCTGTGCTCCACGTAAGCAAAGAAATGAAGTCAACTTGCATAGTCAGCATTCCGTCCGTTTTTTGGACGGAAAATTGAACGGAATGACAATTTTGTAAGTTTTTGAAAGTACAGTTATTCGATTGTAACAAAAAAGTTTCGGTAACTACAATGAAAATCGGACCCCAGTACAATGACCAAAACGTTATTTATCCCGTTATATATTAGTTAAATTAATATTTATATTATTATATATAATTACAATATATGTTCTTGTGTGTGCATATATATATATATATATTATTTGAGTTTTTTTAAAATTTTAATATGCATGCGCTAAAATATAATTAATTTTTATGTATGTATTATTGTAAATATAATTAAAATTAATTTTTTTTATTATAAATTTAAAAAAATATTATTCTTTGAGGTAATATAAATTCGCCGCTCATATGTGTGATTGGAGATGATTATTAAGTTTTAATTCCTATGAAAAATAAAGTAAGTATGATTTTTTTTTTATAAAATCGGGGATCGGAGTATGATGTGTATTCTTCGTCCCAACCCTGTCCAACCTCGTACCATTTCAATTTCTAATGGTAAGAGTAAAAATATATTAATATAATTATACTCCTTATTGAAATATATAATTACTAGCTGGGTCCCGTGCCTCCGGCACTGTATGGACAATATGATTTATCTCAAACTTTGAACGACAAAATAATTTATTGAGTGAACGGAAAATTTAAAGTCATTTGTATTTTATTAAATTATTATTAGATTATTAGATAGATAGGTGTATTTTATTAGATAGATGTATGAACGGTTGGATTTATCCCAAACTTTGGACGGCCCAGATGATTTATTGAATGACCGGGAAATTCAAAATCATTTGTATTTTATTAAATAGATATTCCTTATTAAAAAATATAACTTTTATTAATTATAGTGTAAAAGATCGCAATATACTTAGGTTTGTCATCACAATTTCATTATCATATCATTCTCATTACATTTTAATTTTTAAGAATAAATATGGAACAAATATGTATTTTTAATATTTAAAAATTTTGTATATAAGACTCATTTTATAGAATGGAATAAGATTATTTTTGTAAAAACAGAAGGAATAGAAAACAAATCTGAATTGTATGTCTACTCGAAATCTCGAATAATAATTTTGTAAAGATATTTATGTTATTCTGAAATATATATGTTGATGTTATTTATTAATTTTGTAAAGTTTTACTAAATTATTTATTTTATTATATTTAATGATAATTGTGTCCACTCCACTCTCAATAAAATTCCTGCATCCATCTGGCTCAATTTAGTTCCGAAGATTGTTTACTAGTAGTAAGTAGTGTTTGTGAAACTATGAAAGAGTTTATTTATTATTAGTAATTAATTAGGGTAACAATAATAAAAATGCAATAACAGCTCGTACGATATGATTACTTCTAGCCTCTAGGGGGATTTATTAAATGGCAAGTGATAGTTAAATGGTGAGTTTGATAGCTCTCAAGTTTAAAAATTAATGGAAGCTGTGCTTTATTTAAGGGAGAAGAAGCTTAACGCCTAAAGCGGTGAGAAGTAACAAAGGAATCGGGGCCGTCGTGGTGAGTGGCTTAGCCTTTAAATTCTCCACTTGCTTCTCTCTCTCTCTCTATATATATATCTATATATATACACACACACATACACATGCAAACTGTGGAATTATGAGTTTTGAGACTGTTCTGGGTGCGTTCTGTTAGCTTTAAATATTTTATATGCATTTTTAAGTGCTGATAATAACGACACTCAATCTCTTGCTTCATTCCAAAACAGAGATTTCAATCAAGAAAGTATAGAAAATAAAAACCCACACACACACACACACACACACACACACATATATATATATCGAGATAAAAAGCTTTCTTAGCTTGAAGATATCCGATCCCCTTTTTGCAAGTCTTTCTTTGCTTCCCACATCACTATGTTCTGTTAAATACTCCTTTGATGATATGTTTGTTTGCTTATAGCCTTACTTATAGGCTCGAATTGATTAAAAGTTCACTTTTTGCTATCTGAGTTTTTTTTTCTGGAGGTGTTTTTGTGAATCGAGTATTTTTCATTTTCCTTGGATTGTTAAGGTTTCTGGTTTACTTGGAAGGTCATTCTCTAAACCTTTTTTTGTTGTTGATACAAAGTAAAAGTATCTCAATTTTAATTAAGTTTGATTCGTTTCCTTTACCCTCCATCTGGAAAAGAACTGGAACTGCTATTCATTTTAAATTGAGTTGATCTTGTTTTGTTGAAGGCAATTGTATTTTAAGCTTTCATTATGTGTCTTTCAGAGGTTTTGTTCTCCAGTTGCATAATAGACTAAAGACCCACCTTCCTGTATTGGCTGCTGATTTTCATGGTAGATTTTGCATTATAGAAGTTCTTCATCTGAGTTTTTATATTTACTTCATGTTAATATATTTTTCAGTGGGTGTGTTCAGGGACGGAGCCAGGATTGGTTCTTTAGGGGGGCCAAAAAAAATTTTAACAGCATAAAATATATTCATCAATAAAAAGTAAAATTTCACTATTACAAAACAGATTTTTACTAAAACAAAAACAATATAGTAATAGAATTTGCTTTGACAAAAATAATAAAACATAACAAAAAAAGTTTTTTAAAGCATATCAAAGCTTCGTCAGAACTTGAGAAGGCCGTAGCCTTACAAAATTTTCAAACCAGTCCCCTTCAAAATGCATGGGGGTGTGTTAAAGTGGTAGAAGTGCTAATTCAAGATTCAGCTGGGGGTTCTTTGAGGATTGTGGTCTTATTTTTTAGGTGTTAGGTGTTGTTATTGAGAATGGGGGGGATCATTTTGTGTTACTGGTTGATCATTTGCTTACTGAATCCACTTTGGAGGCTGCAATTGAAAACAGGAATCCTTCGAAACAGTTAGTACACCCGGAAATGATGACACAATGATTGATTGCTTATCACAATTAGATTCTGAAAGTGGGTTGACTACTAGGAAAGTGGTCGAATGCAGGATATGCCAGGATGAGGATGTTGATTCAAAAATGGAGACACCTTGCTCATGCTGTGGCAGCCTGAAGGTTAGTTACTATTGTCTTTCCATTAAGAATTTTTTTTACTATCATCTTCGCATCAAGAAATTTTTATGTTATATATTTGTTGAAGTCTTGCTATCATGATGAGTCTGTACAGTCCAGAAGTTGTTATTTTGTGAGCTATGGCCGGGAACCTGCTTTGCATTGGAATATTTTTATTAGAACTATTGAAGTTGTCCTATAATTTCTTTATATTTGGTATGTAGAAATCCTGACCTTTTTCTGTTATCGGTGAGTTGTTATCTTATTTACCCTAAGGCCTAAAACATCTATCAGCTCCAATTGTCTTAAGTGAGAGATTGTTGAAGTTGATTTAGAGTTTTGTGGTTTTTCTATGTTTTCGAAACAGAGTGCAGTTAAATTATTAGCATTTGTTCAGAGAGGCCAGGTTCTTGTTTTTCATGATGATGTAGATATAGTTATGTTACCAATCTTGGTCTTCGTTAGAATTTTCTGAATCTTTAAAAGGAAGACTTGTGGGTTTCAGTTTTGAATAATGGTATCAACCATGAATCTACATATGGGACTTTGAGGGTTGCATTAAGGGGGTTTAATTTGGTTGAACAACATGCTCTTTTGCTTAGGGGAATGTTTTAATAGGCTGAATTTGGTTGAACAATATGTTGTTTGGCTTATTTGAATTTGGCACTGTTTTGGAAGATTCTTCAAAATCTCGCCTCGAGTAATTGAGCTTAATACTTGTGATACTTGTAACTTGGATTACTTGGGCCTCAATAGTAATTTTGATAATTGTAACTTGCCCGGGCTACTGCATTGCGGTAATGGTAGGCTGAAAGTGGTGGACTGGTGGTTCATACTGATTGTTCTGCTGATTCTTTCACATTCTTGTTGATTACTGATTGGTTTATTTGCCTATCTACTTGTTTCTATTTTCTTCCTCTCGTTCTTGGGCTACATAGAAATTTGCAGTTTTGCTCTGTTCAAATTTTTTCTGCCTAAGGTCCTTTTTTTGTTGATTTCAGTTCCTTTCATTGCATTGCCTTCATGAATCTAACCTGAACATTAATTGAATTTCTCTAATTTGAGCTTGACATGTCAGATATTGCTATCTATGAATAAGTGATTCTCAATTTATGTCTTTTTGGTAAAATTACCTGTAAGGTGCTTTTCTGTTCTATATAAGTTGGTACGACTTGGTATATTCATGTCATGAGTATTTTTTTGTAGTCTAGTACCAACAAACATCTTTTCTTCTTATTTCCTTCAGTTCTATGCTCTATGTAATTCCATGATCTACTCCTGTTCCTCGACAAGAATCATGTTTTGTAACTTACATGTGCTCATGTCTGCTTTACTTTTATAGTACGCTCATCGCAGATGTGTTCAAAGGTGGTGTAATGAGAAGGGAAACACTATGTGTGAGATATGCCACCAGGTGTGCCTTTTTTATTCTTATTGTAGGTGTACTATTACCTTTTCTATTATTCTTCATTCCTGAAGGCTAAAAAGTCTATTAATTTTTTTTTTAGTTTAAATTTTTTTATGTAACTCTGTAACCTATCATATTGAGAATATTTTCACTATTGAATATACGTAATATTTCAGCAATTCCAGCCAGATTATACAGCACCACCTCCTGTGTTTCGATTTGGAGGTATTCCAATGAACTTGAGGTACTTCAATTTTTTCTTTTGCATTTTTGAGCACCATAAATATTTCCTCGGTATTAAAATTGCAACTTACCTGTTGTCCAAACAATTTCTGTAACTAGAACACTCAGCTTTACTCTCTTTGATGTCATTTCAGGGGAAACTGGGAGATTGGCAGACGGGATTTGAACAATCGTCGCTTGATAGCAATGGTTTCAACTGACCGCAATTTCCTTGATCATACCTTCAATGACTATGCAGATTCCACTTCAAGAAGCTTGATATGCTGTCGTTCAGTTGCTGCAATTGTAAATTTCTCTCTAAAGCCTCAAATTAATAAGGAAGGACACGAGTTTCAGTAAATCACTTACAATTCTGAAATTATAATATTGAAACAATTACTTGGTAATATCACTCCGAAACTTTTAAGTGGGAAGATATCAATCAACCAAGAAAGTTAGTGGGTTCAGATTACACTTGGGCAAGGGTCAGTCGATACGTATCTGATCTGTAATATAGGTGGAATCTGAGATGTTTCAGTCTCAGGTGGAAAATAAAGTCTCTCAAGTTGTTTTCTTTTTATGTGCAGTTCATGGTTTTACTAATTTTAAGGCATACTCTTCCCGTCATTGTTGGTGGCTCAGATAATTACTCTTTCCCATTGTTCGTGGTGAGATTAACTAGAACAAAAAAGTGGCAAAGACAGTTATGCTACTCTTTCAGAATATTCACCGCCTGTCAATGTTGTGTTTTCAGTTATTACTTCTACGAACTTCAGGGATTATTGTTCCAATCTACATTATACTGAGAGCAGTGACTGCGGTACACAATCGCCGACAACAACAGGTATTCTGCCATACTATTTAGTCAGTTTCTTCATATATCTATTAGGGCATGTTTGGCAGACGTTAGAACAAGATTTCTTTTGATAAGCTAAATTTTAGTTGGCCCGATTTCCTTGAGACACTTGTATATGTACTTCATACAAGTTGCCCTCCTAGCTGGTTGTAAAACAATAAAATTTTGTGGGTTTAAGAACAGCCCCCTGATGTAACACGTCTAATTAATACCCTCTTTGGTGATCTTTGGCAGGTCACCAATGTATCCCTTACTTCATCTGATGAAGAAGATGATGATCCCCCGATAACTTTGCAGCATCAATCTCACATCATTCACGCTCAATGACTGGTTATTGCTACGAGTAAAAGTGACCTTACATTGAATTCTGGGAGGAGTTGGCTTAGAATTCAATCAGGCTGTGTGAAAGTGGTGTTACTACTTGACAGAAATGGTCCGGTTGTGGTTTTTAGTTAAGAGGAGGTTTATGATCAAACACACGGTATGATTTCCGTCTCACCTACTTCAGGGTTCCATATAAAAGGTAAATGTTATGTAGATCCTTATGTACAGTTGATAAATTGTGAATATTTACAAAATGAAAACAAAGCAAAGCTGGCAATGAAAACATAGTATAATATCAAGCTAAGAAGATTCCTTTTTATTTATTCCCCTCTCCAGTTTATTGTACGGGTGATTGTAGCTCGAGTAAAGAATGATTAACAGCATATATGTGGTGTGGATGTTCCTTTAAATTGCAATTGTTTCATTAAATGTAGCTTTAAGTTTGATGTAAGATTGGAGTTGAAAGTTGGAATGACGCACATTCATAATAATAATACTATTATTAGTTTCAACTCTAATACTACCGTCCGACCATACAAGCAGTTTAGAATTTGTTGCAAACAAAATATCTTAAAAGTATTTTATTACTACAAAATTTATTGTTATTATAACTATTTTTCATTGGTCTTATTTCAATATTAAAAACAAAAGTTTTGTACCTACTAAAAAGGCAAATTATCGTTTTTTTTATGTATGTGAAAATGTCTAAAATTGTAATCTTTGACAATCCTTTGGGGTTCATGAACCTTAATATTCAAAAAAGAAAAGCTCAAAGAGAGGGGAGCGAGGACACATTGGACTATTGATATTTGGAGCTTTCTTATCTACTCACCCTCTTACATTATCAAACACTTTATTAAAATAATAAAATAACGAACAATTGTACAAGATGGAACTCTTCAAGACTTCTATTCAGATATACTAAGCATTTGAATGAAGAATCCTTTCACGGCTTCATTCATATTTTCAAGAGCTCCGCATTCATGTTACTCGAAGCGGAACCTTGTGGGAATATCATTTCTATGTGTATTATATGTTGTATCAAAAATTTACCTTTTATAAAACTCATCTCATTTGCTTGCCGTTGACACAGACACATAGCACGAATTTCATGCCAGAGAATTTGTCTCTATTAATAAAGGAGGAGGAGGAATAAGAGCAGTTATCTTATAATTCAATGACTTCCCTTTTCTTTCTTTTCACTCCTTATCAATCCCTATAATATTTTTTCATTCATTTTCTCAAAATTTATTTATATATTTTTTAAATTACACACACAAGTAGTGTGCGAGAGGAATACTAGTAGTATATATAAAAGGGGGAACTCTATTCCAAAATTAACATCAAGATATAAACCTGATCAGAATATAAAAGTTATAAATACATCAGAAGGGACCTTAAACTGGTCACATGGTATCAAGCCGCAATCTGGTTTTTTCACTTGCTTGTCCACTCCAACTGATTCCAAATATAAGTTCTTTGCTTTTAACAACCTCAGCTCCAGCTTCTCCTTGGCCTGAAATGTTCGCTGAAGAAAAACAAATAAGAAGTCCTACCTAAACTCCAACCCCCCCCCCCCCCCTTCTCAGATTTTCAATCTTTCTTCCTTCCGTTTTTTTTTATTTTGATCTTCTACTCTATTTTGAAAGAGCTTGTAACTCTCCTAACAATCAAATGTTCTTTAAAGAGTGTAGGTGGTGTAAATACTTTCGATTCTTTTGCTGTGAACGCCAGAAGCAAGCAAGTGCTCCAAATGCACAGCTCGCTACAGCAATTGCCAGAGCAGCCCCCAGAGGCACCACAAGCGCATTTGTTGATGATGCCAAATCTTCAGCAAGTGCCTCCTCTGTCCCAGCATCACCCAGACGTTCCTTGTCCTTGTACACTGTCGTGAGTGTCTTCCCGTAGAAGCTAGCCAAGAATCTGAAGACTTCATCATGGTCCCAATCAATCCGACTATTCCCATTGCTCTTCTGGTTCTGGGTAAGATAGCAAGAACGGCAAAGCTGTTTCGGAGGCCAAATACTCTTTGGAAATTTAGGATCACCGGTTCCTAGAGAGGCTTCTTCTTTCATTAATCTCTCATTGACTTGGTTATGCGCAGTCCACAACCAGAGGACAAAATCACGAGTTCTGTTGAAAGGACTAGAAGCACTGCAATGTTTTTTAACAGTCAGACCACCTGAGCTTGAAGAATTAGAATACAAGTTGCACTTGCTATTTTACCTTGAACACATCTCATAGAAATGTTGGCGGCATTCCTCACAGATAAAGAAGTTGTGAATAAATTCACATACAGCTGTAAATGCCATGTGGCTCTCCATCCTCAATCCTCAATCCTCACAGAAAGTGAATGTAGTAAGACCCACAACCCACAACTGCAAAAAGAAAGGATAAGAGTGAACTGCTGAAGCAAATTACCCTAGATTGCTGCCAATAAACCCAGAATCTTGGTTGATAGCTAGGAGAGCACTTCAGAATCAAGTTATAAAACACCAAGGTCAGACTGGAAATGTTAGTTGGCTATACCTAAAACTAATAATAAAATAGAATGGGAATTTGGCAGCTGAAACAATAGTACTACGTCAAAAATGCAAGTAGAACTTGATTGCCAGGACCCTAGGAGTAACTATGTGAAAGAGGCATTTTATTTTTTTGATAAGTAACTATGATGAATGACTTTAAAAGTAGAAGATTTTAATTTATAAGGATAACCAACTGAATTGTTATCTTAAAAGCAAGTTTCTAATGATTCTTGATTTTATTTTTATTTTTTTTGGAGGGGGTAGGGTTGGGGAATGGAACTGCAATTTGCACACTTACTAGAACTATGGTCATAGTATTGTGTAGGCAACAAAACCAAAACATTGCTTTTCATTTTAAGAAAACTAACTGATTACCGTAAAAAAGAAATGTTCAGAAAGGGTCAAGTTGTGAGCGGTATTTAATTCCTGTAGTACTGCAAGTGCACGGTAATTTTAGACTATTCCTTGGAGTACTGCTTTTTAGAAGCAAGAAAACATGTCCCATTTAGTTTGGAACCAAACGGACAGTGCTGTCATTACAACTGAAGAGAAAATACAGAGAATACATTCAAGATAGTGCAGGGATACACAAGAAACATCATAATGCACAGAAATAATGGTTTACTTCATATTAAGGGCATCAAAAGGAGTAGAGGATGGTTGATAACGGAATGCGGTAAGAAGCAACGAGAAACTACTTTATGGCCTGTACATTGATGCAAACACAAGCCAATCCAAGTAGTTAGGCTTCACATTTGGTGAGATGTGGTTTGTGTCACACCATGCATTTTATGTGGGAACCTTAAAATATTTACTCTGAACTATATAATCCCCCCTCTTCAGTTAAGACACCATATTTAACTTCTACATCATTTACGTGCTTACATCTATCTCCCAATTTAAAGTATTGTGCAATGGTTCATGCTCACTGAGCCATTTAGTGCTGCAACTAGTACATGCCATGTTAGACAGAAAATAGGGGGCATTTGGTTAACTGAATCTATATAACCTTCCTTCCGAGATTTGCAATTTTATTTATCATCCTCCCATAGTCCCATTCTGTTGGTTGTGGCAATAATGATACCCTATTAACAATATGGCAATTTCTTGAAGACATTAATATCGACAGTATACATAATTGCCTGAAGTTTATGAACTTTTTTTTACCTATTCTTATGTTTTTGCATTAACTGAAATAATAACATACTTCTAATGACAGCACTCGCAACAGCTATCCATTGCATGAATCAGATATTATCATATTACAAGTAGTTAAGGTTTTTGTTTGGATTGGAAAGGTATCAGATTGAAGTGATATTTGTGTTTGACAAAAGCATCCAAATTCCAAGCCATATATTACCTCTTCCAAATTGAGAATTCACGTATAAAATCAATATTTTTAAAACAGCATTTTATTGGCTTTACCTGTTTACCATTGCTCCAACCACTTATACAAACAATAATCATCAATTCAGAAACAGAAATAATAATAAATTGACAAAAGCTAATTTATTGTGATACATAAAATCTAAGGTTATATCATTACCTAAAGCCCCTTGTATCATTCTTGCTGCCACGACAAAACATCTGTAATAGAAAACCCAGAGCAAGACTTTAACTTATAATACATAGGAGTAAATTGTATTCAGACTGAAACAAGTAAAAATCTTTGAGGTAAGTAACTAGTTGTACATCAAGAACTAAAATGAAACTACTTTCTAGTGTTAATAACAATCAGAGTGTTACTTGTGTGAAAGGAAGGGTGGAAATACATAAAACTCGAATTACATAATTTACTGGTTCAAATTTTTGAATAAAGTAATTAATTGCTATATAGTAATTGTGATATCATATTCAAAGATGTCAATCCAAAAGATTAAAATAGAGTCTGGATGATGAAACCAAAACAAAGGCATCTAGGAAGCACCAAACAATATCTTTTTCTGTCACCTACGAAGAAAAACTTTTTCATATTCAGAAGTATATATAAGATAGCAACACACAGCTGTAATAAGATTTATGACGTTTGAATACCCACCCAATATCCACGAGGAACTTCTTTTCCACAAATTTGAAAACTACTCAGAGTGCCGTTTCCACTACCAATGATACATTCTTGTTTCTCGGCTAACCACATATCTGATGGGCACAAATCATCGAAGTTTACGAGTATATCAGCACTTCCTTTCCGGCACCTGATACAGAAAGTCCAGAGTCAAACAGTTAAGATAGCTGCAGTGTTGCAAATTAACTACGGTCACAGGAAGGGGTGGCATTAACCTCCTAGAAGGGTGATGAGCCACAATTAGTTGAAGGAATTTTATAAGGGATGCTCGAGTCTTAGATTTGATCATCTGTAAAAGTGTATATATATAATAAGTGAATGAAAGCTGAAAACTCTAAGATAAGGAAAGTAACAACAATGGGCACCTTGTGTTCTAAGATTATGTCGAAGGCTGTGAATGTTGCTTCCTCAACATCATACAGAGCACGTGCAATCTTTCTCAAGGCAGACGATACAAAAGTTAATATCCTAGTAAAAGGAGCTATTTAATTTGAAAAAAAAAACATGAAACAAATTCATAGAAATCGTAAAAGACCTGTCCGGGGTCTGAGACATTTGATTGAACAAGCTCATTCCCATATCTCTCATCATCCAAGCTGTATGAACTGTCACGAAGAGGCAAAACAATCAACAACAACTAAATTAGGTGATATATGATATACATCTATCTATATATATACAATACAAGGATGCACAAACACAGAGTAAAGGATATAGAGACTTCTCGAAGTCCAGGGCAATAATGGAAATTTAATTAATAATTTTTATTTTTTTTAAAAAAAAGCCAAACTTTTAGAACAGTATAAGATTTTAACCAGCCAGCAAAGTGAAAAAAATAACTTAAAAAATGTAGACACCAGAAAGGTCCCAGGAATTTCTGTATATACCATTTTCAACTCCCCCCCCCTCCCTCCCAACACACAACCAACAGGCCCGCAACCCCCCACACAATGTAATACTTGCAGTTCAGAATTTGACTGATTCAGTTTCATAACTTAACTTAAAGGTGCTAACAAATTTACACACTCCCTCGAATTGGTAGTATTGGCAGTTCAGTATCAAAGAGGTGATTAACTTGCGGAAGTAAGGTATACAGAACAGACCAAGGCTACTTTGCATTGTGGTAGTTATTTACAGTTACTTCCTTATATTGGCTCAACCATAAGGAGCTGAAAACTTGCATTAAGGCGGACAACAGTTAAACATGTCTCCAATATGTATAGTAAGTAGTAACACAACTCAATATTGTATGTAGTCTCTATGGTTGTATCTTTCCTTTTTTGGCAGTTTGATACCTCTTTAACAGAAAATAGTGACATCTTTTACTGCAATATAAGTTATATATTCAAATCGATATTACCATTCAATATCTCAGCATACTATTTCACAAATTGTTCAGGGCCATATCTATAGTAAAGTATTCTGTACTTATTGATCCTTTCATTATCTCAGGAACATTTAATATACAATCCATGGTCCCATAATATAATCTTTGCATTTCTCTTATAATTCCACATTCTCTATTTATTTGTGGCAAGCAGCTATTACAAGCAAACTGCAACCCTGAATACCTGTGAAACACTAAGGACTAATGATATTTTTTCATGACTCCTTAAAATAATAGAAGTGTTAAAAAGTCTTCGTCTCATCATTAACCAACAATCTTAACTCAACTCACTTTGAGGGGGAAATATGCATCAGGTTAGGCTAAAAGGGAATGGGTGAAGATGTTTCTTACCTGCCTGTTTGCTTATTGATCCATTTCAGCAATCGCTCAGCTGTCCTTCCATCATCAATGGAAATTATATCACTTCTTTCCTTCTTGGGTTCCAAATTGCCGGAGACAAATTTAGAAGGTGGACCCCAAAAAAGCATTGGGTAATGATCCACAGATAACCTATCGCAAAGATTAGTATTTACCTGTGCTGCCAAACATTTGAAAAGGGGAGGACTGATCACTAAGCTATGATATAATGGAGCCAATAATACAATGCAGAATAAAAGGTAAATAGGAAGATTATAAATAGTAGAAGAAGAGAGGGGCCAACGTATTCAATCAATAGATAACTCAATGAACACAATTACACGTGAGAAATAGAAGGGAGGGTCCAACCCTCCCTCCCTCAGCAGAGGGCCTGGGAAAAGGGGATGAGAACCAGAATACACTATTAAGAAGAAAAGAAAAAGGACAGAAAAGTGAAGAATAAAAACAAATCCTTCAACTGCAATAAAAGAAACATGGTAGACGTAGTCCAGTATAAAATTAAGCTCAAGTAGTACCCAGTCCCAAATTTGCCACAAAGGAACAAACTCAATGCAGGATTTGCGGAGGCAGAGATATTGCAAAGTAGTTTTTGTTTCTTCTCGAGCAAGCATTACATTGTGATCCAAAGATGTTGTGCATGGCCCTAAAAGTAACAGATATTGCTACAGTACTAGCATTTCCTTTTGGCAAACTCATGTATAGTTGCCATAATAGGGTTAATCATCATTTGAACGACCCACTTGCCCTCTATATGTTTGTGGGTTGGAGGAAGGGGGTGAGAGCCAAAGTACACTATAAGAAGAGAAGAAGAATACAGAAAATGGAAGTTGAAAAGTGAAGAGTATACACAAATTCTTCTACCACAATAAACATCATAGACATCAGGCCAACATTAAATTAAGCGAAGTACCCAGTCCCATAATTTCCACAAACTAAGGAAACTCAAAGCAGAATTAAAGATGATGAAACACCAAAAGTTATTCTGAAAGAGTCAATGACAATAGAAATATGTTTATAACTTTGTATATGCATTCTCTAAAGAAGGAAGAATCAAGAAAGCATAGCAGCAATACCTTTTCTGCACAATCTACCCTTGTCATCAATATTAGTCCTGGATGAACAGCGTTAGCTCCATTGAAAAGCCTAGCAACCTTTTCATAGTGGGGCTGCAAAGTTGTCACTAGAGCAATAAGAAATAAAAGAAACATAACTGCAAACCGTATCTATACAAAAATGTGCATATACATACCTTATAATTCCTGCAAGCAGGACACCTGAATGACCAGTAATAGCATGTAAAGAACTTCATAAAAGAAGAATTGTAAAATATAGTTAGGAATATAAATTACCATCCTGACATCAGAACTTGATTAACAAAAAATGAACATGGTTTCCATTTCCCTAGGCCTGCAATTTACAGAAACACAAGCCTACTTGGAATGATGCATATGCATGCTCTATGTTCTTTTGCATTTTTTCTACCCTATTTTTATTTGGGTTTTTCTGATTTCTGCAATTAATAATTGATGTGTTCTTGTCATACCAATATTGTGTTGGAACTTTCGCCGTAGGACGTTGCAAAAATTCTGAAAAATAATAATTGTATCGAATGAAAGTTCACTCTCTCCTTAAGACAGTATTCACGCCCTGTATAAACTACACAGGGTTACAACAAATCCGTCTCTCAAGATAAGACAAACTCTGAAATTAATTTGTAGTAAATACTATGTGCATGATAATATTTAATTCAAAACTATAATTTGAGAGAGAGAATGAAATAATAAACCCAAAATTCCCTTAAAGGAATTATGGAACATTCATTTCTAGTGAAAAAAATTCCCTATCCAAATGAGAGTTTTCTAATCTTATTTATAGGATTCTAAACTCTCTTTTGAAACGGTACATTTTCAATTGGAAAGGACAATGAACCAAACACACCCTTTCTAAAAGTCATACCGGTTCAAACTAGTGACCCAAGTTGAAACATTGCACTGATTCAATATTACACTCGTTCAAACTAACGATCACACCGATTTAAACTAGTGATCCAAGTTGAATCATTGCACCGGTTTAACGTTATACCCGTTCAAACTATCAATCACACATTTATCATTGAATCAATACATCTGTTGGATATTAAAACCATATATAATATATTTATTATATAACAACAGATTTAGAAAATATCCAACAATATACCCCCACTTTCAAAATCCTGTAACTTTATTTTGTCAACCTATTTCTATCTCTTTAGGCATAGCATACATAAGTAAGAGGTGTTTTTTGACTTGAACATCTACATAGTCTATATCACAAAATACCATAATTCTTAGTAGCGTTAGCTTTGAACTATGAAATCTTATTAAAGTGATATCATGCTCAATAGACATATACTATACCCCTTATAGTTTAAGAAAACCCAACATATTTATGGCCTTGTGTTTACCTCTTGAGTTTCATAAGTGACTTAGAGACTAGCCTTAAGTCTCGCAAAAGTGGTCCCACTTCCTTCACTTATAGAGATAAATCTAATCAGATGCACTTGTATGACCTGCATCTTCCAAACTAGAGATAAACTCATTAAAAGTTTACCCTACTCTCTTTGTTCTCTACAAGCATACACTAACTTTGAGATGGTTTCGAAGAATTTCTTCTTCATACTTGTCTAGTGTATAACTGGTTATTACTATAAGTATTTTTCCATTGAACCAATATATTTGATGTTACTCTAGTGTTTAGTTGAGTTCCACTTATAGGTTACCTCTTTGAATATTCAAAGGCTTTAAACTCATTTCTATGGAATTACTCCATAACAATCCATGCCTAGGACTTTTGTAATCGGGATCCACCAAATTGCTTTAGTTTTAACAAAGATGATGACTATATTACTATCGAGCGCTCATTTACATAATCACGTCTTATACCGATATGCCTTGACTTTCTTGACTTATGCCATAAAAATATGTCTAGTACCAGACTCCTAAGTTAGTCACTTCCATTATAAGAATGATAAAATTCAAACTTCATTATTAAATTTCATAAAATATATCTCAAAATTAATTTAGCATACACATAATTCAACCTCCTTGCCTAGGGCCCTTAGTGCAAGGACTTGGTCAAACTTACATTGATTAGACATAATTAAATGTCATAAATCATGTGTACAGTTGTTCATTTACATATCACTATCTTAAACCGAGATATATTGACAATAACTTCATAAATTGACCAGTCTTAACATGAAGTTATAAACCATATTATCTTTAATACTAAGATAATTCTTAACTTAATCTATATGTAAATAAGTTTATATATGATGTCCAGTATATATCTCGGATTACAACACTTTGGACCATTTACTCACTTTGAAAGTGAACCATGCGCATTAATCCGGATTTGGTACAATTTAAAAACAATAATCTAAAACTAGACATTACCGCCTTTTCCTTTTGAGAGAAACTATTATTGCCTTGATAAACTCGAAATTGACCATAATCCATTATCATAACATATGGTTATTAACCATAGTAAAAATTATTTATACTTAAACATCATACCAAATACTATATATGTGCAAAATGTAATGTTCATAAATTTAAAACACATAACTCGATACAAATTTCATGGTATGATAAATCTAAAATATATATATATATATATATATATATATATTTATATCTATGTGCAAATTATACTTATGCAACAATTTCAATAATAAATTAACAAGCATATAATATATTTTCAATTCTTTATTAAATTATGAACTCAAATTCGCAGATATAATAAACAAAATGTATTTCTTTATTTTCCTCCTAAATAATATAATCACATATATTATACTTGAAAGAAAATAAATATACATTTTTAGCCACAGATAGTATTATCAAATAATAAATATTTATATTATCATGCCAAAATTAAATTGAATAAAATAAATTAATTCACTTACAGTGATTTCGCATTTCCTTCTTTGAGTTTTCTTTGATTAGGGAAACTTTCTCTTGGATAATAATAATTTCCGCGATCGTAGTTATAAGAAAATATCATTCTTTAATGTAAACATCGCCACCCTTACATATTCAAACTAATATTATTTTTCAGAACGTCCTTCATAGAATACTGTCTTAATATTGTTGGAATTTTCTTCGTAGGACGTTGCAAAAATTCTGAAAAATAATAATTGTGTCGCCTGAATTGAATGGAAGTCCACTATCTCCTTGAGACAATATTTCCCCCCTATATAAACTGTACAAGGTTACAACGAAACCGTCTCCCAAAATAAGACGATCACAAAAATTAATCTGTATTAAATACTATGTGCAGGATAATATTTAATTCAAAACTATAATTTGAGAAAGAGAAGAAAATAATAAGCCCAAAATTCCTTAAAGGAATTATGGAACATTCATTTCTTGTGAGAAAAATTCCCTATCCAAATGAGAGTTTTCTAATCCTATTTATTGGATTCTAAACACTTTTTTGAAAAAGGTACATTTTCAATTTGAAAGGATATGAACCAAATACACCCTTTCTAAATGTCATACCGGTTCAAACTAGTGACCCAAGTTGAACCATTCTACCGATTCAATATTACACCCGTGCAAACTAACAATCACACTGATTCAAACTAATGACCCAAGTTGAATCATTGTACTGGTTTAATGTTATACCCGTTCAAACTAGCAATCACACATTTACCATTGAACCAATACATCTCTTGGTTATTAAAACCATATATAATATATTTATTATATAACAACAAATTTTGAAAATATCCAACATATTGTACAATAGCTTTAAATCACTGAAGGACAAAAGCAGGCATATTGCCTTCAGGCTTGCAAACAACTTGCACCGCAAGGAATATTTTTTTACTTTCTACTTTAGAAGTTATCGTGATTATGGAAGATAAATCAGGTAGTTAGATGTTCCCAATGAATGTATAGTACTTGCTAGAATCAGTCACTTTCTTTTCATTGGCTTCAAATTCATTTATAAATAGAACAGCAAAGGTTTTCTTCATCATATTAACAGGTTTTTAAAAGGTGAAAGTCCTTTCCAACTTCCAATGCGGCTTTATCGAGACAATTAATGGTAAACTTCAACCAAGGCTGAAGTACCTAAAGTACCCATAAGGTAGGCACTAGATAAAAAGGATCCCCTCAGCACCAAGGGTAGGGTGCGAGAGTATTGACAAGCAACGGGTTTGGAACATAAATGACACATTTATTATTGCTAAACATGAAAATAACCATAATGTGGTTTGGTGCACGTCAGTTACAGCTACCAGCAACCTTACATCATCTCTAATTATAAATTCTCTTTTACAATGCAAATTCTTCGACTCTCTGCCAAGGCTTTTGGAAGTGTAACATTCTCTTCCCTGAAACATCTGTATAAGAGGAAACTTT
Source organism: Panax japonicus (assembly GCA_020205505.1). Classification (NCBI taxonomy): domain Eukaryota; kingdom Viridiplantae; phylum Streptophyta; class Magnoliopsida; order Apiales; family Araliaceae; genus Panax; species Panax japonicus. The sequence goes on along the minus strand of CM035112.1, from coordinate 53,358,342 downwards.
GTCCTTTTTGCACCTGTAGTTTAAGATAGCTCTTGGTCTAACGAATCTCCCCTAACCACTTCAAAAATGTCGAATTACATTGACAGGGTTGTAACACCGTACATACAAACATCAATTTCAATATGCTTTTGCCGATTCCATTTGCAATATCTTTTCTTCTTTTAAAGGAAAATTAAGTTATAAGTTATAGAGATCAGTAAGTTACTATGTCCCTAGTTTCTATTAGTGCACTTAATCAATCCATTTAGTGAAACTAATTGATTTATTGCATAATACTACAATGCACATCAGAAATTTATCATCTCTCAATCTTTCTTTGTCAATTAATTATTCCAATAAAAAGTCTAACAAAAACAACACCTTAAACAGAATAACATTATCCTGAATAGTTTATATAAACTGCATAACGTAGATGAATTCTGAAATGTAAATTGGAACAGTGCCACCATTATTATGAAAAGCATAAAAATTCCTCTAAAACCACCCACAAATTTAATTATGCAATGTACCAGTAAGTATCTCATAGCTCTTACTATTAATTGATCAGACTCAGATAATCTCTGCAGTTTAATTCTCTAGACCACTCAATACCCACATTTTTATGATTTATAATGTGTACTTCAGTAATTTATAATTACATAGAAGATAGACCCCTTTCAGATTTAGTTAGTCTAAATAAAACAATATCAAGTTCTCAAACCAACTTAATTAACCGTAATAAACAGTTTTTTTTCACAGCATCATATATAGCAAAAGAAAATAATGTGCATGTCCACAAATGAGTCAAGACCTCAATTAATACAGATTTAACCAAAAAAAACTAATAATATCAATTCAATTCTTAAAAGAATTCAAACTTTCTAAGAATTTGAGATTCAAACTGCAAAAGAATAATTTCCTAACATGTTGTCATTTTGTATGCAATCATTACTATAAATTTACTGCATAATTAAAATATTTATTACTGCACTTCAACAGTTTAGTTTGCAGAATACTATATTAACATGCTAGTATATATATTATCTGTAGAATATTAACATGCTTGTATAGGATGTTAATATATTAACATGCAGAATATATATTAACATGCATATCAACATGCTATATTAACATGCATATTAACATACTATATTAACATGCATGTATGCACTTCAACAGTTTCTATCATGAAGAGTCATTCTTTTTAAGATTGTTATCTGTACTCATATTATATATATATTAATTACTAACCGTACGAATTATATATATATATATATATATATATATATATATATATATATATATATAATTACTGTACTCAACTTCTTTAAACAAATAATAGAATTAATATATATAATAATATATTACTACTATTACGGTATTATAATATATATATATATATATATATATATATATATATATATATATATATCCCATGCATACCAAAACAGTATACTCCCATGATTAAATTAATAGGGGAAAAAAAATAGCATTAATGATATTGGATGCTACCAACATACTGCAGTCATTTTGCAATGCATGCACCAAAGATGCAATGAACTATTATAACATGCAAAATTAAAATTCCAGAATATATAACATAAACTATAACATAAACTGTTATATATATATAACAGAATATCTAAATATAATATATATAATAACAGAAATAAATTCCAGAATTCTGTGTATATATATACTAACAGAAGTTTAAAATATATATAAATTTATTTCCAGAAATAATTTTTTTTTTCCCCACAATTTTCTGTTGACATACACAATACTATAATTACAGAAAAGGTAAATTTGCTTTAAGATTGTTATCTGTAATATATAGTATTATTTAATAATGCATATAAATATAATAATAATAATAATAAATTATGCAAAACATAAATAACTTGTAAAATGATGAATATAAATCCGAGTCCTTTGAATTCACAGTCTCCTTAAAGCAAATTTATTCCCTCACAGATGCTAAGGGTTAATTGAATAATTGCTTCCCAAGATAAAACGGATTTCAATTCTTAATTAGTAGCATTACAAAATTAAGAATTCATCGAACGCAAATTCTATGTTATGTACTCGAACTTTTACTATCAATAATAATGATGATGCATGTAAATGGAAATTATAGTAATGATGCATGAAAAAACGTGTATTCATACACTTACACTTACTCAGAAACGGGAAAATTATGCAGAACGGAACTGCAGAACGGAACTGCGGAAGGGAAGGAACGAAAATTTCTAACTGCTGAACGGGACGGGAAAACTGCAGAACGGGAATTCTAAAACGGGTTTTTCAGAACGGGACGGAATAGAAAAAAATTTCAGAAATGGAAGGGAAATTTTGTATCTTTTAAATGTTTTCCCACACCATTTATTTATAGAAAAAATTTGCATGTAACCGTCGTCAAAACGACGTAGTATCACAAACTCGTCCATCACGACCCGAGTCCACGACCCGACCCGAGTCAATTTTCTCATTCAAATCTCATTTCCAACAATAATAACCTCTAATGAGTAAGAAAAATATACCAGTGAGCAAAGAACTCAACAATGGCGTAAGTAGCCGGTGTTTCTCTGAGAAGTGCATCGAAATTCGTGGAGTTTAAATCAACAGCAGCGTCAGGTTGATCACCAACGTTGTCTTTGATAACTCGAAGGACTGATCGAGATCCAACTGAGACTGATGCTGATGATGCTTCAAAGCTCAAAAGCAGCAGTGCGAGAAGCATAAGAAATGAATACATCGAACAAGATCGATATATAGAAATGAAAGAGAGAGAGAAATTTAGCAAAAAAAGAAAAAGAGAAAGAGAGAGAGAACGAGGGAGGGATGGAGGGTGAATATATTTTCCTGTGATTTGTGAATTTCATTTGGTTTAGTTTAGGAGGAGCTGAAACCTCTTTTATGGAGTTTCGGGGGACTAGGATTGGTGATTTGTTTTGGGTAATTTACTTTTACCGACGGGGAGAGGTGCGTAACTGCGTATTACGCTTTTCGTCCACTTTAGCAGTGTAGGACAAAGCGGCTACGTACCTAACCTACATGACTTCTCAGCAAGGAGAGATGACATGGCAGGCAGGCAGCTGTATTAACATTTGTCCACCGCAACGATTTTCAGATACTATTTAAACTAGCATCAAGCATGAACATCCTACTCCCTCCGCCCTATTTTTATTTAATTTTAATTCTTATTAATTTTATAAAATTCTTAATTTTAAATTGTGGTATATCTTTATTTTTATTTTAAAAATATTTTTTTATATATTTAATAGTACTTTGAAGAAGTTTATAATATTAACTCTACAATAATTGGTTAAATAAATTCACTAAGTTTTAAATTGATGAGTATTTTTGGTATAACGAGGGAGTACTATTAATAAACAAAGTAAGGACACTTATCACCAAAGTATTAAAAAGTAAACTTTTGTTCCAAAATTAGGTATTTTTTTAGTTCAATTAAACAAAATTAGGGGTTTTTTAGTTCAATTAAAAAAATTAGAGATGCATTTAAAACTATAAAAGTACATGCATTTCCATTAGTTATAATTTTGAGAGATGGAATCTATTATGCCACTATTATTTTTGCATTTCGCTTGAAAAATTATAAAATTTATTGTTTTAAAAATATATCTTTATCTTTTATTTACAAGGATTATACTAAGATCATTAATCCAAGTTTCTTGTTTGTTTTTAAATTTAGACTTGCTTAAGAATTATAAAATGACTTAATAATCTTGAAATTATAATTATAATCTCAATATTATAATCGATTAATAGTTTTGGGCCGAGATTATAAACAAACATAAATTAGAAAAAGAGACCATAAACGGTGAAGAAGTAACTAAAAGTTTATAATGTAATTTTATTTTATACATCACCTACATGCACTTGTCACTAAATCCGCTACCTGGTGAAATTATCAATATTAAGTTTTGAATACAACAAACTTAAACATAGTGATATATATATATATATATATATATATATATATATATATATATATATATATATATAGCGGACAACGCTAAAACGACGGTTCTACATATAGTGACGGATCGAATAGTCGTCCAATCCGTCGCTAAAAGAAGGTGAGCTTAAAATTGGCACCGTATATATATATGCGTGGGTGTGAAAATTGAAACTCTGAGAATATCTTTGATTCCACATGAAGCTACAATAAATAGTACTTGGTCCTGTCTCCATAGTCCAGATGTGGTTTGGCTTCATATTGCCCCAACAGCCCTACCTTACTCTATTACTTCATTCTAATATACAGAGATAACCACAACCCACAATGGTGCTTCGCTCCATTATGAGATGGGCTAACAAATTAATGTGCAAAACATAATTACAATAATAATATTCCTAGATCTAAGTATAAGATATTGTCCTAAACTTCAGTCCTTAGAGCACTGGTTCGTGATGATGCATCATCTTTGTTGATATCCTTACAACTGATATCCATGCAGCTACTTTTATTTCGCAAGGAAAGCCCCACAAACTCTTCCTCCCTTCGGAGACGGTTTGCATAAATTATCCAAAGCACGAGACTGAGCACGACTCCTATCGAGATTAGGACAAGTCCTGCATTTACCATTCGGAGATGGTGCTCCAATGGAGAGCAATAATCCGAGGTGATATACCGGAATGTATCTCGTACAAAATTACAATTTTCTAGACTAAGCAATACTGGTGCATAGTGTTCAAGGGCGTAGCTTATGTTGACTGCTGCCACTAATTGCCCATACATATCTGGGGTCAACCTCCCAACACTGCTGCAAATTCCATATCCTGATACCGTGCAAATGTAATTCTGCCAAACCTGTAAATTCACAAACAAAATAAGGGAAAAAGAGTTTAATCACTAAAAAGAAGCTCATTGCGTCCTGTTGTTCCTCTCTTAAACTACATATCAAATTTCAAGATTGGTAGAATCAACCAAGTACTAACATACTAACTCAAAGATGTTTCAACAATGAACCAGGAAAGGAGCTAAATTTTAACGTGATACTATAAGATAAGAGTTGCAAAATTATTTAGATTTTTTATTCACTAGTTTGATCATTATTAGGAAGACCTTCCTGGCTTCCATCATTTCGAAAAAATATCAGCACAAAGAAAGAAAAACAGAGAAAGAAACGATGAATTCAGCATATAGGAACCTATAACAGCAGCATTTGAATGATTCAATATTGTCAATCGATTTTACTATTATTATTATTTTTAACTTACAAACCGCAGTAGCACAGCACATAGTTTCATTTTCATTAGATTCATGGTATCGGACATATATGCTTCTAGCAGTGTCATGTTCAGTCTTGTACTCATCTCTCATCGTTGACAAAATATTATAAAACCATGGTTCCTTACTCCTTTATTTTTTGGTTTTAATGTTTACTAGCTTAGTAGTTAACATTCCATGAGAAAAAGTAAAATAATATTGTAAAACAAGCTTTTCTGATAAAGAATTATCACTGATCACGTACCAGAGAAGCATTTCCCATAGAAACCTCTTGAGGTGCACATTGGCGATCTTGAAGCTGATAAGAGTCGTATGGATAGCAAAGATGTGGCATCGAAGGCCCTGACTGGTTGAAATATTGAGGGTTACCCTGAGGAGGCGGATTCAAGTTGGCAAAGTTGTCTATAAATCTATTGATGATATCTGCAATATCATTGATGACTTCTTTACTTTTGATCAGTGTCTGGTTAGTAGTTCTCTGGTCAACACAAGGAAGAATATTGCTAAGGGCAGTTTCTGCATGGGGATGATCCACCCAATCTCCCATGGCCATGCAGGTATCAGAAATTGCACTGGAAACAGAATTCATTTACCATTTTGTCAGCATGAGGATATTGCTGTCTTTAAGCGTAATGTATTCACCCAAAACTAGGATTATAAATTGTATAATGCAACTAAGACAAATGCATAGTCAACATAGCAAAGTTGCAGAATATGCTAGGTGCGACAGTTTATAATATGAAAAATGGATTAGTCGACAATGGATTTTCTCAAAAGGTGGAGGAGAAAAAGGAAACTGTAATCATAAACTACGTAATCCTTCAGGAGAATAAAGCAGCATCATAAACAGCTGGCTGGACAAAACGAACCAAATGCAATACACAATGAATGAAAAACCGATGCATAAATACCATATTGAGCAAGCTTAAGTTATACCCCCTCCATTCCACAATATAATATCATTTTGACTTTTTGAAGTCAATTCGATACATTTTCAAATTCAAAATTGACTGCAATTCATTAAGTTTTAGTCAATACAATTACAAATATTATAAAACTATCTAAAAGGTACTACAAATTACAAAATATATAGTTTTCGAAATATAAATGAATTCATATCAATTTGAATTCAAAATTGTCTCAAATTGAGAACAAATAGTCAAAATTACTCATATTTTGGAATGGAGGGAGAATATTTTTTGGTATATATACATATCACTCCAGAAGACTGGAAAAACTAGTATATCTTTTGGAAAAAGTTGCTACAGGGTAAAAGTAAATATTGCCAATGTCTAAAAAAAACAAATTCAGTAACTCACTTGTCAAGGATCACAAAAACTCCACAAAGAATGAATATAACTGCTACAAGTAACCATCCACTAATAACGAATCTGCATCAATATCATTGTTGAGTAAGAAATTAAAGAGCATACAGCAACATAGTCACTTTGTTGTTAGAAAGAAGTCGAAAACTGAACAATCACAAATAAGATTACATGTGAATTGCATGTTGATGGCCAAGAATAGACAGAACTGCAATCAAATATACAGAAAACGAAATCAGTAAGCTCACAAAAGCAAGACAAAGTGGATGACCAAAATAAAGAGATAGTCAATGAAACTAAATAATACATACCGAGACCCAAAATGGATACAAGAAGCATCACTGCTGCAATGGTGATCAATGCTGATCGTCTGCAACATACAAAAAACTATAAACATCAGGAGGTTAATGCAAACTCCAAATTAGAGAACTGCTATAACTAAGGTCAACAAGATCATACACAGCACCGAAGACCATTCTTATTTTGCCTGAATTTTCATTTGTTTTCTCCCACAGTGTTTCTGCTGCTGTATTTAGGTCTGCATTCAACTTGTCAATATCGTCTTTGACATCTGAAGGAAGGAAAACTTGGGCTACGTTTACTGTCTTTGCAAGTGACAGAAAACCAGTGACATTTCTCAGGGTCTGCACTGTGTAGTCTGACTGGTTTACTACATAATTCAGCGTATGTAGTGCTTCACCGTGAAATTCATCCTGTCCAACCGAAAGAAGAATACATCCAATCCTGGGTGACAAAAGAATTAGCCATTTTTAGTAGCCAATGTAATCCAAGCCAATAAAGACAAACTCCAATCTCTTAAACAATTATCTAAGGATTAAGCGTTTTCAAATTTCAGGAAGATACAATAAATATCTCTTTTGTGTTAGTAAAACTTCACCAACCTTATAAACAGAGACTTGAAGATATGTTTATCAATTGTTCCAAGAATCAGTAAGTACTTTAAAATATTCAAGATCAGCAACATCTCAAATTCCCAATCAACGACTATATAGTCACACAACATATAGTGAAACTCCATCCAAGCTTGGCCCAGTTCTAGTAGCATATAGTCACACAACACGACTATATGCGTGGCAAGATGAGGAAAGATGTAGATAATAAATTGGAATATTTTTTTTTGGGTCTACAAGCATGGCCTCTTAAGAAGACCGTTATGGCGACACTTGACATAATCTCGTATTAGTATTTGAGTGTGAAGTTGAAGACTTAATATACAAGGTTGAGTCAAGACCTAAAAGATTAAGCTTTGGGGTCAAGTTGGGATCAACATGTGTATTATAGTTTCATTATCGACTTCCCCGAGCTCGCAACAAATTGGTATCAGAGACACAATCCATAATAATCCTAGCATACTCTCACTCTGATATGAGGTGAAAAGATCAATTTCAACTAATAAGGAGTCATTGCCAATAGAAGTGTCAAAAGGATAAGCTTTGCAAAAAAGAAAGATATAACTTGAAAAATATAAAGTGAAAAAATAATCGAGGTTGAGGAACCTCTAGAAGAAAAGCTACTAAAGCAGGCCATAGATTAAAAGTTTAGATCATTACGCTGCAGCACATGTGAAGACAATGAGCATTATCAAACATATTCTTTGTGAACAGCGTGATTCTTTGCCTTTGATACTTATTATCCACCCGCAGCAATGATGTACCACAAGAGCAATACCAAAGAAGACAAACCATAGTACAGCAAGAATGAAACCAGCAGCACCTGTATACCCAACAGACTGCAGATATAATGGTTAAAATACTGAGAAAATATAGGCAAAGCAAATCTTATTTTCAGGCTAACAGACAGTACAATAGGAATAAAATAAAATAATTTAAATGGATAGTACCTTTTGATTGCACCACATGATATTTACAAGCAGAATATAGATATATACACAGAAAAAACAATCAAAAACTTTTTAAAACACCTATTCTTGCATCTAGGACTCAGTTCAGAGATCAGAGTGATTCACTAAAGAGGATGACAGGCAGGGCATTTACTTTTGCTATAGACTGTTTGCTCAACCAAGTTTCTCATGCCCAAGCCCTTCCTTTCTGAATCAATCCTCTGAATTTGATGAAGAGAAAAGATTATGGGAACTGAAGCAAGTTATTTATTAGATGAAGTACCTTTTTCTAACTGCCTAGTTCAAAACAAACCAATCACTACTACAAAATCTTAGTTTTCAGGTTAATGGATGAATGACTCCAAAAAATGAAAATTAATTGATGAAAGTCTTAAGCACCCATTTAATCCAAGTCTGATTTTAGTCACCAGTTTGATAATAAATTAACATATAATCATTAGTAAGTAATAACATAAGACTAAATCAAGAACGAACCTTTAAACTAGCTATCACATTCGAACAGAGCCAAAAACTTAGAAAGAGAGAAGAACTTACAGCCCAGTAATGCTTATTGGCAATGTCCCATCCACCTCGATAACGTCTAAAGCCAGTAAGAATGTCCGGCCTATTTGTCCTCTTCTCTGCCAAAAGAAGTGTGCTCACAAGCGACTCGCTCCCTGGCCCTGGGGCCTCTGCAGCCGCACTCAAGATTCCATTTTTCCACCGCCCTAAATTCCCTTCTCCTACACCAATTCCAAAACCAACTCAAAATTTACAACAACAAATCCAAATCATGAAACGAAAACATATCCTGGGACTACCAGTAAAAGAGAGACGAACCATTTCAGTATTCCCAAAAATCAAAAAATTACTACCATTTCCAGAATCAACATTTGCAACCAGTAAACCACAATTAATTTGCGTGCGTGTGCGTGTGCGTGTGAGTGAAGCACAATCTAATTCTCTTGTCTTACACAAATTCATATAGATAAGAATAATAACTCGATTTCCTGAATGAATCAAAAAGAAATACAGAATACAATTCCACACTCGGCAAAATTTCACAAAAATAGTCTACCATTCAAAGAATCATTCTTGCTGTCAATTACACCATAAACTGATCCAAATCTTAAACCCAATTGACAAACACCAAAAACAAGAAAACCCATTTCTCTATTGTCAAAGAAAAATAACTGTAAACAGAGATTGTAAATAGGTGATTATGAATGCGACAAACCTAAGATGAACTTGATAGATTCTTTGTTTGGGTGCGAAGAAAGAGCTGAAATGGAGCTGAAATAAGTCGAAAGAAGAATGAAAAAGAGAGCAAAGTGAGCCATAAAGAAGGTATTAATCATCTTCTTCTTCTGCACTCGCTGCTGCAAATTCTCATTGCATCAAGTCACGCAAACAAAGGGTTCCCTTTTCTCTAGAGAGAGAAAAACAGTAACGTACTCTATTTGTTTATCATTAATTCTGTTCTTTTCTTCTCATGGAGCTTTGCTCGCTCCCCTTTATACTATAAACACTAAAATCTTGGAAAAGAGAAAGATCTGCCAATCTGTTTATACATACATATATACCGAGAGATAGAGAGAATCACATTGGGAACGAAAAGGGCGGGTATGAATGAATGAGAGAGTGACTAGTAAAGCTACCTAAACAGTACCAGTTGTTTCTCTCTATTATATAATTTGTTAATTCATTTACGTATATTATTATTTGTTTATGAGATTTCTTTAAGTCAAAGGAGTCCATATATGACTAATAAATATTATTACGGCTTTTGCGTATAAGATAAAAGAAAGTTCGTTGGGTTTGGGGTAATTTCGGGATTGTGAGTTCAGGGGAATGGGAACAAAAGGTACCTATCTCAGAGGAAAAGAAGTGTTATCTTGTGTTTAATTAAATAAATTAGTATTTATAGTTATACTACTATTTGTTTAGTGGAGTAGCTGATTAGTTAATTAAACTAGTATACTCCCTCCCTTATTTAATATAAATCATTTAAATTAATATTTTTATTTTTTAATATCATTTAAGAATTTTAAATAAGTATTAATTGTTTAGTTTCTATTATTACCCTAAGTATTAAATATAATTTTAATTCTATCATTATTTTTTATCCAATAAATAACACTCTATTTTTTCAATACAAGAACAATATAGACAATTAATATTATATTTAATATTATACAATTATTTTCTTAATACTTGTGTACAACTCTAAAACTACTCATCAAGCCTTTAATTGTAGATTTAAAGAGTGAGAAGGAGGTTGCAGATTTGAAGAGTGTGAAAGAGATTGCAGATTTAATGACTAAAATTGAAGAAGTTGTTGCAGATTTATCTTATTATAGTTGTTTATTTAATTTCATAAACTATTTGATTTGAACTTTAAAAAAAATTAGGATTATCATCCGTGAACTTAAAAATAACAAAACAAAATTCTTAAAATCAAATAAAAAAAATTAATATTTGATAAATTTGTTTTTAATAATATTAGATTAATACAAATATTCATATTTCATCAATCATTTTTATAAACCATGGTTTTAGTTTAGGGGTGGACCTGGGAAAATCATAAAAATGTTTCACTTGGTTAAGGAGGCTTTGATTGGAAACTAATATTGCGATGCGATGCGATGCGATGCGATGCGATGCGATGCGATGGAATGGAATCTATTTGATAGGACTGGGTTATTCACTTACTACAACAATATTAATTAAGAGTAATTTTAGGGGACATTCTTGTATCTGACATTTTGACATTTTATTTTGGGTTTTTTTTATAGTACTTTTTAAAAAAATTATATTATTTATTTCAACTGTATAATCATGTTTGTTGTATGTATCTAAATTACACTTAAAATATTATTTTTCTTATAAAAATTTTAATTAGAATAAATAGTATACATTTTTTTAGAGGTATTTAAAAAAAATTAAAAAAGAAATCGCTAAAAACTGGGGCCCAGGGTGTCAATTGATGATGAGTCCCGGGGGTGTATCCAGGCTCCAAGTCCATGGGCTAAAGTAACCTTTTTGAGTAGTGGTGCGAACATCACTGAACAATGACCGGAAAAATTGACCATTACCACTTGAACCCACACCAGCCATATTCAATTTCTTTTATGTTGATATTTAATGTTTAATTAATAATACACTTGATCTCTAATCGTAGTTTTAAAAATTATTTAATAAGTGTTTTATTTATATGAAAAAGACCTTGTAAATATTTTAAATATTGATTCATCTTTCTTAACTAATTATGACGGCAATAAACATGAAGTAGATATGAGAGTATATGTATAAAATTAAAATATTGTTCCTTCTGTTGAAAAGATTTATTTTGAACTTTTGAAATAATTTTGAGATATTATCAAATTCAAACACTATAATAGCATTATTAATTTACAAATCATAAATTTATAATAAAAGTGCTTAATGATTATAATAAAAGTGCTTAATTAATCATAAATTTATAATAATTAGTTAAGAAATATGAATCAAAATTTATAATAATTTTGAGTTTAATGATTTTATTTCAAGAAGGTGTTTTAGAAAATACATAATTTTTTGCTGAATAATGTTAATTTTAGTTTATAGGATGATGTAAAAGTATTAGGATGATGATGATCCATATTTAAATTCAGTAATTAGTCTGCATATGTGATAACATCATCAGGACCCACAAGAAAGACACGCCTACACGTACATAGAGGACCGCGTGGGGCCAACCCTGTCTATAAAAAGAAGCGCGCCGCGTATAAGAGGGATCCGGATCCTTTGCAGGATTTATGTATCAAAATAACGTTATTTTGATATGAATTTTTTTTACAAGACGATAGAAAATTAGAAGTTATCAAATGTCGTTTAATTTTACCAAACAAATAAAGTAAAATAAAAGAAGTACATTTAAAATAATATTTGAGTTGTGATGACAATTATCCCCGTTGAGTATTGGATTAAGAGCATTCACAACAGATTCTCCAATACACTCTCTATCCTCACATTTGAATAATATATCAATAAATTAATATCCAACAGTTTCCTTATCCTTATATAATTCTCTATTTTAATCTCTATATATGATTTGACTCATCAGGGTGAGAGAATCAAAAGAGTGTTCCCTATTTATGTGAAATGACATTTTACACCCTATTTATTGCGATCTTATGTTGGTTAAAGGATCTTTATCTCACTTAATTGCTGATTTGGGTATGCTTGCATATCAAATTCACTCATTTTTATTTTTTAAATAGAGAATTTAGAGAAGAAATAGAAGTATAAAAATTAAAAACAAGTCAAATTTTGATTTTGATTATTTTTATAAAAAATATTACTACTAATTATAAATTTTATTATTTTATAATTAAAATAATGTTATTTAAGTTCTCATAAATACATAATGATCGTTGCACATTTTGATTTCTAGCAAAATTTATTTTTTAATTAAAATAATTACAGTTTTTAAATTCAAACAACAATTACTTTTAAATAAAAAAATAGTTACAACGTTCAAAACATGATTTGACTGTTGAAATTTTTAAATTTTAACTTTTAAATTTTAAAAAATTAATATTTAAGAAATTAATATAAAGAACTTGTTGGGTACATAGTAAAAATTTTGAATCCATATCCTACAGAATGACCCAATAGCACTACAGCGTAGGGATAGAGATAAAGAAACTGTTGCGAATGCTCTAAGAGAAGTAAAGTAAAATGATTAATAATAATAAAAAAGATATAAAGAAATATGTAAATAATAATAATTGATAGGTCTAGAATATTTTCTTAGTTGATCTAGACGGCCCAATGATTAGAGTAAATAATAATAATATTTTCAATGGTGAGAGTTCTGACGCCCCCAAAATAGGTATACATCACCTATTCTGAGTTGCCAAATACATGGTACAGAATACAAATACAATCTTAAATATACAACAAGAGAACTGTGAGTTTTAATACAAATATTATCTTCTAGACAATATCCACTCTCAGAATAAGTTCTCATTACATTTATTAACACACTATTTAACAGAATAGTGAGGACTACTAATACTATCATATGGACCGTCACTCCGTTTCTCGACTAGACCCGACTACGTTCTCATTTCCTGAAGAGAACAGTGAAAGAAAGAGTGAGCTCAACTAGCCCAGTAATAAATATTATGACTAAGATAATGCAGAATAAATTATCATTAGTCTTCAACAATGTTAAACTGATAAAATATAATAGACATCAAGTTTAACTGCAGCGGAACATGCAATCCATTAAAAGAGTTAAGTAGAGAATAAAATCTACTATCTTTTATGATTTAAAAGGTTTTCATCACTTTTATCGCTGGGACTCAGCTTAATAAATAATCAGCATCATCCATGCACGACGGCCAAGGATATTCATTAATATCACAACTACAATTTATCCATGCACTACGGGCCAATGATATTTGTGTATTTATTAATGGTCATGATCATGCCAACAACTGTCCATCAATGCACTACGGGCCAATGATGACTTTTACCACATCATTTGTAATATTACGGTCATGATTATACCGATTAATCCCTGGTCATAATCATACCAATTCCATCTATGCATTACAGGCCACAGATGACTTTTAACATAATATAAACACGAGGATGATGACAATTATGACTCCCCCAAAATAGGTATACATCACCCATTTTAAGTCGTCAATAATATGGTACAGAAACAACTGCAACTTTATTAATACAACATAAAAATTGTGAGTTTAAATACAAATATTATCATCTAGACAATATTCACACCCAAATAAGTCCTGATCATTACAATTATTGATATATTATTTTACAAAAATGGTGAGAACTACTAAAACAACTCTCTAAAACCATCATTCCACACCCCAACTAGAACTCGCTACATTCTCGCCTCCTAAGAAGAAAATAGAACAAAAAGGAAAAGGGTGAGCTCAACTAGCCCAGTAAAAAATATTATAACTAAGATAATATAGAATAAATTATCATTAGTCTTCAACAGAAAAAAATCTAATAAAATACAATAGACAACAAGTTTCAGATCAATATTTGTAGTAAAAATAATAATTCATAGATGAGTTACGTAGAGAATGAAATCTACTATTATCTATGAATTTAAAAGTCCATCATCAATATTTTATCCTTGTAACATCAATCAATATACATCTTGAATCAAATATTCATTTTTATACTACAGGCCAAAGATATTCATTAGTCGGTCATGTTCATCTCAACACCTGTACATCTTTGCACTACAGCCCAAAGATATTCATAAGAAAATCAACCATCTTTGCACTACAGGCCAAAGATATTCAATAATATCATCATTTATGACTGATGATGATGAAAAATATTTTATAGAAAACGAATCCAGTGAAACAAAAAAACAAGTATTATGGATTCGTACTTTAAACAATCTGAGTTCAAAAATACTTCATAAATAATCATAGTGAAATAAAATTAAAGAATGATCAAAACATGGATACAATCAAAGCTAGTATCCATAATAGATATTTTGGACAAAAACAAAAAATTAATTTTTCTATGAATAGTGTCGTATTCGTGAATAGTGCCGTATACGTGAATAGTGGCGTATACGTGAATAGTAACCCCGACACTAAAAGACAAGAATTTCACAAGAAAAAATCTTATCAATAATCCAGCATAATGATATTAGAAGAAATAACATCATTTCAAAAAAAATAACATCCCTTACTTTGAAAAGACTGTACTCCTAGCTGGAATACATGATATAGTGCTAAAGGAAACTTGCACCGTATATCAACACTCAAAATATCAAAATACTCACAAGAATACGCTCGATAATATAGAGAGAAAGAGAGAGAAAATTTTAGTTTTTGGTGTGATTTTTAATTCTAACCTAAACACCATATTTATAGGAAAATGCTTAGAACACCAAAGCAGAGAATTTAATAAAATAATAATATATTTATATAAACTTCCTACGCACACCAAGAATCTGAATTCCTAAACTTAATACATGTTTAATGAGGCCCACAAAATGTAAAAAATGTTTTTCTTAAAATAAATATTTTAAACTCCAAAAATCAATTATTCCGGAACTTCGGAACATCAATAATTCATAATAAATAGTCCTTTTCTTAGAAAAATTTAAATCTCATGTCTTTTTCATAGAAAATTTCATTCTCTACAACTTTTCAGAAGAATTTTTTTCCTAATTCCAAACAAAAATTGACCGAAATTCATAAACGGACGATTTTATAGGCTATAATCAAATTTCAGTCAACAAATGGGCCCACAAACATGTTTTAAATAATTTTTATAACAAAAATACTCTTTCTCCTCATATACTTATATATTTCACATTCATTGTAAAAATATCACCATTATTATATTATTAAAATATAATAATATATTTAAATAAATTATTTATTAGAAAAGATAAAATAACAATTTTTAACAATTGTCACATTAAAAATTTTCTCCATCTATATCCACATAAAATGAATATTTTCCTTATCATATAAATCAATAATTAATTATTCATAAATAATATTACAGAATCACAATACTGACAACTAGGCAGTTCTCAGGAAAAAGGGACTTTTCAATAAGGATTTATCCTTACTGGCGCGCAATTAGGTGACCAAACATCTCCTTAGACAGAACTTTCTAGACATTTCCAATAATGTTATCTAATACTATTATTTAAATAATATAAATTATTGATCTGATAATAAAAATATTGTGTAGTGACAATTATTGAAATAACAATAATATAAAATATCAATTTAGAAATTATTGAATCAATAAAATAAAATATTGAATCAATAAAATAAAATATTGAACAGTAACTACTATAACAATTATTGAGTAATTCCTTCCTACGTAAGAATTAATAATTGGTGCAATACTGTTATTTATAAACAACTTATACTTGTCATTTTTTTTATCCAATTGCTTTCCGTTATGGGGCCTATGTGACGCCCCCAAAATAGGTATACATCACCCATTCTGAGTCGTCAATAACATGGTACAGAAACAACTAGAACATTATTAATACAACCCATAAACTGTGACTTTAAATACAAATATTGTCATCTAGACAATATACATATCCAACTAAGTTCTCATTACAATTATTGATACAATATTTTACAAAAAGGGTGAGGATTATAAAAACAAATTCCTAGAACCTTCATTCCGTACCCCGACTAGTACTCGCTACATTCTCGCCTCCTGAGAAGAAAAATAGAACAAAAAGGAAAAGGGTGAGCTCAACTAGCCCAGTAAAGAATATTATGACTAAGATAATATAGAACAAATTATCGTTAATCTTCAATAGAGAAAAATCTGATAGAATACAATAGACAACAAGTTTCAGATCAGCAGCGGAAATAATAATTCATAGATAAGTTACGTAGAGAATGAAATCTACTATTATCAATGAATTTAAAAGTCCATCGTCAATATTTTATTCCTGTAACATCAATCAATATTTATCTTGAATCAAATTTTCATCTTTGCACTACAGGCCAAAGATATTCATCAGTCGGTCATGTTTATCTCAACACCTGTTCATCTTTGCACTACGGGCCAAAGATATTCATTATAAAATTATTTATCTTTGTACTACAGGACAACGATATTCAATAATATCATCATTTAGGACTGAGGATATTGAAAAATATTTTAAAGAAAACGAATCCAGTGAAGCAAAAGAATAAATATCAAGGATTCGTATTTCAGCTATTTCATGTCCAAAAATACCTCATATATAATCATAGTGAAGTAAAATTCAAGAATGATCAAAATATGGATACAATCAAAGCTAGTATCCATAATAGATATTTTGGGCGAAAAAGAAAAAATTTCATTTTTCGATGAATAGTGTCGTATACGTGAATAGTATCGTATACGTAAATAGTAACCCCGACACAAAAAGCTCAAAATTTAATTAAAAGTTTAGATCAATACTTCGGCATAATGATATTGAAAGAAATAATATCATATATAAAAAAAATAACATCCCTTACCTCGAAAAGACGGTACTCCTGACTGAAATACTAAATATAGTGCTGAAGGGAACTTGCACCATATAGCAACACTCAAGGTATCAAAATACTCACAAGAATACGCTCAATATATCGAGAGAGAAATAGAGAGAAAACTTCAGTTTCTGGTGTGATTTTCAATTCTAACTTAAGCACCCTATTTATAGGAAAATACTTAGAACACCAAAGCAGAAAATTTAATATAATATTAATATATTTATCAAATTTTCCTTAGCCCACCTCTAGACATCTGATTTCAGCACTTTGCACATGTTAATGATGTCCACAAAATACAAAAAAATATTTTTTATCAAAAAAATAAATAAAACTTCCAAAAACCAATTATTTCGGAACTTCGGAACTTTAATATTTTCGTAATAAATATCCCATTTATCAGAAAAATTCAAACCACATGTTCTTTCCATAGGAAATTTCATTCTCTACAACTTTAAAGAAGAAAGTTTTTCCAAATTCCAAACAGAAATTGACCGAAATCCATAAACGGACAATTTTACAGGCTATAATCAAATTTCGATCAAGAATTGGGGTCTACCGACACACAAAACATGTGTTAATCATTTAATGCAATAAAAATACTATTCCTCCTCATATACTCATATTTCCCACATTTATTGTAAAAATATCACCATTATTATATTATTAAAATAATATATTTAAATGAATTATTTTATCAGAAAAAGATAAAATCAATACTAGAAACTGCCTGATTGTCAGTATTGTGATTTTGTAATATTATTTGTGAATAATTAATTATTGATTTATATGATAAGGAAAATATTGATTTTATGTGGATATAGATGGAGAAATTTTTTTAATGTGAATTAGATGACCAAACATCTTCTTAGACAGAACTTTCTAGACATTGCCAATAATGTTATCTAATAATATTATTCAAATAATATGAATTATTGATCTGATAATAAAAATATTGTGCATTGATAATTATTAAAACAACAATAATATCAATGTAGCAATTATTGAATCAATAAAATATAATATTGAATAGTAATTACTGTAACAATTATTGAGTAATGCCTTCTTACATAAGAATCAATAATTGGTGCAATTCTGTGTGCTACTGTGTTTAAACCACCGGGTATTCTAACAGTATTAACGGTAACAACTATGCCGTTATTTATAAACAATGGATTCTTGTCATTTTCTTCCTCCAATCGTTTTTCGTTATGGGGCCCACACAAGGCTGCGCCGTCGTACTAATATTCTCCGACAGTAAGAATTTTCCACGACCAAACGAATATTCCCCGTCAACAATGAATATTTTAAAACTACTTGCTTGTTTAAAATAATTGCGCATTTTACCCATAACTTACCACATTAATCAAATCAACCCTTACTATTTTCAAGATAATAAATAGAGAAAATTTGAATTTCATTAATAATAAGTTGGGGTCTTACAACCTCCCCTCCTTATGAAATTTCGTCCTCGAAATTGACGTACGTACCTGGTGTTTCGAAAAAGTGAGGATACCTCGCTTTCATTTCCGTTTTCAACTCCCAGGTCATTTCCTCTATAGCATGGTTCCTCCAAAAAACTTTAACTTGTGGTATGACCTTCGTGCGTAGGACATGCTCCTTCCTATCCAAGATCTTGACAGGTACCTCCTCGTACGTTAAGTCTTCAGCTATCTCGTCCGGTTCTAACTCAATAACGTGGTTCGGGTCTTTCACATATTTACGAAGTACAGATATATGAAACACATTATTAACACGAGACATACTCGGAGGTAACGTGAGTCTATAGGCTACATTACCTACTCAGTCAAGAATTTGAAATGGACCAATAAATCATGGATTGAGCTTTCCTCTCTTCCCGAATCTTGTAACTCCCTTCCATGGAGCTACACGCAACAATAAATGATCCCCAATACTAAATTCCACGTCCTTTCGATGAAGACCCGTACAACTCTTTTGTATATCCTGTGTCGTTTGTATAGGTTGTCGAATCATTTGGATCTTTTCCGTAATCATACGTACCAACTCGGGTCCCAACAATGTTGCTTCACCCACCTCGTCCCAACATACTGGAGAGCGACACTTTCGTCCATACAATGCTTCAAATGGGGCCACACCAATGCTTGCCTAATAACTGTTGTTGTAGGAGAATTCCACCAAAGGTAAATACTTATCCCAACTCCATTTGAAGTCTAGGACACAGAATCTTAATAGATCTTCAAGAGTTTGGATAGTCCTCTCTGATTGTCCGTCTGTTTAAGGATGGTATGCCGAACTAAATCGTAAATCCGTGCCTATATCTTTTTGCAAGCTAACCCAAAATCTTGAAGTAAATCTCGGGTCACGATCTGAAACTATGAATACTGGCATGCCATGCAATCTCACAATCTCATTTACATACATATGAGCAAGACGTTCAAGGGAATAAGTCTCCCGTATCGGTAAGAAATGAGCAGACTTAGTTAATCTATCAACAATAACCTAAATAGCATTGATGCCTTGAGAAACCGTAGGAAGACCCGTAACAAAATCCATGGTAATAGTGTTCCCACTTCCATTTCGGAATCTCAAGTGGTTGTAATGGACCCTTAGGCACTTGATGCTCTGCCTTTACACGTTGACAAGTTAAACACCTCGAGATAAACTTGGCAATCTCTCTCTTCATATTATTCCACCAAAATGTATGTCAGAGATCACGATACATTTTGGTACTTCCAGGACGGATTGCAAACGGTGTATTATGTGCCTCCGTCATAATCTAGTACTTCAAATCAGAGTCGTTAGGGAACACAAAGTCTGGAGTAGACTCGAAGTATTCCTTCTTTATCGATTCTCTCTTCTAGAGTAGCACCTTTTTGTAATTTCTTCTTCATACGCATCAGCTCTAGGTCGGTGGCTTGAGCAACTTTAACTTTTTCTATTAAAGTTGGCTCTATGCGTATACCCGACAGTAAGAATATTCCACGACCAAACGAATATTCTCGATAAAAATGAATATTTTATAACCACTTGCATATTTAAAATATTTGTGCATTTTTACCCATAACTAACCACATTAATCAAATCAACCCTTACTATTTCAAAATAATAAATAGAGGAAATTTAATTTTATTTATAATAAGTTGGGGTCTTACAACAATGATATAAGAATTCAATAAAACAAGTTCAAGAATTAATTTATCCAGGAACTAATAACTTCCAAATTGTCAATATGATACTTCTTTGTAGAGTAAAATTCAAGAATGCTTCAGAAGAATATTTCCATGAAAAAATACTGGATGAAGCGCAAATATCAAGGATATTCCACTAATTTCATGGAGTATAAAAGTCAAAACTTTAACCAACTTAGTATAATAAAGAATGGAACAACAAAAGAAATCACCATGCATGCGGTACTTCGCATGGACAGGTTATTCCTAACAGAATAATATATAACGGAACCAGGTCAGGCGTAATACGCACCGACAGGATATTCCAACAGAATAATAAAGAATGGAATAACAACAGAAATCACCATGTATGCGGTACTTCGCATAAACAGGTTATTCTAACAGAATAATAAATAACGGAATCAGGTCCGGCGTAAAATGCACAGACAGGATATTCCAACAGAATAATAAAGACGGAACCAGGTCCGGCGTAAAATGCACAGACAGGATATTCCAACAGAATAATAAAGAATGGAATAATAACAGAATTTCACCATGTATGCGGTACTTCGCATAGACAGGTTATTCAAGCAGAATAATAAATAATGGAATAACAAAAGAATTTCATCAAGTATAGGGTAGACCGCGTATACAGGTTATTCAAACAGAATAATAAAGAATAGAATAACAGAAGTTCTCTTCATGAATATGAAAAAAAATAACCCTTACCTTATAAAGAAGAGTACTCTGTCGGTAGGGCGAGGATATACTTGAAGAAATTTGCACTACGCTCGAAGCTTACTTAAACGCTAAAGAAATACGTTCAAGATAGAAGAATAATTCTCTCTACAGTTTCTCTATCTAGAGTTTCAGTGAATTCGTAAGAAATAATGAAGGAATGAGCTTTATTTATAGAAGAATGGACTGAATAGTAACCAATCCATGAACGGTCCAGATCGATTTACTTTAAACGGACGGTCCAGATTGGTTTACAATAAAATATAATATATTCTATTTATAATCTAATAAAATGAATAACTTTTAAAAAGATTTTACTATGCAAACATAATGCATGTACTATGCAAACACTATGCATAATAAAATATAATATATTCTAATTATTGTCTAATAAAACGAATAACTTTATAAACGTATTATGTTTTATATAAATATTTTTTACTATTAGCCTAATAAAACGAATAACTTTATAAAATTATTTTGTTTTATATAAAAAGTTTTTCTATTTTATTACATTAATAATACTAATAAAATAAAACTTCATCATCATTATTATTATTCACACTATTAATCTACCAAGTCGTTCCCAGGAAAGAGAGGGCTTTCTAGTAAGGATTTCTCCCTATTGGTGCGCAATTAGGTGACCAAACCTCTCCTTTACAGAACTTCTAGACATCATTAATATTGCAAATAATAATATTAATAACTTCGTCATCTCAATATAAAATATCAACAATAATTGAATCAATTAATGTGTGATACTATGCAACAATTACTGAAGCAATAATTGAACAAAATTGAGTGACTTCTCACGTAAGCATCAATAATCAATACCGTGTGCTACTATGCAACCACGCGTATTCCTGTACTTTTAACACCGGGTGTTTCAACAGTTAACGGTAAAACTTCTGTCGTTATTTTCATAAAAATATTTTTGTCATTTTCTCAATCCGACAATAATTCGTTGTGGAGTCCACCAATGATTGTGTCGTTGTACGAATATTCCCTGACAAATCGAATATTATAAAAAACTTGCGTACTTTGCAAAATTTTTAAATATTACCCACAACTATAACATTATATCAAATTCATTCCATAATATTTAAAAATGATAATTATAGAAAATTCATCTTTATTCATAAAAAGTTGGGGTCTTACAAGAGTAAACTCTTTTATGGAACAAATAAATATAAATTATAATAATAATAATAATATAAATAAACAAACAAAAACAATAATAAACGAAAAATAACTAAAGCCACATTGAAAACATTAACGATAATTATAACCAATATATTTATTCAATTTTTTATTCAAGTTTGTAGTTATCCTAATATTAATAGCAAGCTAAGTTATTAAAGATTAAAAAAATCATATACCGAATAATCAAAAAATTTAAAATAATTATATTTAGAAATAAACGGCATTTGTTGGCTTATAATTTTTAGTCAACTTGTAAAAAAAAATTCTACTAAAACGACGTCGTTTTGATATACAAACAAAAAAAAGAGCTGTGAGTCATTGAATCTCTTTTTTAATGTGTTGTCAATCTCCAGAACAAAACTCTCACAAGATTCTCACAGAAAAAATTCTCATAGAGGATTCTCATCCTGTATAAGAGAGAGGATCTCTATTCTCTCCCAACTCCCATACATTTATAATTAAAACAAGAGTTTATTTTATAAAGATAAACATGAAATTAAAATAAACGCTCAATAATTAATTATAAATAAAACTCTATACGTGAAACAAAAAAGTATTAACATAGTAATAGTGACATGACCAAAACATTACGTTGACTAAGTTTAAGAATATTTTATCATATTGTACTATTAAATATTAACAAAATGAGATTTTTTTTTGTGAAAAAGGGAGAGTATAATTAAATACATTTTTTTTCCTATTTATATTTATATGTGTAATTGATATGAGAGGCCATGGGTATCTCTCTGCCAAGCATGCAATTCGCAAGAAGCAACAAATAAATAATCAATAAATAAATAAAAATCTAAAATAATGTCATCTCTCAACAATATCTGCTATTCCGATAGACTTTTGATCCATATTCTAATTTAATAGCTCATGGCATGTAGTAGTATATCTTATCTTATCCATCCAAATTAATTACTTTTAAAATATTATTTAAATTAAATTAAGTTGGAATTAATCTACAAGCTGCCATATATACGCCATTGCATAACAGAAGAATATATGATTCAAAAACAGTAATGAAATCCATTTATATTTGCCAATTCTTTTGAAATAAGTTTTAAAATGTTAATATCAAATACACATATTATGATTGTATTTATTACTTAAAATTACTCGTTTATTTACTAGCATAGACTCATGCATAGTCAATCTCAATCTCAATGTGTGTCAAAACCAAAGGAAAGGAGATCGAATCCATGCGTACGTTGTGGCTTTAGCTTAACTTAGCAGTTGGTTTAACTCTTTAATTTGTTGGTTTCCAAAAAGAATAAATTAATTTCCACATCATATATATATATATATATAGGATAATAATCTACGGCAAATACTTGTTATGGATGTCATACACTATCTCTATCGTTCAATACAAAAACTAACTATCGATATTAAATGTCCGCCACTTCTTATATTGAACTATATATATGGTGTATGTTTATTTTTGATACATAACAATTACAATTGTTATGGATCATTTTCTCTCTCTCTATATATATATATACAGAACCGATCAGGTGAGGGCTCCCTTACTTTGTTAAAATGCGGATTTTTTTTTGTTTTTTTTAAACAACTAAAAAAATATTTAATATTTTATGGAACTGATATTTTTCCATAATATAATGTTTTGGGCGTGTTTTGAATACCTATACCAAAAAGTGGTGGTACAGTCTGCCCAGACTGTATTATGAAAAAATTTCAGTTCCATAAAATATTAAATTTTTTTTTTAGTTATTAAAAAAAAACCAATAAAAACCAAAAAAAAAAGTCCGTATTTTAACAAAGTAAGAGAGTTCTTACCTGATCGTGACCCTATATATATATATATATATATAATAGTTTGATCAAAGTCCCCATCAATTAAAAGACACGTTATTAGGTGCATGCATATATATATATATATATAACCAAACCCACCCAAAAGTCATTAACCTACATATTTTTTGTTGTTAGGGCACAGAAACAAAACACAAGACAACTTAAAACTTACTCAGAAAATAATTAAACTTGTATATTATATTAACTTTGAAGTTATGCTTCCTCTATCCCCAAAAAAAATAGAATAAGTCTTAGTCAAACATTTTTATTGGACATGAATATTGAACATTTTTAATTTTTTTTTGTTTGTGACTCTCAAAAAATGTATAGTATTTATTCCAACAAGAATTTTTATAAAATATAATGTTTTAGGTGTAATTTAGATACATATACAAAAACAGGGTTATACAGTCTGTATAACCCTGTTTTTGTACATGTATTCAAATTACACCTAAAACACTCTATTTTATAAAAATTTCTATTGGAACAAATACTATACATTTTTTGAGAGTCACAAGAAAAAAAATAAAAAAAAAAAAATTAAACCTGTCCAATAAACCGGTCCAATATTCCTGTCTGTGTAGCATTACTCAAAAAAATAATATACTTACTAGTATTTCGTTGTCAAAATTAAGTCGATCAGTGAAGTTTAAGAAAATATGTCCATTCCCAGTTAGGTAACAAACTAAATATAAATAACAATAGCACTCTTATACTTAAAATATTAGAGTTGATAGAAAGTGAAACTTTTTATTTAGAAAAAACGAGTATATAATTATAATAATGTTAATTATCTTTTATTAAAAAATAAATTTAGGATAGTGGAGAATTGGGTTGGGTCACAAGGAAAGAACAAATAAAAATGCCATTTAGTCAATTTGTGACGAAAAAGTATTTCCATTAATGAATAAAGAACAATAAAAGTAATCACGCGTATCACTAATTATATATATATATATACTGAACCAAAACAAATGATGAAATGAAAATTGCCACTATCTTGGCCTTCAAGGTTGTGCTCTCTTTTACTTAACTAGTGTTTGGAATTCATAATCGAGGAGTTTTTAAAAAAGGCAAAGTAATGAGTATTTTGGCTATAATTTGAATTAGGGTTGAAATATATTGTAAAATTATATGTACTTAGTGAATAATAAAAAAACGTCGTTATCCAAATTGAAGAATCGCGTAAAGTGCCGAGTATTTTGACTATAATTTGAATTAAAGTTGAAAAAGAAGTACTAACAGTTATGTATTGTAAAATCATATGTATTCAATAAGTAATATAAACATCGTTTCTCGGTAGACTATTTAAATTAAAAAATCGTATAAATTTTTATATTAACTTTTTATTATCGTGTGCGCGTGTGAGTAGGATTGACTGTCCATTATTAATTGAAGTAATTACAAAAAGCATAAAGTAAACATTTATTGATCAAGTGTCCGTCACCTTTTCACAGTAATACTGATACATTATTGTGAATGCAAGAATTTAAAGACCGGACTAATTTGAAGTATTTAACCAGGTTCATCTTCTCAAGGATTTGTTGTTCCTTTTTCAATTAGATTCTGCCTACTTTTGACTTGATAGGAAAAGACCAATAGCAAGGGGCCCCAGTTTCTCCAATGAAAAAATAATAATAAGTAAAGGAAAAGGGACAAGAGTATTGGCTTTTCCACCGATCAATAATAGAAGAGCTAAAAAAATTCACAAAAAATCAACTTAAAAATATATGACCCCAGTCCCCAGCTTTATTTATCAACTTATTTATTTTTGATGGATTAAGTATGAGCCCAGCTAATACAAATATACAATCCCAGTTTGAAACTACTTCAAACGAGGCATCCCAGCAGCACTAGTTGCCCTACTGTTTTTTAGCAAAAGGCCAAAAAGATTTTATTGGCGATATAACTTTGATCCAAAAGACATCACCACTAGCCCTTTAGACAGCAACAACAAAAATAGTCCAAAATCACCTTGCCTACACCTGAGACACTGCCGATTTCTAAGCTCGAATAATACTACAAATCTCTTCATACTTGCAGGACCAAATGGCCGAAGACCTTGATTGTGCTCAAATCATACATTGACCTTGAAATTGTTGGTAACTAAATGAGTTGATTCAAAACTTGATTGTATCCACCTCCGAGTTTGAGGGTATCAAATAATTACTACTCCAGCTAACAAAGAAAGCAAAACGTGCTGTGCATATATAGCTATTTTGTCTATGTAAACCGTTCTTCCAACTTGCTAGTTTTTTCGTTACAGAATTCTGTAGTGAACTACACAATCTAGATATGCATTAACCATAGACAAAGCAAAAGATGCATTATCTAAACAGATACACCACCAAGACTTGTATGTTATATCGAGGCTCTACAAATTGCCATCAATAAACAAAACTTGCTGACTAACAAAGGATTAACCAAGAATGACTTAAATAATAAGTTGTATAAGACTCTTCCACTTCTAATCTGCAAAGTGCCAGGACAAGTCAGGAAAGTTCAAGCATGCTCTCAACAATAACAGATTTTAGAGAAAGTTATAAACATCTCTCTGAAAAAGGAAAAAGAAATAGAACAAGAGAGCCAAGAAAAGCTATGAAAAGATGCAGGAATCGATGGAGGAAAATTGCCATGCACATTGTAGTTACTCCAAAAACACCCAATCAAGTTCTTGTTCCACAACCAGTTGCACTTCCCTTGCAAATCAAATACAGTTGTGCAAAAATAAAAGTCAATTTTGACACGATTTCATGCCAAGAATTTAACTTTTGAGTCAACTTCCTGCGCTGTATATATCCTAACGTAAGAACATCTTCATCATACTAAAAATCAGATTCTTTATTCATATATATTTAAATCAAAAGATTATAGTTTTTACCCAGGTGTCTATCTTTCATGGCTAAAATGTGTGGTTGGGGATCGGAGTTTAAACAGTTTCATGCGGCAAAACATGGTTCCTATTTCAAAGCATATATTATGTATCAGTATGACAGCAAGTTATCTTCCAAATAGGTGCTTTGACCAAAGTGATGAGGAGCTGTCCTAATACCCGCATGTCAATAGTACTTGCATTTATTTCCACTCTAGAAAATCATGGATGAGACCTAGCAAAAAGAGCATGTTAGTTCAAATCCTCATTCTAGCATCATTATGGAAGCAATTAGTTAAAAAATCTAATGATTTTCAACTGGTCATACTTTGATGTTTCATTCCTTTCAGGGTGCATACCTATGACTCGCATCTTATTACATGGTGTAACATCTCTAAAACTACTAGTAACATCTTCTAAAACATATACAAGAGCTTCCCAGAATCGGCCTTTAAAAATCTTGGACCTCAGAAAAATGGCACAAGCCGCTTGACAGAAGATTGCCATGAAACTTAACTACAACATATGAGCTAAGAATTATGAACCTATAGATTGACCATCACCACCAACATAGCAAGAAACCTGGGACTATATATCAAATAGAATAGGCACATGTAACATAACCAGGAACCTTGAATCAACATATCCCTTTCAAATATACAAGTAAACTGTAAAGATCATGCAAGCAAAAATATATGAAAGAACAATGGAGAATTGACATATATTAAATAATTCTAATTAAGACAAATTACTAAAAATTAAAGAAATAATATTAAAATACTGTCATTATGACAGTACAAAATTTGAAGCAAATCACCCCCTACAATTCTACCAATTGATGCGATCACCAATATCTTCACTATTACATTAATAACTACTCAGAACTCCCCCATTTCATACAATATTTCGACCCTTACATATTCTAATATGTTAGCTAAGTAACGTTACCAGTAACAGTATAAGACCTCCATGCCCCCGGTGAACTACTTATTCTTCACGTCAACACCAAGCTCACCTGCCACAATCAATGTAGTGGCCATATCCAGAAACATTCCATGCTCAACAACACCTGTAAGCCTCAAAATTTCATCACTTGCAGCCTTCAAATCCCCAATATCTTTCTTGAAATATAAATCAATAATATAATTCCCATTATCGGTCACAAATGATTCACCCTTTTGGCTAAACTTCCTAAGCTTGGCAACACAACCCGCCTCTTCAAACAGCAATTCAAGTCTTTTAGCAGTAAATTTCCAACAAAAAGGCACAATCTCAACTGGCATTGCTAACCCACTTCCACCCAAATGCTTAACTAACTTTGTTTCATCAACAATCACCACAAATTTCTTGCAAGCTCCCTCCACCATTTTTTCCCTCAGGAGGGACCCACCTCTCCCCTTCACCAAATTCAAATCCGGGTCGACCTCATCCGCCCCGTCTATGGCGAGATCAATAACTGGGTACGAATCAAGATCCGATAATGGGATTCCAACAGAAACTGCTTGCTCATGGGTTTTCTTTGAGGTGGGTATTCCAATAATGTTCTTGAGCTTCCCTTGTTGCAAAAGCTCGCCGATTCGGGCAACGGCATGGCATGCAGTTGACCCGGGTACCCAAACCCAAAACCATACCCGATTGGACGAATTCGACGGCTTTGTAGGCTGCAATTTTCTTTAATTCGGCTTGGGTTAGGATGACCGGAGAGGCTGGAGATACCATTAAAGGAGAATCGACTGTTGTCTTGTCAGAGATCATAAAATGAGGGCAAGCAAGAGCCATATGAAAAAATGGGTCTTTATATGAAAAAAATGGAGCCTTTATATGATAAATATATGTAATCAAAAAATAAATAAAGACGTTAGAGGGTTTGGACGAGGGGCTATAACATTTTAAAAGGAATGAATAAAGAAAAGGAAGATTAGGCTTATGCGGTGTGGAGAAAAGGAATGAAGGACTGAAGGTTGGAGGAGATAAGGACAGAAAAAGAGGGACAAAATCTAAAAGGGAAAAGATATAAAGATTTTGGATAGTGAGAGTTAGGACACGAGATTATCTATGGAAAATAAGAGTTGTGTGGTTAGAGAGGTATGGGATGAGAATGTGTAGGGGATAGGAGAGAAAGAGATTGTGAGGGTTTATTTTTCTATGGCTACCGGAAAGTTGGCTGCTTTACTTTTTACATTGGTTTGGTGTTTGGCATTTTATACATGTATTAGGGGTTACGAGAAAAAGATAGACAGACCGCGGGGCTTACTGGGAAGCTGCAGAGGGAAGACGGAGGAGAGCAAGTGAGACATGTATTTCTTTTTTTTTATTTATGCAATTATGCGGTGGACTGGGTAGAAAGAATCCTCGAAGCAATAAATTTAGGAGTCCAATAAGGAGCTATGTTCACTCCTGTTATAATTTATTCCATTTTCTTCGTTTATTTACTTTTTTTTTTTTACCCTTTTATAAGTGTTGGGTCATGATATTTCACTTATTGGGTCAAATAGGGTTGGAACCGAGTCATTTGATTAATCTATCGGATTATTTC
This sequence comes from Panax japonicus, assembly GCA_020205505.1. Taxonomy (NCBI): domain Eukaryota; kingdom Viridiplantae; phylum Streptophyta; class Magnoliopsida; order Apiales; family Araliaceae; genus Panax; species Panax japonicus. Next base: position 53,328,554 of record CM035112.1, on the reverse strand, counting down.
ACTTGGGCTCCGGTCAGTTGGATTATATTGTCAAGTCTTCAAAGTCTTGGGCCAAATAATTGAACCGACCCATGATATAATTTAAATATCTTTATCTTTGACTTGCAATGATGAAGAAAGATAAACGTTGACCGATATGTCTGCGAGGCATTAATGTGGATGGGATTCAGTCGGTCGAAGGTGGCAAACAGTGATGGGATGTGGCAGGTGCTGCATGTAGTCGGCTGAGATCGCCAGCTGTGGGGGACTATGTCGGTAGGTAGTCGGTGGCACGAAAAATAGGGCTAGAGAGTATAACATAGCAAGGAAGTCTTCTAAATTAAGGTAACTGATAATTTTATCTCTCTCAATACACTAAATATTTTATCCTCCATTGTTAACTATTCTGATCGTCTGTACTGACTCACGCCTGAGCTATCCCCCGACGGTCAAAGCCGTCAAGCTTTTGGTGTTGACTGTGTTTAGTGCGCAGGATCAGGACGTCTTATGTAATTGGGACGTGGCAGAAGAACTTGGCGTTAACATTGGCGCTAGAAGGAGGGTTGTGTTCTAGTGTTCTTGAGATTTTAATCATAAGTTCCCATTTGTTCTACTTCGGAAGATGGTGAGAAGTAAAGATAATACACCGGAGGGACAGCCGATGCCGAAGGGACGGCTTGTAAATTTGATTTAGGGGGATCTCGTTCGAGAGCCCATGGTGAAGCCCGAATATGGTTGGTCTTTGCTGCTGACAAGGAGCGTGATCATGGCCGAAGGCGAGTAGAAGGCACCCCGCCTAAAACTCGGTACCGAAGTGGTCAGGACGACAAGGCTGCCAAGTTGGCGAAGATGGAAAACGAATCAGATAAAGCTTTGGAGCTTCTCTTGAAATAGAGCGAGGATAGAGCTGGAGCAGATCCTTCGGATGGCAGAGCTGGAGCAGATCCTTCGGAGGGCAGAATTGGAGCAGATCCTTCGGACGGTAGAGCTGAAGCAGATGCTTCGGATGACAAAGCTGAAGGACGAGGCGTCTAATTATGTCCAGTATGAAAGACATAGTAAGCTTAAAGATGGACAACCACGAGTTGGAAAGCAGTCTATACACTTTGAAGACATGTCTCGAGGCGGACCTCGAGATCAAAGGATACCCAGGAGCCATATTTCTAAGGATCCGGAGAGGATATCTCACTTTAGGGGTTCTTGGGGTTATGGCACAAGCAGTTCAAGAGGATGTTCACCAGAGAGTATGGAGAATGCATTTCATCTTGAGTGTCCTCGTAACAGCGGAAGGGCTACAACATTGAAGCAGATCAAGAAGCCATACTCTTGAGAGGCCGAAGAGTACATTCTACCCTATCGGTTCTCGGGATTATGGTCGAGGCAGTCAAAGGGGTCGAGGCAGTCAAAGGATTCGATCCAGAGAGTATACACCTCAGAATACAAATAAGGCATTCTGCCTTGAGTATTCTCACCACAGTTGTGACGCCCCCAAAATAGGTACACATCACCCATTCTGAGTCGTCAATAACATGGTACAGAAACAACTACAACTTTATTAATACAACCCATAAACTGTGAGTTTAAATACAAATATTGTCATCTAGACAATATACATACCCAACTAAGTCCTCATTACAATTATTGATACAATACTATACAAAAATGGTGAGGACTACTAAACAACTTCTAGAGTCATCATTCCATACCCCGACTAGTACTCGCTACATTCTCGCCTCTTGAGAAGAAAAATGGAACAAAAAGGAAAAGAGGTGAGCTCAACTAGCTCAGTAAAGAATATTATGACTAAGATAATATAGAACAAATTATCGTTAGTCTTCAACAGGGAAAAATCTGATAGAATACAATAGACAACAAGTTTCAGATCAGCAGCGGAAATAATAATTCATAGATGAGTTACGTATAGAATGAAATCTACTATAATCTATGAATTTAAAAGTCCATCATCATTATTTTATCCCTGTAACATCAATCAATATTCATCTTGAATCAAATATTCATCTTTGCACTACAGGCCAAAGATATTCATCAGTCGGTCATGTTCATCTCAACACCTGTTCATCTTTGCACTACGGGCCAAAGATAATTATCATAAAATCATTAATCTTTGCACTACAGGCCAAAGATATTCAATAATATCATCATTTAGGACTGAGGATGATGTAAAATATTTTATAGGAAACGAATCCAGTGAAACAAAAGAATAAATATCAAGGATTCGTATTTCAACTATTTCATGTCCAAAAATACCTCATAAATAATCATAGTGAAGTAAAATTCAAGAATGATCAAAACATGGATACAATCAAAGCTAGTATCTATAATAGATATTTTGGACGAAAAGGAAAAATTTTATTTTTCGATGAATAGTGTCGTATACGTGAATAGTAACCCCGATACAAAAAGTTCTAAATTTGATTAAAATATTCAAACCAATATTTCGGCATAATGATATTGAAGAAATAATATCATATATGAAGAAAATAACATCCCTTACATCGAAAAGACGGTACTCTTGACTGAAATACTAGATATAGTGCTGAAGGGAACTTGCACTGTATAGCAACACTCAAGGTATCAAATTACTCACAATAATACGCTCAATATATCGAGAGAGAAAGAGAGAGAAGTTTTCAGTTTCTGGTGTGATTTTTAATTTTAACCTAAGCACCCTATTTATAGGAAAATGCTTAGAACACCAAAGTAAAAAATTAATAAAATAATAATATTTACCAAATATTCAAGCCCACCACCAAGGAATCTGATTTCAGCTCATTCATAACACATGTGAGATGGCAAAAAATGTTTTTCTTCAAAATAATAATTAAAACTTCCAAAAATCAATTATTTCGGAACTTCAGAACTTCAATAATTCACAATAAATAACCCTTTTGTTAGAAAAATTCTAGCCACATGTCTTTTCCATAGGAAATTTCATTCTCTACAACTTTGTAGAAGAAATTTTTCCAATTTCCAAACAGAAATTGATCGAAATTCACAAACTGACTGATTTACAGGCTATAATTAAATTTCGATCAAGAATTAGGGTCTACCGACACACAAAATATGTGTTAATCATTTAATGCCACAAAATACTCTTCCTCCTCAGATACTCATATATCCCACATTCATTGTAAAAATATCACCATCAATATATTATTAAAATAATATATTTAAATGAATTATTTTATCAGAAAAAAATAAAATATTAATTTTCAACAATTGTCACATTAAAAATTTTCTCTATCTATATCCACATAAAATCAATATTTTCCTCATCATATAAATCAATAATTAATTATTACATAATAATATTACAGAATCACATTACTGACAACCATACAGTTTTCAAAAAAGAGGGGGCTTTTCAATAAGGATTCTCTTCTTACTTGACGCGCAATTAGATGATCAAACCTCTTCTTAGACAAAACTTTGCTTGTATTGCAAAATAAAAAATTGTTAAGAATTAAACAAATTAACGATCTACATAGTTTTGTGGGTATTATTTATAAATTATATAAGTATTACTTTTATTAGATAAAAAAATTAAGTTTTGGCCGCTTGCTGTCCCAACATAGCTACACCATCGGGCATATGAATGCAATGAAATGGATGGAGTGAAGTGGCGAATAAGGCATCTCTTTTTCTTTTCTTTTTTTATTTACCTTCTTTTTGAATTGCTTACACTACTTAAATTTAAAAAATAATATATTTTATGATATATTAATATACGTCGTAATTGTAATTAGATTAAATTTTTTTTTTTATAAAATATAGTAAAATTTTAAATTTAATTATTATGTAGACTACTATATTCTTTAACCCTTCAATTTTACTTTGAATGTCAAAGCGAAACACATTCGTTTGGTCGGATCCAATAAACCTGTTTTATGTATTTTTATTTAGATTTTAGAAGGAGAAGGAGCCGCCTTGGATATTGACCAAATTATGAGCCATTGAATTGAATTGACAATTTATATTCTTCACATCCGACTGTTCTATTATTTGACAATTTACCAAAAAAAAAATGACCAACTGGATTAATTCTAACCCAACCGATCTTGATACTGAATTTTTGTGCTAGATGGCCCAAAATAATGTGGGCTTTAGGCAAGAATATTGCACAGCCGAACCCATATCTTATGGCCCCAAAAATAAACAAATCTATGAGGTTTGATTATCGCTTTGATAAAAAAATTCTACCAATCCGTTTTAAACTTTTTGACCAGGGCTTGTTTGTTTGCATCCGAGACTAATTTTAGGATTAAATAGTCATATAATCGCATGTTTATTTTTTCTGAAATTATTCATAAAATAACTTCATGTTATGTTTGTTTTTTTCAGAATTAATTAAAGAATTGGATAAAAAAGTATCGTTTGGACTATTATATCCTTACCAATAATAACATATTTGTTCAATAACATTGTTATTATGTAATATATTAGTTTCATTATAATATTAAATATATTCGATATTAATTCCATGTTTTTATAGCACTGTTATAATATGTTATACTTAGCACTGTATGTCTGTATCTCCCCCTTCATTTGTCTTCACAGGTGATAAAAGGTTCAGCAGCAGTAATGTGGCTTGTAAGTGGCATGCAGCTTCATGTTAGAGATGAAACAGAAAAGAGCGATAATGAATCATTTAGTTATTTAGAAAAAGGTTGAAGTTAATTTTGTCAAAAAAAAAAAATTTAATCCCAAATGATAGGTATTATAATACATGGTACAACATGAGATTAAATAATTCCTGATATTAAGTCATTTTATAATCACTGAACTAATAATCCGAAACTTAAATTTAAAAACAAACAAGACACTTGGGATTAATAGTCATATCCCAAATGCAATACTTGGAAACAAACATAGTCTAGGTGTTCTTCAATGAAATAAAATGTTTTTATAGTTTATATTGTGCAAAATTGTTTGTTTTCCATTCTTGTTAAGACGCATTTTTAGAATGTGATCTGATCAGCTAGTAAAATCATAATAATTCAACAAAAAGATTATTATTAAATCTAGCTATTCACAAAATCAAATAAATTTACATCAATCTTGAATGTATTAATATTGACAATTGTGAATTCATGTTAGTTTTTTAATTTCAAAACTAAATATTGTACCTAATTCTTAACTCGTATATAATTATTACTCTTAAGTTTGAGATCGAGTTATATTGCATTTTTCTTGGTTTTGATGTACACCATTGAGATATCTAATTAACGTCTTAGAATAAATTTAGACAGCTGATAGTATATTTAATATAGACAAACCCATAGTATATTTAATGTTTTACAATAATTTTCTTAATAATTGTGCGCAATTTTAAAACGACCTATATTAAGGAATGGAGAGAGTACTATATATTAAAAATGAAAATAACAAAATTAAGAATTAAAATAAAAATATTTCCTTTTTAATGAATCTATATTTTTGGAATGCGGACGGAGTGGGAAGGGTGTGAAAGAATACTGAATACATCATCTACTATGTTGTAAGGATCAGTATGTATACTAGTAAATTACAAATGAATTCCTGCTAAACCTGAATTAATAATATCCATGAAATGGGATATGAGCAGAGCAGTAGATGTAGGCACACTAAAAGCGAGGAGAGCGATCATCCCAAGAGCCAGGCTGGGCCTAGTATTCATCAACTGGGCCTGCAAAAACCCCATAGCTTCACAGATATAAGAATCATAGCTCGCATAATACCTCTTCTCCCACTCCATCCATTCCGATGGCGGCTCGTAGTTCCTCTCTATCATCTTCATTTCATGAATTCTCTTCCGAAGAACGATCAAATTTTCATCCACAATCCGATGCCCGCCGCTGTAATTTTGGTGATCACGGCCTTCTGATGATCTTCTACACGAATAAATCCTTGTAGATTCAAAAGCTCTTCGAGTACTCGGAGATTTAAATGGGAGGAGGAGGAGGGGCGATTTGAGAGAAACTGATTCCATTGTAATACTAATACAATTCATAAAGGATAGTGTATAATTAATGAACAAAAATGGTGGTAATGCTTTCGTTTGTTTGTTTATAGTAGTATTCCATATATATGGAACTTGGGATTTGGGAACCGGTAGGGTAGGGTAGGGTGGTGCCCTACTACTAGTATTAAGCGAACAAGTAACCTGGGAAACCGTGTTTGTAACGGCTGTTTTGCGCGTTGCCAATAATTCATTCTTTAAGCAAACGGCTCAGATCCCAATGTTGTTTCCGTCACAGATTTTTTTTATATAAAAATTACTCTACCTGTCAGTAATTATTTGACGTTTTAGAGTTTTTTATTTGTCTTTAATTATTTGACTTTTATCAAATTTAAGAGAATTAATGATAATTTTTCTAAAATTACCCTCATTACTCTTTTTATTTTTTTGATACTTTAAACTCTTTCCCTCTTTCTCTCCCTTATCCCAACAAAACTCTTTTTATCCCAATAAAACTCTAGTTATCCCAACAAAAGATTTAAGGGTATTATAGATAATTGAGTACTATATTTAATGTTTTTCAATCATTAATTTAATTCTTGTGTCCACCTCTAAAACGTCAAATAATTAGGAACGGAGGGAGTAGTACTCGAGTTTATAAAATCAAAAACTAAAAATTGGATATACGTGTATTTGAATTTTATTTATTTATATTTTGACTCTCTAATAAAAGTACAAATATAAATTGGCAAAATTCAAATACACCCTTATCTAATTTTTATGTCCATTTAAAATGTACATCATCCATGAGTAGGTCTAGTTAATAATCAATTATAATTAATTACGTTATTTTATAAATAATACTCCCTCCGTCCCAAATTAATTGCTCAGTTTTGACTTTTTAAAGTCAAATTGACCATTTTTAAAACTAATCTTTTTACTATTTTTGCTAAAATATAGGTGAAGAGATTATAACCAAAAGAAAGTATATACAATTTATTACTAATCCTAATTTTTATAATTTTAGAAATATATTTATATATGCTTAATTATTAATTCTAAAAATAGTCAATTTGACTTAAAAAAGTCAAAACTGAGCAGTTAATTTGGGACGGAGGGAGTAGTATTTTTTTGTAAGATTCACATACTATATTGTTCACATCGTGAGTCTTGATCTTCACAAGGGGGGCTGCGTTTTGTACATTCAAGAGCGTGATATTATGGTATGGTAATGGTTTAGATTAGGAGGACATGTTCTTTAGAAACATTCTGTTGTATACGAGAAGAGAATACAAGCCTAAGAAAATCAAAATTTGTGGTATTTTATGAAGAAATTAAAGTAGTTGGTGGCACACGCGTTACGTATATTGATAAAAAAAAATATAAGTTTAAATTTTTTAATTTTTTTATATGAAAAAATTATTAGTATTAACACTAGTACTTGATGACACGTACTACATGCGTAAATTATGTGAAATAAAATATAATTTTATAAAATTTAAATTATATAAAAAGATTAAAGTAAAAACAACAAAATAATAATATAATTAAAGTTATCAAGGTAAAAGAAAATAAATATATAATGTAAAACTGATAGTACATTGCTAACGTAAACTGCCCACAGACAGTCATTTTATAATATAGATAGCAAAAAGTCTAGGCAGATAGAAAAATAGGACAGAAATATTAGACATGAGTGTATTTAATTTTTATTCATTTATATTTTGATCCTCAAAGGAATAAAAATATAAATAAATAAAAGTTAAATACACTTTCTGTTCAATATTACTGTCTCATTTCATAGAAAGCTCTATAGATAGAGATAGAGATATAGTCTAAAATTGAAGCTTGAAGAAGTCATGGCAATACACGTATCTATCTATAGACTATAGGCTATTTTGGGCTGGGATGGGGAAAAAATAGATAGATACATCTGAGAAAAACGAATGAGAAAAACATCCAGAAGGTATATATACTTTGTGGGTCCCATATTTAAAAAATAATCTAATCATCATCTTAAATTATACTACTACTACAACTACCACTACTACAACATAATAGATCAAGTTATTGGTTGGTGTTGCAGGAGGATTGCTTGACGTGGCAATTAACTGTCTTGAGGGGCGGTGCAAATCTCTGGTTCTTTTATTTTCAGTGGATTACTTTAATTTATTTATATATATTAAGTTTATTTATATAGTATTATAAAAAAAGATGAAAATACTAGTAGTAGGTGAAAAGACAGAAGACGAAAGAGTGAGCAAAGATGGATAAATGAAACTATGAGTCGTCCTCCGACTATCTCTACATGTCCGACTATCTCAGGAAAACGGATGAAAGAGAAATTACTAATTTCGAGTCAATCAAAGCTCGAATCAACAATTTGGTTTCCTGTAAACGAAAATTGTTCTGCAATCCTCTTCCGTTGGTCAATTAACTCTAATTTCCGTTGTTCAACCAATCCTTAAGCTCCTCTCTAATTTCCGCTTCCGTCTCCCACCCAAAACCACGATGTACTGCTCTATTTCGTTCCGCACAGGTACAACACACAAATACAATTTCTTAATTTATTTTTTCAATTCCCTTTCATAGCCAAATAATAGAATAACTAAAAATCATTTTGGTTTTTATTTTTCGTTTAGGATTGAATGAAGGAATGTTGGTGTTATTGTTTATGTTGTTAATTGATTGGGATTCGATAAATTAACTTTTGGGTGTTAGTGAATCTGAATCTCATTTTTATTTCGTGCTGATCGCAATTCAGATTAGGGATAGTATATGGATAACCATTTATCTAGAATTTCCAACTGTAGAGATAGTATATGGATAACCAACCATTTCTCTAGGATTTTCATTACTATGGTAATGGTTAAGCTCCACGTACAACTCAAAAAATATGCATTTAACTTGCACATGCACTAGTCTTTGGGCTTTATTGATCACATTCCTTGCCTTTAAAGTTGTGATGTGTCAGTAATAACTATGGAAGTTTGGTTATGCATGGTTGGCATGAGAATTGTGTTGATGCAAGTGAAGACGAGTTCTTTAGGTTGATAACTAAGGCAAGGGAAATTGACTGTAGAGAGGGATAGGCCTAATATGCATCTTGAGCAAGATCCAGTCAAGATTTTTGATGCCTCTCTTTGAATAATCAGATTTTGAGGGCATTGCAGGAGTCATTGGCGAGCTAACTTGCAGCAAGGTTGAACGCGTTGAGCCATTGAGTAATGTAACAGATAATGCAGTAGAGTTGAAGAAGACACGACAGACTAAGATTACGGATGAGATATTGGAGATTGTTGCTGGAGCTGAGGCAACAACCGGTATATGAATAAAGGGTTGATTGACATATTAAAATTCGAGAAAATGCATCCTGATTAGAGCCACAATTTGCACATGTAGCCCTAGTTGAACTCCTAATCCTTTTTCAGGTTTGGGGTTGGAAAGGTTCTTTGTAAATTAGTCTGGATGTTATCTACAAAATCATGAGCCCATATCAAGTTCAAGCAGGCCAGGTCAGGCCAGGTCAAGGCCTAACTACCCAAAAAGCCAAGCATTTGTAATCATATACACATGTAGTTACTTACAAAAAAACCCTACTATGTAAAATATGAAACTCATTATTCAAAAAACGAAAGATGCATGAAAAAAGTAAAATCAAGACACGTGTCCTTCTGGAATTTGTATCATATTCAATGAAAATTCAACACCTTCAAAGCCATGGCAAGCTATCCACTACAAGAAGCTTTCCACATGATATTTTAAAGCTGAGGAGGTTCAGTACTACAAACAATCATCAATACAACGGCCGTCAATGCTTTTACCAAAATAGCTCAATGACCAAGACATGAGGATTCCCTTATTGTATAATCATCTCCTTTAGATAGCACCTGTATAGAATAAATCAATAAAAAGTGGAAGATCTCATTTAAACACCACCACAGCCCCATTAATCAGAAACCTTCTAGGTCAAACTGATTAAGTTGGACAGGAGGAGGTGATTCATACTCCTGGTCTGGTTTACCTTGGTCTAGTGGAGAGGACTCGAGTTGCTGGTCTTCAGCCTGAGGATCATTTTCAAGACGCTCGAGTTGTGGCAATGGTTTTATTTGATCACTGGATGGTGGTTCAAGCTGCTGGTATTTAGGCTTATTTTTTTCGAGTAGAAGATAAGTTGTGCAATACCAAAACAGCAGTATTCTACTCTGGGCAAGTAGTGTCCCATTTATGTCACTGCCTCCAAAGGATAGCCTCTCCAGTTGCTGCACAATAATGAAATAAAAACTTTAAAACGTAGAAACATTATTCTTACAGAGGCATCTATTAATATGTATTCTATTTAGTCATTTCCAGAGATTATTGTGTCCAATAATGAACGTAATCCGCTGACTGACTACTAAGGTGGATAAACACACTAGTTGCAAGATCAAGTTTCTTCTTTCTTTCTCTTTTGGCCTGCGGGAGGGGGGGGGGGAAGGGGTAAGGGTGGTATAAGTGCCAAGGTCAAGTTTAAGCAAAAGTCAGAATCTTTAGCTCATGTAATAATAACGCTGAATATAATTGTAATAACATCATAATACTGTTAACAATTTACACTTATGCGTGGGTACTAATTTGTGGGTAAAATAATATGCGTTCATTTATCAAATAAAGGTGCTGCCAAAATTGCAGGACCAATACAGAGCCTCTGACCAAAGTTACTGAAAGTGACCTTTTGTCACATAAATTATAAACCTGTAATAAATATGTTACCTGACGAGCTGGCTGGCTTATAAAATGAATTTGTGGCATAAGCATGGATTCTACTCACAACAGTAACCCTAATTTCTGCAGAGAACCTAACTAGTTTGAGAATATTTACAAAGACAAATAGACTGAAAAATGAAAGCCCAATGAGAGAGAACACTTGTGCAGGTTAAATTTATTAGACCAGATTTTCCATATCATTCTTATTTTCAGATTAAACACAACAAATAAATGAGGATACAGATCAGAAAAAGGTAAGTCGAAGATGCATATTGAAAGAAAGAGTAAAGAGAGAATACAAAGCTCAAAAATCTTTCATTTACTTCAATAGTCATATTTCAGCATCCAAACACATCATAGGCCTTGGCTCAAGATTGTTAGACAGAAAATCTAACCTAGGTAACTTGTAGTCAATATAATCTGGTCAATGAGATGCAAATTGTAATTATCTCAGTTTTATTTAGCATAATAGAACTATAATACAAATACTGAAAAGAAACTTCTTTGACTCACCTGCTCCCCAGATTGTAAATCAAATGAATGCTGACAATCAAATTGAAGGCCCCTAAATTCATTGATGCAAAGCCCTTGAAACGCCCTGAGTAACAGCAAGGATGAGAACGATTAGGTTGGAAGAAGACTATTTGGTCATCACCTTGTAGTGTGTTGTATAAATAAACAGGAATATAGTTACCATCTTATCAAAGAAACACGGGGAATCCAACGAAATATAATTGGCGTGTTCTCTGCATTGACATAATAGCCTCCAAATACAATAAAAACTGTCATAAGAGATGGCCCCAAGGCCAATGCTGCTTCAGTGGTTGGAACCATAGCCCCCACAGTCAGACCCATTGCAGATGCAGTAAAGGACTCCACGGTCACAATTCCACAGAACTTCCCAAATCTGTTAAGTCGAGAATTTGAGTCAGTGCCTTCAAGCATTTGAGCTATTTGTCTGAACTCTGAAGTCCTAATCTGGTTTTAAGTGTTCAAGTGAATTTTCCCATGAGAATTTATTCACTGCCTCAGCAATGATACAGTTTAGGCCATCAAGCATGAGAAATCTTTAGCTAAATGATAATTTCATCTCTGTAATTTAGGATTGGGTCTATGTTACATGACTCTTCACGAAGTACTCGTGTCCGACACTCAACACTCGGACGGTGCTAGACACTTAATTTTAGTGTAAAAAATTAGTAAAACTGAGGAGTACCCGTGTTACACGGACTCTTCCAAATACTTGTGTCCGACCGTGAAACTCCATCCGAGTCTATGTAACTTAGGATTGAGTGCATATATGTTAAAAAAATTCTTTTCAGACTAAGAAATTAAATGCCTTTAAAAAATAGTTTCCAACCTTTTAGACGGATAAAATAGTAAATAAGAGAAGGTGGTAGAGCCAAGATCCCCACACCTTTGGCGTGGGTTCAATCCTCATCTTCCCCTCCCTTCAAAATTTTATATTAAGAAAAAAGAATAGATTTTTAAATAAGGAACAAACATCTATATTCTTCAGTAAGACCAACAGGCATCTTAATTGCATAAAATCCTAGCTTCAACGTTTCTTGCTATCTCTATCCCCCTATATATTAAACCTTTTATTTTCAGCCTAGCAAGACATGTTTAAACCTTTTATCTTCAGCCTAGAAAGACATGTTTACTAGTAACTCCATATAGCATAAAATTCATCCAAACAAGTCCTTCTTGGGTCATCTTAGTCTATCACAGGCTCATCCAAAATATCATGACTGAATGTACTATTATTAGTAACTTAATTCTTTATATACATACAAAATTTTCCCTTATCTTTCGATGTGGGTCTGGGGTGTTACATCTTCCCAATTGAAAGCATTTGCTCCACTATTATAATGTACAGCAGAATGTGCTCTACATAAAACTAAATAACCATGTGTTGGGATCACAAAAACTTAGCATGTTACTACTATTGAGCACGTAGGAAAACACACCTAGACAGACTAGGATGAAGACGAGCCATGGGATACAGAATGGTACCAAACAATAATGGAAATGCCGCTCCAATAGGGATCTCAGCTAGCAACTTAGAAAGTAAGTATGGCCCTAAACCATAAGACCCCTTTGCACGCTCTCTATCTACAATTGCACGTTCCTTTGGGAAGACTGCCAACGGTTTTTGTGAGTGCAGCCATTGCAGTGTTTATGGCAGCAACCTAAACAAGAAAAAATAAGAAGAAATCCCATAAAACTCAAATATTTACCAGTTCATGTTCACAAGTGCATCTATCATATAGCCAGGCACACACACACATATACAAATATATAGATGATTTTATACCTGAAGTAATCCCATCCTATCCTGAATTGATGTCTGTGACCTTCCCATTCTCCAGAATACTGACCCAAATATCATAGCTGATGCAACTGACATTCTTGCCCGAACTTTATTAGTTGGCCCATCACGAGAAGCCTGATCATCAAGTCAGAGATGCCAATTGAATAGAACATGATTTTGATTCAAAATATTTCTAATTCAACCTCAAAGCATCAACTATAAAAGCAAATAAAAAATCAAACTCTATCTGCCACACTTCAGACAGCTGCTACCCATAACATTATACAAATTTAATGACTAAACAGTAACCATGTGCAGGTTCCTTATCATTTCTCCATTATCTACTTGTAACTTCAGTAACATGGGTAAGTACAAAAAGAGAGCATCAGCAGTGAGTTGGAAGCCCCACCACAGAGAAAAACCTCAAGCATACTTTTAACACACCAAAGAAACAACTTAGCAACTATGTGAATTAGCATTACCATGTAACACATTGGGGGCATTGGGGGGGGGGGAGAGAGAAAGAAAGAAGAAGAAAGAACATTGTAGTTTTATACCTCGACTCAAAATCTGAGCTCACGATATCTTGCTTCATCATTACATCTTATTCATGATATTAGGAACATGTATACCCTAGCCTATATCATATAAATGTTTGTGAATTTCCCAATATGTTTGCCACGGGATATCTATGTTCATGGAATCTCGAAAACTGACAAGTGAAAATATAAGTAACAATAACAAGTTTGAGTGGCAATAGAAGGTGGTAGTACCTGCATCCATGCACGTTTAAGGAGCAACCAGAACTGCCTTCCACCAACTGCCTTTCCTTTTAGCAATAGTTTTCTTCCTAAAGTCACTCGTCTTAGAGCTATCCCTTTTAGTAAGTGGAGTGGCATATAATATTAATGATGTCTGTTGTAAGAATGACTCAACTAGGCCATCTATCCTTTTATGAGAAGAGTAGACACTTTCAGCAGAACTATAGTCGATTGACATTAGATCAGCTAGAAATTCAGCAGGGTTAACATGGTCTGGGCAACTGTACCTGTTAATTTAACAATGATCCGTTAATAGGGAGCATCCATCAACCAATTATGCACACAAAGGTGGAAGAAAGAACAAAAAAGTATTTTGGGGCTTCAAACTGGGAGAAAAAGAAGGGAATTATCTTTACCTTCAAACATAAGCAACTCTTGAAAAAAAAAAGAATGTCCACTTAATAGTAATGGAATAACAGACTATATAATTACGAGCTTAGAAGATAACAATTTTAAACCAAAATATTGATTTTGCTATGCAAACTGGATAAAGACTCGGCACTCCTAAGAAACCCCTTTGTGCATCCTTTATATTCTACAAACAAATTTTACATTCTCAAGATTTATATTCTACCCGCTTAAAGAAAGGTGGGGAATTCTGCTTGATGGAATTTGGGGAGATTTTTCTACTTCCCCTCTATATAAAATTTGCCATAACAACCCAATTTTTTAACGAGTAATAAATAAAGTAAATGGTCTTAACAAAATTACGTAGAATAATGATTCCAAATAAAAGCAAGGAATTCAGTAATTCTCATATACACAAATTGCACTAACCAAAGGGATATAATCATAATATTTAAAAGAGTTCAGGATAAGTATAACAACCCAAATTTTGAGAAGTATGCCAGTGGTTCATCATTGTGCAGGACCAGCATAAACAAGTGCACCTTCGGTCAGCAGCACAATGTCATCAAACTTCCCGTAAACTGAACCTCTAGGCTGGTGAATAGAGCAAATTACAGTGTGCCCATCCTGTGCAAGTTGTCTGAGCGTCTCCATCACTTTTTCTGCTTGAAACGCATCAAGTCCTGAAACCACAATCCACAAACTTCGTTGAATATTATATGATGATCATCTGTAGAAACAAAAACTTCAAATAATTCAATTGGACCGCATTTTGTTTTCCAAGACTTCCCTCTCCACTATTTCATAGTCGGGAACATTTTAATTAGAATCTAATTGCTCCCCCTAAAAGATGGCTACTAAATGTTCTACGTAATCCAAGCAATACTTCAGCTGATCCAGCAGTTGTGCAAGTAAAACAAACTTATATTGCTCAATAAGAGCTCAACTTAACAAAACTTGGCTTATTATGAAAGATAGTTGATACAGGCTGTTAATTTTAACATGAAATGGCCTCTGAACTGTAACAGTGTGTCTCCTACCAACCCAACCCAATTTCGCACTAGACTCCTTTAATTTGGCATTCAACCTGGGTTGTGAGCGACCAGACAGCTGGCTCAGCCTGTTATGTTGCAAAATTCTTGAAATTCATAAGAATTAACTTGTGCTTAGTTTTTCAAAATTTTCAAAACTAAACAAACTCGTGAACCCAACCAAGGTTGATCCTAGAACGATTTAACATTCAATTACAAACACCTTTTTCAGGACACCAACCTTCTGCAACTGCAACTAGATTTTAGACACTAGCTACACAAAGTTCTAGCATATGCCGAAGATTTTCCTATGTTTTTTCAAGGGTACTTCAATACAATGAATGACGGTTCCATAAGCCTAGTTGTTTTCATATCAGGTGAATTCATTCCATTGACTATTATATGTGAAGTTTGACATACTGTAATAATCGTACATTGTTCTCTTAAGGAAAAGTTTTAGAACAAAATACACCCTAATTGCCCCAATTATATAAATAACTACATATTGAACCCATCAGTCATTTACATGTACAAGATAAATTAGAAGATAATATTTAACTTAGTATTCTAACATGCCATGTCAGTCATCTACATAAACCATATCTGCTGATATTATAGTGAAACAAAGAATCTTCAATTCAGAATTTATCAACAGAAAGCGTGCATACCTGTTGTAGGTTCATCTGCGAATATGACGGAAGGACTAGCAATAAGCTCACATGCCATTGATAAACGTTTCTTCTCACCACCACTGATTCCACGGACTTTTGCATCCCCAACCCGGGAATCGGCACAACTGACCTTTTGAAGAAAGAGCACAAAGTAACATCAGAAGAAAAAATAAACAATAAAAGCTAGTTATTTTTTATCCAAGCTCAAAAGTAAACAAAACTTTTAATAATTTGATGTGAAACAGTGAAAATATAATATCGTAATAGATTTATTTTTTAAGAAAAAGGTAGAACATAATTAACTAAGTAATGTGACTCATTGTTCGGCACTGGATAGAGAATTAAATAAATACTCGTAGAGAAACTAAGAACAAATATGGAATAACTCGTTCCATCAAGGTGGGTTCATTTTCAATAAAATTGCAATAGATACATCGACCATGAATCAAACCGAGCCAGCCTTACCAAGCCTATTTTGAACAAGAGGTTGTTCACATATTCTTCTCTATCTTCCACCGAAGAGATCTCCTGAAGCTGGAGTTCAGCTGCAAGAGATAATGTTTCTCGAACTGTCAACTGAGAGAAGAAAAGGTCCTCTTGTCTCACATAAGCAAATCTGCACTAACAAAGACATCCCATAACAAAAAATTGCAATAGGAAACTAATCAATATTACCAATAAGGCTGAATAGTATATCCAATAATGATAAAAGCTTTGTCCAAATGATACGTACTTGTACGATTTGTTTGCCATTGGCCGCCCGTTCACCTCTAAAAGTCCAGACAAATGTAACCTAGGTGAGGCCATTGTCTGACCTGCCAGAACATTGAGCAGGGTAGTCTTTCCTGATCCTGATGGACCCATTATTGCAAGCAATCTTCCAGGTTTTGCTTCTCCACTCACATTTTTAAGCAGGAACCTCATCTAGGATTTAACACAAACATAAAATAAATTCAATTTTTTTAAAAAGTAACCAACTGATAACGTGGAATTACTAAAACATAGTACTATGTAAGATCAAGTTGATTGGAATTGTTCGTTTATGGTGACTTCAATACAGCATTAAATTTTACATTTTTAATTTCATTTTTTATCGGCAACCAAACTCGATTGTCAATAAACCCTAGCTTCCTAGTCCTCAAATTCTACATACAGACACAGTACAGACAGATAAGTATATATACATAGAAGAGAACTCACTGCTTTAGAGGATTTATCAGAGAGAGAGCACGTAATATTGATCCACCTTATAGTTACGGGAGAAACTTTCTCAGGAACCGGAGCATCGCCGGAGTCTCCTCGGTAATCCTCGGCCTCATTCTCCGCTAAGAGCGCTGGGCCGGGGGAGGAGAACAAGCGGAGGAAGAGAGCCGCCGCGATTGCTGTCAGAATCTGGCCCACACCTCCTTTCCCGCCAATTCCCACCATTAGAATGCTTCTATACTATCTTCTTTCTCGATTGAATCCTCTGTTGAGCTAGTTGAACTTGAAAATGGATTTGAAAACGAAACTACGAACTATCTTCAAACTTCGGAGAACGCCGTCGTGTAAGCTGTAAAGCGCGTTGTACGGTGTCGTTTATATTTTGTCATGAACATTGACTATACCATATTTTCTCGGAGATTTTTGGCTCAAAGTGTCCAACGGTACTGATGGATTGTTTGCAATGGTTAACGGGTACGGGTACCCTTCAGAATATGACACGTGTACATGTTTGGATAAGATATCGGTTGGTTAGGCTTATATATCAGTTTGGGCCGGGAAATTCTTTGTGCTGAGCTAGTGAGCAAACTAAGTGAGTTTCGTGATATCTTTGTGTGGTTTGGGCCAACGCCTTCTAGTTTTGTCGGGGCCCGGGGGTGGGGGGAAATAAGTTATATTTTTGTTTTGTCTTGATGATCATAAGAAGAAAGAACTTACGAAATTAATGAACCAATTTTTTTTTCTAGGTTAGGTAAGTTCTTTTATAATACAAAAATTCATTGATAATTATATTATACTTCATGTGCATTGGATAAACTATGATGAATGCACTTTGCTAACCCTAAGGGACCAGCCTAATGGTTAAGGAGGCTTCTCGAGTTTAAATTTTAGTATCAAGAAATTTTTTTAAATACATCATGTCAATATAAAAGTGCGCCTCTAAAGACGAATTTTGTTGATATGGAGACGTCTTTAAAGACGAATATTGTCTAACTTAAATTGATACCATAACAATATAACCAGTAAAGCCTTTAACCCAGCTCCCATTATCATCGCCAAATTCAGTGGGTATTGAGCTTTTACCAAATGGGCCTATCAACATTGGACCAATAAATGTAAGAATATTATATTATTTTATATTAATAATTAAAAATTATTTTATCAAAAATTAACAAATAAAACTATTTTAATGAAAAATAATGCTAATATCATATAAAAAATATCACATAATACTCACATACACACATGCATATTGCGGATTTTACATATTAAGCGGGGGCTCACAATATGTATGTGTGTATATACGTGACTAGGTTATGCGACTTTTTATATGTGGTAATACCATTGTTGTTTAATGAAAGAGGAGTAAAAAGAGGAACAAATAAATTACAAAAAAGAAAAAGAGAGGAACAAATACTCCTACTTGCCTTTTATTTCCCCAAATACCAAACACGTCGTTACTTGTATTACATTGCGGCGAGAGCTTCGACCTCCTCAGTTCACCAGCAACTTCTCATGGCGTTCCTTTTTCAGAAATTTCAAGAGGTACTCCATCTCTCCGTTTCTCATATATATTCATATGAACTCAAAATATTGCTAATTAAATCTCCCGGCAGCAAAGTTTTATACATTCGTTATGTTTTTTTCCCCTTGAACACTGGTTAGTTTCTTTAATTCGCTGTTAACTACTCGACATAAATTAGCTCCGATGCTTCTCTGTTAAGCTTTCAGTTCTCAATCGGATCACCCGTTCATCATAGAATAGAGTAATCTGATACTTATGTTATTATGTTTTTGTTGTATTGATGTTCATTCAACACTGATTGCTTTGATTTAAAATGCCTGCATGGGATTAATTTTATTTTGAACATTACTTGATTTCAACCGTTCTTTGAAATTAGAGGAATTGAGAAACGGGTTATTCTGGCAATTTAGGGGTGTTTGTACTGCTATTTTCCTTATAGTACCTTTCCCTTTTCCTATTTTACTTGACAGCATTGGTGATTTACATAATATTATGACATGATTTGCAATTATTACACAATTTTGAATCCTAATAATTCGTCTGAACCCCAACCTTCTGCAAATCTCAATGTACCATACCCTTTTTCATTCGTCTGGCAGGATTAATACCCAATCTGGGGAGTCCCACAAGTGAGAATTTACTTCATTTCTGATAAATCGTGCTATATATTTGTGGACTGTAAATCCAGGTTATTGTTCGCTATAGGTTCGTTGTTTCTGTTTTGAGTTTACTAAATTTGCTAGTTTGTTGAAATAAGGCCTATTCTTTAGGAGAGATGGGAGTTTGTTTTCTAGCCACTACGCTATAGGCTTGTAAAGCGTAGTTTCTGTTATTTCTTTAATGTGTAAAAGCTATAAATAGCTGCTGGTATGTTTAATTGAAGATACATTCATTCGTTCAGTTTTTCTAAGCTCTCTAAGTTCTGATTTCCAACAGTTATCACACTATACATGAGATATCTTGCCTTTGTTTGGTGGACTTTTTGCTTTGTACCTAGTGCTTTCGATATCCCGTTGTTGCTAACTTGATGGTGTTTTAAATCTTACATATCATCATGTCATGACCACATCATTTTTTCAAAAAACAATTTATATAAGAAAATGTACCCATTCTACTAGATCTATTAAACTTTCCATAAAAGTCATCCTTGGTATTTGTTCTACTACATCTATTGAACTTTCCATAAAAGTCATCATTAGAATTTTGTTGCCTTGTGGATTTGCCGTCTGTTGTTGCACGTGGCCCTATATCTTCACTCTTGAATAATGTTCCTTTTTCATTTTAGCTTTTTATGAGAAATTTTGTTTGTTCATTGGATAAAGGCTGTGAGAGTTCTTGCGAAAAGTCCAACATTTGCTAAAGATCCAAGGCACCTTCAATTTGAAGCTGATATAAATCGTCTCTTCCTTTACACCAGGTCAGTATCATTTGAGTATTTGAATTAACTTTTATCACCTTTTGCTCAGAGGAGTCTCACATGTTTTAGTAATATGTCAGGGCTGATGTTCTTCCCTTTGAATAATTCTTCAATGTCATTTTGGCTATGTAAATTTCTACTAGGAGCTTGATTCAGTGCATTTGACTGGTCTTGCAAGATAGGAACTGTTTATATTGGGTTAAACTGTTTATTCTTTATTTTAGGAAAAAGGGAATTTAAGCTGATAATTCAGGATATAAATCTCTGTGGGCTTGTTTGGTGAACATCTTCTTTCATGTTTCTGCTTTATGTATTTTACTTTCATTTGTTTTCTACCTTTACTTTCTTTCATTAGTAAAAGAAAAAAATGTTTGTTTGGTAATCTTTTGTTGTCAGAATTAAATGAAAGCATATATCATAAATCTCTGTGGGCTTGTTTTGTTTTTTGTTGCTACTAGAGTTCAGTTGGTAGCTAGACTACATTTAAGTTGGAATTGGAAATGCATGTTACCAAAAGTTAAAGAGGTTGATTATTTTGTTTACACTTTGCTGCCAAATGACTTTTTCTTTCAATTATTTAGAAGCAAAAACAGTTGTTGATTTAAAAAAAAATTGAATGCTATAACAAAAAATTGGAAGCAGAAGTGGTTATCAAATGGAACCTATAGTTGCTTGCTTCGTCACTTATTCTTTTGAAGCAGTGATCATCAATTATAATAAAACTAACCATTCCTGTCTCTCAGCAGATTATTTCCAGTTACCTTTTTATGAGACGTTATTTTTCTAATATTTTTAGCTCAGATCTTACAATAATATAGATCATGTCTACATTGGTCAGATCTCTATACACCTGACCACCTTAAGAATTGAATAACCCATACATGATAGCTTTCCTATACATGATTCAAGGGGCTTATCAGTTATCATATTAAGGTATCCATCTGATTGCTAAACATATAGATACTGTATGCTATAAATTGATGCTGAAAATATACCGTATGGCATCATGTGAATATGATCAGCCTTTTCACCAGATATTTCTCTATATTTACTCTGTGTGATATGACACCCTAGATCCCTCAAGCAAAACTTTATTTTTCAGCTACAATCGTGTGGGAAGGGATGCAAATGATGCAGATATAGATGAGATCATTGACATGGCCAGTAAAGCCCCACTAGCTGATCAACAAGGGCAGGTCCAAGAGAACATCTACTCGCAAATTAAAAACTTCTGCACATCGATGGATGACATTCTCCATCCCGATTTAAAGAACACAGAAGAGCCTATTAGATCATCTATTGAAAAAAGGTCTGGTCCACGCCGTAGTGGCCTCAGTCTTGCTGTCGGTAGGACTGCCTCATCTAACATCAGTCCTGGTGAGTATAAATGATGCACTTATTAGATATTTATCATATTGCTTGCAAAATGCTTGTTATCATTGTGCATTTATGCCATATATTTTCAATTTGTGCATAACATAGTTTATACTTTTATAGTTACAAATTTGTATGTTGGGTGTGTGTGTGTATGTATGTATTATTCTTTGAGGATGTGCCTAACTTCGATGAGGTGTGTGTCTTGCCTCATGACTTGTGCCCCGGGGCCAACCTTTGTGACCCAATGCACCTTTTGTCTTAAATAACAATGTACGCATCTCCAATCTTTGACCAAGTATTTGCAAAATAAATGCTTGATTTATGTGAACACTCGTGTACATGATGTTTGTACTTGCTAACGGTGAATAATTTTAACAGCCACTTGAAATGTTTGATGGAAGTTGATGTCAAACTCCCTTTTTGTGGAGCTTGGCATGCTAGGAACATATATTATTTTTACAACTTTTCTGAATTGATTATGTTAACCATTCATCCATAACTTCTTACAAATACTAGTTCCCAATGATTATTAGTAGATTTTGCTCCTCGAATTTGATTATTGTGAATTTTCAGCGCAGGTGTACCTGAGACAAAGCCGTTAAAGCTTTCTGAGGTATCACAGAAATTGAAGGATCTAATAGGCTACACCACTGAGCTCAAACCATCTCAAATTTCCCACAAGGAAGCAGGCCAAGGTTTATTTGTAAATGGTAAAGCCGATGTTGGTGCCATAATAGCATTTTATCCTGGTGTGATATACTCTCCAGCATATTATCGCTATATTCCTGGATATCCAAGAATTGATGCACACAATCCTTACTTGATCACAAGGTACGATGGAACTGTGATAAATGCACAGCCTTGGGGTGCTGGGGGTGAAACCCGTGAAATATGGGATGGATTAAGTGATTCTGAAATTAGACCAATTGCACAAGGTACTGAAACGGGCTCAGACCGTGTCTGGAAGATTCTCAGTAAACCTTTGGAAGGGACACGACTGGGGAGTAATGCAGAGGTATTGGAGCGAAGAAACCCACTAGCTTTAGCTCATTTTGCTAACCACCCAGCAAAGGGCATGGACCCAAATGTGATGGTTTGTTCCCATGATTTTCCTCTTATTGAGAAAGACATGAGAACACATATACCAAATGTATTATTTGGTAGAGGGGAGGAAGTAAAGATGAAAAGGTTTGGTAGTTTTTGGTTTAAATCTGGGAGTTGTGGAAATAGTGGATCAGATAGTCCTGTTCTGAAGACTCTTGTTCTTGTGGCTACTAGGGCCCTTAGTGATGAAGAGGTGGTTTTGAACTACAGGTTGAGCAATTCAAAGAAGCGTCCATCCTGGTATACACCTGTAGATGAGGAAGAGGACCGGAGGAGATGGAGCTAAATCACTGGATCCTTGATGTTTTCTTGCCATTCCAATCATCTTGACGCCCATTTTGTTTCCATATGCCTTTCCGGGTAAACACCTCTACTTTGGGTCCAAAATATAATTATTTATTCTGGAACGAAAGCAAAAAAGGGCGGGATTTGGTATAAATTTTTATATCAGTTTCCTTTTTTTAAGGGATCGATGGAGTATTAATGCAGGACGGATTCTATAAAAAATTTACATCGGTACTGATCCATACTCCCATGATGTTAGATATAAAATGCAGCTTTTTGTACGACAAAAAATTATGAACTGATCAACAATGTTACATCTGGTACGAAATTCGAATCCGAAGATTTACAATGATTATAAACGCGTTTCAAAATCTAAAGAACAATCTGGACTGGACTGGACTGGACTGGACCACAGTAATCAACACCTAGTTACGAATGGGTGTGTTTTTGACTCATTTTACAATGATGCCGAGTAACCAAAAAATATAAACAATTTAGATATACCAGTAATTTGACACAAAATAAATTCTTATATTAGTATTTACTTTGGCAGCACAAAAAATTTGCTATGTTAATATCAATGAACTTTCGTTAATACTAATACAAACAAAACCAAAAGAGCTAGACCGCCCAGCTGTCAATATGGGCGTTGATTCAACCAACCTGAATAAATAAAAATGGTTAACCAACCCATTTGGTTTCAGTTAATATGGGTTCGCCCGACTGTTAACCAACTATATTGTCAGGTCTACTAGTAGGTTAGCCCAAGAAATTAAAGGAGAAATAGAAGAGTTATTCTAGGTATACATGAAAATTAGATATAAATATATTTGAACTTCACCCATTTATATTTTTACCCATCATTAGGGGTCACAAAGTTAAATTCAAATACATTTATATCTAATTTTCATGTTCAATTTGCATATCCACATAAAATTTTTAAAAATATAAATATATTAGGTGAGTATGGGTATGAGTATATTAATTAAGGGACTGGTTAGCATGAAATTCATTTTTAGATTATATCTCAGACTTATGTAGTGTTTCCAGTTCCACAACAAGGAAGAGCAGCAAACGCAAACCAATGCAGGTATACCGCTCCTTATATTTCCATCTTATTTCTTAGCTAAGTTATGGTTTGTTTGATAAAAATTGAATGAATATAAATATGAATAAAAAATTTATTTGATAATTGACATGTCTGAAATATGTTAATAACAATTTTTTTTATTTTACCCCTTTAAAAAAATTTACAATTTTTATAAATATAAGTAATATTACTTAATATAATATACTAGTTAATATTGTAAAAAAAATATTCATTCAGCCGTCATTCAACAAAAAAAATAGGACTTGGGGATATTTGATAAAAACTGAATGAAAAAAGTTTTTTAATAATTGAAATGAAACATCTGAATAACAAAATTTTATTATTTTACCCCTCTAAAAAAATTCAAAAAATTATTGTAAATTTATTTAATATTATTTAATATAATAGTTAATATTGTAAATTACATATATATATATAATATGTAATTAAGAACACATAATCGTAAAAAGAATACTTCAATAAAGGCTATGAGTTAATTGTTATGAAAATTCATGTGAACTCAAAACTTTATAGAATAGTACTACTGAACAAAATGAAAGTTCTGTCCCAAAAATAATATACTTAAAAAATTATTTTCCCTGCTAATATATGTAATTAAGGACATTACAAGCGTTTGAATCCCTTTCCTTTCCTTTACTTTCTCAGTTAATTCTTGCCATTCTTTTAAGGCTTGTTCAGTTTAGATGTCAGACTTTCAGGGGTATTGAGTTTGAGTATATATTGACTACACGTGAACCGACAAAAAAAACAAATAAAGAGAGTTTATTGTCAAGAATATATACAGTACTCTCTCCTTTCCGATATCAGAGATACAAGGGTACTATATTAGACTTCAAAGTTGTTATAAATTGTAAAAATTTTATATATTTTGTGATTAATAGTTTTTTGTTATATAGTATATAATTATAATTATTGTATCAATTAAAATTAAATAAATTCACATCAATTTAAATTTAATATGTTTTTTTTTTATATCAAAAATCAAATAACATCTCTAATTTTGAAACAGATGGAGTATATGATTTCTCTTCAATTAATTTGAATCTTTGTGCATATATGCATGATATGTAATTAATCCAGTTATTATTTTGTCTAATAAATTTTGACCACGGAGGTGACATGATAAAATAAATGAAGCTCATGAAACACCTGTTTGTGTTTATTATATATATTTTGGTATTGATTGATTGATGATTGATATACATACATACATATAGGGGGTTTAATTTCTTAATACTAGTATGTATAATATTCTTTCAATTAATACTTAGCAAATGAGTGATTAATTAATTAGGTTTGTTTTGTGATTAGATTAATTCAGGAGTGGAAGTAATGAGAAAGCAAATTCAGGAGGGTAACGGTGAAGGAGTATGTTGAAGCAAAGGTGGTGGTGGTGTTAAATAAAGTGAAGAGCACCGGGAAGATATAGAGCTGAAATTTGGGCCTATGTATGTCTACTGTACTGTGACAAGCTCTTAACCGTTAAGCAAAGACTTACATGAAGCAAAGAAGGTTGGCAATCAATCATGTATGTATGTATGCATGTATTGTGACCGTCTTTAACTGAGTTAGTTTTGGTTGATTCGATCTTTTGCTTGTGAAATACTAATAGGGACTAGCTAGCAATAATTGGTAGAAGGCTTTTATGATCGATCTTCACTACAACAAACCACAATTAATTAATGGGACATTAAGCTCTTGAAAATCCACTTGTGTGTATATATATATATACTAGCTATAACCCGTGCCTGAAGGCACGACATGACAAAAATTAAATTAAAATTTGAAAAATATTACATTATCTAAATACACATACCACCACAACAATTAATACATATTCAATCATCAATACATATCCAACAACCAAAACATCGAGCTAGTCGGTACTAATTTCAAAAAAAATAGACAACTTATCCATCATTCCATACCCAAAATCATCAATACATATCCAAACCACCAAAAAAACCATCATTTCATTCCCAAAATCATCATAACCATTTATAATTAGTTAACTTTACAAAATACGAAACACATAAAATACAAACAATCATCAACACATATCTAACCACCAAAACATCAAGCTAGTCGCTACTAATTTTAAAAAAATTCGACAGAGTTTTCTTTAAAAATAGATATCCAGACAAATATAAACCTGTCTATAAAACTTAAAATCATCCATACATATCCAAATCACAAAAAAAAACATAATTTCATACCCAAAATCATCATAACCATGTATAATTAGTTAATTTTACAAAAATACGAAACACAAAAAATACATACATGAAGAAATTAATACATACTCAATCATCAACAAATCCAACCACCAAAACATCAAGTTAGTCGCTACTAATTTCAAGAAATTTCGACAGAGTTTCCTTTAAAAATAGATATCCAAAAAATCTAAACCTGTTTACAAAACTTACAATCATCCATACATATCCAAACCACCAAAAAAACCATCATTCCATACCCAAAATCATCATAACCATGTATAATTAGCTAACTTTACAAAAGACGGAACACAAAGAATACATACATGTAGAAAATAGAGAAACAACATGTTGAGCATAAGACCATTTACTTTATAGCTTACACCAAGTATATTCTTTACGACTTACACCATGTATCCTTCAATATATACCTGAAAATATTTAAAATTTAAAAATTATCAAAATATATGAGTCAAAATAAAACAATTATAAATCCGAAACATAAGACCCCTTACTTTACCCTGAATTATCTAAAAAACAAATGAGAACACATATTTGTATGTAGGGGGAATGATTTAGATTGATATAAGTACGACTTTAGAGAGATTGTAACAAATAATCAATTTATTTAGAAAAAGATATGGACTTACAATCAAATAAAATTTTCTTAGTACCATTTCAACAAATGGTTCATTTGGTTAATGATTTAAATCATAAATCTGTATTGGTTGCAGTATAATGGGGTGTGTGCTACTGCTGTGAAAGAGAGAGACAATGATTAAACACACATTGTAAAAAAATAAATTTAAAACACCCAAAATTAAATTGAAGCTGTTGTCGACTTTATAAGAAGACATATGATGAAATAGATACGAATTTTTAACTGAAGCTATTCAAAAATTTAAGTTAAAGATTTCAAGGTATAACTGATACTAATAGTTGATTCACTTGATAAAAATATTTTTAATTTAAACCACAACTCAGTTGATTCGTAAATTTAAACCAATCTACTGAAATTAAAAAATATCAAGATTAAAAAATTTTAAAAAGAAAAAAGAAACTATTTACAACTTTCATAATATGAGTACCAATTTGTCCCAACTCCTAATGAAAGATTTAAAAAAAAACATCCATAAAGTTCCCATGAAGAACAACCGAGAAGAAAAATTAAATCCATAATCACGCATTAAACCCCATTCAAGTAACATATTTGCGATTTCTTCAAAAAGAATAACCAAGAAGAAAATTTAAATCTATAATCAAGCATTAAACCCTATGAAAGTTGAACAAAAAACTAAACTCATCCAAATTGGAACCTCGATCCACCGAAATGAATTCAATATACAAAACCCGGAGTCACTCAACCTTTAAAAAACCACCACTTTAATCAATAGTTCAATAAACACAATCAATAAAAAGAAAACGATAAAAAGCAAAGAATAAGATAAACTACTTTTGCCTTCTCACAAAGGTGTTTGCTTCTAAATCTTTTTACAATAACAAATTAAAAAAATCTAATAGTACCATTCAGTTTAAAATCCAATTTGAATCTTTTACCACAAACTTTTATGTAAAACATTTAAAAATGTAACTTTTATGTAAAACATTCATCAAAAACTGGGGGAATAAAACATGGTTTCCAACCACATATGGGTATTGAAGGCACTCATTTAATAAAGCTTTTAATACTCATTTTCTGCACCTGCCCTACAAAAGGCTATTTTATTGAAGGTATACTTTGAAGACTGGTGATATAAAAGTCTATTTAAATTTTCAAATTACCCTTTATAAGACCTCAACCTGAAGTTCTTTTTAAGGTTAAGTATTTATAACAATTTTTTGTTATGTCATGTCTTACTCTCACTCCAATCAACCCAACATAACATAATATAGCCAGTCATCAAATTAACATAAATTTTCTTTCTAATCAATCATAGTCATTACTCATTAGGAGCCACATGAAAGTGAGAGGAATTCAGTATTCGGATGAATTCAATTCGATAAATCAGAAAGGAAAGAACCAATAAAAAATAAATTTAAAAGTTTCTCTACATAAATAGTTGTCAAGTAATAGACTTAATTCAAAGTACAAAGCATTTTTTAAGCAAGTGTAATTAAATAGAATATTAGATATAAATATAAATATTGTAGCGTTTGGTTTTATAATTCCACTTTCATTTGGGATGAAAAATATTGTAGGCTTGACACAAAGGAAACCTGTAGCTTTAATTGGTAGTAATGTAGCTTTAATTGGCAGTCACTTTTCGGGCACACTGAAACTCACTTCTAAGGACTTTTTAGTTAGGACTAAAGTTTCAAGCTTCCGTGGGTACTTTTTCTTAAACTGTACAAATTAAACCAAGAATACTAATAACGTAGAACACAAATCAAATAATTAACACAATTTATTTACAGACACATTTTCAAAAAGATACACAGTAATATTTACCCCATATCATCAGCCAGAGGCCCAGGATGCATCCATATATATTCGCAGCACTACATAAACCTGAAATGCATTCAAAAAGGTAAATTGCAGTTATTTATAAACAACATAGTATAAAATTAAAGGAGAAAATATATATTTGAAATTCAAGCCATCACTATATCTCGAAGAAGTAACTAAAGACTTACAATCAGACATAACAATTATCATAATTCACCATACCACCACAATAATTAATACATGCTCAATCATCAACACATATCCAACCACCAAGACATCAAGCTAGTCGTTACAAATTTCAAGAAATTTCGACAGAATTTTCTTTAAAAATACATATCCAAATCAACAAAACAATCATGTTTAAAACTTAGAAGTACCCTATTAAAATTCTAGTGGAAGTGTTGGATTTTTACTGTCCCCAAGTTTGGACGAAAATCAATTTGATACTCAAAGTTTAAAAATCTTCAATCAATACCTCTAAGTATTTTAAAACAACAATTGTGCTCTTTTTTAGTCTGACCCACCAATTATTCTTTACTTTGTTCATTTATCCCAACATTTATCCTAATTAGAAGTATCAAATTAGTTTTAAAATAAGAAGGTGCTTCATAGGTTTGAAGCTCTAACTACTTCAAATATATCATCTTAGAACTCTTGAATATGAAGTAAATATATCATAGAATACTTGATTCCAATCTTTGGTTTTTGGAGTTTTGAGTATATCATATACCTCAAGCTTACTTCCAGCAGAATGGAAAGGAGAAGAGCAGAAAAGAAAAGCTTTAGAGTTGAGCACTTGAGCTGATGAATCGGAGAGAACTTAGCAGTCAAATCTATTAATTTCTCTCCTGCTGTGATGTAATAATGGTTCTATTAGATCATTTATGTATATTTGATGGACTTGGCCACTTTGCTATCATTGCGTCATACCTAGACGAACCTCAATAAATACACCAAAGCTTTATTAAACAACACGTGTACAACAGGATAATTCCTTTACTTTTTTCTCCTTTTGAATATAGTAGGAATAACTGATGTTTTTGTCCCAGAATAGTTATTACCTACCTATTTTTCAATATCCCAGATTTTCATTTCCAAAGTTATTACCTACCTATTTTTCAATATCCCAGATTACACCCTATCACAAAATTTTCATTTTCAATATCCAGAATAGTTATTACTTTAAAACATTTAATAACAAATACCAAATCTATTCAGAACAGAGTAGAAAAAAAGATTTTATTAAAAATACAAAATTCAAAGTTTAGAAAAAGGAAATAGCAAAAACCTATACCAACCATTTCAGGGATAAATATAAAAATCTATTCTAATTAAAAACAAATGCACCTAAGTAACATGTTGACCAAAATAACAACGTAAAATACTCTTACAATTAGATGAATGAAATCCAATTTTACCCTGAAATACTCTTAAAATAATAATATAACTAATATCCATCAACATCCCAACTTTTTTTTATTCTTTCCTGCTTCCTGCATAACCATACAATGTTTAGTGAAGCGTGCATAAGTATTATTATTATTGTTTCAGTGGTCTCACTAATAAACTAAAATGTGTATGATGGATGGAACTACATCGTCCTGCCAACTTTTAAACAAAATCTTTTTTTCAAAATTGCTATAAAATATTCTTTCAGGATTATCATTTTTGTAGCAAAACATATTAGACTTTAGACCCACAGTTTGAAATCTGAATTCTTTTCCCCATTCAGATGTTTCAAGTTTTTATCAACGTGAGTGCATACACACACACGCTAACTGTGTAAGAAAATTGTGCAAAGTATTTATGTAAATCAAACCAAACAACATACCACTGGAGTATACGTGGCAATTGAAGCATACTCCCAAATGCGGCCTCCAAGGAAAGGAGCAAAGAACGCATAGAATGCCACAACCAACAGGCAAAATACCGTTATCGCAACAACCTATCCAATGTGAAATAAAAAAAAAATCAGATCTTCTAAATTTTAAATTAACAAAAATGAGTAACAAAGTGTAGCAAGAACATATGCAGTCAGACAATGTCACTTGACAGAGACAAAGGACATTATGAGCAAAAGACCATTAAAAGATGGACGGATATGAAAGAATAAAGAATATAAAGTATCAGATTTCAACCAACAGTCTGACAAAAAAAAATTCAGTACAGCCCTTCGAAAAAACAAAGTCTTTGACAACAACTAAGTACTAACATTTTATCAGATATTTTAACCAAATTGTTGAACAAAATGAAAATTTTCATGTGAATTAACAACTACCAGAAACCCCACATCATAAACATGACATATTGCAATTTCAATAATAACCCACATACAGAAATTATTAAATTAAGCAATGCTTGACAAAAATTAAAAGGGGGAACTAATCAATAGCCATAACAAAAAAAAATCAAAAAAATTGAAGAGTTTTATGCAAACCTGAAAGAGTCATCATCACTCCCTAGCTTAATTCTTTACTTCCAACAACAATTGAACACAGATGAGATAGATAGATTCCCTTTCTGAGAATCCAAAATAGAATTTTTTTTCAAGAGACAATATGAAAAAGGAATGATGGGTAAGGGAGAGTTTTTTTTGTTAAAAAAAACAACCAACTTCAATTAGAGAGAGAATTACTACTAATAAGAAAGAAATTACCTTAATAAGCACGCATGAATTTGTTGTAGTCTTTTGTTTTTTTATTTTATGGACCAATGGAATGTTATTTTAATATTTTATTCCAATAATTATATTATTAATACAATACTCCATCAAAAATTGTTCAAAAGTTAATATTTATTTTTTCTTAAATAATATTATTTATTTATAATTACATAATAAATTTGTTCATAACTGTCTAAAAATTAAAAATATATATATACTTATTCAGATAGTTTATGCAAACAATTATCAAATTGTATTCATTATGTATCAAAAAAAAATTAACCGAAGAATGAATACATTTTTATACACAAGACAAACTACAGTACTTTGGAAAAAGTAAGACAGAATACATATAGCCAAAACAGAAAGGGTGGAGTCCAAATCATCTACCACAAAGGTCTTGGTTCAAACAATATAATAGCCTAATTCAATAAATAAAGAAAAAAAATTGGATGATGAAACTAACAAAATCAAAAGAAAAAAAAAGAAAATATCAAGTATTGCAAATCATTTTCTTTTGGTAAAAAAAAAATCAGTAACTAACGGAATCATATACAAAAAATCAGATCAATAACATTAGCAAAATCGTTGTCGAATCAAAACATGGAAATCACACACACAAAAAACGATATTAATAAAAACTGATAAATAAAAAAACTAAATGAATCATACCTTCTTAAAGTTCGTAGCTTTAAGAGTGCCTTCGTTGGAGGCCTGAACTTGGTAGCTCTTACCGGTTCTCTCATCGACGATGGTCAAAGATCCCTTTACATTGGGCTGTGGTTGAGCTGCGGAAACGGCGGAAGTTCCAAGAATTGCATCGGACGATTTTTCTGTGGAAGCAAAGAGATTGGCTGAGATCATAACCAAACGTCCTCTAGCCAGTATTGACAACGACATGTCTGAACTTTCTATTTCCTCTTTCTCTCCCTCCTCTTGGTCTCTAAGCAGGGACGTCAGTGCCCTCTTCCTTCTCTTTTATCAGCTTGGCTGGGTATAAGATTTAGGGTATGAGAGATTTAGGGCTCCAATTGAGTTATTTGGGGGAATGAGAACAGAGAGAGATAGAAGGTTATTTTGGGGAATGAGAACTGAGAGAGAGATGGGTTTGAACTGCGTGTCTAAGAAGAGAGAGAGACAGGTTTTAAAATTTGAATGAGAGAGCTGCTGACGTATAACACTGGATGGGACATTTATGTTTTTCTCTCTCTGCTCTCTTTTATATTATAGACTAGCTATAACCCGTGCCTGAAGGCACGGTGTAACGAAAAATTAAATTAAAATTTGAAAAATATTACATTATCTAAAGACACATATCACCACAACAATTAATACATACTCAATCATCAATACATATCCAACCACCAAAACATCGAGCTAGTCGGTACTAATTTCAAGAAATTTCGGCAAAATTTCTTTTAAAAATAAATATCCAGAAAATTCTAAACCTGTCTACAAAACTTACAATCATCATTACATATCCAAACCACAAAAAAAATTATCATTTCATACCCAAAATCATCATAACCATGTATAATTAGTTAACTTTACAAAATACGGAACACACAATCATCAATACATATCTAACCACCAAAACATCAAGCTAGTCGCTACTAATTTCAAAAAATTCGACAGAATTTCCTTTAAAAATAAATATCCAGACAAATATAAACATGTCTATAAAACTTACAATCATCCAAACATCCAAACCACCAAAAAAATCATCATTCCATACCCAAAATAATCATAACCATGCATAATTAGTTAAATTTATAAAATACGGAACACAAAAAAATACATATATGAAGAAATTAATACATACTCAATCATCAACACATCCAACCACCAAAATATCAAGCTAGTCGCTACTAATTTCAAGAAATTTCAACAGAGTTTCCTTTAAAAATAGATATCCAAAATAATCTAAACATGTTTACCAAACTACAATCATCCATACATATCCAAACCACCATAAAAACCATTATTCCATACCCAAAATCATCACAACCATGTATAATTAGCTAACTTTACAAAAGACGAAACACAATGAATACATACATGCAGAAAATAGAGAAACAACATGTTGAGTATAAAACCCTTTACTTTACAGCTTACACCATGTATCCTTCAATATATACTTGAAAATATTTGAAATTTAAAAATTATCGAAATATGTGAGTCAAAATTAAACAATTGTAAATCTGAAACATAATGAGAACACATATTTGTATGTAGGGGGAATGAGAGAGAGAGCTCTGTGTGTGTGGTATAATAGATAGAGGGTTTGAAATTTGAATAAACTGGAATGAGAGAGAGAGCAGCGACGTAAACTTGATGTGACATTTGTCTATTTTTTCTCTCCGCTCTATTTTATATTATAGATATATATATATATATATATATATATATAATATAAAAGAGAGCAGAGAGAGAAAAACATAAATGTCCCATCCAGTGTTATACGTCAGCAGCTCTCTCATTCAAATTTTAAAACCTGTCTCTCTCTCTTCTTAGACACGCAGTTCAAACCCATCTCTCTCTCAGTTCTCATTCCCCCAAATAACCTTCTATCTCTCTCTGTTCTCATTCCCCCAAATAACTCAATTGGAGCCCTAAATCTCTCATACCCTAAATCTTATACCCAGCCAAGCTGATAAAAGAGAAGGAAGAGGGCACTGACGTCCCTGCTTAGAGACCAAGAGGAGGGGGAGAAAGAGGAAATAGAAAGTTCAGACATGTCGTCGTCAATACTGGCTAGAGGACGTTTGGTTGTGATCTCAGCCAATCTCTTTGCTTCCACAGAAAAATCGTCCGATGCAATTCTTGGAACTTCCGCCGTTTCCGCAGCTCAACCACAGCCCAATGTAAAGGGATCTTTGACCATCGTCGATGAGAGAACCGGTAAGAGCTACCAAGTTCAGGCCTCCAACGAAGGCACTCTTAAAGCTACGAACTTTAAGAAGGTATGATTCATTTAGTTTTTTTATTTATCAGTTTTTATTAATATCGTTTTTTGTGTGTGTGATTTCCATGTTTTGATTCGACAACGATTTTGCTAATGTTATTGATCTGATTTTTTGTATATGATTCCGTTAGTTACTGATTTTTTTTTACCAAAAGAAAATGATTTGCAATACTTGATATTTTCTTTTTTTTTCTTTTGATGTTATTTGTATTTTCTTTTGATTTTGTTAGTTTCATCATCCAATTTTTTTTCTTTATTTATTGAATTAGGCTATTATATTGTTTGAACCAAGACCTTTGTGGTAGATGATTTGGACTCCACCCTTTCTGTTTTGGCTATATGTATTCTGTCTTACTTTTTCCAAAGTACTGTAGTTTGTCTTGTGTATAAAAATGTATTCATTCTTCGGTTAATTTTTTTTTGATACATAATGAATACAATTTGATAATTGTTTGCATAAACTATCTGAATAAGTATATATATATTTTTAATTTTTAGACAGTTATGAACAAATTTATTATGTAATTATAAATAAATAATATTATTTAAGAAAAAATAAATATTAACTTTTGAACAATTTTTGATGGAGTATTGTATTAATAATATAATTATTGGAATAAAATATTAAAATAACATTCCATTGGTCCATAAAATAAAAAAACAAAAGACTACAACAAATTCATGCGTGCTTATTAAGGTAATTTCTTTCTTATTAGTAGTAATTCTCTCTCTAATTGAAGTTGGTTGTTTTTTTTAACAAAAAAAACTCTCCCTTACCCATCATTCCTTTTTCATATTGTCTCTTGAAAAAAAATTCTATTTTGGATTCTCAGAAAGGGAATCTATCTATCTCATCTGTGTTCAATTGTTGTTGGAAGTAAAGAATTAAGCTAGGGAGTGATGATGACTCTTTCAGGTTTGCATAAAACTCTTCAATTTTTTTGATTTTTTTTTGTTATGGCTATTGATTAGTTCCCCCTTTTAATTTTTGTCAAGCATTGCTTAATTTAATAATTTCTGTATGTGGGTTATTATTGAAATTGCAATATGTCATGTTTATGATGTGGGGTTTCTGGTAGTTGTTAATTCACATGAAAATTTTCATTTTGTTCAACAATTTGGTTAAAATATCTGATAAAATGTTAGTACTTAGTTGTTGTCAAAGACTTTGTTTTTTCGAAGGGCTGTACTGAATTTTTTTTTGTCAGACTGTTGGTTGAAATCTGATACTTTATATTCTTTATTCTTTCATATCCGTCCATCTTTTAATGGTCTTTTGCTCATAATGTCCTTTGTCTCTGTCAAGTGACATTGTCTGACTGCATATGTTCTTGCTACACTTTGTTACTCATTTTTGTTAATTTAAAATTTAGAAGATCTGATTTTTTTTTTATTTCACATTGGATAGGTTGTTGCGATAACGGTATTTTGCCTGTTGGTTGTGGCATTCTATGCGTTCTTTGCTCCTTTCCTTGGAGGCCGCATTTGGGAGTATGCTTCAATTGCCACGTATACTCCAGTGGTATGTTGTTTGGTTTGATTTACATAAATACTTTGCACAATTTTCTTACACAGTTAGCGTGTGTGTGTATGCACTCACGTTGATAAAAACTTGAAACATCTGAATGGGGAAAAGAATTCAGATTTCAAACTGTGGGTCTAAAGTCTAATATGTTTTGCTACAAAAATGATAATCCTGAAAGAATATTTTATAGCAATTTTGAAAAAAAGATTTTGTTTAAAAGTTGGCAGGACGATGTAGTTCCATCCATCATACACATTTTAGTTTATTAGTGAGACCACTGAAACAATAATAATAATACTTATGCACGCTTCACTAAACATTGTATGGTTATGCAGGAAGCAGGAAAGAATAAAAAAAAGTTGGGATGTTGATGGATATTAGTTATATTATTATTTTAAGAGTATTTCAGGGTAAAATTGGATTTCATTCATCTAATTGTAAGAGTATTTTACGTTGTTATTTTGGTCAACATGTTACTTAGGTGCATTTGTTTTTAATTAGAATAGATTTTTATATTTATCCCTGAAATGGTTGGTATAGGTTTTTGCTATTTCCTTTTTCTAAACTTTGAATTTTGTATTTTTAATAAAATCTTTTTTTCTACTCTGTTCTGAATAGATTTGGTATTTGTTATTAAATGTTTTAAAGTAATAACTATTCTGGATATTGAAAATGAAAATTTTGTGATAGGGTGTAATCTGGGATATTGAAAAATAGGTAGGTAATAACTTTGGAAATGAAAATCTGGGATATTGAAAAATAGGTAGGTAATAACTATTCTGGGACAAAAACATCAGTTATTCCTACTATATTCAAAAGGAGAAAAAAGTAAAGGAATTATCCTGTTGTACACATGTTGTTTCATAAAGCTTTGGTGTATTTATTGAGGTTCGTCTAGGTATGACGCAATGATAGCAAAGTGGCCAAGTCCATCAAATATACATAAATGATCTAATAGAACCATTATTACATCACAGCAGGAGAGAAATTAATAGATTTGACTGCTAAGTTCTCTCCGATTTATCAGCTCAAGTGCTCAACTCTAAAGCTTTTCTTTTCTGCTCTTCTCCTTTCCATTCTGCTGGAAGTAAGCTTGAGGTACATGATATACTCAAAACTCCAAAAACCAAAGATTGGAATCAAGTATTCTATGATATATTTACTTCATATTCAAGAGTTCTAAGATGATATATTTGAAGTAGTTAGAGCTTCAAACCTATGAAGCACCTTCTTATTTTAAAACTAATTTGATACTTCTAATTAGGATAAATGTTGGGATAAATGAACAAAGTAAAGAATAATTGGTGGGTCAGACTAAAAAAGAGCACAATTGTTGTTTTAAAATACTTAGAGGTATTGATTGAAGATTTTTAAACTTTGAGTATCAAATTGATTTTCGTCCAAACTTGGGGACAGTAAAAATCCAACACTTCCACTAGAATTTTAATAGGGTACTTCTAAGTTTTAAACATGATTGTTTTGTTGATTTGGATATGTATTTTTAAAGAAAATTCTGTCGAAATTTCTTGAAATTTGTAACGACTAGCTTGATGTCTTGGTGGTTGGATATGTGTTGATGATTGAGCATGTATTAATTATTGTGGTGGTATGGTGAATTATGATAATTGTTATGTCTGATTGTAAGTCTTTAGTTACTTCTTCGAGATATAGTGATGGCTTGAATTTCAAATATATATTTTCTCCTTTAATTTTATACTATGTTGTTTATAAATAACTGCAATTTACCTTTTTGAATGCATTTCAGGTTTATGTAGTGCTGCGAATATATATGGATGCATCCTGGGCCTCTGGCTGATGATATGGGGTAAATATTACTGTGTATCTTTTTGAAAATGTGTCTGTAAATAAATTGTGTTAATTATTTGATTTGTGTTCTACGTTATTAGTATTCTTGGTTTAATTTGTACAGTTT
The DNA here is from genome assembly GCA_020205505.1 of Panax japonicus. Taxonomy (NCBI): domain Eukaryota; kingdom Viridiplantae; phylum Streptophyta; class Magnoliopsida; order Apiales; family Araliaceae; genus Panax; species Panax japonicus. Next base: position 53,290,919 of record CM035112.1, on the reverse strand, counting down.
AAGAAAAAGTACCCACGGAAGCTTGAAACTTTAGTCCTAACTAAAAAGTCCTTAGAAGTGAGTTTCAGTGTGCCCGAAAAGTGACTGCCAATTAAAGCTACATTACTACCAATTAAAGCTACAGGTTTCCTTTGTGTCAAGCCTACAATATTTTTCATCCCAAATGAAAGTGGAATTATAAAACCAAACGCTACAATATTTATATTTATATCTAATATTCTATTTAATTACACTTGCTTAAAAAATGCTTTGTACTTTGAATTAAGTCTATTACTTGACAACTATTTATGTAGAGAAACTTTTAAATTTATTTTTTATTGGTTCTTTCCTTTCTGATTTATCGAATTGAATTCATCCGAATACTGAATTCCTCTCACTTTCATGTGGCTCCTAATGAGTAATGACTATGATTGATTAGAAAGAAAATTTATGTTAATTTGATGACTGGCTATATTATGTTATGTTGGGTTGATTGGAGTGAGAGTAAGACATGACATAACAAAAAATTGTTATAAATACTTAACCTTAAAAAGAACTTCAGGTTGAGGTCTTATAAAGGGTAATTTGAAAATTTAAATAGACTTTTATATCACCAGTCTTCAAAGTATACCTTCAATAAAATAGCCTTTTGTAGGGCAGGTGCAGAAAATGAGTATTAAAAGCTTTATTAAATGAGTGCCTTCAATACCCATATGTGGTTGGAAACCATGTTTTATTCCCCCAGTTTTTGATGAATGTTTTACATAAAAGTTACATTTTTAAATGTTTTACATAAAAGTTTGTGGTAAAAGATTCAAATTGGATTTTAAACTGAATGGTACTGTTAGATTTTTTTAATTTGTTATTGTAAAAAGATTTAGAAGCAAACACCTTTGTGAGAAGGCAAAAGTAGTTTATCTTATTCTTTGTTTTTTATCGTTTTCTTTTTATTGATTGTGTTTATTGAACTATTGATTAAAGTGGTGGTTTTTTAAAGGTTGAGTGACTCCGGGTTTTGTATATTGAATTCATTTCGGTGGATCGAGGTTCCAATTTGGATGAGTTTAGTTTTTTGTTCAACTTTCATAGGGTTTAATGCTTGATTATAGATTTAAATTTTCTTCTTGGTTATTCTTTTTGAAGAAATCGCAAATATGTTACTTGAATGAGGTTTAATGCGTGATTATGGATTTAATTTTTCTTCTCGGTTGTTCTTCATGGGAACTTTATGGATGTTTTTTTTTAAATCTTTCATTAGGAGTTGGGACAAATTGGTACTCATATTATGAAAGTTGTAAATAGTTTCTTTTTTCTTTTTAAAATTTTTTAATCTTGATATTTTTTAATTTCAGTAGATTGGTTTAAATTTACGAATCAACTGAGTTGTGGTTTAAATTAAAAATATTTTTATCAAGTGAATCAACTATTAGTATCAGTTATACCTTGAAATCTTTAACTTAAATTTTTGAATAGCTTCAGTTAAAAATTCGTATCTATTTCATCATATGTCTTCTTATAAAGTCGACAACAGCTTCAATTTAATTTTGGGTGTTTTAAATTTATTTTTTTACAATGTGTGTTTAATCATTGTCTCTCTCTTTCACAGCAGTAGCACACACCCCATTATACTGCAACCAATACAGATTTATGATTTAAATCATTAACCAAATGAACCATTTGTTGAAATGGTACTAAGAAAATTTTATTTGATTGTAAGTCCATATCTTTTTCTAAATAAATTGATTATTTGTTACAATCTCTCTAAAGTCGTACTTATATCAATCTAAATCATTCCCCCTACATACAAATATGTGTTCTCATTTGTTTTTTAGATAATTCAGGGTAAAGTAAGGGGTCTTATGTTTCGGATTTATAATTGTTTTATTTTGACTCATATATTTTGATAATTTTTAAATTTTAAATATTTTCAGGTATATATTGAAGGATACATGGTGTAAGTCGTAAAGAATATACTTGGTGTAAGCTATAAAGTAAATGGTCTTATGCTCAACATGTTGTTTCTCTATTTTCTACATGTATGTATTCTTTGTGTTCCGTCTTTTGTAAAGTTAGCTAATTATACATGGTTATGATGATTTTGGGTATGGAATGATGGTTTTTTTGGTGGTTTGGATATGTATGGATGATTGTAAGTTTTGTAAACAGGTTTAGATTTTTTGGATATCTATTTTTAAAGGAAACTCTGTCGAAATTTCTTGAAATTAGTAGCGACTAACTTGATGTTTTGGTGGTTGGATTTGTTGATGATTGAGTATGTATTAATTTCTTCATGTATGTATTTTTTGTGTTTCGTATTTTTGTAAAATTAACTAATTATACATGGTTATGATGATTTTGGGTATGAAATTATGTTTTTTTTTGTGATTTGGATATGTATGGATGATTTTAAGTTTTATAGACAGGTTTATATTTGTCTGGATATCTATTTTTAAAGAAAACTTTGTCGAATTTTTTTAAAATTAGTAGCGACTAGCTTGATGTTTTGGTGGTTAGATATGTGTTGATGATTGTTTGTATTTTATGTGTTTCGTATTTTGTAAAGTTAACTAATTATAAATGGTTATGATGATTTTGGGAATGAAATGATGGTTTTTTTGGTGGTTTGGATATGTATTGATGATTTTGGGTATGGAATGATGGATAAGTTGTCTATTTTTTTTGAAATTAGTACCGACTAGCTCGATGTTTTGGTTGTTGGATATGTATTGATGATTGAATATGTATTAATTGTTGTGGTGGTATGTGTATTTAGATAATGTAATATTTTTCAAATTTTAATTTAATTTTTGTCATGTCGTGCCTTCAGGCACGGGTTATAGCTAGTATATATATATATACACACAAGTGGATTTTCAAGAGCTTAATGTCCCATTAATTAATTGTGGTTTGTTGTAGTGAAGATCGATCATAAAAGCCTTCTACCAATTATTGCTAGCTAGTCCCTATTAGTATTTCACAAGCAAAAGATCGAATCAACCAAAACTAACTCAGTTAAAGACGGTCACAATACATGCATACATACATACATGATTGATTGCCAACCTTCTTTGCTTCATGTAAGTCTTTGCTTAACGGTTAAGAGCTTGTCACAGTACAGTAGACATACATAGGCCCAAATTTCAGCTCTATATCTTCCCGGTGCTCTTCACTTTATTTAACACCACCACCACCTTTGCTTCAACATACTCCTTCACCGTTACCCTCCTGAATTTGCTTTCTCATTACTTCCACTCCTGAATTAATCTAATCACAAAACAAACCTAATTAATTAATCACTCATTTGCTAAGTATTAATTGAAAGAATATTATACATACTAGTATTAAGAAATTAAACCCCCTATATGTATGTATGTATATCAATCATCAATCAATCAATACCAAAATATATATAATAAACACAAACAGGTGTTTCATGAGCTTCATTTATTTTATCATGTCACCTCCGTGGTCAAAATTTATTAGACAAAATAATAACTGGATTAATTACATATCATGCATATATGCACAAAGATTCAAATTAATTGAAGAGAAATCATATACTCCATCTGTTTCAAAATTAGAGATGTTATTTGATTTTTGATATAAAAAAAAAACATATTAAATTTAAATTGATGTGAATTTATTTAATTTTAATTGATACAATAATTATAATTATATACTATATAACAAAAAACTATTAATCACAAAATATATAAAATTTTTACAATTTATAACAACTTTGAAGTCTAATATAGTACCCTTGTATCTCTGATATCGGAAAGGAGAGAGTACTGTATATATTCTTGACAATAAACTCTCTTTATTTGTTTTTTTTGTCGGTTCACGTGTAGTCAATATATACTCAAACTCAATACCCCTGAAAGTCTGACATCTAAACTGAACAAGCCTTAAAAGAATGGCAAGAATTAACTGAGAAAGTAAAGGAAAGGAAAGGGATTCAAACGCTTGTAATGTCCTTAATTACATATATTAGCAGGGAAAATAATTTTTTAAGTATATTATTTTTGGGACAGAACTTTCATTTTGTTCAGTAGTACTATTCTATAAAGTTTTGAGTTCACATGAATTTTCATAACAATTAACTCATAGCCTTTATTGAAGTATTCTTTTTACGATTATGTGTTCTTAATTACATATTATATATATATATGTAATTTACAATATTAACTATTATATTAAATAATATTAAATAAATTTACAATAATTTTTTGAATTTTTTTAGAGGGGTAAAATAATAAAATTTTGTTATTCAGATGTTTCATTTCAATTATTAAAAAACTTTTTTCATTCAGTTTTTATCAAATATCCCCAAGTCCTATTTTTTTTGTTGAATGACGGCTGAATGAATATTTTTTTTACAATATTAACTAGTATATTATATTAAGTAATATTACTTATATTTATAAAAATTGTAAATTTTTTTAAAGGGGTAAAATAAAAAAAATTGTTATTAACATATTTCAGACATGTCAATTATCAAATAAATTTTTTATTCATATTTATATTCATTCAATTTTTATCAAACAAACCATAACTTAGCTAAGAAATAAGATGGAAATATAAGGAGCGGTATACCTGCATTGGTTTGCGTTTGCTGCTCTTCCTTGTTGTGGAACTGGAAACACTACATAAGTCTGAGATATAATCTAAAAATGAATTTCATGCTAACCAGTCCCTTAATTAATATACTCATACCCATACTCACCTAATATATTTATATTTTTAAAAATTTTATGTGGATATGCAAATTGAACATGAAAATTAGATATAAATGTATTTGAATTTAACTTTGTGACCCCTAATGATGGGTAAAAATATAAATGGGTGAAGTTCAAATATATTTATATCTAATTTTCATGTATACCTAGAATAACTCTTCTATTTCTCCTTTAATTTCTTGGGCTAACCTACTAGTAGACCTGACAATATAGTTGGTTAACAGTCGGGCGAACCCATATTAACTGAAACCAAATGGGTTGGTTAACCATTTTTATTTATTCAGGTTGGTTGAATCAACGCCCATATTGACAGCTGGGCGGTCTAGCTCTTTTGGTTTTGTTTGTATTAGTATTAACGAAAGTTCATTGATATTAACATAGCAAATTTTTTGTGCTGCCAAAGTAAATACTAATATAAGAATTTATTTTGTGTCAAATTACTGGTATATCTAAATTGTTTATATTTTTTGGTTACTCGGCATCATTGTAAAATGAGTCAAAAACACACCCATTCGTAACTAGGTGTTGATTACTGTGGTCCAGTCCAGTCCAGTCCAGTCCAGATTGTTCTTTAGATTTTGAAACGCGTTTATAATCATTGTAAATCTTCGGATTCGAATTTCGTACCAGATGTAACATTGTTGATCAGTTCATAATTTTTTGTCGTACAAAAAGCTGCATTTTATATCTAACATCATGGGAGTATGGATCAGTACCGATGTAAATTTTTTATAGAATCCGTCCTGCATTAATACTCCATCGATCCCTTAAAAAAAGGAAACTGATATAAAAATTTATACCAAATCCCGCCCTTTTTTGCTTTCGTTCCAGAATAAATAATTATATTTTGGACCCAAAGTAGAGGTGTTTACCCGGAAAGGCATATGGAAACAAAATGGGCGTCAAGATGATTGGAATGGCAAGAAAACATCAAGGATCCAGTGATTTAGCTCCATCTCCTCCGGTCCTCTTCCTCATCTACAGGTGTATACCAGGATGGACGCTTCTTTGAATTGCTCAACCTGTAGTTCAAAACCACCTCTTCATCACTAAGGGCCCTAGTAGCCACAAGAACAAGAGTCTTCAGAACAGGACTATCTGATCCACTATTTCCACAACTCCCAGATTTAAACCAAAAACTACCAAACCTTTTCATCTTTACTTCCTCCCCTCTACCAAATAATACATTTGGTATATGTGTTCTCATGTCTTTCTCAATAAGAGGAAAATCATGGGAACAAACCATCACATTTGGGTCCATGCCCTTTGCTGGGTGGTTAGCAAAATGAGCTAAAGCTAGTGGGTTTCTTCGCTCCAATACCTCTGCATTACTCCCCAGTCGTGTCCCTTCCAAAGGTTTACTGAGAATCTTCCAGACACGGTCTGAGCCCGTTTCAGTACCTTGTGCAATTGGTCTAATTTCAGAATCACTTAATCCATCCCATATTTCACGGGTTTCACCCCCAGCACCCCAAGGCTGTGCATTTATCACAGTTCCATCGTACCTTGTGATCAAGTAAGGATTGTGTGCATCAACTCTTGGATATCCAGGAATATAGCGATAATATGCTGGAGAGTATATCACGCCAGGATAAAATGCTATTATGGCACCAACATCGGCTTTACCATTTACAAATAAACCTTGGCCTGCTTCCTTGTGGGAAATTTGAGATGGTTTGAGCTCAGTGGTGTAGCCTATTAGATCCTTCAATTTCTGTGATACCTCAGAAAGCTTTAACGGCTTTGTCTCAGGTACACCTGCGCTGAAAATTCACAATAATCAAATTCGAGGAGCAAAATCTACTAATAATCATTGGGAACTAGTATTTGTAAGAAGTTATGGATGAATGGTTAACATAATCAATTCAGAAAAGTTATAAAAATAATATATGTTCCTAGCATGCCAAGCTCCACAAAAAGGGAGTTTGACATCAACTTCCATCAAACATTTCAAGTGGCTGTTAAAATTATTCACCGTTAGCAAGTACAAACATCATGTACTCGAGTGTTCACATAAATCAAGCATTTATTTTGCAAATACTTGGCAAAGATTGGAGATGCGTACATTGTTATTTAAGACAAAAGGTGCATTGGGTCACAAAGGTTGGCCCCGGGGCACAAGTCATGAGGCAAAACACACGCCTCATCGAAGTTAGGCACATCCTCAAAGAATAATACATACATACACACACACACACCCAGCATACAAATTTGTAACTATAAAAGTATAAACTATGTTATGCACAAATTGAAAATATATGGCATAAATGCACAATGAGAACAAGCATTTTGCAAGCAATATGATAAATATCTAATAAGTGCATCATTTATACTCACCAGGACTAGAGGTGCACAACAGGCCGGCCTGGCCTGGCCTGGCCTGGGCCTGCCAGGCCTTGGGCTTTGACCAGGTCAGGTCAGGCCGTTGACTTTTGGCCTTCAGGCCAGACCAGGCCCAAAGCCTTGGCTGGTCTGGTCCTTTTTTTTAATGTTACATATTTAATATTAAAAATATAAATAATAAAATATAAATTAATAAATTTTGTAAAAATGATGCAAGATTTTTGAGATTTATTTTATTTTAACATTCTACTACACACCAATATAAATTGAATGATTATAACAAAAATAAATATATTCATCTTAAATTACAAAAAAAATGTAATTTAGATGTAACTTGAATATAAAACAAATTGATTTCTTAAATATATGTCTAATTGTCTACTATGCACTTCGTAGAAAATATTGTAGATTACTTAAATACTGTAGATTACACTTTTATTTTTTGAATATAAAGTTAGTTTTGATTTTATTTTCTTATAGTCCGTACTAGGATCGGTTGGACATATATTTTGTAAAGTTTAAACATACATACATCTTTTCATTTATGATCATTAAACTCTTACATGGTTATATCTCAAGAATTAATTCCAGTTAGTTTTCAAATTACTTTATGAAATTTTTATTTAAATTAGTACAACAGAATACCTAAAACATAACCAAAATCATAAATTCCCCCAAGAATTTAGCATATCCAAATTAATGAAGAACTTGAGTATTTACAAGAAACAACCTTATTATTAATATTTAATATTAAAAATTAGTTTATTGATGTATTAATTAATGTTAATATTTAACAATAAAGTAACAAATAATATTACTAAAATTTTATTGTTAAATATTAGTACTTTAGTATTTACAATAAATTAACTTATTATTAATATTTAATCAACTAAGTAACTAACTTATTATTAATATTAAATATACTAACTAGTTATATTCATTGAATATGTATAGTAATTAAATGTATCAACAAGAAATCAAGAATAAATAATTAAAATTTTAAATTTTATTGATGTATTAATTAAAACTAATGTATTATACTTATAAATTACAACAATGAATAAGTAAAAATTTATACTTTATTGATGAATAATTATAAATTTAAAGTTCAAAAATTACAAATAATTAGATAAAAAATCTTGTAAGGTCTCAGGCCAGGCCAGGCCTCATGTCAGGCCAGGCCAGGCCAGGCCTCATGCCAGGCCAGGCCCCAGGCCAGGCCCAAGGCCAGGCCAGGCCAAACTTTTTTGCAGGCCAGGCCAGGCCAGATTTTTATAAAAAAAAAGTGGCCTTTTCAAGCCTTCCAGGCCAGGCCTGACCGGGCCAGGCCTTGACCAGACCGGGCTTTGACCAGGCCGGGCCCAGGCCGGACCTAGGCCAGGTCGCGGGCCTCAGGCCTTTTGTGCACCTCTAACCAGGACTGATGTTAGATGAGGCAGTCCTACCGACAGCAAGACTGAGGCCACTACGGCGTGGACCAGACCTTTTTTCAATAGATGATCTAATAGGCTCTTCTGTGTTCTTTAAATCGGGATGGAGAATGTCATCCATCGATGTGCAGAAGTTTTTAATTTGCGAGTAGATGTTCTCTTGGACCTGCCCTTGTTGATCAGCTAGTGGGGCTTTACTGGCCATGTCAATGATCTCATCTATATCTGCATCATTTGCATCCCTTCCCACACGATTGTAGCTGAAAAATAAAGTTTTGCTTGAGGGATCTAGGGTGTCATATCACAGAGTAAATATAGAGAAATATCTGGTTGATTCGATCTTTTGCTTGTGAAATACTAATAGGGACTAGCTAGCAATAATTGGTAGAAGGCTTTTATGATCGATCTTCACTACAACAAACCACAATTAATTAATGGGACATTAAGCTCTTGAAAATCCACTTGTATATATATATATATATATATATATGAGGCCGGATCCTGTCCGGACTCCCGGACAGGTTTAAAATCCGGACCTTTTTTTTTTTTTTTTTTTTTTTGCTTTTTTTTTTTTGAAACAACTAAAAAAAAAAAAAAAAAATTTATGGAATTGAAATTTTTACATTATACAGTGTTTTGGGTGTGATTTGGATGCCTATAACGAAACATGTCTGTACAGTCTGGGCAGACTGTACATACATTGGTTGGTGTAGGTATTAAAAACACACCCAAAACACTGTTTTTTTGAAAAATTTCAGTTCCATAAATTTTTTTTTTTTTTTTTTTGGTTGTTCTACAAAAAAAAAAAAAAAAAAAAAAAATTTTTTTCAGGTCCGGATTTTCTCCCGTCCGGGAGTCCGGACCTGATCCATCTTGATATATATATATATATATATATATATATATATATATATATATATATATTTGAATAAGCAAACAATTACAACTTAAATTCTAATCAAATTTATCACCCTCCAACCCACACAATAACATTTAAATACATACCTTTCTAAGTGCTTTCTTGTATGACCCTTGTTAGTTGGTTCATTCGTCCCCGTAATTGATTAATTAGCTAAATTATAGTAATTGTGAAAGTTGGGTCTTTATACGAATCTCACCGTCAACAAATTAAAAGACAACTCTTTTAAACATGCATGTTTTATATAGTCATGTTTGTTTGTCGCAACTTTTCTATTATTAGCTTTTGATTATTATCGATCTAAAACCTGTTACCAAGTCCTCTGAAAGCCTGAAAGCTATATGAAATGAAGGAAGGAGTGTTTGACAAATTAACAGCTGATAGCTTATGGCACACACAAACTCACGTACTATCCTTTCAATTAATGTGTAAGTATTAGATAAACACCCTAACCCTAAAAAATAAAAATAAAAAATAAAAAAATAGTAGTACTGATGGAAAATTAAGAGCGAGCGAGCCTAAAGAGAAGGGTGTTTTAGTATTTAAGGCTAAAAAAGTTTGAGATGGAGGTAGCTCTTGGACAATGTAGATTTGGGGCAGAGGAGGAGGGATTCGTGACAGTTAAAAGTAATAATGGGTGAGTTGAAAAACCGAGAAACTTGAAATAGAAGCAAAGGTTATATATATATATATATATGTATGAAAAGCAGAGAGAGTTTATGTTTTGGGGACGACAGCACTGAGCATGGCATGCTTTGCTGGAGAAACTAAACTTGCAGGTTTGTTGGTGCTGACCGGCCGGGCGCAGGAAGGAAAAGTAATGTAATGATTCCACCCTAACAAACACTCTACGCACACTTTTTCACTTTTTTGTGAGTTTCCGTACACCCCACACCACACCCGCTTGTCTTTAACACCTGCTCCCTCCATCCCTAATTATTTGACATATTACAATTTTTTATTTATCTCTAATTATTTAACATTTGTTTAAATCTAAGAAAATAAATGATAATTTTTTTAAAATTACCTCTCATTATTTTATTTATTTTTTTGATACTTTAAAATCTCTTTTCTTATCCTAATAAAACTCTCTTTATCATAATAAAAAATTTAAAAGTATTATAGATAATTAAATATAATATATTTAATATTTTATAATTATTATCATAATTCTCGTGTCTATTTATAAAAAGTCATATAATTAGAGACGGAGGGAGTATCATTATCAATAAAGAAAAAAACAAGACTTTAGCAAAGGGGTCTAAAACTCACTGCTTGTGCTCAAGCATGCATGTGATCAAAAAGTATACATACATACATACATAGCATGTAGTATTTGTTATGTATTTTTATAAGATATACATCATGTATACTGCTAAAAATAAGAAGATTAAAAAACTGAAAATTAACTCCCGTTATTATTAACAGCGAACGGTAAAAAACACATCATTTCGCTACTAACATTAATTAAAATAAGAGTTTGCTCTTGTTAGTAAATATTAAACTTTAATTAATAAAATCAAACTCTTATTTTAATTAACGTTCACTATTAAGTTTCTAATCTTAACCCTTTTTTTCTTATTTTCAATTGTATAAGATAATGTATGACCTATAAAAATTCATAACAAATATTACTACAAATTAGGAATTATTATCTTTAATATATATATCTATCTAATAAAATACAAATGATTTTAAATTTCCCGCTCACTTAATAAATCATCTGGGCCGTCCAAAGTTTGGGATAAATCCCACCGTTCATACATCTATCTAATAAAATACATCTATCTATCTAATAATCTAATAATAATTTAATAAAATACAAATGACTTTAAATTTCCCGCTCACTCAATAAATTATTTTGGTCGTTCAAAGTTTGAGATAAATCATATTGTCCATACAGTGCCGGAGGCACGGGACCCTGCTAGTATATATATATAATTGGATTAGTTATCCATCCATTTTTTAGTTTTTATGGTTCAATGAACCGTCGGAATCTAAAAATATTGTACGGTACTAGTAAAACATATTGACGAGGCAGGCATATTCGGGATTCGTGATAAAAATAAAGAGATGTGTTTTTCAATCGCTAGAAGATAAAGTAACTCCGGAATACAAAGTTTATTTCTTTACTTCCATTCTACTTTCTTGGCTGATCTTTACGTTGATGTCTACTTCTTGTCATCATGTTTCTGCTGAGTTGATTCTCACCTCACCATGAGAAGCTTCTCCTTTATTAATTTCTTCTTTCTTTTGGTCGAGAAATTCCGCACAACATGTTTATAAAATAATTGAATCAAGTTGACATGTCTATAAACATGTTTAAAAAAGTTTACAATAATCTTTATAATTATTATTTTAATTGAAATAAAGTGAATCATTTTTATTTTTATCAAATTTATAAATTTTATTTTTTAAAAAAGATATGAAATGATTTCCATCCGTAATCAAATGAATTATTTTAATCTTTATTTTATTATCTTCTTTATTCTATTCTCTTATGAATTCTATTTCTCCCATTCAAAGGTAATGTAGTGTTATGGTAATAATAAAATCACAATGTTAACGAACAAATCAATAGAAAATATGTAAACTTGGGATCCGGTTAACATGTAGTGATTTCATAGTAAGTGATTTCGTGGTCAATAAAATATACCATGAAGTTGATTCATGCTTACCACTTGATTCCCGGAACTTGAATGTGGATGGAGCAACTACACTTGTACTACTAATATTCTGTGGCAAGAAATACAGACTTTATCATAAATATACAAGCCTATTTGTCCTACTCCATTCCATGGTTCCAAAATGTTAGTCACGCGCAAAATCCCTCTAATTTAGACTATTTAGGAACGCTAAAAAATCTTGGTCATCTTATGTTACAATTATAATTTTACTAAAAAAATTTGCTCAAGGATTTTAGCCATTTCCCCTCGAATTGGAAGGTTATGAACTTGGGATTGGAGGTTAATTTGAATGGATTTGTTATGCATAATGAGTTGGGGAAATATAGAATTTAAAGAACTCAACTAAATCGGGTTTCAGAGTTTTGTAATTAATTCAAAGCTTCAAGAATTGTTCTTGTTGGCATGGACCAAAACTAATATTGCTCAAGAATTCATTCTCCAATTCCAAATCCAATAACAAAGACAAAATTTAGCACACAGGAGGAGGAGTACACACTAATCAGGAACACACTTTTTCACGAGAAATGGGGGAGTTGGTATGTAATACAGTAATAATATACTCTATGTATAAAGAATATTGAAGGATACGTGTACTAGTACTAGTACTGGTACTACTACTCTACCAGAGTGACAAACAATGCAGAGTTATAAAAGTCGGCCTGTCAAGTCGCTGTTTTTCCTTTGTATTGTTTTTTCTCAGTATTTAACGTTAAATCACATCATTTCCAGAATAACTCAGACTGAGACCCGACCCCTTCATTTTCTCTCTCCACTTCTCACCATTTACTCTCTTTTCTGTACATGACTCTGTTTTTTGTATTTTAATTGTATACTTCCCCTTTTTTTTAAAGACCCGTGTGCTCCTACCTCGTTTTTTACTCGGTTGGACACAAGAAGGAAGGAAGGAAGCACTCATACAAATATCAAGCCACCGCTTATATCCTCACAACTAGCCTCCAACTTAGCTTATTAGGGGCACTAGTTCTTTTTATTTTTGCCTTTTGTAGCAGCCAGCCAGTTCTTTCAATCCAAACAGCACTGAAGAAATGACTATAGATGAAGACTTTAAGCTCCTCAAGATCCAGGTTTTACTCTCTTACAAAAACAGAACAACACATTGTAATATTTATATTTTGTCTGAATGGGATGAGCCTCCTCCTTTACTTTACATAAACTAATTTGACTTTTTTATTTTAATAAATGTACATGGCTAAAGCAATTAAAGTTGGATGTTGGTCTTTTCCTAAAAATCTTTTTCTGGTTGTTTGCTTTGTTTGTTTTGTTAACTTTTTCTTTCACAGACTTGTAGTCTCAGAGTTAACATACACTGTGATGGATGTAAACAGAAAGTGAAAAAACTCCTTCAAAGAATTGAGGGTAATACTCTACTTACTTTCTCATATATTATGTCTGCAACATTTATTTGAATTCAAGCTGGTATTTCCTTCCCCTTTTATTAGTCTGTTTCTCTAGTCTTTTCAGTGTGCATATGTTAGAGCTCTGTTTTCTGTTAGTGCTCTGGTTTACTTGTTCTACTGATACTTTGTTACTCTGTTATGCTGTGGGGCTCTTTAATCTAGATTTTAATTGAAAGGGAGAAAATCTATGAAATGTTGTATTTTGAAATGACTCTCTGAGATACTTGTTCTGGTTCCAAATATAAACTTTAGGCCTTAAAGATGTGATCTTTTGGTGCCACTTAAATTGTTCTTGTTTTCCCCCTTTTCTAACAGGGGTTTTCCAAGTTAACATAGATGCAGAACAAAAAAAAGTCGCTGTTTCTGGGAGTGTAGATTCTGCTAGTTTGATCAAGAAATTGGTTAGAGCTGGTAAGCATGCTGAGCCTTGGTCAACTAAGACTCATCAGAACCAGAAACAGAAGGCTAGCTGTATCAAAGATGACAAGAGTAACAAAACCCAAAAGCAAGTCATGTTCAAGGACCTTGAAGCCTTGAAAAACCAGCAGCAAAAGTTTCGAGCTCACATAATTGAGGATGATGATTATCTTGATGAAGATGAAGAAGAGTTTGAAGATGATGAGGTATCATATCTCAGAGAGAAGGCCGCAAATCAGCTTAAAATTCGTGGATCTGTTCCTAGTGCAGCTCCCAACAATGGCAAAATGAACAACCATGATGGAAATGGAAATGGTGGGAAGAAAGGAAACCCAAATCAGAACATGGGAATGAAAATTAATCCTGGTGGTATAATTGATCAGAAAACTCTGGCTGCACTGAATCTGAAAAATGCCCATTTGGGTGGTGGAAACATTAATCCAAATGAAGTCAAAAGAGGAGGAAATGATATAAATTCCATGATCGGTAATTTTCCTGGTTATCATGGAAATGGATCTGCTAATAATAACATTGCAGCTGCTGCTTTAGGAGGGAATCCCAATGGAATGGGAGGAATTCATCAACTCCAGCCAAACAATGGAATTCAAGCAGGGCCTTCTAATGGGCTCCCAAATGGGCTTAATTTTGCAACTGGGAATCACCCATCATCCATGATGATGAACATGAATGGGTACCCTCAACAATTTAACAACCCTGCAGCAGCAGCAGCAATGATGATGAACCTGCAGAATAGGCAAGCAATGCAGCAGCAGCAGCAGCAGCCTCAGCTGATGTATCATAGGTCTTCTATCATTCCTCCAAGCACTGGTTACTACTATAATTACAATCCAGTTCCATTCAGTACTACTTATAATGAGCCTATTAATTATGGTACTAGTGGTGGTGGTGATCATTCTGCATCTCATATGTTCAGTGATGAGAATACAAGTAGCTGTTCTATTATGTAAAATTTAAATTAAGACTCTTAAAATTATAATTCCTTAGGTGGGGAGTTTGTATTTTGGGAAGAAGGGTATGGGGTGGTGGTTGTTTGGATGATGATGTCTCCTTTGAATTGCTCTAGTTCATGTACTTTTGTTAAGTGTTTGTTTCAGAACGGACTTTGTGTAATAGTTTATGATGTTCAATATATTTTGTAGTAGTAGTAGTAGTAGGAACACGGACCTGATCCAAAATCCGGATTCAATTTTTTTTTTTTTTTTTTTTTTGTGGAACTAAAAAAAAGATAATTATGGAACTAAAATTTTTTCATAATACAGTGTTTTGGGTGTGTTTTTAATACTTACATCAATCAATGTATGTACAGTCTGCTCAGACTGTACAGACGTATTTTGTTATACGTATTCAAATCACACTCAAAATATTGTATTATGTAAAAATTTAAGTTTCATAAATTTTTTTTAGTAGTAAGTGTATATATATATATACAAGATGGATCAGGTCCGGACTCCCGGACGGGAGAAAATCCGGACCTGAAAAAAAAAATTTTTTTTTTTTTTTTTTTTTTGTAGAACAACTAAAAAAAAAAAAAAAAAATTTATGGAACTGAAATTTTTCAAAAAAACAGTGTTTTGGGTGTGTTTTTAATACCTACACCAACCAATGTATGTACAGTCTGCCCAGACTGTACAGACATGTTTCGTTATAGGCATCCAAATCACACCCAAAACACTGTATAATGTAAAAATTCCAATTCCATAAATTTTTTTTTTTTTTTTTTAGTTGTTTCAAAAAAAAAAAGCAAAAAAAAAAAAAAAAAAAAAAGGTCCGGATTTTAAACCTGTCCGGGAGTCCGGACAGGATCCGGCCTCTATATATATATATATAGTTTTTGGTTTATGGTTTTGAGGTCCATAGTCAATTTGGGTGTTTAAACTTTAAATGGGGTATATTACTTATTACTCCCTCTGTCCCAAATTAACTGCTCAGTTTTGACTTTTTAAAGTCAAATTGACCATTTTTAAAACTAATCTTTTTACTATTTTTGCTAAAATATAGGTGAAGAGATTATAACCAAAAGAAAGTATATACAATTTATTACTAATCCTAATTTTTATAATTTTAGAAATATATTTATATATGCTTAATTATTAATTCTAAAAATAGTCAATTTGACTTAAAAAGGTCAAAATTGAGCAGTTAATTTGGGACGGAGGGAGTAGTTACTATTATTATTGCTCACAGACAAGGTGTGACATTGGTTTGTGTAGCGGTTCAGAGACATGATAACATGATGCAGCAGATGGTAGGGACAGTTGGGTGATTCTTCTCGATTATAATGCTTATAAATTGTTTCGCTGATGCGCATCGTGCGTTTCACGTGCACTTGGTATATATATTATAGTAGGGTAATGCATATATTTGTTAGGGAACAAAAATGAGTAAATACGATCTTTACCTTCCGTTACATTTGTGAATGGCTAGGATTAAAAAACAGTCTTCGTCATCCGTTTGAAATACTAGCGGATGGGATTAAAATTGGATTTGGCCGAATATGCCCCCATCAGGCTAACATCAGTTAAAAAGACATCGATTCCGCTGGAATTAGTAACTGAGGGCTGGCTGCGATTTCTACCGATTTCTATCACTGCAATTTCACATAATTGGCTGCGATTTCTAGCTCCGAAAATGGGGCTGCGATTTCTAACGATGGAATTGTGGCTTCGATTTCTCTCTGCGATGAAAATGAAAAAGAATTGGGAATTGGGGCTGAGGGCACATCTTCCTAAACTTTCTGTGTTCACTGACTACATGAGAGGGGCCATAAGGATCTCCGCCTTGAGTGAAACTGGAGTTATCTATGCCATGATCCATGATTTAATGATTTAATAGGACTATGAGAAGATGGACAAACTCATCAGCTTATTGAGCACTTGGCCAGTTTCAGGGCAATGCCCAACATTTTGATGCTTCGTCCAGATGGAAATGAGATCGCTGGGACATACAAGTTTGCAGTCGTCAACAGGAAGAGAAGATCAATCCTTGCCCACTCGAGGCAAAAGCTGCCCAACTTTCCTGGAACTTCCATTGAAGTAGAAAAGGGTGGGTGCACAATATTTGACAATTCGTTGACTTTGGCTTGACGGGGGCATAGTCGGCCAATTCCAATTTTAATCCCACCCTCTAGTAAGTCTAGCGGATGACAAAAGATTATTATTTTTTATTTGTCCATTTTTATTCTATAGCAAATGCATGCTATAAATCATTATCCATTATGGTAATATATATATATATAGGGGTTGTTGGGAGTAACTCTTTTTTGCTCAGCTGTTGCAACATTTAGCGGCTTGTTACAATTTTTTTTTGCTCCAACCGTTATAACATGAGGCCAAAAAAAATTGCTCCCAGTAACCGGTTGTTGTGGATGCAATTTCATATATATAACTATAAAATATTATATTTATTTAAACTCTAGAAAGTTGGGAACGCTTTGATAAATTTTATCAAGAGAATAAGATAGAATAATAATGTGAGTTTTTTTTATCTACATAAATTTGTCCTCAAATGAAAGAGAACTTTTTATTAGGAGTCAAATAAATCTGGCAAATTCACAGGGCAGACGAAATACAAAATGAAGCTCCATGATTATAAGAGGAAATCTTTTAAACCAGCAATTTCCTCTTTTTAAACCAGCAATGCCCAATATATATATATATATATGAGAATGATTCATAATTTACGTTAGGTATATGCATTCTTCTAGCTAACCCTCTTAACGTTTAATAGAAGATTTAAGGACTGGGCTGGGGCCGATCGCTACTTCCTCTAGCGGCCAATCTAATTACCTACTACTTTTAAATTACCTAGTCAAGTACTATTATTTATATTAGTCTATTACTCATTTTATAATTCTTTATATTTGTGAACCAATTAGCGAGTGTAGTATTAATTAGTTATATTTTTTAAATTTAAATTATAATTATTTTAAGTCTCTAATTAAGTCAAATTTTTTTATGTTGACTGCTACCCCCTCTAGTCCTCTAGTTGACAGTCAAAACAACCAAGCTAGAGGAAGTAGCAGTCAACCAAATTCTATTGGACAGCAATAGATAAGTAGCTGGAATAGTGATCATAGCTAACGCAGGCTATGAATCATTCTATATATATATGGGCCCTTGTAAAAGAGGTTCTTGAACGAAATTCCAGGACTCTTGGGTATGAACTGTTTTAAGAATTATGGCCAAAGTGGGCTTAGGTTTAGTGTAACAACAAATAAAGTATTGATGATAGACAGATCAGTCCAGGATGCTCAATATATTGCCAAACTTAGGTGAAGCTAGGGCGAACATACTAAGGTGGTGTTTGATTGCATCTTAATGCATCTGAACATTTCACTTTTAAATGTATTTTAATACCTCACATCTTTGTATTAAGAGGTCATATGAATTGTTAAGATACAAATATGAGTCTAAACTATTCAGAGGACCTCTTAATACAAAGATGTAGGTTGTTAAGATGCATTAAGAAATGAACTGTTAAGATACATTAAGATGTAATCAAACACCACTTTAACCCACTCAATGTCCCCAATCTCCACTGCCCAATGGAGAAGCCTGGCCTGATTATTTATATGGTGTAGGTAGATGGAGATAATGGATGGATGGGTCCTAATCGATCATTAGATTAGTGCAAGTGCTTACCAATCAGGAAATCCACCAAGGTGTTTGTATGTGTATTAATATTCCACCAACTTCATAATTATATCATAAAATAAAAGCATTCTAATTTAAATATTAAAAACTTGTCCACAAAAAACACCTCTACTTGGTCTTCAACATTCACCTGAATTTACAAACCTTATCAGCAATATAATAAATCCATGACTTTAGAAACACATGCGGCACTCAAGAAACTCAATCCTAGCTAGTATGTGATTAACCATATCCAAGTCATTAGCTAGGAAACATTATATATATATATATATATATATATATATATATATATATATATATATATATATATTCTTCCAGTACTTATCGATGATCTTGAATTATATGAGGTTCATGTTTGTGAGTGAAGTTGAATTTTCGCACCGAGTAAATTTTATGTTTTATGTAATTGTTTTTTTATTTTTTACTATTGATTTGGCTGTTTTATTATTTGATAGTGTATATACTACTAATACTGCTATAGTATATATATATATATATATATATATATATATGGAAAATGGGGCTAGTAGGTTCTGTTTGGCTAGTTGATGAGTGTGTTTTATACCTATAAATCGGTCATCTTTTAGGCTTAATTTTTTATTATCTTCAAGTATTTTTAGTATCATTTAATTTGCTTTTGTGTTTTTTTTGTAGGACATGGCTTCCGAGAGTCCAAACATTAAAAATGTAGCATAATGACATTTTTGTAATTTTTATTCTGATGAATTCGCCGGGACGGATTCCCCTAGTGTAATGAACCAGTCGCGGATAATTGACAAAGTGAATCCGTCAGGGTGAGTTCATCTAGTGTAACGAATCCGCCGGGACAGATTTATTATTATCATTAGAGCCAATATTAAAAATTGCAGTAACATACAAAAGGGCAAAGAAGTAATAAGGGAAATGAAATAATGGTGATCAAAACAACAGTCATTAGAACTACTGCTACAAGTTGTAGCGGTACGTGTGATTTTTTATTTTTTATTTTTAATTTAGGCCGTTTATTTTATTAATTAAGAATGTAGATAATGGTTGATGATGTTGTAATGCACGGGTGGATTACCTCCTCAGGAGGGAAACTCCCGTGATTCCCTTTTCCTTCTCCCTTTCTCCTTTCTCCTCTCTTCCTTCCGTGACCTTCTCTTCTGCTCGCCTATATAAGGAATGCACACTAAAGGGAAAAAAATAAGAATTTTCTCTGAAGAATTTCTCTCTCTTTTCTTTTGCTTATTCTCTATAAATTTATGTAGCAATTATAAGAGTATATTTTTATAATATGCTAAAGTTTTATAACATGTTATCAGCACGAAACTCTAACCAACTGAGACAGTAAAATTAAATTCTTGCAATTTATTATTATATTACAGGTTTGGCTATGCCACCAATAATATAATTTTATTCTTATAATTGCCTTTAAATTCTTGCAATTTATTATTATACTACCGATTTGGCTATACCACCAATAGTATAATGTTATTCTTACAATTGGCCCGGCTTTGCCGCCTATTATATTAACTGTCAAGTTATATTTATGTTTTATTGTCCATTTTTAAATTCTGTTATTTACAGTGGTACCATCTATCATTGTTGATCTTACAAGACTTGGTGGGAACCTTTTTATCGCTTATTAAATTATGAGAATAACTTGTATATGTAAAATACCGTATACCTGGTGAATAATCCTTTGTATTCATTTTCTATTAAATTGTTGGAATAACCTGTATACGCGGACTACCCTATACATGGTGAAATTCTTCTGTTATTCCATTATTTATTATTCTATTGGAATATCCCGTCTATGCGTATTACGCATGACCTGTTTCTATTATTTATTATTCTGTTGGAATATCCTGTCTGTGCGTATTACGCATGACCTGGTTCTATTATTTATTATTTTGTTAGAATAACCTGTCTGTGCGGTCTATCATATGCATGGTGAATGATCCTTCGTATTCATTCTTTATTAAATTGTGAAAATGATCTGTCTACGTGGATTACCGAATGGCGGGTGAAGATCCATTTGCAGTTTTGTATATATATATTTTTATTTTTTTTGTAATTGTATATATACATTAACGATTGCATATTCTTTTTACTAAGATAATATGCTAATAACATATATATATAAGAATATTTATATTATTTATATTTACGCTTTATCACCACTTTAAGTCGTGATTTAGTTTATTTTTATATATTTATACATGCAATTATTTATTATTTTAATAAATAATAAAATTGTGTTTTAACCCAGAATAGATGACAAACTTGACAAAAATAGATTTTTCTATATTAAAAATCTCTAGAGATAACTATTTGGCTTGGACATTTTATGCAGAATTGCACCTTAGTGCAAATGAGTTAAAAAAAAGACAATTACGGAATATAGTTCCAATATTTATAGAATAACCTCTACTTTGGTTTTATGTGAAGATCCAGTTTTTGAAACCCAAATGTTAGAAAAAACGTTTTCAACTTTTCATCTCACCAACATGATTCTGTCACAACAATATAGACAGAGTAAGTTCACAAAATTCAGTGACTTGTTGTTTATCCTCCTTGTTGCAGAAAAGAATAATGAATTATTGTTGAAAAACTATCAAGTACGGCCAACGGGTGCTTCCCCATTGCCAGATATTAATAGCACGTCATTCCAGCAGAATAAACATAACAATAGATGGCCATATAATAAGAAGCCTTGGGGGCGAAAGAATAAGCGAGGCCATCATAACAACAAATTCCAGAATCGCGACAATTCAGGCCATCAGAAGTGGTAAGTGTCTGGGTAGGGTAAAAAAAAATAAAGAAAATACAACACAGATAAAGAACAAACCAGATATTTGTTTTAGGTGTGGGATGAATCAGCATTGGTCGCGTACCTGTCGTACGCCGAGACATCTGGTTGATTTATTCCAGGAGTCTCAAAAGAACAAAGAAATGGAGGCAGAAACAAACTTTGTTAATCATCAATTGAATATTGTTGATGTTCCACCAATGACCAACAATGAGGAAAAGGTTGTTGATATTAGTGGACCTTCTGAAAGTATCTTTTGGGATATCATTTAATTTCTTGTCTTAATTAAACATCATGCATGTATAATATTATTAGTTCTCATTCTATACGTGGTATGTGTTTCACATGAATAATATTTCTTATTTATGTTTTTACATGTGTCAGACCATCTTTAATGAATATCTTCTTATCACTTCTACTATTTCTGAAAAATAGAATATCCTAGAAAAATTTCATTCAATTTCTTATTGATTATATTCTATGAAAATTAGAGCAATTGAGTCTCATACTGTTATGATTTCAAAAATCCTAGATCTCAAATCCTTTATGTTTTATCATAAAAGACTCGGTCATCTAGGTACTTCTATGATGTGTCGTATTATTGAAAATTCTTTTGGTCATCCTCTCAAAAATAAGAAAGTTTGTGTTGCGTGGTCTCTAGGAAAATTAATTGTTCGACCATCAGTAGTAAAAGTTTATAAAGAAGACCCAAAATTCCTAGAGAGAATTCAAAGAGACATTTGTGGAATCATTCACCCATTGTCTGGTCCATTTCGATATTTCCTGATTTTAATAGATGCTTCAGCTAGATGGTCACATGTTTGTCTTCTTTCTTCTCGAAATTTTGCCTTCTCAAAACTTCTTGCTCAAATAATCAAGTTACGAGCTTAGTTCTCGGACCATCCAATCAAGTCAATTCGACTTGATAACGCAGCTGAATTTTCATCAATGACTTTTAATAATTTTTGTATGACTATTGGAATCTCCATTGAGAATTCTATTCCTCATATTCATACACAAAATGAGATTGGGATGAGATTAAACACATTTTGAGATACCTCCGTGGAAGTATAGATCTTGAGTTATTTTATCCAAGAGATTCAACGTCGCAATTGGTTGGATATGCCGATGCAGGATACTTATCAGATCCACACAATGGAAGATCACAAACAGGTTATGTATTTACATATTGTGATACGGCTATAACATGGAAATCCACAAAGTAAACTATGACAGCTACATCTTCAAATCACTTAGAGATTCTCGCTATACATGTAGCAAACAGAGAGTGTGTTTGGTTGAGATCAATTATTCAGTATATTCAAGAATCATGTGAATTACTTGTGACACCCCCAAAATAGGTATACATCACCCATCTTGAGTCGCCAAATACATGGTACTAAATTCAAATACAACTTGATTATACAACAGTCGTGTAAAATACGACAAAATACATGCTGTGAGTTTTAATACAGATATTGTCATCTAGACAATATCCACACTCAATTTAGTCCTCATTACATTTATTATCACACTATTTAACAGAATAGTGAGGACTACTAAGACACCATCTCGGACCATCACTCCGTTTTTCGACTAGTTCTGGCTACATTCTCATTTCCTTAAGAGAACAGTGAAAGAAAGGGTGAGCTCAACTAGTCCAGTAAGAAATATTATGACTAAGATAATGCAGAATAAATTATCATTAGTCCTCAACAAAGTTAAACTGATAAAATACAATAGACATCAAGTTTAACTGTAGCGGAACATGCAATCTATTAAAATAGTCAAGTAGAGAATAAAATCTAATATCTTTTATGATTTAAAAAGGTTTTTCATCACTTTTATCGCTGAGACTCAGCTTAATAAATAATTCACATCATCCCTGCACTACGACCAAGGATATTCATTAGGGTCACGACTATAAATTATCCATGCCCTACGGGCCAAGGATATTTATGTATTCATCAATGGTTATGCTCATGCCAATAGCTGTCCATCAATGCACTTCGGGCCAATGAGGACTTTTACCACATCATTTGTAACATTACGGTCATGCTTACACCGAATAATCCCTGGTCATAATCATACCAAGTCCATCTATGCACTACAGGCCACAGATGACTTTCAAAAATAATATAAACATGAGGATGATGACAATGTATAAGAATTCAATAAAACAAGTTCAAAAATTAATTTATTCAGGAACAATAACGTCTAAATTGTCAATATGATACTTCTTTGTAAAGTAAAATTCAAGAATGCTCAGAAGAATATTTCCATGAAAAGATACTGGATGAAGCGCAATTATCAAGAATATTCCACTAATTTCATGGAGTGTAGAAGTCAAAACTTTAACCAACTGAGTATAATAAAGAATGAAATAACAAAAGAAATCACCATGCATGCGGTACTTCGCATAGAGAGGTTATTCAATCAGAATAATAAATAACGGAACCAGGTCAGGCGTAATACGCACCGACAAGATATTCCAACAGAATAATAAAGAATGGAATAACAACAAAAATCACCATGCATACGGTATTTCGCATAAACAGGTTATTCCAACAGAATACTAAATGACGGAACTAGGTCAGGTGAAATTCACACCAACAGGATGTTCGAACAGAATACTAAAGACGGAACCAGGTCCGACGTAAGCACAGACAGAATATTTCAACAGAATAATAAAGAGTGGAATACAGAAAAATTTCACCAAGTATAGGGTAGCCCGCGTATACAGGTTATTCCAATAGAATAATAAAGATGGAATAATAGAAGTTCTCTTCATGAATACAAAAGAAATAATACCCCTTACCATAAAAAAAACTTGATATCGGAGTAGTGAAGTAGAAGAATACTTTTTTTATTTCTCTCTATAGTTTATCTATCTAGAGTTTCAGTGAATTCGTAAGAAATAATGAAGGAATGAGCTTCTATTTATAGAAGAATGGAATGAATAGCAACCAATCCATGAACGGTGCAGATTGATTTACTTTAATCGGATAGTTCATATTTAAAGCAAAATCTTTTAAATAAAATATAATATATTCTATTTATAATCTAATAAAACAAATAACTTTTAAAAAGATTTTACTATGCAAATACTATGCAGGCACTATACAAACACTATGCATAATAAAATATAATATATTCTAATTATTGTGTAATAAAACAGATAACTTTATAAAAATATTCTGTTTTATATAAAAAGATTTTACTATTAGCCTAATAAAACGAATAACTTTTATAAAAGTATTCTATTTTATATAAAAAGTTTTTCTGTTTTATTACATTAATAATACGAATAAAACAAAACTTCATCATCATTATTATTATTCACACTATTAACCGACTAAGTCGTTCCCAGGAAAGAGGAGGCTTTCCAATAAGGATTTTTCCCTATTGGCGCGCAATTAGGTGACCAAACCTCACATTGACAGAATTTTTAGACATCGTTAATAATGTAAATAATAATATTAACAACTTCGTCATCTCAATTATTGATTTAATAACATATAAAATATCGACAATAATTGAATCAAACTGAGTGACTTCTCACATAAGCATTAATAATCAATACCGTGTGCTACTATGCAACCACGCGTATTACTGTACTTTTACTACCGAGAAGTTCAACAGTATCAACGGTAAAACTTTCGCCGTTATTTTCATAAAAATATTTCTGACAATAATTTTGTTGTGGGGTTAGAGGCGGAACCAAGGGGCGGGTGGGCGCAGTTGCCCCCGGTAGCCGGACGCCGATAGGGAGGCGATCGCCGGTCAGGCGGTGGTCGAAACTAGGAGGGGGCGGGGGCAGGGGGCAGCAGGCTAGCAGAATCAGACCTTTTGGACGAGAATTTTGGGGAGATTGACGGAGAAGACGTCGAAACCATACTAGGGTCTGCCAACAGTGGAGAAGATGATGGTTCCTTTTGGAGTATTCTTATCCCCATTGATGTGGAGTAAGAGTGAGAAGATGATGGTTCCTTTTGATGAATCATTTTATTTATTTTGTAGTATTACTTTTCACCTACTTCTTATTTAAATATTTACACAATAATTAAGTGAAAGCAATATCTGAGAATGAAATAAAAAAATAGACCAGGAATAATAATAATAATAATAAGATAATAAAGTGAACTCTCTATTATAAGCTAAATAAATTTATTTTATTCTTGTATATAGGAGGTTTATAAGTTTTACTCTGCTTATTTCAAAGGATTTAGATTATAATTTTCAAAATCTTACCTTATTATGAAGTTATTTGCTTTATATATATAATTCTCAGTTTTTGATTAAGGAAGTAACTTCAATTCAATTAATCAATATATATATATATATATATATATATATATATATATATATATATAATTAAGGTACAACCAAATGAGGAGAAATATTTGCTGAATATTTTTCTTTTTATATATAATTTTTTATTAGTCCACTCATAATTATGCTGATTGAGAGGTATCAGCAACAGTTTAAAGTTTGCAAGAAATTTGACACAAATAAGTTTGCAAGAAATTTGATACAAATAAGTTTTATGAGTCCACTCATAATATTCTGTTGTTTGATTTGTCCATTAGTAGAATCACTTCTGCCGGCTGCCGCCCGTCGCCGTCGCCACAGGCCAGTCACCGCTGGTTTAAAAATTTTGACCCCCTATAAAAAGGTTCTGGTTCCGCCACTGTATGGGGTCCACCAATAATTGTGCCGTCGTACGAATATTTCCTGACCAATCGAATATTATATAACAACTTGCGTACTTTACAAAATTTATAAATATTACTCACAACTATAACATTATATCAAATTTAATCCATAATATTCAAAAATGATATTTATAAAAAATTTATTTTTATTCATAAAAGTTGGGGTCTTACATTACCATCAATCAAAGACATTCCTATAATTCTGTATGAGGATAACACTGTCTGTATTTCTCAACTTAGAGGAATGTACATTAAGTGAGATAGAACAAAACACATTTCACCTAAATTCTTCTTCACACATGAGCTACAAAAGAAGGGTGATATAGATGTGCATCAAATTTCGATCATGTGATAATTTAGCCAACTTATTCACAAAGTTGCTACCAAATGCAACGCTTGAAAAACTTCAAAAAAAGATCAGAATGTGTCGATTGAAAGACTTATGACAATATTTCATCAAGGAGTAATGAATTCCTTTTGAGGGGAAGACTGTACTCTTTTTTCTTAGTCACGGTTTTTACCCCAATGAATTTTTCCTGACAAGGTTTTAACGAGACAGTCAATTAAGATATTATGTAAAAGATATGTACTCTTTTTTCCTTCGTTAAGTTTTTTCCACTGAATTTTCTTAACAAGATTTTTAATTAGACACAATCTTCTATCGTAAGTAATCAGGAAAAATGTTGTAATACACGGGTGGATTACCTCCTCAGGAGGGAAACTCCCGTGATTTCCTTTTCCTTCTCCCTTTCTCCTTTCTCCTTTCTCCTCTCCTCCTCCCGTGACCTTCTTTTCTGCTCGCCTATATAAGGAATGCACACTGAAGGGAATTTTTTTTTTTTGAAAAATTTCTTTCTCTTTTATTTTTCTTATTCTCTCTAAATTTATATAACAATTATAAGAGTATATTTTTATAATATGCTAAAGTTTTATAACAGATGAAATAATATTATCGACTAGCTGGGTCCCGTGCCTCCGGCACTGTATAGACAGTGAGATTTATCTTAAATTTTAAACGGCCTAGATGATTTATTGAGTGAGCGATAAATTCAAAATCATTTGTATTTTATTAGATAAATAGAGAGATGCATTTTATTAGATACATGTATGGACGGTGAAATTTATCCCAAACTTTGGACGAACAATATGATTTATTGAATGAGCGGGAAATTCAAAATCATTTATATTTTATTAGATAGACTAGCTGGGTCCCGTGCCTCCGGCACTGTATGGACAATATGATTTATCTCAAATTTTGAAAGACCAAAATAATTTATTGAGTGAGCGAAAAATTTAAAGTCATTTGTATTTTATTAAATTATTATTATATTATTAGATAGATAGATGTATTTTATTAGATAAATGTATGAACGGTGAAATTTATCTCAAACTTTGGATGGCCCAGATGATTTATTGAGTGAGCGGAAAATTCAAAATTATTTGTATTTTATTAGATAGATTTATATTAGATATATGTATGGACGTTGAGATTTATCCTAAACTTTGAACGACCAAGATGATTTATTGAGTGAGCGGAAAATTCAAAATCATTTGTATTTTATTAGATAGATTAGATATATGTATGGACGGTGAGATTTATCCTAAATTTTGAACGTCCAAGATGATTTATTGAGTGAGCGGGAAATTCAAAATCATTTATATTTTATTAGATAGATTACTACGAATTGACACCATACATACATATATATATATATATATATATATATATATATATATATATATCTAATAAAATACAAATGATTTTGAATTTCCCGCTCACTCAATAAATCATCTGGGCCGTCCAAAGTTTGGGATAAATCCCACCGTTCGTACATCTATCTAATAAAATACATCTATCTATCTAATAATCTAATAATAATTTAATAAAATACAAATGACTTTAAATTTTTCGCTCACTCAATAAATTATTTTGATCGTTCAAAGTTTGAGATAAATCATATTATCCATATAGTGTCGGAGGCACGGGACCCAACTAGTATATATATATATATATATTATGGGAAGACTTTTGTTCTGATTTTGATAGTCGTACCTTAAGCCTACTGTGTTTGGATGTGTCTGTAAAAGCTATATTTACAAAATAATGTCATGTCCCCAATCAATATCAACTTACTGGAAAGGGAAATTATTTTTTTATCATTTTTGTTCGGTCACGGATATTATAGCCTCCAATTCCATTATTCTTTATTGATGTAGAAATAGACAAACAAAATAAGTTTAATATTTATTTTTGAACTAAAAATATTATTTATTTTATTTAAAATATATCTAAAAAAGAAAGAGATTATATTTTTACATATACACATTAAACTTTTCTAATCTTGGAGTTGAATACTTCATCTGTTCATAAAAGATTGTCGTTTTAAAAAGTATAATTTGTTTTAAAAAGTTTGTCGTTTACAACTTTCGAGGAGAAGAAATTATTTACTTTCCTATATTACCCATACATTCTCTCACTGTTCTAAGAAATTCTCTTCCTTGTATTAATAGTTTTCAACTCCCCATAAAGGAGTAGTGATGTAATTTCAAACAAATTTTACTTGATAAATAATATTTTTTTAATCAATGTGTAAAGACTTTAAACGACAATCTTTTACATAAATAAATCAAGGAAAAAAATATATATGCATATATATATATATATATATATATATATATTTGAGTTCGTATCCATGAAAAACTACGTACACCTACTTGTAGACAGTGTAATTTTTCTTGACAAACACAATATCAGGGGTAGGTGGATGCCTAACACCGAGCATAGGAGGCCCACAGTACTGGAGAAAAAAGATTAGGAGGAAAGAAAAGAGTTTGGGAGACGATTAATTTATATATCTTTAATTTAATTTGGTACGGAGTAGAGTATAAATTAATGGAATGGCCAAAATACTAAACCATTTTTTATTATCAGATTCCTACAACTATTATACTCCCTCACTGATTAAATCCTTTACCACCTTGAGTCCATGTTCTTTAGTTCAACCTCTTTTAATCTTTTCATTCATAAACAATACATCAACCCTACTTTTTTTGCACATTATTTTATTCATGTGATAATTCTTGGTTTTAATTACTGTTTTGAAATAGGAAAATAATATAAATATTTGACTAAATTAAATTACGACATACATAAAAATGTATGCGATAAAATATAAAAATATTTCATAAATGTACATACGTCACACCCTCATAATTCAACTTTAAACTTTTGAAATTAACTTCTAGAAAGGCTGAATTTCACTTCACTGTTAAAGGTGCCATTCAGAAAGCATTAATTGTTGGACTACATTCACATTAATTTAAAGTATTCTATTATGTTTGACCTTAAAAATTCAATTGTAGCTCTAATTTTGTTAGTTGAGCTTAGGGTTGGTGGAAAACTATATTCTTCATCCTTTTAAAATTAGGATGTAAAGAGATTCTCTTGATTAATGTCAAGGAAAAGAAATTCCAAAAAAAAAAAACCCACCTCCTACCCATAAAGTTTTGCATGATCTATCTTCATCCACGGAGCCCCCCTTCGCTTTTAATTAATTATTAATTTCAAGGAAAATCGACCACCACTCAGGTCTCTCTCACTTTGGGAGTCCTTAATATGGAGTTCACATATTAATATAGTACCGACAAGTAAGTGGAAATTGAACTCTTTCTCTGCATATCGATATTATATTGATCAATTGATCAATTTAAGTGCTTATGATTAATGCTTTTAAATTAACTCGGAAAAATTCCAAGGAAAATATGGTTTTCGGTTCGTTAATTAGTATTATATAGAAGTATATATTTTAATCTAATTTATCCTTTTAAATTACTTATTAATTGAAGCATTTCTCCATTTTTTATGTGAATTAGTTCTATAGATTATTCTTTTTGTTATTTATACATTTCCAATAAGTGCTAAAGTTGGAATGAATAGAGAAAGAGAGTTGGATAATAATTGATCAGTACCCAATGTAAACTTTTTCAAATTTCTTCAATTTCCAATAAAAGTTGAGTAAAAAGATTATGAGAGTATAAGTGAAAAAATAGGATAAAAATAAATACAAATATGAAAATAAGACATTTATTATGAAAGATCTTAAAAAAAAAAAAATATCAAAACAATATTAAAAGCAGCGGAAAAGGAAATGAATAAAATGAACGTAAATCTGTCTTAAAATCTCGCCATTACTGAAAAATATTTTTTTTAGCCTGTATTAAAATTAAAGATACAATTTTAAGTTTAATATAAAGTTATTTCAACTTTCAAACATATCATTACTTAAATTATTTAAGTATTATTATAGCACCACTATTATATTACTCGCTAATGTTATAAAAATGTATTTGAAATTTTGAAAAGAAAAAAAAAGTAGTATTTCATTTCCTATATATTCTCTCTCCTAACAAAATCACATCACATCATTCACACACTCACTCTGCTTCCCTAGCTGTGATTGATGCAGGCAAGAATGGAGAGAAATTGGATGCCGTTCCTTGTGATTAGTTTGGCTTTGTTTGGGATTAATTCGGACAGGACATGGGCAGAAGATGATAGGCATGGGCTCCTAAGTCCATCAGCTCTCAAAATGTTTGTTGACGAGCTTCCTGAT
Source organism: Panax japonicus (assembly GCA_020205505.1). Classification (NCBI taxonomy): domain Eukaryota; kingdom Viridiplantae; phylum Streptophyta; class Magnoliopsida; order Apiales; family Araliaceae; genus Panax; species Panax japonicus. Next base: position 53,260,192 of record CM035112.1, on the reverse strand, counting down.
ATGCCCAGAATATCTGCTTTTCATGTTTTAGATGGCGTTTCTCTTCCCAAGTCACTCAAGATCGGCATGTTTCATAAGAAATGGGTAAGCCTAACTAACTCACCCACACTTGCTCTACTAGTAGATTACTCCTTTCTCTTAGATTACCATAAGCTGATTGAATTAATTGCTTACAATCGTAAATTAAATCTTTTTCTTTTGAGTAAACGAAACGAGTTTCTATTCTTATGTTTGTTCAGAAGAACTTAATTTGAGAGACATAAGAAATTATAAGTCACTATAACCCCCCATATCAATGCAGGGATTTCACATCATTTCTTCATCACGCTACTACTGCTGTTGACTCCTTACATAAAGATGTTGTTATGTTTCTGGTAGACTATTCGGACCACTAAAATGGTTATTTCATTAATATTCTTGCAGAAATTCCATAGGGATCTGCCACCAACACCAGTGTTTGCCTATGGTACATCCAAGACCGCAGCAACTGTTCCTGGTCCAACGATCGAGGCCCTCCATGGAGTCGATACTTATGTGACATGGAAAAATCACCTCCCTTCAAAGCACATACTTCCATGGGACCCAACGATCCCAACGGCAATGCCTCGCACAAAGCGGGGCATTCCTACGGTGGTGCACCTCCACGGCGGCATTGATGAACCGGAGAGTGATGGACACGCTTACTCGTGGTTCACGGCCGGATTCAAAGAGCGAGGGCCTAGTTGGACCAAGAAAAAATATCACTACCACAACAATCAGCAGCCGGGAAATTTATGGTATCATGATCATGCCTTGGGATTGACCAGGGTCAACCTTCTTGCTGGCTTGATTGGTTCATACATCATCCGTCATCATGCAGTTGAAGCCCCACTTGGACTGCCAAACGGAGCTGAATTTGATCGACCGTTGGTTGTGTTTGATCGTAGTTTTCGCACGGATGGTTCCATATACATGAATGCTACGGGAAACAATCCGTCCATACACCCTCAGTGGCAGCCTGAATACTTTGGAGATGCCATCATCGTAAATGGCAAGGCATGGCCCCACATGATCGTAAAGCGGAGGAAATACCGGTTTCGTATTATCAACGCAAGCAATGCTCGGTTCTTTAAGTTCTACTTCACTAATGGCCTTGGATTCATCCACGTGGGATCTGATTCGGCCTATAATGAACGGCCCGTGAAGGTGAAAAACGTCCTCTTGGCTCCATCTGAAATTGCTGACGTGGTGGTTGACTTTTCAAAATCAAAGACTGATCGGGTTATTCTAGGCAATGATGCAGCATATCCATATCCGTCCGGTGACCCGGTGAATGAAGTGAATGGGAAAGTAATGAAATTCATAATCAAACCACATCGGGAAAATGACACTTGTGTAGTGCCCAACAAATTGGTGAAGTATCCATCATCATCCAGTGCTGCTGCTGCTTCTTCTTCGATGGCAAGAAGGTATATAGGTTTGTATGAGTACGTGAGCGCCATTGACGAGCCAATTAATTTAAAAATAAATGGAAAGACCTTCGAAGCACCTGCGACTGAAAAGCCGAAGGTGGGGAGCACAGAGATTTGGTACGTGATTAATCTAACGGAGGATAATCACCCGTTACACATCCATTTGGGTCTTTTTAGAGTGTTAGAACAGACTGAGTTGTTGCGTGCGGAGGAGTTCAAGGCGTGTATGAGGAAGGTCAACGATGCAGTGAAGTGCCAAATAAGAAAGTATGCACGTGGGAAAAAGTTGGCGGTGGTAGCTCATGAGAAAGGGTGGAAGAACGTGTACAAGACGAGACCGGGATATGTTACAAAGATATTAGTCAGGTTTTCTTACATACATACGAATGCATCGTATCCCTTCGACGCAACTGCAAAGCCCGGTTACGTGTACCATTGCCACGTAAGTTTATTGGATTATTAATATTAGTATTATTTACTCCTCCTCACTGTCATTTTTTTTTCATATTTAAATATATATAACCTACCTAGCTAGGACTCCAATCGGAAACTATGAATGAATGAACATTCCTTTTCCTTCCTGGTTATGTTAAAACGTCAATAGAAAAGGAATTGAACAATTTTTGTACACCCCACCGACTGCAAGAGGATCAGAAATTAGAGAGGGTTCTTAATTATCTTTTTAGAAATTAAATGTTTGCTTGCACATGACTGTAATTGAGAAATTCGAGGTACAAATTACTCCACTAAAAAGCTTGTAATTTCTGTCCTCTTGCCTGGTGCCGGCGGTGTCAAGTGTACAAAGTTACAAAGTCGGTCATTTTGATGTAGTATAATATACTCCCTCCATTGAAGTTGAAGTTGCTCACGGGATGGGATGAATTTTTTGTTTCCATCTAAAATAAAAATTGAATTTTGGCTCACCAGACCTACTACCTCTCACCAATCACCATATATATATATACATACAAGTTTTTTACATTTGTCATGTACAAGTTGGTTCATTCTTTGATTTGATGAATTAATAAATCTCAAATAATTAATTGCAGATTTTGGATCATGAAGACAATATGATGATGAGGCCCTTGAAGTTTGTTCGTTAAAAAATACTAATAATCATCATCATCATATATATATATATATATATATATATATATATATATATATATATATATATTATGCAGATTGCTTGCAGTTTGAATTGGCTTAATTAATTTTGGAGCTGCTTTCTTTCTTTTGTGCTACTTAATAGTAAAACTTAACCCTGATCGATATAAGAAAATTGTGCATGCCAAACTTGAAATTGATATGATCGGTAATTAAGGTTTTAGATTCAACCCTGTTGTTGATTGACTAAAATTTTCTTTAATTTTTCAAGGCTTTTACATGATGTATGTATGTTATGTATACTCAATGCAGACAAATTTGCACAGCACCAGGCAGGCTACCATGTATATATACTAGCTGGGTCTCGTGCCTCCGGCACTGTATGGACAATATGATTTATCTACTTTGAACGACCAAAATAATTTATTGAGTGAGCGGAAAATTTAAAGTCATTTGTATTTTATTAAATTATTATTAGATTATTAGATAGATAGATAGATGTATTTTATTAAATAGATGTATGAACGGTGGGATTTATCTCAAACTTTGGACGGCCCAGATGATTTATTGAGTGAGCGAAAATTCAAAATCATTTGTATTTTATTAGATAGATGTATGTTATGTATACTCAATGCAGACAAATTTACACAGCACCAGGCAGGCTACCATGTATATATACTAGCTGGGTCTCGTGCCTCCGGCACTGTATGGACAATATGATTTATCTACTTTGAACGACCAAAATAATTTATTGAGTGAGCGGGAAATTTAAAGTCATTTGTATTTTATTAAATTATTATTAGATTATTAGATAGATAGATAGATGTATTTTATTAAATAGATGTATGAACGGTGGGATTTATCTCAAACTTTGGACGGCCCAGATGATTTATTGAGTGAGCGAAAATTCAAAATCATTTGTATTTTATTAGATAGATATAAAAGATTGATCACTCGTTTTATGAGGCGAGCACATAAGTTACAGTGTCTTGTCTTACTTGTTAATGTGTTTTGTTTTAAAGGCCAATTTTTATTATTATTTTTATTTAGTAATAGTGTAAAATTAGACAATATCATCAACTTATTACATTACATGTTAATATTTCACCACACTTTATTAATAAACAATTTATTACATTACATGCAATTTCACATAGTTTGGCTTTAATGGGACCAACACTATTAGGAAAAGAAATCCATCTACCGCAAAAATGTTGTATTTATAAAATTTTTGAATGTCAAAACTATATATATTTATATTTATTCTACGCATATTTTTAATAAATAAATAAATTATTAATTTAACAATGATTAAAAATAAAATGTCCATTTTCATACAATTACTCTTATTATTTTTTTTTAAAATAGACTTTTCTAGTATAATAAAAAAATATATTTAAACTCCTCCAACTTGTTGAAGCAAAATGGTCGTATAGGAAAAAATATCCTAAATTTTTTGAGGAATAGAGAGGGAACTTTCAAGTTTCAACTCTATCCTCAGGCGCGCCGAGTGACGTATCGCCGGCCGAATTGCCGGAATGGCTGTGCTAAGTCACATCCCTTTATTAGGCGATCGGAGTCTCGCCGGGAATTCCGTCGCAAAATTCAGGTGGTCAAATCAACTAAAATTTTATGTTCGTGTTCCAAGTCCAACATCACAAGCATGGTAGTCAGTCAGTGCACTCGTAATTGCAAGTTCCTTTTGGTATTTTTCTCTCAACAATTTATCTAATTAACATTAATATATAGCTATTGGGGAAGAAGGCGTACACGAGCGTGATGATAGTACCAACCGGAGTTGGAGCCTCTATTGGTGGTTTCGCAGGCGATGCTCTGCCCGTCGCGCGAACCCTTTCCTCCGTCGTCGATTGCCTTATCTCTCATCCCAATGTAATATTTTCTTCTTAAGGGTATTTACGTCATTTAACGGCTTCGGATTTAAAACTGCACCGTATAGTGCTCTTGGACCCAAAATTTTCGCGCCAGTTTACAAAGGCTTTAATTTCTGGCAAAACTTTTAAGTATGATAGATTTGGGTGCTTCAATTCCAAAGTCGATTTCTTTTTGAAAAGCTTGAATGTGAATTTTAATGCTTTGTTTTTATATAGGCCACATTTTCTGGATGTAGAACTATAATTTTTGCACTTTGCAGGTTCTCAATGCAGCAATGCTTTACTGGCCAATGCCTAATGTATTATATGTTGAGGGTTACGCTCTTGATCGATTTGCAGAAGGCTTATGGGCACTACAGCCGGTTCACCAAAATAGAGTATGCTCAAAAGTTTTATGTTTGCTATATTTCTATCTAGGATAGAACGTATATGTATACGTGACACGCTGACTGAGTTGCTCACACTTGCCATGTCTTTTCCTTGCTGCTTAGAATGCGATTGTCTAATATAATTGCCATGTGATTCAGGTGGGATTGGTTCTCGATGGTGGGATAGAGCAAGAGCTTCTTCTTCGCCATCTACAGGTGGTTGATGCAACAAGAGCTTCTCTTGGCTTGCCTGTTGTTGAATATGTTGTCACTGACACCCCTTTACAGGTAGCCATTGTTTGTTGATAGGTAATTTTGGTCTCAAGTATGGGGACTTACTGGTAGCCATAATATTAACATGATTGATAGTGACTGTTTAATCGAATGACCACTTCTTGAATGAAAACAAGGGTTTCAGCAATTCGCTTATTAGTTATTAGTGTGCTAAAAGTTTACTGTTTGATTGTCGACTGCATTATTCTTTGGAGATTCAATAATGAACATTTTGTGAGCACAATATGCTATCTGTCTAGGGAAAAAAATGCTAGTGTCTGAGAACTAGTTTTATTATATAGCTGAACATCAGTTCATAAATCATTTTAACTTGAAATAATAATGTATATTATTCTCTGACATGTTCAAATTATCTGAACATTTGAAAGTTTAATCAGTTTGGTACTTTATATGTTATCTATCTATACAATTGATTAGAGGTTTGCTTATCATTTGGTTCCTTTTTTGCCTTCCGCTAAGTGATGTACTCCCTCCGTTCCAAAACTAGAGATACATTTGTAAAGTGACAATTTTTAAGGAAAACTTTATTTTTCCAAACATATCCTGAACATTAGTTAAAAATGCAATAATAGTGGCATGATAGTAATCAATCAACCAAAAATAAAAGTAATGTCAAGTTAGGAACCTTATGTCACTTTGTAGTCTAATAGAAATGCATCTCTTATTTTGGCATGGACAAAGAAAGTAAAATGTATTCTAATCTGGAATGGGAGTTGTTATTTTATCAAAAAAGAAAAAGAAAAAGTGACGTGATGTTATTATATAAATTTTGAGCTTCACTACCAAGGGACTGTTATAGTTGAATATAACACCTTTGCAGGTGGAGAAGTGGGTTGATCAGAAAAGCCAGCAATCAACAGGGAGGATAAAACATCCTGATTCCCTTCTAAGAGCTGTACATACGTTAATTGATCGGTCTATTGTGAATGCTATTGCAGTTGTGGCTCGGTTCCCAGATGATGATACTGAAGACATAGATGATTATCGACAAGGGATGGTAATATATTCAAATGGTTGTTATACTTGTATGCACATGATTTTCTTAACATGGACTCCACTTTTGTCCCAACTATCATTTTTTGAGACTAAGTGCTGTAATTGGAAACTTGGCACTTGACAGTGTGTTGCACATTCTTTTCAACTAAATTACTCACTAAGCCGCATCCCAAACTAGTTAACGTCGGCTAGGTGAATCCTTTCCCTACAATCTGCTCTATCAGGAGCCATGTTCTTCTTACACATTCATTGTTGGCAAAACTTAAAATTTTAAGTTAGATCTGAGTTTGAATGTACGCAATTGATAGATGTTTGAAACCTATTCTATTAATATTATTCAGGTATTTATGACATGTGACTGGTGAGTATCTGCGATACTGAAATTAAGGAGGATGTTCAATGCTTATGTAAAATCCTTGAATAATTGCTGTTAAATATCAGCGAAAACTCGCTTATTCTTTCCACCATAACAGTTTCCTGTTGTTTAGAATAATTTTCTTAAGATGTTTGGATCTCTTACATTTTATTTGAGTGCAAATTTCATTTGCCTTCTAAACTCTCTCTCTCTCTCACTTTAAGTAATTATATATAAGCTTCCCGACCCCAATTTGGTTAACTTATTATAATATAAATTGTCAATGTGTCTCCAATGATTAGAAAAACCCTCTTTTGGTAATCTGCACTATTCAAAAATGTTCTCTCTCATATTTCTCTATTGCTGTACAGGTCTAAGCCTTTGAGACTTATTATACTAATAGTATAGCCATTGAACCTTATTATTTTTCTTCTATATAATGCTGTTTACTCTGCAGGGAATAGATCATTTGGCTGGAGCGGAGGCAGTTATAAGCCATCTAGTGGTGAAGAATTTTGGGATCCCCTGTGCACATGCTCCTGCTTTATCACCTCTTTCCCTAAGCATGTCATTATGTCCAAAATCAGCTGCTGAAGAGGTGATTACATTCATTTAAAAGCAAAAAACAATTTACTCCCTGAGATGTACATGTTGAACTATCTGGCTTTCATAAAAAATTTCACAAGTGGACACAAACGTGCGAGCTAATACAACAGAAAGTGCAACTTATATAGTGGGTATGAAGAACGAATGTATGAACATTGACATGCTTAGGGAAATTTTTAGCCATTGTCTTTCTTTAGGACTCAAAATGAAAGTATGAACTATGAACACCTACACTAGGTTTGGAGCATCTTTAAGGTGGTAAGACTCTAATAGAACTAAAGTACCATTTGTCTACTGTTGGTTGATTGTATATGATCTTAATTGACTAAGAATTATGAAACTGACAATTTGTTAGAATGCTAACGTCAGAATTGTGGTGATGTGCAGCATCTTACAATATTGATCCCCCCCCCCCCCTTCTTTAATCTTGGTTACTAAGTAGAAGTTTAAGGGACATTTTTTTCTGGGTAGTTTGATGGGCCAGCATGAATATTGTCCTAATAGTATATTCTGTTATATGTGGAATGCATTCATGATATATATACCAATATAGAAGACTGAAGAGAAGTCTGTAAATTATGATAGCACATACCTAAATGACTAATATTTTCCTAGTCCTTGTTTCCTTATTCATCTCTCCCCCCTCTCTCCCTCGCTCTCTCTATGTTTTCCTTGTGTTACAATTCATTCAACTTCTGTATAACAGATTGGATACACATTTTTGCCATGTGTGCTTGCTGGGCTAAGTAATGCACCACAATATATGGTCAATAAGTCTGAGTCATTAGAAAGGGGTTGCATATTGGCAACTGATGTTGATAGCGTCATTCTTCCTCTAGATGCTTGTGGAGGAGATGGTGCTCTTGCATTTGCAAGTCTTAAAAGAAACAAGGTACAGACAAACTGCTATCCTCAGTTTCTTATTTTATGAATTATATATGCCTGGTAGAGTGTGGAAACAAAAGATTGGATTGATAGAAAAATGGCTTATGTTACTCGTCTAGTCTTTATTCTCTAGCTTGTAAGTTTACTATCAGCAAAAGGTGTTTAGGTTCTAGTATCTTTTTAACTATCTAAACTGAATTCGCTGCAGCCACTCATAATTACAGTTGAAGAGAATGAAACAGTTCTAAATGATTCAGCGGATAAACTTGGGATTGAAGCGGTATGTTTGAAACTTATTGTACTTTTATTCTGTTTCCTTTCGCTTTCCTACATTTCAGCATTTTATGAGTCATTTACGTGAAAATGACTAGACGTTACAAAGGGAACATGGTTTGGAGTTTATTTGATGACAAATGTTAACAATAATTATAATGAGGGGAGGCTTCTTGTGCTAGTCACAATTAAGTTTTGTTCATGCCAAATACCAGTAGTGCTTATTACAATGATAGCTTGCAGTGATACCTCAACTAGCATTCTTCATTTGATTTCTCAAAATCTTAATTGTTCCGTTTTCAGAAATTGCAAATGAAGGATCCTTTCAGTTTTTAATGTGAATATGATAATAACTATCTTATTATAAGGTTGAAAAATAATTCTTTGCTGCCAACAGATAAATATGTATTTTTTTCTCTTTATTGTTCTTAAAGCTTAACTTTAAACATTTGGTTTCAAAGAAAGTTGGATTTCTATTTCAGGTAAAGGTTTCCAACTATTGGGAAGCCATAGGTGTTGTTGCAGCTCACAAGGCTGGAGTAAACCCAAATTCTCTTCGAAGGAACAAAATCAAGAACATCCGGCAAACGTCATCCGTTACTTCTAATGGCTATGCTGTTTCAACTGCCAGATAATTTTATTTTATTAAGTTAATAAATTTATTTTGAAATATAAAATATTCAAATGTTAAAAACAAAACTTTATTCGTGGTACTGTAGATCTGAGAAAAGTTGTCCTAATTTCAAATATACGAAATCAGCTGATGCATTGATATCTCTCTGTTTTTTGTTTGTAATGAAATATCTAGTAAAATATTTGAGACATTTTATGGTATGCCTGTGTGAGTGTATGGTTATCCAAGTCCTTGAGCTCATGGCATTGTGCAACTTACACCATGCTGAGTTAATGTACTTGTGAACAATCAAGGATAAGTGAGTTTTCAAAGTCAAATATCAACTTCAGGCAAGTAAAATATCCTGTACCCTTGTCTGGAGCTCTAGAAGTTGAGTGGAGTCACCAATAACATATTTTTCAGAAAGGTTGTTGAGTCTCTAAATTGTAGTATTACAAGTCAAATGTTGTGATATTGGTTACACTGTTTTTGTACATTTGTTTCTGCCAGTTTTAATAAATCAATGTGTTTCCCATGGCCAGGGTAATACACGGAATTTGATTATCTACTTGGATTGCTGGCTTACCTTAAGAAGCTTTCTTGTGATGGTGATACTGGTCTCTCTCAGGCCTTTATTCTGTTATATCTTTTATTCCATCTTTCCAAGGTTCATATATAGTTGCTTCTTAAAAGCAATACCTACTAGTAAAAACATGAGATTTGTATATTGATATATACATCCAACTACTATTCTACAAGCTAAACTGATTTCAATGGGATCATAGTACTTATTGTATGTCGTGTTCTCGGGTAAGAATTTAATTGCGACAAATGGTTGTTGAGCAAACTCATGAGTTGGCTATGTGAAAAATGGGAAACATGCTTATTTATTTAAGAGACAATATTGTTAAGTTGGTGCTATAACTTAATTGCATGAATTGGTTGCCAGTTTTTTTTTGCTTCTTCTGCGCTCTGATTGTACGTACTGTGGTCCATGTGGATGGCTAGTTAGTCTAGTTGTTACGGTTGAGTAATACAGGCCATATATAATAGTGTATAAAGGCTGTTATAGCGTAGTTCGATATCATCTAATTATATGTGAAAGTTTGAGGTTTGAATACCATATTATTGCATGTCAAAAGTGTAGGTTGATCGTGTGAAACATTGTGGATATATGATTGCATACAAGTCATTAACGGACCTGAGTGGCGGCGGTGACAATAATAGTGGGAGATAAATCGTTTTTCAGGTGAAAAGAGAGAGTTTGACTCGAGATGAAATTATTGAGTTTGGGCTGATCTTAACATTATTTCTGAGTTTTGAACAGAAAAAAAAAAGAATAGAAAATTTAAATTTTTTCTTTGTGTTGTTTCTGAGTTTTTAATAGAAAAGAATAGAAAATTTAAAATTGAGTACATGAGTTGTAATTTAAAATTTATTATATTAAAAGTTGAGGATAATATGAGAATTATAAAAATATTATTTATTCCAATTTTTTTTCCGGCCAAATCAAACCAATTTTGGACGAAAAACTTTGGCAAGAAAATGGCCAGGTTTTCTATCCATTTTTTTTTGTTTATTAAAAAATTCAGAAACATAAGAATTGGAAAGAGAACTTAAATTTTCTGTCTATTTCTTCTTTTTCTGTCCATTTTAAAACTCAGAATGAAAAATAATACTCCATATACCAAGACTTTACGTGCCATTTTTTTTAGGCCGGCTTGAACTTTTTTTTTTCTTTCTGATTTTTAGATATTACAATGATGACACGACAACGACAAGTGGTTAAAAAAATATTTATATGTAATATTAAGTCTCATTATAACATTTATTTCATTAAATTTTTATACCAAAAAAGATAAATATAAGATCATTATTAATTTTTTTAAAAGTAAATTTAATAATAGTTTTAAAAATTAATATATATATATATATATATATATATATATATATATATATAGAACACGGATCAAGTCCGGGAGTCCGGACTGGATCAAAATGCGGATCAAATTTTTTTTTCTTTTTTTTTTTGAAACAACTAAAAATAAAAATAAAAATTATGGAACTGAAATTTTTCCATAATACAGTGTTTTGGGTGTGTTTTTAATACCTATACCAACCAATATATGTACAGTCTGCCCAGACTGTACAGACATGTTTTGTTATAGGCATCCAAATCACGCCCAAAACACTGTATAATGTAAAAATTCCAATTCCATAAAAAAAAAATTTTTAGTTGTTTCAAAAAAAAAAGCAAAAAAAAAAAAAAAAAAGGTCCGGATTTTAACAAAATCCGGGAGTCCGGACTTGATCCGGACTCTATATGTATATATATATATATATATATATATATATATATATATTGAGAATATGTTTTTTCTTCGTAAAAACATTAAAAAGTCAAATAAAACTAGTCATTTCACTACAAGAAAAAGGTCTATCAGCGACCAATTATATCAGCGACCGCATATCCGGTAGCTGATAGTCTTATTAGCGACCGATATCAGCGACCATATTATATTACAGTCGCTGAGTGATATCAGCGACCGACTGCGGTCGCTGATCGGTCGCTAGAACAAATTTCCCACCCAAAATTTGGCAGGAAATGTTGGCGCGTAGCTTTTTTGCGACCAGTTATAATCAGCGACCGCAAGCAGTCGCGGATAAGTCTATGTCATTAAAAATCAGCGACCGCATTCTGTCGCTGATGTCGGTCGCTGATCCTTTTAATCTATCAGTCTTTCGCTCGGCAGTAGCAGAATCAGAAAGGAAAAAAAAGAGAGGGAGACCAAATAGGGAGAAGAGAAAGAAGGGGGAAAAGAGGGAGAAGAGGAAATCTTGTTGCTGTCGCGCGATTGGGTTGGCTTTCTCCTTCAATTGGTGTTAGGTACCAAATTCTATAACAAATATTTGATATATATATATATATATATATATATATATTAATGTGTGTGTGTTATGTTATGTTTGAATATTTGGGTTTTTCTTCTTCTTTTCGGCTACTGTAGCTTGTGGGTTTCGATTGAATGCGATTTTTTTTAATTTATGTGGTTCAAATGTTTGATTGAATGTATTAGTCTCCAATGTTAGTACAATGGGTTAGTCTCTAATGTTAATATTTTTTGTATAATGTTGGTATTTGTGTTTGGCACTTGGAATTATTTTGTATAATGTTAGTCTCTAATGTTAATATTTTTTTGTATAATGGGTTAGTCTCTAATGTTAATATTTTTTGTATAATGTTGGTATTTGTGGTTCATGAGTTGGTATTTGTGTTTGGCATTTGGAATTATTTTGTATAATGTTAGTCTCTAATGTTAATATTTTTTGTATAATGTTAGTATAATGGGTTAGTCTCTAATGTTAATATTTTTTATATAATGTTGGTATTTGTGGTTCATGAGTTGGTATTTGTGTTTGGCACTTGAAATTATTATAGATTTCATACCTCTTCAGAGATATCTTTGTGGTCCAAATCTTGTTGGGTAGGGTAGGAGGATAATTGGGATTGACAAAATTTATGCTTAAGCATTTATTTTCCACCCAATGGCTTGTTGATCTCTAATGTAACTGTATTTGGGTTATTCCTAGGTCACACGCTAGGGGTGAGTTTGTCTATATAATTGTGAGCGCAAGGACCAATGATATATACTTTTAAAGAAGAGGAGATAATATCGAATTGAATTAATTGCACTTACATTAATAAATGTCAAACTACTAACATTGGAGTCTAATATCTAATTGGTGCTGTTAAATGATGTAGGGATTTTAAACTAAGTGATCCACTAGAGCCTATTAAGGGATTGTTGGAGCTGATGGGTTGGGCTTGGGGCCGCAAGGCCACACGAGGCCACGCCAAGCTTAGCCAAGCCTCACAGGGCCAAGCCAAGATTGACGGTCGGCATGGTCAGCTGGGGGGATGTTAAGCCAAAATAGACAGTGCTAGGGAACTGTTAGTGCAACAGAGAAGGGTATTTAACACTTATGTATACAATGGGCTGAGATGTGTACCCAATCCATATGGGCTGAGATGTGTACCCAATGGAGAGCTGAGAGCTGGGTGAAAAGACGAAAGACTGCCGCCACCAACAGAGCCTCGGGTGTATCCGAAGGCGAAAAGGCTAAAGGAACATACAAGGGCGGCAATATTTCACAGTTGCAGCATATCACTGCCAGGGTACGTATTTACAAGTTTTAATATGTTTTCAATCATGAATTGTAGAAAATATATCCCATTTTTACTTAGTAATATTGTGTTATTTTTGTATAGGAGTCTCAGTCTCAAGGTCAGCCTATCCATTGGCTGGATGTGTACGTGGCCACCCGTGATGGTCTGCCTGAGGCTATCCAGATAGCGGTAATAAATTTTAACAACTTGATCTTTAATTAATGCTTACAAAATTAATTTATTTTTAACTATTTAATTGTTAACATGATGACATGCAGGACACTTATAAGCGTTTATTGAATGAGCGCTATCTTGAAGGCACTCCACGTCCGTCTATCGATCAAGAGTTGTGGAAGAGGGCGTCTGTTGTGAAGAAGAACTGCGTTAAAGGTTAAGGACAACGACGACGCCCATCCTTCAGTGGCTCATGCTGCTCTTCTACCCAGTCTACACAGTCATCTAGCCATCCAGCTGTTCATACTCCGGTTGACTGTGTGAGAGCTATATGTCAAGATCGGGATCTTCTGAAGATACTGGGCGGACATCTGGGGGCTCTGAGTGCTGAGGAGTTAGCTGAAGCAGTAGCGGCAGCAGCAGCATCACAACACGGGGATGGCGACGAGGTATAAAATCAATTTGTTGTATATTATCGTAATATACCAATATTAACATAGTTAGTAAATATTTATAACTTGTTTTATTATTTTGTTAATATTACAGGGTGATCAAGGAGGCGGTGATGCTTGATTAGTACCTGCTTTAGATTAGTTTTATAATTATAATATAAGTTTGTACTTGTTTCATTCTTAGGATGTTTGTATATTGTTACTTAAACAATTTTTAAAATGTTATTATATTTATTCAAAATCATATTGGTTTTGAATGGTTTATATTCTAGTTTAGTGTATGTGTTATATGATGGACGATGGATGTTTATATTGTTGTGTATGCTGTTATTGTGTATGTGTGTTGGGATAAAACAGGAACAAAACAGGTACATGTTTTTGGGATTTATGCAAAAACAACAAGATTCTGTTATTTTATTTTTTAATATCAGCGACCGCATCCGGTCGCTGATGCCGGTCGCTGACACGTCACGTGAAACACGTCAGCTTTGGCCATGGCCCATGCTGACTCAGCTTAGCGACCGGATTTGCCATTTCGGTCGCTGATATCGGTCGCTAAGCAGCGGTCGCTAATAGTGGTCGCTGATGTGCATTTTAGCGACCAGATTTTGTGCGACGCCTTTTAGCGACCGCAGACGGTCGCAGATAGGTATCAGCGACCACAGGCGGTCGTTGATAAACTTTTTTGTTGTAGTGTTTTAGTGGTTGAGGAAGTAATTCTTTATCATGGGTAAACCTAATCCATTTAATCTCTAAATCGTTTCATCAATTGACCACCTAATCTCTCTCCCTATGACCAAACATAATAATCTAATGATGACATTGACACTTAATTAAGAACTAGCTAACTATATATATATAAATATATATATATATATATATATATATATATATATATATATATATATATATATATACAGAACCGATCCTGTCCGGGAGTCCGGACAGGACCCAAAATCCGGACCAAAAATTTTTTGTTTTGTTTTTTTTTTTTTGTAGAACAACTAAAAAAAATAAAAATAAAAATTATGGAACTGAAATTTTTCAATAATACAGTGTTTTGGGTGTGTTTTTAACACCCACACCAACCAATGTATGTACAGTCTGCCCAGACTGTACAGACATGTTTCGTTATAGGTATCCAAATCACACCCAAAACACTGTATAATGTAAAAATTCCAATTCCATAAATTTTTTTTTTTTTTTAGCTGTTTCAAAAAAAAAATGGTCCGGATTTTGTTAAAATCCGGACTCCCGGACCTGATCCGGTCCCTATATATATATATATATTACTACTACATATTTGGCAGTAACTACATTTGACAAACTTAGTTAATTTTGAAAATTGGTATTTAGCTCTAAACAAAAATTTGGACAACACGTGTTCATCGGACAGTCGGTCCAAGCCCAACCCCAAACAACAGTAGTCTCCACGAAAGGAAAACACGTGCGATGAAGCCTTACGTGACGGAGACTTGGGACTTTGTAGTTTCTGGCCATGTAAATTGAAAAATATGTTAAGAATGCATGAATTAAAAGGAAGTTTTTACCTGCTACAAATTACTAATATATATATTATAGCGGTTTATTTATTTATTATTATTATTTATAAATATTATTAGAGATCCATAGGTTGTTGGAATATTGATATATAGACTGAAGTCTGCTGCTAATGGAAGATCCATATATGCTGCTGCCGCTGCCTGCCCGGACATGATATGACGAGAACACTTTTACTTTTTTATGCATGTATTGGGAAATTTTTTCCCCAAATTATAATTATGATGTTTATGCATTATATATAAGATAAAAATAAAAATTTAGAATAATTTCACTTAATTTATTATATCTTATTATTTAGAGTTTTACGTTGATCACAATCACTTCTCATTAATAATAAATGTAAATGATCGTGTCTAAATTATCATGTTTTGTTGCGATCTTAATGACCCTTGTTTCCAAGCATATTCTAAAAATTTCTAAACATCACTATGGCCTGTTTGTCTCTACTTTTGGCTTCTGCTTCTACTTTTGATTTTAAGAAGTTGATTCTGATTCTTTGAAAGCTGTTAACCAGTGTTTGTCAAAAAGATTCTAATATTGACAAATAATCTGACAAGCTAGATTCTGGTAACAAAATATTAATTAATATATTTATTTTTATATACATAAATAAATATATACTTCAAATATAAATATTATATTATATAGTTAATTATGTATAAATACATATGTATTAGTATATAATTATTTATGTTTATATATATATATATATATATCTTGTTATTATTTATAAAAATATATGTATTAATAAATAAATAAAGGGTAATGTGGTCATACATTACCATTATTGCCTTATATAATATGTAGTATAAATAATACTATCATTTTATTTTATTAAGAGTTGAGAAGTTGATTTGAGAAAGCTAATTTCTAACTTCCAGTTTTTTTTTGTGCATTAAGGTATTTTTATTTAGCTTCTAGCTTTTGAACCCAAAAGTTGAAACAAACACCATTCATGTGACTTCTCAAAAGCCGAAAACTAGAATCTGTAAAGAAAAGCTGAAACAAACTGGGCTTATATATTAATAGAACAACAGTTAATCTAATTCAGTTTGACTGACCAATCAATCAAACTTATGGATAAACCTTACAATGATTTAGCTAATTTGTGGACACAATAGTACTGTATAAATCTGGATCAGAAATTTGGTGGGATTTAATTTTGTTCCGTTAAATAGTCTTGTAAGAATATCCATCCATACAAGAAAATACTAAATATTAAAGGCCAACGTACCCAACCATAAGTCAACTTTGCTGCGATTTGTAAGTTCGGAGGAATGAGTGGGGAAAATTTAAGAGAAAAAAAAGATGGGAAAAGATCAGTGATGTATGTTTATGAGGTTTAGAAAAGAAATGAATAGATGAGATTTTAATTATATTTTTTTTTATTTGTGAGTTTAGAAGTAGGAAAAGGAAGAAAAATATTTTTATTTTTAAACTACACTATTACCATAGGGAAATGATATTTTTACATGTAATTTTGATATTTTCACATAAAAGTTGGACCCACTTTTGAAAGAAAACTAATTTGAAATTAAAAATAAAATCATCTTTACATTCAAATCTCTCCTCCCCTTACTCCCTAAAGAAAATTCCCAACCATGAGATTTAAAAGAATTTTAATTATTTTCCATTTCTTTCTTTTTTTACAAAAAAAAAATAAAATAATAATATTTACAAACATGGTGTATGACATTGATTTTAACTTATTCAAAAGCTTGTGATAGAATGAACGTGGCTTACTCATCCTGACATGAGACTATCTAACGATTGTCACGCTCCTCCAAACCACCGGTCCAACTGAACCTTTCTAGTATAATATCCCAGTACCTCAACCCTAATTTATAAATACCTAGCTCGTACGTACGTACAGGCACAGCTAGCTCCATTTTTTCCTTCACAATACTATATAACTACCACCCCTCGAGTTCTGAGCTTCATCTCTCTCTCTCTCTCTCAATTATATATTTCTCCGTTATTTATTTGTTTCGAAACCATGAGGAAACCTAATTGCGATAATAATAATAATAATAATAATAATAATAATAATAAGAAAGATAATAATTATAATAAAGGAGCTTGGTCAAAGGAAGAAGATGAGAAGCTCATAGATTACATTCGGACGCACGGGGAAGGTTGTTGGCGTACTCTACCTCTGGCTGCTGGTTTGTAACTCTATTATATATACATACATATCTTGCACGGAATTTTTACAATTTTTTATTAAGTATTTTTCATCAATTTTAATTTTTTGAATTTTAAAATGATGATGGATCCATGATCAGGCCTCCTTCGTTGCGGTAAAAGTTGTAGGCTAAGATGGAAAAACTATCTAAGGCCAGATCTTAAAAGGGGTAACTTCGCTGAAGACGAAGAAGATCTCATCATCAAGCTTCACGCACTCCTTGGCAACAGGTACAGTACATATATATATATGTATATACCTTCTAATTTTTGATTAGTTTATTGATGGGGAAATTAAATTAAATATATTATAATGGCATATATCATCTGTACTGAAGGTGGTCGTTAATTGCTGGAAGATTGCCGGGACGTAGTGCTAATGAAGTGAAGAACTATTGGAACTCTCATTTGAGAAGAAAGCTTATAAAAATGGGTATCGATCCAAACAATCATCGAGTACGACTAATCCGCAATAATTATAATAATCTCTGTCGCCTTCAAAATCCAAAGAATGATCATGCCTCTGAATCCGATCATCATGATAGTAGTACTAGTAGTGCAACATAACATGATCTGATTGTAGAGAAGAAATTAAGTTATGGATCATGTGAAGCTTTGAAATCCCAGTTGGAGGATAATATAATTAATGCTACTGCCTTCTTACCTGATCGATCTGAACCTAGCTCCACCTGAAGATGAACAATCCCACTTCTCCTTCAATTGCTGCTGCTGAAGAAGAGAATCATAAATCCTAACATATCAAATGATTTGGATTTGTTAACTTCCACCTTTTCGATCTTTTATGACGACTTTTGATCAATTTTGAGTTTAATTTATACTCATTAATTGATTGAATTTAAGTAAAATTATTAAAAGTGTATTTGATAGTCTAGAATAATATATGGGGTTAAGTATGAATTAGTATATATTATATTTTAATTATATGGGAAAAATGGGTATGCACAGATGTGCTCTTTTTTTTTACACAATATACTAAACTACGTCGTTTGGCCCAATTGCTTTAAAAAACACAGTTCAGCACTATACTCCCAATGTCTGGTGTCACAATTTCTGCCACAATTGTTATCACTGATCCTACTGCATATGAAATTTGTCATCACACTTACAGTTGGTGTCTGGCTCCATTTCTTCATGGTTGGTTTTGCTCCACTCACCTCCCGTGGTTCCCAGCAATATCGTGCCTTAAGGGTTCATCCATGTTGAATTTGGTCGATTTTGGATATGTAATATGCTGCACCTTTCGGTTGTCTCTTGCAAATCTTATCTAGGGTGACTGTTGTTAAGCCATTATGTTGTACTTTTTAATTTCTTAAAATACAGCTTGTAAACAATCATATTATGTATTTATCCATTTTTTTTACTGTATCATATTAGTTGTGGTATTTCTCGTCTATGCATTTTGTAGGAGAGGTGGTGACTGCTTAGTATCTAGGATTGTCCTGAGTTTTGGCCCTAGACACCATGTTGTACTTATATTAAGAATGAATCAATATAATGGGCACAAGTTTGATAAATAAGCAATTCCAACATAATGACTTGTCCATAGCATTAGTGTGCTAAATTCCCACAATTCTGGGATTTCCAACATTAAACAGTGAAGAGCTTTACAGTTAAATCCTGGCGGACTGCGTTCACTCTAACAAAATCACCAATAACCAAGCACAACTGTTTGATCACCTAATATATCGCTTCATGCAAACCACCACATGAACTTAGTACAGAATAATCATCCTTCAAAAGAACGTAGCAACCTACAAGGAGGATCTATAGAGTCCTTTATACAAGAAATGACTAACATGAAACAAAAGATTACAGTGAACTAGGACTTAGTAGGGGCACTGTGATGTCGTCATGGAAATGTCTCCTCACCCATCGATCAATCATCATCATGGCGGTCTTCATTGATTTCGTCCAGAATCACCACCCGCGTATGGCACTGAAAAAGACAAGAACTATATATTAGACACCATTATAATTATGTCCTTTACATAACCGCCCATGTAATTGTATGCAAAAATGTAAACTAAAAAGTATGATACACAAGGAACCTCCAAAATAAGAATTAAAGAAAGTACCTTTGGTGGTTTTGTCTTTTCCTTTATTCCCTTTTTCATTATCGTTGTCTTTGTTATGTTGATTTTCTATTAATACACAACAATAAAAATAAAAATTAAATATTTATAGAGTCCAAATAAATATATAAAAAACATAACAAAATGAACTGTTTGTACCTATTTTTGGACAAGTAGTTCTATAATGGTTGGCTTCTCCACACTCTCCACAATAACGAGTTTGTTTACTCTTTACTTCTCGAGCTACCACTCTACCCGATTGAAATCTCGAGGCTCCCCTTGGTCTACTTTTAGTACTAACTGGTCCATTGGGATCACACACTGTTATTTCTGGAATGTCAACAAAGGAAACAAATGGACTAGATGTTTGAGTTGAATCCATCTGACAAATCATCACATCTTGCAATTTTTTCTCCTTTATCTTTTTTATCATATCATCTGACAAATATTCAACTTCATTAAAAATTGTCAGTGATGAAGTAGCATCTTGTAACACTTTGGACATTTTTGATTTAAGGGAAAACACCATCATAGAAGTTACATCAACCTCGATCGATGAACATCTAACAATATTAGGTCGATACTTAGCATCCATAGTCCATCTTTTCAATATATATATTTCTGGGATGGAAACAAATTTTTTAAATCTTTTAACACAAATGATATGCTTGCATATCATTCCTTCCATCTCGAACTTTGCACATGAACAATTAAGAGTCTGTCCATCATCATACAAGACAATTCTCCAATTAGCTTTAGGACTCGTGCTCTTTCCAACTTTGTATTCAATAATGTCTCCATCCTTCCTCACCTTCTCCTTCCAATAGGAATAACTAGCCTTAAATTCAGTGTGAAATATGTCAAACATTTTTCTAGTGTAGAGTTGTCCAGCTTGTTTCTCAATCTACAACTCAGTCTCGTATATCGGGTGAGATTTTTTTGTCTTGAAATCTTCTTCTTTCTCTGCTTGTCGACGAGTTACAAGAGCATTTTCATATTGTGTCACAAACTCATTCAATGGAGTTAACGCATGGACAAATCCATCAAAAAATGAATTAATACTCTCACTGCGTTGGGTAGATGTCATTCCAGCTGTAAAGATGTCTCTGAAGTATGCAGGAACCCATTGATGTCGCATTTCATACAAGTTCATCAACCAAATATTATTATTCAAATCATACTTCTTCTTCAAAATTTCCCAACGGCTCTCTGATTCTAATATGGTTTCACTATAAAACCATGATTTATACTCATGTTGAAAATTTGGACATTATTGAATTCTGGATAAATTAAATTATAAATCTTTAAAAATTTATCATTTGCTTTCTTTTAATTGAATTCTTATATCATTGTCATCATCATCATGCTTATATTGTGATGAAAGTCATCTTTGGCTTACGTGCATAGATGGACGGTTGATTGGTATGATTATGACCAGAGATAATTCAGTATGATCATGACCATTGATGATTACACGAATAATTCTTGGCCCGTAGTGCAAGAAAAATTTGTGGACATGATGCTAATGAATATCCTTAGCCCGTAGTACAGAGATGATTCAATGATGTGATCTATTTATTAAGCTGAGTCCCAGCAATAAAGTTAATGATAAACTTTTTAAATCATAGAAGATTGTAGATATCATGCTCTACTTGACTCTTCTAATGGATTGCTTGTTTCGCTGTAGTTAAACTTGTTGTCTATTATATTCTACCAGTTTAACTTTGTTGAAGGCTAATGATAACTTATTCTGCATTATCTTAGTCAGAGATGAAGTCTCTCTGTGATATGCTTCTCAATGTGCCATGAACAGAATCGGTGTCGAGTATTAGGAAAGACTTTCTTTATAGCATTGCAAATAGCATGATCTTGATCTGTTATAATTAACCCAGTATCTTTTCCATACATGTATTTCTTCCACTCTTGAAACAACCATGTAAAAGATTTCTCTTTCTCATTTGCAAGTAAAGCACAACCAAACAAAATAGATTGTCTGTGGTGATTAACCCCCGTGAATTGAGCAAATGGTAATGAAAATTTATTGGTTCGATATGTAACATCAAAAGAAACTACATCACTAAATTGTAAATATGATGATATCGACCTCCCATCGGCCCAAAAAACACTTTTAAAACTGTGATCCTTCTTCAAATCTATGGCAAAAAAAATGACGGGTCACTAACTCTTTTTGCTAGAAAATGATGAACTACAGAAATGCATTCGCGACCAACCATATTCTTTCTCTGTATGCGCAAATGATCTACACATTGTTGTGTTGTTATCATCTCATCCTCACCATTCCCATGAGCATTAACCACCTTTGCAATTGTTGATGGGCGCAATCCAATTTCATGCATCTTCTCCATCAAATTTTTGACAGTTTGACTACGATGATATGTCTTATGAGAGCGATGTTTTCATGCTAATGAAGGGCTAGTAAACTCGTGATTATGTTCATCACAAAAACTAGTAACACACCATGTCTTCGTATTTTGGTTTAAATGGATCCACATCCTTGCACGATAGTCAGATCTTACTTGTCTTCGTCGTTTCTTCGATTTCTCTTCAAGTGTTTGATCTTTATCTTTTGCAATTCCACCTTTACTACAAATAATTAATCGACCTATTGCCTCCCCCGAAGTTTTAGATTTGTCAAGATTCGACAAACGGAGTCCGAATCCTTTATGCCTTGCATATGCATTATACATCGCGTATGCGTCGTCCTGACTAGGAAACGATAATCCAACATATGGAACTTCTATCGAAGTTTTTGTATTGTCATCCTCTACATTAACACTGGAACGAAAAAGAGAACATATAATTCAATTGATAATATAATTCAAAATTCAAAATGTTGGGCAAATTTTTTACTCTGTGTCATGAAGGTTTAACGCTGACTCTGAGTGTTGTAATGGTAAGGTTGTCTCAGATTGTCATGGCATAGCATTATCCGCTTGAGAAGAAGCAATAGGAGATGACTGTTGAAAAGACATGATTTTTCAGAGAATTTACAAACAAAATTAAATGACAAAGCATATTTACCCATGACATAACAGTTTTTGAACTATAATGACATAGTTACTTAAAATTGTTCACAAATAATTATTGGTAAAGGAAACATAAACAGGTTAGAAGGACAAATTCCATATAGCATCAGCTCTAGAAAAATTAAATTTGTGTAAGTATGATGACAAATTCCATATGCAGTAGGATCAGTGATAACAACTTCTCTAGACCAATACCTAAATTTATCTATCTAATTAGAGAGTTTTATGGTTTAAGTGATTAACACAACACATGCTCTTTTATTTTCACAGGAGGATTACTGACATGAATGGGCCTATTCAGGGATTTCCTAACTTAAGAAATAGTACGGGGTTAAAAAAATTGTATGGTGAAACGATTTCTACACTTCTGCTACATTATAAGATTTAAAAATTCAGACAAACCTACGATTGTTGCAGAAACAATCGTGGTGAAAAATCCCATTAAAAATTCACCAAATCGTATTAAAGGGGTCATGTAAACCTAGAAATCATCATACGTCAAACCCTTACTGAATCGAGGTGTGAATCAAGGAGGCCTGAAATAGAAGTTGAGATCGAATTGATGAGCAGCGGTAATTGCAACGGCGTTGGTCAGAAGTCGCGATGGTAATTGCAGCGGCGGTGGCGGCAGTGGTAGGGATTTCTATACACGGAAGAGGATTTGGGAGGAGAAGCCTTATGCGACTGTGGAGGATGTATGCGCGATTGAGGAGAAGGGAGGAGAAGCCTTATGCGACTGTGGAGGAGGTATGTGCGATTGAGGAGGAGAAGGAAGCCCTTACGCGATTGAGGAGGAGAAGGGCGCACAGCCGTGATTTTTTTTAACTCCAAAACGACGTAGATTTATATATTGTGTAATAAAAAAAAGAGCACAGCTGTGCATACACATTTTCCCCTAATTATATATATTCAAAGATAATTTATTGCTGTTTTTAAAAATTATTTTCTTTAAGTCCCACATTAATAAGAAATAAAACTATTTAATACTTTATAAACGTACACAGTGGAATAGTTTAACTTACTTGTGGCAGTAAATGAAATAGCTTGCTAATTATAACCTTTACAAACTAATTATAGATTGTTCATTAGTGAATTGTTATCACTATGAAGTAATATCTTAGAGGTATATTGTGCAAATTTATTCTTCTTTTGCAGTTTTCCTCCAAGCTTTCTTTTCTTCTGCAAATTTAATTTTCTTTTGCAATTCTCTTGAATTCCTCACAAATTGGTATCAGATTAACCCTGGGCCGAAAATCATGGCTGATTCCATCGCAAAAATTAGCTTACACAAGCATGAGAAGGATTTGAAAACCATTGAAAGCATAATGGATCAGACAGAGAGAAACTTCGAACAGACTAATTAAAGAGCGGTTTGATTTAATAGAGGAGCAGATTTCAAACCTCAATCTTCTAAACCTCTAATCTCTCTAACAATTCATCATTTTATATTATTTTTCTTTCAGTATTAATAATAACTATGCTCCATTTCCAGCACTGGTATTTTTCTTTTGGTATTAATAATAATTGTTCTCCATTTCTAGCACTTTTTTCTTTTCAGGTGACTGCATATTTACTTTAATAACGATGACATGAAAATATTATGTAATTTTATATTCTCATAAAAAATAATAATTAAGTAACTAATTTTATTGGAAAAAAAATTGCAAATAAGATTTTCTTCTAACGGTGAAAGTATTATATATATATATATATATGGGTCTCTATCCACAGCAACCGGTTGTTGCCAGCCGCTACAAGCTTTACCGGCTTATAAAAAAAAACAAATTGTCCAAGGCCGGTAGAGCTTGTAGCGGCTGGCCAAAATGGGTTGCTCCCCAACAACCGATTGTTGTGAATAACATTGTATAGATTCGGTGTATCTTCGTGACAGTTGTTCTTAAAGCATATATAATATAATCAATGAACCGACCAAATTATTGATGGAATGAGTGAAGCAAACTCATTGACAATTCCATTTTTGGTAGGATTAAGTAAAGACTAGGACGGATGCCTTGTCACTATTAGGGCTTAATTAGCTAGGTTTAATTTTCATTTTTTGTATCAGTTTATTTCTTCATTTGAATTAAGTTTGTTTCTTTTTCTTAATTTATCTATGTGGAGCTTCTTTTCTCCTTTAGGTGAGATTTAATTGATTATTGTAATCGTGATTGAATCCTAACTAGTTATTATAATTTAATATATTTTTATTTCATTCCTAAATTAAGACTTAAGGTAAGATGAGTAAATTTCATAGGATCACCTGAAGTTTATACGTTTTCTCATAATATTATTTGACTTTCAAAAGTCCACAAATAAAATACCTAAAGTTGTGATGTGAAGTGAAAAATAATTTTTTATTTTGATGTCGTTAAATTCAATTATACTCTTTGAATAAGTCTTGGCAGATCGGTTTATTGGACCGGAAAATTAGACATTTTATTTTATTTTCTTTTTGATTGTGACTCCCAAAAAATGTATAGTATTTATTTCAATAATTTTTTTTACCAAATATAATATTTTAAATGTAATTTGAATACATATATAAAAACATGGTCCGTACTAATTACTTTCTATATCCTTTTACGTACTAATTACTTTGTACAATCCTAGACTCAGAATCCAAACCCCCAATCTCAAGTCCGTAACGTCGAAATGCAAAACGTAACCTAATCAAATATTTCTCTCTCTCACTCTCCTCACTTTGCATATATATAGCAATCACGTACGTTAGCGCACTACTGCCTGTCACCACCAAACCCAGTACGTAGCAGTTTTGCCCAAACATTTAAGAAGATAAGAAGATAGTGGTGGAAGGAGGAGGAGAGAGAGGACAAATAAAAGTGAAAAAAGGGTGTATTCTTAGTTAAATTGATTGAAAAATCTAACAGTATCACTTTGCATCACAATTATAAATTTATGATAGGTGTTTATATGTTGACTTTTAAAACTTAGATGGTGATGTGAAAAAATGTTTAAAACTCAGATGGTAATCTAAAATTTATCTATAAAAATAAAAATAAAAATAAAAATGAAAGACTATAATCTTATTTAAAAACTGATTTTACACAATAATTTTTGATATTTTCAAATAAAAAGTGTCGCTATAAATGTTTAGCGACGGTAAAAATCGTCGCTATACCATAGATACAAATATTTTAAGTAATAAAATATTTGTATAAATAATTTCTTATGTAATATTATTTAACATTGTCAATTATTGTGACAATTTGATTATTTAAAATTTAAACTCTATATTGTAATATAACTTGGAATTATCCTATAGATTAATACATTAAAACTATTTAAATTTAAATAAGGCAGAGGTATTTTAGACATTTCAAGACTTTTTGGGCAATTGAATTCTGAATTAACGTAGAATATATATTTATTGAGATAGTGTCCATAATAACCACTTGAATATTACATATATACATTTATATATATATAGGGAATCAATCCATGACAATTAAAATGAGACGTCTCATTTTAATTGTTTCAAGCACAACAACTTGTAGCGGCCGGAATAACATTCTTTTTGGCAGTACTTGTCTTCACTTTGATTATTAATACTATTATATTAATATTTTGTAATATTATTAATACTATTATATTAAATACTAATATTACAAAATATTATAATATTAATATTAATATTATTACAAAATATTATTATTTATATTTAGTAATACTTATAATATTATTACAAATAAGTATTAATATATTATAAATATAAATAATAATTTGTAATATTATTAATACTTAATATTAATATTATAATATTTTGTAATATTAATATTAATACAATATTTTGTAATACTAGTATTTAATATAATAGTATTAATAATATTACAAAATATTATTATTATTAATATTATAAATATAAATATTATAAAATATTAATATAATAGTATTAATAATCAAAATGATAAAAGAAGACAAATGTCAAAAAAAAAAAAGTTACTTCGGCCGCAACAAGCTGTTTGCGTGGAACAATTAAAATGAGATGTCTCATTTTAATTATCTCAAGCATAACAAGTTTGTTATGTATCTTGACTTTTTAAGTTGGTCCCAATAATTCGTTGTCATGGAACGCCATGATTGATAACTTCCTCGACGTGTTCAAGATTTGTCCAGGTAGGCCCAAAATAGGGACCAACTGATTTATGATTGAAGAGAATAAAACACTCCGACAGACATAAATTGGCCTTCAATCAAGGGGAGGCGCCCATTAACAGAAAAAACCAAAGACTCTTTAGTAGTACTTTATTAGTAGTATTAATATTAGAATTATTTAATTTATAGAGAAAAAGAAGTGTACCAGATCAATAATTGAAAATAACAAACACATGGGGGCTGTTTTTTTAGAGCTGAATGAAGTTGAATTTGAATGGCTGAATCGGTCAGTGCGTTTGTTTTGATCTGAATGGCTGAATCGGTAAGATGGGCGAGCTGAATGACTAAGCCAGATTTTTTGAGCTGAATGGTTGAATGAGCAGCTAAATGAAGTAAAAAAAAATAAAAAAAATATTAACTATTATATTAAGTAATATTAAATAAATTTTCAACAATTTTGAATTTTTTCAGAAGGGTAAAATAATAAATTTTTGTCATTCAGATATTTCAGACATATCAATTATCAAACAGTTTTTTTCATTCAGATTCAGATTCAACTCATTCAAATTCAGATTCAGACTCAGCTCATTCAGATTCAGCTTCAGCTTCAGCTTCATTCAATTTTTATCTCTGAGTTTGTAATTTTTACGACCCAAAAAAATCACAGCTGTACTCTCCTCCTCTTCCCCCCCTCCCCCCCTCCCCTCCCCTCCCCTCCCCTCCCCTCCCCTCCCCTATAATCTCGGTTTTTTCTCTTTTTATATCCTCCCTAGTCTTGGGTCATGAATATAGGATGAAATTGCCAACATGATAGGAAAATAGATAATGGTTAAGGCCAACAAATCATCACCCAAAATATATTTTCTATGTTTTAAAATATAATTTTTTTATTACCATTTTAAAATTTAATTTGTGATATTTTAGAATTTCAAAATAACATAAATTCATTTTATTTTAAACTACACAATGATAAACATTGTAAATCATCAAAAATGTACAGCAAATAATAATTTTATTATTTTTTACATTTTATTAAATTATGGATTCAAAATAACTTTTAAAAAATCAATGATGTGCAAAATGAATAACTTTGGTGATGTAGTAGTAGTGGCGAACAACTACCTGTTGTCGAAGAGTTTTATTTTTTAATTTTTTGTTTATTTAAAAAAAGAATAGTTGATTTAATTATAACGAATCTCATAATATATATATATATATATATATATATATATATATATATATATATATATGAGTTGAATTCCATATATATATAACCCATTTCTTGTTATGATACTCCGATTCCATTGTGGCTGAACAGAGAGCAAACAAAACAGAAGCCACAGACCCACCACCATGGCCGGCGGAGATGTCACTGCCGTTGCCGGAGACTCCACCTCAAACACCACCATCCAATCACTACAACGCCTTGTCCGAGACATAGTGAGGATCTCCGCCGCTGGCTTCGGAGGTCCCTTCAAGAAAGACTGTTCGGACCTCTCCCGAAGAATTGCTCTTCTTTCCCATTTACTGGAAGAAATTAGAGACTTCAAGGGAGAATTGAGGCCGTTGGGTGAATTCGCTTCTTCTTCATCTTCTTCCTCTTACTTGTCTGATCTCACGGTGGTTCTTCAAGCTGCAAAAAGACTGCTTTATTCCGCCGGCAGCTTTGATCCCAAAATTTCATCTGTAAGTTTTCTTTAATTGTCTGTATCAGTAGAGGTTCAATTAGTAAATGGGTCATTTTAATTTTACCTCCAGACTTTATATACAATAATGGGTTACTCTTATATTGTGAGCTTACAAGCCAATCCAAGTATGTAGAATTGTGTCCAGAACGGAGGTGAATTCAAGGTGTTGATTGATCTGAGATAAAGATTCTGAATTTTGGTACAATGTGCTAGTTATTAAGCATAATCTGATTGCTGGCTTTTGCTTTCTGACAATTATCTAAATCTTTTTTTTGGTTAAGACCTGAATTATGAGTTTTACTATGATAAGTTTGTAAATTTGTTTTTTTTTTGCCTAAATAAGTTTGTAACTTCTAGTAAAAATGTGAGCGCAGTCTGTAAATTATTGTTGGGTTTTAGTGAGGAATTCATTCTTTTGGTAGCATATATTGCTAAATGCTAAAAACCAATCTTGACAACTTAGTTGTACAATGGTCCGAGACTATGCACAGCTGACAATTGGTTACGGAATGTACTACTCATTGTTATTTAGCCTAGAAATGAAGATTTCAGTTAGTAAGCTAATTATGGGATTGGAGAATTTACTCTTCATTATCCTCTTTTTGGCTATGGTAATCCTTGAAATAACACTTAAAGACACTCTCATAAGTGTTCTTGATTGAAGGATGGAGCTGCCAAGAAAATCGCCTTTCAGTTTCAGTGCCTGACATGGAAACTGGAGAGAGCCTTGAGAAACTTACCATATGATCAATTTGACATCTCCGAAGAAGTACAAGAACAGGTAGGACTTGAGCTTTATATTGATTTGGTTATGTTATCTGGATTGGTTCTTAATGCTTCTTTTGTCAGGTTGATTTGGTAAGAGGGCAGTTGAGAAGAGCAACAGAAAGATATGGTAGTCCACTAACTTCAAATGTATTATCCCGTGCCTCATCCCAGCCTCTGGATAGAGATGTTGATTCAATACAGCCAAGAAATAGGATAACTGGAAGCGTGCATGTAGAGAATATAGGTAATATTGATCATGAGGTTATGGAAAAGGTGGAAAGTGTTGCAAAAAGTAATTCTTTCAAAGGGTATGGCTCGGATCAGATGATTCATAAGTTAGAAAGGAGGACAGACTCCAGTATGTCTTCTGAGGTATGTTTACTGAGCAACGTTGATGCTGCTAACATAGATAACTCAACCAGAAAGATCTCGGAGGAAAATAATAAGCTCAATTCCCCTATAATTCCTGATGATTTCCTCTGCCCAATCTCTCTTGAAATGATGAGGGATCCTGTTATTGTTGCCACAGGACAGGTATGGTTTGCATCTCAGATGCCAGTCTATCTCTTCTTAACTTGATTGTTAACTTAAAATTTTCTGATACAAAATGACTGTCTGTGAACTTCCCTTCTAATTTTGTGTTTCTCATGATCCTCCAGACGTATGAGAGATCTTGCATACAGAGATGGATAGACTGTGGCAACACCACATGTCCAAAAACTCAACAGAAACTCCAACATCTGACTCTAACCCCAAATTATGTATTAAGAAATCTTATTACTCAGTGGTGTGTAACACACAATATTGAGCAGCCAACAGAACTAACAAGTGGGAGAGTGAAAAGAAGTGATGGAACATTTCGCGATGTTAGTAGAGACATAGCGACTATTGAAGCACTTGTCCGCAAGCTCTCAAGCCGGTCCATCGAGGAACGCAGGGAAGCAGTGACTGTGACTGAAATCCGATCGATATCCAAAAGAAGCACAGATAATAGGATACTAATAGGAGAAGCAGGAGCTATACCAGTTCTTGTCAACTTACTGACTTCTGAAGACGCTGTGACACAAGAAAATGCAGTCACTTCCATCCTCAACCTTTCTATATATGAAAGTAACAAGGGACTCATAATGCTTGCTGGCGCCATTCCTTCTATTGTCCAAGTCCTCAGAGCTGGTAGCATGCAAACGAAAGAGAATGCAGCAGCAACCCTTTTTAGCTTGTCACTTGCTGATGAAAACAAAATAATCATTGGTGCATCTGGTGCAATACCGGCTTTGGTAGAATTGCTTCACAGTGGAAGCACAAGAGGGAAGAAAGATGCAGCGACAGCCTTGTTTAATTTATGTATCTATCAAGGAAACAAGGGCAGGGCTGTCAGGGCTGGGATAATTACAGCATTGTTGAAGATGCTCACGGATGCGAGCAGTTGCATGGTTGATGAAGCTTTGACTATACTCTCTGTTCTTGCTAGCCACCAAGAGGCTAAGGTTGCCATTATAAAGGCTAGCACCATACCTACCTTGATAGATCTTATAAGAACAGGTCTGCCCCGGAACAAAGAGAGTACAGCTGCCATTTTACTTTCATTGTGCAAAAGAAATACTGAGAATCTTGCTTGTATAAGTAGGCTTGGTGCAGTCATACCCCTGACAGAGCTTGTAAAGAGTGGCACAGAGAGGGCCAAGCGGAAGGCTACTTCATTGTTGGGGCATCTTGGAAAATCGAAGCAGCTTTAACAGGTCTAGTATCACTGGAGAACTCATTATTTGTTTCTTTTCTTTTTTTCATTTTTTATCTGATAATTAATCTTACTCGATTTACATTTGATCTCGTTGCGTGTTCAAATAACTAAGATTGAAGCATGAGATGCAAAAACTTTGCCATGTATTTATTTAATTTCTTCTTTATGAGTGCAAAACAAATCATTTGATCTGTTGTTTCTAAGAAATCCATTACATATAGATTACTCTTCTGTTTGATAAATATAATGGACCAACTCTTTAAATTCTTGTTAAGTTCAAACAGGAAGAGAATGAACCAAACTTTTATTCGTTCTTATCTCCATTGCACCAAAGGAAATTTGTTGTAGGACTCAAACTGAATGTCACAAACTGCATAAATAAGCCAGCGGATAGTGGGAACTGAGAATTGTGAACTCATTTAAAAAAAAAAATTGTTCCACAAATATTCTCTTTTTGTTAATAATAGTATAAAATGATACATATCTTTTCATGATATATTATGTCACCACTACTTAACTAACAACTTATTAGAATAAATATGGAACAAAAGTAATTCTTTAAAATTGTTTGTTTTCAAAAAGATTTTGTGTTAAGCATGGGTTGGTTGATTTTTTTTTTTTTGAAAGTATAAAAAAAATATAACAACAATAACAAAATGGTTGCAAAATTATACTACAAGGTTAGAGAGTTATCACCATAGGGGCAATCCATAAAATGTTGTTTATATAACATCAATTGTCTAAAAAAAGTTCTCAATAAAGAGGACAAAAAGAAAAGACAAAAAATAACGGAAAGCATGCAGCAACCTTGTTATTTCTCCAAATTTAGAATGGTTCCAATTTCAAATTGGTATAACAAGAATTAAGAAATTGATATTCTTGGAAACGGGAAGGAAGCTTCCATGTTTTCTGGAGGACGTTTTTAACCGAGTCTGGGTTGCTGGGTGTCCACAGCAACCGGTTGTTGGGAGCAACTCCTTTTTGGCCAGCCGGTACAGCTTGTACTGGCCTTAGAATTTTTTTTTTTTTATAAGCCGTAACAAGCTGTACCGGCTGGCCAAAAAGGGGTTGCTTCCCAACAACCGGTTGCTGTGGATGGAGACCCATATATATATATATATATATATATATATATATATATATATATATATATATATATATATATATATATTTCTTAAGTAACAAGTCTTTTACTAATATATTTTCTTTATCACATTTTAATTGATTAAGAAAAATTAGCACGAGCAACCCGTGATAATTATTTGTAGTCATAATTTCATTTTATTCATGATTCACAAGCAAGTTAACGAATTCCAAGTTGATGAGCGGAATCTCAACATGGACTTGTTTAATTAGGATGTCAAATTCATATATTTACATTTATATAGAAATTATAAAGACTTCATGATGGAGAAATCATTGATTTCTTGTTAAGTTATCAATATATATATGTGTATATATATATACATAATTCATAGTATATTTTATTATCCCTAGTTAATTTTGTCCTTTTAATAATATTAGTTTATTTAATTAATATGTTTTATTTTATTTTGTAGAATTTAATATTTGTTGTAATAAAATCAAAATTTTGGTGATCAAACGATATTTAATTCTCTTATTCATATAATCAAATATCCAAAAAAAAATCCTACAACAGAAGAAAAGAGGTAGAGTAATCTTGGTGTGCAAGCCAAATTTAACAAGAGAAAAAAAAAACTTATCTATCTAGAAGATTTCTTTGAGAAGTTGATTGTCACTAGGAAGTTGAAACCTAAATGAAAAAAAAAGTGTCCAATTAAATTCAATAAATCTAAATTAGGGCACAAATTTATTTTTTCTATAAATAGGTCTCTTGTTTTAAAGAGGAGAGCATGGAGAAGATTGTATTAGTTTAGGTTAGGAGTATATTAAATTACTTTTTCATTGTATGTTGTTGGATGATCCTTAATTAAAGGGAGTTTTTTTAATCATTTTTAATATTCTTTTTTTTATTTTAGTTAGCTTAATTATTTTCCATGTCCAGCTAATTTTTTTCATCTAGGATGAAGATGAAATTAAATAATTATTCTTGATAATATTTTTAATCTCTTCTATTAATTATTAATGCCTTCATGATTTCGCTTTCATGTTTCGTTATGGAAATGTCTTCGTTTTATAGTTCTTAATTATGTGATTTTAAATTAATTAAGAGGTTTTGATAGATTATTGTTAACATATGAGTTTTTCATAATTCATGCTTGCTTAAAGAAGTTTTGATGGGTTATAGTTAAGAATTTTCATAGTCAATCATAATTGAGTTATAAAAATAAAAGAGATTGAATTATATATATGTTATGTTTATTATTTAATTGATTCGAATTCCTAGATTATTTTCCTCATTATTCGTTTTCATATTTTAATTAATCAATTTTCAATCTTTATTTCTAATTCGCCTAAAATAGATATTAAGGAAACATTCTAATTAATGTAATCTATGTGAGTTTGACATGTACTTGTCAATTTTTCAATTCGACACTTCTTTATTAAAACTAAGTCGTTTTGGAGTTTTTTTAAAAAAATAAGTGGGGCCGCGGGTGACATTTTTGTAAATAAAAGAAAAACAAGTGGTACCTCTCTTTTAAAATCTTTAAAACGACGTAGTTTTAATAAAAGAGTGTTATTTAAGGAAGAATGCTAGATAAAGAGAATGTTCTTGATCCTTGATATAAACTATATATATATATATATTTATCAATATCATTAAACTTCAAACAATTGTCAAAAAATCATAAATTTTGATCATTTCATTTGCCCGCCCGCGTCAATAATATAGTCAAAATTTGAATTTCTTTGAAGGTTATATATATAGTAAAATTTTGAATTTCTTTGAAGGTTATATATATATATATATACACACACATATATAAATTATATATATTTTTTATCAATATCATTAAACTTCAAACAATTGTCAAAAAATCCTAAATTTTGATCATTTCATTTGCCCGCCCTCGTCAATAATATAGTCAAAATTTGAATTTCTTTGAAGGTTGTTTAAAACTCGATGGTTCTGGTACGAAAAATAAATAAATAATTTTTATCTTTTTTAATACTACTTAACTAACAAGGATCAATAAAATTTATGAATATTTCCATCATAATGTCTTTGATTTATTTAAACATTATTGAAAAAAAAAAAGTCAAAAGCCACAACCTAAGTCATTAATGAATAGAATCTTAAACAAATTCTTGTATTTACACCGTGATTACCGTAAGTCATTTTCTTTGAAGTTTAAGCAAAAACAAATATGATTATCTATTCATCTCATCTCTCTCCCCAGGGGCAGTTATGCGATTGAAAAATCATAATACATTCGTTCTAAAATTAAAGATATAATTTAATTTTTAAAATTAAATAACGACATATTAAATTTTAAAAATATTAATAAGACTCGTAAAAATTTAAAATGAAATAAATTTTTTAATTAATAAATTTTTATATATTATATAATTATAATAAATATATCAACTAAAATTATATTTTTAATTTTGAAATGATTGGAATAATTAATATATATATATATACTAGGATCAATACGAATTAAAGAATGGAGTTCACTTGATTTAAAAAATATTAATGTTATCTCCGTACTTTAAAGATTGTTAATCATAATTTCATTGCAGAACAAATTGGTTGCTAGGTCATATGGAGTAGCTAGCAGATAAAATTAAAACAAGAGTCAAACACTTTTGTGGTTTTCAACTTTTGCACCCCTTATTTGACCTATTTGCCCGTACAACTATCCACACTATAAAGCCATCCTTATCTATCGCCCACAATACCATATTAATTCCAGCCCTACCAAAACATTGAGCTTAATATATATATAATCGTACGTGTTCATCTCATTCAAAAAAAAAAACATGGGTAACAGCTTAGGAGGGAAAAGGACGACAAAGATTATGAAGATTAACGGCGAAACAATCAAGTTAAAGACACCGGCCCAAGCCGGTGAGGTGACTAAGGACTATCCGGGCTACGTTTTGTTAGAATCAGAGGCAGTTAAGCATTTCGGTATCCGAGCTAAGCCACTGGGACTTCATCAAGAGCTCAAGCCCAAAAGGCTCTATTTTCTAGTAGAACTGCCCAAGTTTCCTGAAGAGAAAGCCCCGAGAAAGGTCCGGTCCGGAATTAACATGAGCGCTAAAGACCGGCTGGAAAGCCTGATGTTGGCGAGGAGGTCGGTATCGGACCTTTCGCTGCTGAAGCCCAAGAGCAGCATAATTGAGGAGGCCAAAGGAGTTGGGACACCGGTGAGGTTGAAAATGAGGTTGCCAAAGGCTGAGGTGGACAAGTTAATGAAGGAGAGCAAAACGGAGGCGGAGGCAGCTGAGAGGATCATGCAGCTTTGCTTTGATAATAGTAATAATAATAATAGTAATAGTAATAATTCGGGTGCACCTGACAGTCCGGACAAGGGTTCAGCCGTAGTGCACCCACAAGTGCATTGGAAGGAAGGTGGTCATGGAAGGGTTAGTGAGGGGCTCAAGGCGCGTGAGGTACGTATATATATACATCTATGCTAGCTTCTTAATTGGCCGGCCGGTTTGTTTAATTTTTACTTCTTTTCTACGTTGATCCTGTTTTTGTGGCATGTTCATAGGGTTTAAAGTTTTTGGATTTTGTTAAATATTTAACATATCACATTATACTATATTTATATCTATAGATATAACTAGTGTTGGTTGCATTCCGATAGTATATATATAATATATATTGGGGAGATCGATATTAATTATATTTAATACTTAATTGCTTCGTTCATTCGTTTTTGCGCGCACTTTAACAAGTACTAATATCATCAAACTTCAAACCATGAATTTCTTAAGATTCCCTTTATACAAAATTTCTTATTTTGTAGTTGCAATAATATATATTTCAAATAACGTTAAAATAAAAATAAATAAAAAATACGAATGAATTTTGAAAACAAAGCAAGCAAGCAAGCAAACTAGCATACGGTTGGAAAGTTGCACCATGCCTGCCTATGGAAGTGCGTACCCAAATTTGTTGCCCGAATTTTTGACGAAGCAATTGCATTTTCTGGACATTTCATTTCATGCATGTTTTCTTAAATTAATGCTCCGCTTATCCCATCGATTATAGTATAATTAATTAATTTCTATATATGTTCACTAAATATTTTAATTAATCCAAGTTTGCTTAATTATATTTGCAGAAGCGAGTGGGATTCTTGCCGGTAAATGGAGGAGAGATTCAATTAGCAGTGACATGAAGCTACTGATGATCGATTGAAAATGCAGCAACAATTTTTAATTATATATATGTATTGCATATAGAAGACTCATATAAATATGCTAATTCTCTCTAAAACGACCTTTTGGCAGAGTTCTCAGCAATTAAATCAACAAATGTGCTCTGTAGCTATTTATGGAGCAAACTATTTAAGGATAATTAGTTTAATTTGATGGTGAGATTATATATGGTGGGTACTTAATTAATTAGTTAGCTTTAGGTGATTATCAATGATATATATATATATATATATATATATATATATATATATATATATAAATATGGTGTCCTTGCATTTTAGCTTCGTTGCTCAATAATGCTTCATGTTTTCATTTTACCAGCAAATAGATAAATATATAAAAAACTGAGGCATTGTTAGAGTGATCGAAAGTTCCATTAAATTAAATCAAGTCGGGGTAAAACAGTTTGTATTCAGAGCATTAATAACAGTTTCCCTAATCAACTTTCTATCCCCAATTTTAAAGAACAAATCATTATCCAACAATTTTCTTATCCTTATTTGACTCTCTATTTTAATCCCTATATAAGATTTTACTCCCCAGTGTGAGGGAGTCAAAAGACTGTTCTATATATATACAAAATGACATTTCACACCCTAATTTAAGTGGACAACTCATCAATCATACACATCTTGACATTTTTTTACTACTTTATTTTCAAAATATAAACTTAATATTGACTTATTTTTTAAAAATTAATTTCAAACGTATTCAAATTTAAAATTAATATAAATTTATTTAATTTATGTCAATATAATTATAAATATTATAAAAGTACTATCAATTATAAAATTTATTATTTTCGAAATTTAAATGAATCATATTAAATTTAAATTTAAAAAATACCACAAATTAACTTTTTAAAAGTTAATATTGACATTTGCAATTACAATCTATTTAATATTCACTCCATAAATTACTTAAAATTTAAAATAAAATAAAAATTATTTTAAAGTGGAATATAATTGATAAATTATACTGTCTCTTTTATAAATTAATTATAAGATTATTATTAATTTGATATTTTTGACTATTGGAATTTTTAAATTTTAACTTTTAATTTTATTATTTAAGTAAACAATATAAGGAATCTGTTGGATACGTAATGAAAAAAATTGAATCCCTATTTTGTAGAATGACCCAATAACAGTGCAGAGTAAGGATAAATATAAAGAAACTGTTGTGAATGCTCTGAAAAACTAATCAAAAGGAGTTCATTTGACCTTTTTCTTCTTCTTTTTTTTCAGAAAAAAGAGTTTCCCTTATTTATTTTTTTAATACAACAATATTTTCAAAAAGTTTATTATCATGATTTTATTATCTTTACTAAATTAAGTGTTTATTCGACGGAACGGTTTGGTGAAATAAAAATACTTTCGTTTGGCAAAACTATATAATCAATAGGCCAAAAGCAATTTTAAATTAAAATTAATTTTTTTTGGGTGTTTATTGACTTTTCAAAAGCACAATTTTATGAATAGAGATATTTGGACACCAAAAGCATTTTTAACACAAAATTTGAATCTATTAACAAATGTGAAAGAAAAATCTCATACCGCACAATCACCTATAATTATAGATGTGTCACTAATTAATTTAAAAAAATAATACTTTTACAATTAAACACTATTTTAACTTTTTCATGAAAATAATTATGTCAAAAATTCTAAATTTAAAAGTAATTCATCTTAACTGCGTCGTTCCGCCAAACAGACCCTCAATAACAAATGTGCTTTTAAGAGAGTAAAAAAGTGTTTAGTAACACAATTATAAAAGTGCTTTTATAAGAAATATGAACAAATTTTTAAGCAGGCATTAGTACGTATGAGGTTTCCTTCTTTTTTTCCTTAACAATTTAAGGATATATATATACATACTTGTAAAATCGAGAAATATTAAAATTAAATGGTCCACTGTAAGTGCTTTGTAAATATGAAATATATAAATATATATTAACATTTATAAATGATTATCTTTTCATGGAGCGGAGAGAGTATTAAAAATGTAATAGTTCAGTTTTTTTAAATATATTATTTGGAGTGCCCGCATTCACAATTTTTTTTTGTTTTAAAAAAAGAAAAAGAAATTAAAATGAAGCCAGAGCATGAATGATAGTTGATAAAGATATATATATTTGCCATGCCTTTCACAAATTCCAGATGTTTCACATGAAATTGAACATTTCCACCCATGCATAGCTCGTAAAATATATATAGCAATATTAATTTCAGATTATTTCGAAGATGGTGTAACAGCTATTTAATTTCAAATGTGTTTTCTATTGCACTACAGTCTACAACTTTTTTTTAGCACCAAAATCATCTCTCCAATAACCATCTAAATTTTTTCTATCGTAATTTCCATTTCAAAAACCAATTTTAATTTCCCCCCTCAATTAAGTATATATATTTCTTTATCATCCTCAATTAATTTCGCCCCACTTGTTTTTTAAAAAAAACTTCAAAACGACGTAGTTTTAATAAAAAAAAATGTTATTTAAGTAGGAATATTATTTAAGGGGAATGCTCTTGATCTTTGCTCTCTCTATATATATACGATGTGTTAAAATAATGTACTGCAAGTGCACAGTGTCGAATTGAAGAATTGACAAGTACAGAATCGTCGCCCGGTCTGTCGCTACATTGGAGTGTGTAAGGTATGTTAGATAAGAGGTGATCTTACGATATGGACCGTATATATACCAAAAAGCTATTTTGTAGCGTGGTCAAGGTTTTCAGGCTACTCATGCGGCAATCTGGAAATGTCAATTTTCTTAAACTTAACTTCTTTTTATTAATTTTATTCATAAGACTTCCCCGTTGCATTCACGTGCCTGATAGAGAAAATTAAGGCACTCTTTTGACCGTGATGATATATATTTTTCCGTATATATATATATATATATATATATATATATATATATATATAATGAGAGATATAGATATAACTGTATACATAATGAGAGAGAGAAAAATCTTTTTCATTAAATATGTATTTTTTTTTTGTCTAATTGTCATTTTGTTCGTACATGATTAACGGAGGCCTTCCCATCATATGTCACAACGTTTTTAATAGCATGCATGCTCTTTCTTTGACTATTGAAATAAAGAACCGTAACATATAAATTTCAAATAGATTTTATTTTGAGATAGTGCAGTAATTTGTACAAAATATTCAAATATATAGGGATGGATAGAAACACCTTATTTTCACGGCAAATGGTTAGATTATATTCTTTGTAATTTTAATTAATGATGATGGATAAGTTTGATATCATGGACTGTTGCGATATGATTTTGACTGAAATTAAAATGATATATATAAGTTGATTTCATGAATAAAGTTCATTATATATTGCTGAAAATATATTTTAATATAGATTATGAAAACAAGTGGGAGTCTATTATGGAAAAACAATTAGTAAGACTCCTTTATGAGAACAATAATTTATTTTATCTCAGTTTGTTTTGAAAATAATATCTTTGTTTAAAGTTATTTGAGGAAGTCATTATATCCGTTGGACTTAACTGTTGCTAAAATCAACGTATTTTTAGTTTCCAAATTTTATACAAGTTGAACTTCATATTATATATACTCACCAGTTCCGGCAAGAATGAATGAGTTAGAACTCAAGAAGAATATATTCTTCAGTCTTCACTCGATCTACCACTATATAATTAAGCATATATAAATATATTTCTAAAATTATAAAAATTAAAGTTAGTAATAAATTGTATATACTTTCTTTTGGTTATAATTTCTTCACTTATATTTTAGAAAAAATAATAAAAAGATTAGTTTTAAAAATAATAAATTTGACTTTAAAAAGTCAAAACTGTACAATTAATTTGGGACGGAGGGAATAATAAATTAAAATAAAACTCTTTTTAATTTCTACATATCTCATGTTTATAACATATCCACATGAATTCAAATCAAGAACTTCCTTCAAGAACATGTACATATTTTACAACAGGATCCCCAAGAAACTAAAATTCCCTAATTCTGAAAAAATCTTTTCGGGGCAAATTATGCCCACATACAATAAGACACTCTAACCAACAAGAGCTAGGGTTAAACCTCCTCTTCATTTCACTAAAACAGCAATCTTGTTTCTCTAATTTACATAACAATTGCTCCGTGTATTAAAAAGCCTTTCATGTTGCAGTTTATGCTGACCATTGATCGGGCACTGTAAGAAAGTAGGTCGTCATTGCCTTTCGGAATCTTTTCTTGTACTGCTTTGGGGAAATAATAGTTGGGGAAGCATTCTTTGGACCTCCTAGTATACCAGAGGCCTTTACCCACGTCTCTAAATGCTTGTCCCAGGTATATTGCCTCATGAAATCAATGATCCCCAAAACCAGCTTTTTGCGCTCTTCGTCCACTCCGACCAGCAATGAATAGTCCATGACATCAACAGACTGAAAACAAGAAGAAAACTGATATCAGAAAACAAGTACTATTATACTCCCTTCATTACACAAAAAGAGCCCCATTTGCCATTTTTTTTTTGTTCGGCAAAAGGAGTCCTCCTTATCAATAGTGTAAAATGTCACAATGTCCTCATCCTAAATTTTATTATCCTAGTTTTAGGCTAAACCTGGAACAAAAATACATGCTTAATATTTGCAAATTGGACCCTTTTTGGGGAACAAAGGGAGTAAATTTTAATGAGAAAGGGAAAGAATCATGTTAAGATCTAGATGTGTGACAGTCGTCAGTCGAGATATTAACACAACTACAAATATTATGACAACTCTTTTCTGTTTCATGCCATGCCATAATTTCTATGGTCAAGATTAAAGTTCCAGCCTTTTATTATGATTTCTAGTGTCACTCATGCTGAAGATCTTAAAATAAATTGCAAAACTTGTGCATTATTTGGAATTGAATGCAAATCAGCTTACCGCTAAAAAGGACGTGTCGTTCCAAACTGCTCTTTCCAAGCTTCTCTTAGCCTTGCTTCCAAGAAACATGGGTTTTGTCCTTAGTGCTTCTAAGAGATTCATATCTAGTAATACCTTGTTGGATCCTGTAGTATCTGAATTGTAACGAGATCGTGCAGAGCCCTTGAGATCATACACTCTTGAAACATTTCTTTTGAAAAATAGATTCTCCATCACCATTATATCCATTTTAGTTTCCTTGCCACCCTTGAAGTGTTTGACTGTAACCTAACATTTAACCAATAACATCAGAACAATGAAAATATTAGTACTACTATCAAAACCCACCTACCCTGCCTCAGTAAAACACACAGGAAAACATGTGTGGATTCACACACTCACACACTAAAATAGAGAGCAGACAAAAAAAGAAAAAAAGAAAAGGTCTAACCTGAAATATACCAAGAACTTTAGCAAGGCAAGTTGGACTTCCAGAGTCGAGAGAATATGTCATATACTTAAAGTACTCAGGTGCAAACTCCTCAAAAGATTCCAACTCAGTCTTCGTGACTTGTTTTATAATGAATCTTTCGTCCAAAGACTTGGCAAAATAGACATTGCTTTTTCCTCCTTGTGCACTCCACCTCCTGCAGCGACTCAAAGAATGTACAAAATCCACTTCCCTACAACCGTATTTCTTCCTGAGAGCATCAAATTGCTTTGAAAAATAACAGGTAACAGAAAACTTCACCTTTCCTCCAACATTGGATGACTCATCCTCGAAAGAAATTCTAAGATGAGGACTACTATTGGCATCAGTGGATGTCGAAGCATCTTCAGAACCATAGTTTCCATAGTGGATATAATCCATGTCCAAAGAGCCAAAAGACTGCCAGGCTGAAAAGGTAGAAGAAACAGAAGTTTCTATCTTCAGATCAGCAGCTTTCAAGGCTCCTACAAACCCATTATTAGGCTTATCAGCTATCCAGTCTTTATACTCCTTGGAACTAAGAGCATAGGATATTATGCTAGTGGGGTCACTATCATAAACACCAATAACCAAATTGCTTTGGCCATTTTGTGGAAGCAACAATCGTTCCCCTTCGGACAAAAGAGATGCAGAAGAGATCAATGAGCGTGTGGTTCTCCAATGATTAAAGTTTTGGGCCTCACGAGGCAATATCTGAGAAGATGTCCTCTGTACATTAGATATGGGATCTCTAATCATATTCCTATAATCTCCAGAAGCGTGAAAAGATGGAAGTGTTGATAAATGCAATGATGAGGGAGACAGTCCTTTCCTGATTCTTTCTTGAATTCTTGTAGCAGAATCAAAGGAATAAACTCTTGCTGGTGATGATGACAGCCTCCTGGAAGGTGTATTATCAATTTTATTTACCTGCTCGGGTGAAGCAGCTTCAGGTCCGTCTTCCTTTTTCAATTGAAGTAACTGAGTTCTCAATGAAAAATGGTCTGTACCAGTCCACGCGGAATCAATTTTATCAGACAGTTCAGATGCAGCTGACGGGACACGTTCCAAGGATGTTTTGTTCACTGCAGCTTCCCCATCTGAGTGTATCTCCACCTCATTGTTGTTCTTAAATTCTGACTGCAAATATTTTGGGGGAAACTCCTGAAAATTTGAAAACTCAGACACATTGTCTTCATGACCACAGGCAAGACTATCCTTAAGAGATGAAACACTTCTCCAATCTTTAAACTCAGAATAAGAGGCAGCATCCCGTGCAGCATTAGAGCTAAGGAGAGAATCCAATGTACAAAGCCGGCGATCCCAATCATATGAACCAACTACAAGCTCATGTCTCAAGCGATTTAGTTCAAAAATGTCCACTGCCACTTGATCCAGTTCTAAAGTCTCTTTACTAGCTGGTTGAAGCAGATACTGTTAAAAGACATGGAAGCAAGTGAGAAGTAAAACTGTGTTATAAAACAAATCCAATATGAAATTAGCATTCGTCCAGTTAAACACTCAAATGACCATGGACCTTGTCCTTATAATGACATATATAAGAACTGCATGGAGCTTACATTGTAATTATTTCTTTCTATTATAAGCTGCTCTTTCAACTCCATGATGTGGTTATGTAACTCATTTCTAGCAGACAATTCATGACCAGATAGACTTTTTTGTTCAGCACTCTGAAGTGCACCAGATATTTCCTCGTAGAAAGCTTCTGACTTGCACAAAAGCTGAAGCAACGGCAAAAGGGAGTAGGTTATCATACAGGTCATAGAAAACGTCCAGTATCTCTACATCAAGCAAGTATATCATGTATATTTGGATTCTATATATCACCTCAGCTGCCTCTTTCCTTAGCCAACCTTGTTGAGCATGGGGAATAAACTCAAGCTTTGACGGGGGCAAACAAACAGAGAGAATATCAATTGGAGAATAGCGGAAGAATGCAACCATACTCCCAAGGCTGTTATAGAAAAGAAAAAAGAAAAACAGATTTTCATTAATCAAAACCACCATATTAAAAAAATTAGTTTAAAGCATAAATGCATAATCACATGGAACATTAAGAAAATGAAAGCAGGTTTAACCAAACAGCATATTACCCATAGTAACGAAGGCAGTCCTTTTGCAGAGAATGACCACAACCTGCAACACGATTAGCAGTTGCATGGTTTGAGAAACTAAGTTCCAAGAACTTTCCAAAGGAAAGTCCCCAAGCAGCATCAGACATAACCACTCTGCGGGTTGCTGGTGGAACTTCGTTTACGTGCTCACACCTGAGGCATCGGTGCCACATCCATATCTTTCCATCTCGTTCCCCAGGTAGCTTCACTGAGGGAAGATGTCTAACATTTATTGTGAGATTACCCTGCTGGTGGGTATAGCATAAGACATGGGCTTCAGCTGGCTCTTTGCATGATTGACAGCAAGATGTCTAGCATTGGAATGTACAATAATAAAATAAATCCATATTCTAAAAAGTTAGAAATTGTACAACAAAGTATACAGTAAGACATAATGTAGGTAACCTGATCAAACAGATCATCTTGGAGATACCTCCCAAGTGGCTTATCAAAACAGCCATAGAACTTAATGCGCAAGAGTCGAGAGCGTTCACATACAGTTCCATTAAGCACACAACGACTTGAAAAGGATACTAATATGCTCTGGTGACTATCAGTTGCTGAATAGTATTCACTATAGGCATCAATTTGATAGACTTCTTCAAGCTTTTTTAGGTCGGGAAGTTCCCCTTGTTGCCTCTGTATATTATCTATGGTACCCAGAGATTCCTCCTGATCACAGTTTACATTTTCAGTGGGAAACACAGCAGGAACAGGCTTATACTCCTCCGGAGCCAAAGAAGTTGCTAAACCATCAGTTAATGCATCAGAACGTAGATTTCCAACTCTATACTCCACAGAGTTAGGAGAAGAGATGCATCGAGGATTAAAAGCCTCAACCACCGACACCCGTTCTCCAAGTTCTAAGTTAATGCCCGCAGACTCCGCACTAAAACATGGGAGATCAGCAACTTCTGGGTAAAAGGTAGGATCAACAGAAGTAGGGATAACAGAAATGGTATTATCAGCAGTTGTCCTCTGTAGTACTGCACTCGAGGGTCTCACAGTCAGTTTAGGTATACTAGCACCCTCATCAGCAAGGAAGGAAGTTTCCAGGGACAAATGATAGGCTGCAAACACTGCATA
The DNA here is from genome assembly GCA_020205505.1 of Panax japonicus. NCBI lineage: Eukaryota > Viridiplantae > Streptophyta > Magnoliopsida > Apiales > Araliaceae > Panax > Panax japonicus. Next base: position 53,215,463 of record CM035112.1, on the reverse strand, counting down.
TTGAACAACATGTTTGACCTTCTTAAGTTCTTCACGACACGAACCCTTTAGCAGGACCTAGAGAAAAACAGATAAAGGAAGTTCAAGAAAACCCCAAGTTTCTTCCCAAATAAACCATGAAGGAAAAATTAGTCCGTAGACGGGGGAAATTGTTTTTTCAACTAGAACAAGCAACACCAGTAATAACCATAAACACAGATCTGGAAAATAAAAAGGAGATTTAGAAATAGAAGAATCTAACATCTGCACCAAACTTTTCTGGAAGGTGTTATAATTGTCTACTCGTAATTTCTAGCTGTACCTATAGAAATGCTTGGCCTTGAAGGACTGAACTGCTGAAAAATTCCTATTCAATAGTTGTTCAAATATGATGCAACAACTTTAACAAGCTTACACCAACATTCGGAAGGTTAACTGATATATAAACGGAACCAACTGTCATTTGATCCATATATAACAGGAGGCCACTCAATTAAACTTGCCTTAAAGTTTGCCTAAATTGTTTACTATAAAAAATGTCATAATGTCCCTTGCTATAGCATAAATTCGATTCTTGTCCATTCACAAGTAAGAAAGTTTAAGACGTGTTTAAATATAAAAACAAATAGTGAATTTCTCTATCGTACGACAACATCCTCCTATACATCTTTATTGGCAAGGGTCTCACAAAGGGAAAATGGTTATAAATGGCATTTGCGTAGTTCAACTACATCAAGATTCACTATCAGAAGCTTGCACCTTCACTTTCAATATTTACTTTTCACATATTATTTGCCTATTCATAATGCACCATATATTGCAATATTTACTTTTCACATACCTTATCATAGTAATTAAAGAGAAACAATTTTTCCATAAATAAACATGCGTCTAGCCTCTAAAAGCAGTAGTCTAAAGAGAAAATTATGCACCATGTTTCCTAATTGAATTCAAATAAAAATATTAATTAGAAGTTCTGAAAAAAAGTGAACCTTGTGTTGTAATATTCCATAATGATTGAGGGGTTTACTTATAGATAACGGATTAAGAAGGTGATAGTTACCGTGCAACCTAAACGCCTTGGACAACCTTCAAAGAACATCAAGGTTTTGGATGGCTTCTTGTTGAATTGATTGTCTGCCTCAAGCTCTTCAGATACTTTTTCTAACCGGAACAGTTCACAGTGTCCCAACTGTGTTGTAGAGAATTTATCAACTGATGGAGTTATAGGAGCACCAGTACACCTGGCTATCCTCTCCAATAAAGACCTTTTAACATTCAAAACTAAGGAAATCTCCTTCGCTAATAGATACTCTTGGGCATATGAAGATACACTTTTTTCAACCAATAGCACATTTGGACGGTGGGCCTCTATCTTTGAAACAATCATCTTCAGATGATCAATTTCCTGTTTGGAAAAGTAAAAGTTCATAAGCTCATTCCATTTGCTCGGATCTCACCAAATAGATCAATTTGGCAATTAAGAAAGAACCTGTTGGAGTAATGTATCCAAAGATGCCAGTTGGTTGGGAACTCTCTGATACTCAAGTGCTCCTCCTAAAATAAGTAATTTGGTGTTTCTGTATTGTGAAGTCATGCGTTTGTGTTTTATGTTCTTTGTACAAACTATTCCTTTAACAAATGTACTGCATGCAGAAAAAGAATAAATCTTTAACAATCTAATTAATAAAAGAACCTACTTCACGACCCATCTCATGGACCACTACAAGGACATACAGATGAGAGCGTGTACAAAAAACTTAAAGCAAGAATATAATATACCTCTCACTAGGACTTCCTGATGCTATACACTTGACCTTTACATAATCGCCAGGATCCATACTGCCTCCTCTGCTAGTATCTGGTTTCACAAAATTTGCAGCTTGCCAAGATATTGTTGTAACCACATCAAGCCAGTCATCTTGGCTGTTTCCTTTGCCCACCTTTATACCCTCCCCATGCAAAAGCTGTGACACTAGAGCCCTAAAATGCCCCTGAACCACAGCTCTCAGCGGTTCCTTGTGATCACCATTTTGTTTCTCCTTCTCCAACATCAAGTTGGTAAGGCTACCACTAGATGAAAAAATCGCACTAGACTCCCCAACTTCATAATCTTCATCATCGTATGAAAAATTGTCTTCTCTCTCATCATTTTCATCATCAGGTGGTGGAGGAAACCAAATGAGACCATTATTCTCAAAATCCAATGGTTTGGGCAACTTCTTACATTGGTCTTGGAATATCGACAAATCATCTGCTCTTTCAGAAGTATCATCAGTCCCTATGTCAGGCCTTTCTAGAATAGCCAAACTTTCTTTGTAAAAGGGACCATCAATGTGAGACCTTGAGGTTCCCCTTTGTTCTTGCTGTACAGAGCACCCTACTCCATCGGAAGTAAAATGAATCCTAGAGGGGATGTCCGAAGGACTTGATTCAACTGACTTAAAACTGTAAAACTCATGTCCAACACTAACACTACCTGTACCTGAATCTACATCTGAAATATCACTACAATACGAACTGAAAAAGTGTTTTGCGGGATCCTCTCCCTCATCTTCATCACTCCTTCAATCATAAGGATAATATAATTAATTTATGCAAGCAGCAGCAAATTTTAATAATCAGCACAGGGACTATTGAGATATAGTGCAAGTAAGATGTTCTAAATAACCTAGTGCTGATGATAAGAAAGATCACTTGGTCTTCCAAGCTATAAATGTCTCTGAAACCTAATTATTTAAAGGTGGAAAGGTTGCAACCAAAGTGTAAAAAATAAGAGAAGAAGAAGAAGAGGAAGAAGAGGAGGAGAAAAGAAAAAAACAAACAGAAGTCATTAGTTTGCAGCATAGTCATGAGACTCCAGAGTTATATGCTCCATGTTTAGCATAAACAAAATAATTCAACAACTTCATACCATCAAGTTATTATATTTTAGACATGAATGATGAATCTAAAGATTTGGAGTTGAGAGATATTCTACAGACTATAGGAGGTTATTACTACATACCTGCTTGGAGAGTGACAATTCAATACTGAAGATGGGTTACTAGTACATGATGTAACACTGCCTCTGGCTGCAGAATGAAGAGAACATCCATCTAATCTCTCACTGAATCTTTTGCAACAGGAACTTGGAGATGGTGGTTCAGGGCTTTGTCGTGGAGAGTCCGAAGGGTGGATTTTTTCAATGTACCTTCTCCCAAGCTTATTCCTAATTCTGATATCAGAGCAAAACTTGCAAGATTTCATATCAAATCCAGCCTCAGCGTTGCTATTTGAATCACCCGACGCAACAACGCCAAAAGAACCATTTGCCTGCACACAATTCTCACACAACATCCGACCACATTTTTCACAGTGATACCTGATGCAAGACTCTGCAAGATTCATCAAGCAGTCGCAACAAATTCTCCAAATGTTATTGGCCATTTTGAAATCACCAGAGCAAGAGGTTAGATCACCAGTTCCCCAAGAAATCCAAGACCTAACTTTCTGTATCAAATCTAAAAGTGAACTATAAGGTATTCCCGTAGAATACAACAATCCAACCAGTATAACCCCACCCAATTACTCCACAAAGCAAAAATGGGATCACTCTTCTTCTCTTCCTAATTACAACAAATAAAGTTTACCCTTTCTAATAGAAGTGAAAATTATCAAACCCACAATAAAAATGGTGGGGTGGGGGGGGGGGGGGGGTCCTTGTTACTGCAAGTCATATTGTTTTTCGTTGCTATGTGATGAGTAAGGTAGGTGAAAAGAAAAAAAAAAGAGAGAAAGGAATCAACCTCCCCCTGGAATTACAAAATCTCGCAGAGGAATGGACACGATTGTATTAGTATAATGGCACAAACATATGTCAAATCCAAAGATATAGATTATTTTTTTTGTACTGATCAATCTAGCAAAAAAATAGATACAGCCAAAGGCTCTCAGACCCTAAACCCAGTTAACCAATCCCAGAATCTTCAAGACTATATACCCCAAGATCGATTTGACCATTACCAAGATAAGATCCAGAGCTTAATTAATCAGCAAGAAAAGAGAAATACAGATGAGTTCTAAATCAAATAGTTCGAACCAAAGCCAAAAAGAAATCCCTAACAACCACCAAAATTACAACAACAATGATAAGTGGGTATTTGATTTCGAAATGATTGATTAGAAAGGAAAAAACGATCAGACAAATCAAATAAAATGTATAGTTAAGATAATGAAAGAAATTAAACTAAAGAACGAAGAGGATGAGAATGAAAAGGAGGAAAAGGAAGAGTACGGAGAAATTTCTATTTCCATTTTCATTAAAATCGTTAGCTCGCATCTCAATAACCATTTGCTCCTTCAGCGACCTTACTACTACTACTCTCTCTTTCTTTCCCAAATTTCCCGACAATGCTTTCATTTTCACTACTCAACTTACAATTAAACAAATACTCGTAATACACTCTCACGTATTCGTGCTTTTATAGTACAAATACTAGTCTACGCTCGCACACCAACCGCGCCTGATAAGTGATAAGTTTTGAAATAATATGGAATTTTCATAATTATGAAAATTAGGAAGGTGGAGAATTTAATAAGCTAACTAAATTTACATTTTATTATTTACTCCTCAGTCCTAAATGATTATTATTTATTTTTTAAATTAATTTAAAATATTTAAATTTAAAATTTTGATGAACTATTAAAAATTATAAAACATTAAATCTTATAATGATAGTTTACATTATAAAAATGACAATGATAAGTAATATTTTTTAGATAGTTATAATATTTATGTTGTATTAATTAAAATTAAATAAATTTATGTTAATTTTGAGTTTAAAATTATTTTTTAAAAATGATCTTATATTTTAAAATAGAAGCAATATAAATTATGATACAACATAACAAATCCTAATCATCCCTCGTCCATCTCTAAATAGATACATAATGGTAATTGTTGTCTATTATTTAAAAATTTCATAATTTTACATGAATAATATTAAGAGACTTCAATTTTTAACCTTGATATTTGAGATGTCTCAAATACATATTACATCAATATTTTAATTAGTATATAATAATTTTTAAGAACTTACCATATTTTTGTAGAAATAATATAAAGATGACATATATATAATTTTATATATATATATATATATATATATATATAATACTCATTTAAAATCTAAAAATTTAAGACACTTAGCAATATTGAGTAATGCTACAAACACAAATTATTCTACAAATATTTTATAAATTGCTGATATGACATACTTTACCTCAACATATTAATCAATAAATTATTTTAATGTAGTATTCAGCCCCACATAAAAAATTAATATAAAATATTTCACATCAATAATTTATAAAATATTTATAGAATAATTTATTTCTCTAACAATATTATTTCAAATGTAAAATGATGTTTGGGCTTTCCAAAAAAAAATTTCTTAAAATATATTTTAAATAATATGTTACCATAGATCTTATATAATTGACTATATCATAAATTATTATTAAAATATTCATTATCATGTTATTTGATCAGAAGATAAAAAATTAAAACCCCTAACATTACTCTTAAATATTATAATAATATCAGTTTAATTAAGTGATCTTTAGCTGAGTTTATTTTTTTACGTTTTATGTGAATTTTTTTTTGCGAGTTTATTTCTATAATGTACTTGATTGTGAGATTATGATATATTATAAATATTATTTTCAACATAAACACTTTATTTCAATATACTTTGCGCTCTAAATTATAAGATTAGTACCGATTCTCTAAAATTAATTTATAGTATTTTTAAATTTAAATTTAATAAATTAATTTAATTTTATACAATCTTAATCATCAAAATTAGAGGCCATCTAAAAAGTTAATCTAATTAAAAAAAATTAGCATTGAAAGTTAAATGAATTGTTTCAATTTTAAATGTATAAATATCTCTCAATTTTATAAAAATTAAAGATAATCTTACATACCAAAATTAAATATATGTAGTAGTAATATCTTTCTGTCTGTGTCTTGGTCGCTTCATATTCTCTTCACATTGCTATCAACATTATCTTATCCCAGTGTCTATGTCGTGAAAATGAACTCTTTTTTCTTTTGTCCTTGGTATTAATTTAATTTTGATTCTGATCTATGTAAAACGGTAGTGGTTAGAATGAAGTCAATTTTTGTCAATAGATCAATATAATATCGACACACAGGTTATAAAGTGATTTATACTCCCTCCGTTCTTTAATATAAGTCGTTTTAGAGTTGTGCACAAATATTAAATAAATAATTGTATACCATTAATTATAATATTAATTGTCTATATTGTCCTTATATTGAAAGAAGAGATTGTTAGTATTTATTAGACAGAAAATAGTAAGAGAACCACAATTATATTTAATACTTTGGGTACTATTGAAAATTAATTAATTGATGCCTATTTAAAATTTTAAAACGACTTATATTTAGAAACAAAAATATTTTTTAAAATGACTTATATTAAAAAATAAAAATAATATTTTATATTAGTACTGTAGTCTGTATTAATCAATCTATCTAATAAAATACAAATGATTTTGAATTTACCACTCACTCAATAAATCATCTGGACCGTCCAAAGTTTGGGATAAATCCCACCGTTCATACATCTATCTAATAAAATACATCTATCTATCTAATAATCTAATAATAATTTAATAAAATACAAATGACTTTAAATTTCCCGCTCACTCAATAAATTATTTTGGTCGTTCAAAATTTGAGATAAATCATATTGTCCATACAGTGCCGGAGGCACGGGACCCAGCTAGTTAATTAATATAATACTATAAAATTAATTTTATAATAATCAAATCCACCTCCAACAATTGGACAGCATGAAATCCAACTAACAATATAGTATAATTAATTAACCGGACTTGAATGTAGAGGAGTATATGTATGTATTTTTATTTAAAAGGACCATGGTTTTCATATGCTAGCTATTGACTATTGGTCAGAATCAGTGTTTGGAATTAATTTCGGCTGCACGTATGAAATGAATATAAAAATGTCAAAGTAATCAACTACTCTCGCGTAACGCGCGTGTTTAATGCGTCCAGTTTGCTTAATATTGAGGCAACGCCCTGTTGGTTTGTATGGGTGCGGGTGGTATCCATCGCGCAACGCCAGAATAGGTCGAGCAGTTGAACAATTAATGTTAAATTCTCTAAAGTTTAAGTTAATAATTTTGTCATATTCATCACAAGGTGTTGGTATTACTTCCTCCATTAATTGTACGTGTTGTTTGATTAAATCCAAGAAAAATACGGCAAAATAAAAGACAACTTTGTTTTATGGCATATATATATATAGACGAGAAAAAAAATAAAAAGATAAATTAGGAGGGATATAATTTTAACATTAATATTAACTTTATTATATTTGAAAATGCATATTAATTTACTAGTATAATATTTCTTCTTGTGGTGTGTATTAAAATTTCATGACCTCAAAGGCTCAAACCACTTCTATATATTTACCTTAAATTGTTTCAACTTTTTTCCCATGCATTTAATTTTTGAAAAAAAAAATTCTATATTGAAATTTCCCTCCATGCATTCCATCCTCCCCATTTTATCCTTCTACTTTTCTTCCCTAGTGTGTGTGTGTATATATATATTCTTTTAATTAACGAAACAAAAGTATATACATATATTCATGTAAAAAACCGTACGTTTAATGAACATACATTTTATTATTTTTACTTTTTCTAGAATAGCATTAATTTCATGAGGGTGTAATGTTAAGGAAGGCTTTTAATTTGTCTGGTCTAATATATATTTGTTGTCGAAGGTCCTCCGACCCTCCTTTCGTGAGAGTACTTGGATCGATCAATGCATGGAAATGGAATCTAACAATGACATGAGAAACTAGAAAGTAACTAATTAATTTGAAGAATAACGTACGGTTATTGTTTACCTTGTTAGTATATTTTAGTATATATATATATATATATATATATATATATATATATATATATATATATATATATATCAAGGATCAAGTGCATACCCCTTATCTTACTTATCCGTGCTTACCCTTCTTTAGGTGACGATTTTGATCATACAACCGTCATTTATATTTTTAGCGACGCTATATGTTGTCCGTCGCTAAAAATATAGACGACGGTTGTATGACCGAAACCGTCGCCTAAAGGGGGTAAGCACGGGTGAGTAAGATAAGGGGTATGCACTTGATCCGGACCGATATATATATATATATATATATATATATATATATATATATATATATATATATATATATATATATATATAGTATATTGATACTGATTAATCATCAGTCAATATCCCAAGATAAAAGAAATAAATAGAACCCGAATAAGTTGAAGCCACACACCCATATTATACAGCATGGGTCATATACAGGAGACTTAGTTTATGGAGGTGAGCAGAGCAGGAATGGGGTTTGGTACGTAGCTTTTTTACTTTGAACCTTTCGGTTTGGTGAGAATATATACCATATCTTTCAATAGAGGTGAGCATGATGTAATTTGGTGCGGTTTGAAGTCAAAATTGTACACGAAATCACTTATGATTGGTGCGGTGCAGTTTTAAAGTGTGCGGTGGGATTTTAATTGATGCGGTTTCGGTTCCAAAACCAATTGAAACAACAAAAAAGTGTAAGCCTTTAATAAAATTTGACATAGAACTTACATCGAGCAATTAACTTAGTGACAAAGTCGGCAATGAGAATTATATAAAGCATAGAACCAAAGTTCTTTCTGCCAAACATGTCAAATTCATCATCAAATCATAGAACAGTGAGACACGTAAAATAGTTTTAATTTATAATAAAGGAATGATGTTTTAAAACTTAAACATACGCTATATAAAACAACGGAGACCATATATTCGATAACAAGCAAGAAAGTTTATCTAGTTCTCCAAAAATTAACAGTATATACTGGAGATAAAATAAAAATTTATCTTATATATTGCAGGGAGGACATATAGAATATAATTCTAACTATACCTAATTTGAAAAATAATCTATTAGACTATTGCTATTATATTATTGACCTTAACCAATGCATCAATTGCTCGAACCAACGAATTTGGCCCCTCAACTATAAGCCCTTCCAATAACGCATCAAATAAATTCAAAATTCTAAAATTCAATTGCTTAATTTTTGACTCTATAACCTCTAACAATCTTCTTTCAATTGGTGAAAAAATACAATGCAAGACTGAGATTTTCTCTGAGCGTGTTCAAGTGAAAAGTAACTTTATAATTTACTAGAGATAATACATACATACACACACATGGTGCGGTTTCGGTTTTATGCGTGCGATTTTGGCTAGTAACCAAACCGAAATCATAAATTTAATTATTCAATCCACCTAAAACTATCACATACGTCGGAACCGTTGTTGCGATTCGTACAATTTTTAATACAATTTTAATTTTAATTTAATTATTTATTCAGCCCTATCTTTCAAGTTACGTGTGCTGGAAAAAAAAGAGAGGATGAAATATATCTCATATCTGTCCCAAATTTTCATTTCCGGCTTTCTAATCGGACCTATAATATATTACTTTACCACCCTTGTTGACCTTTTTATTTTTTTTTTGCCTAATATAATATATTAATTCTTGGCTAGCTACTAGTATTATATTTATAATATTTCAATTTATGTACCTAATTTTGTGTGTTCCATATAAGTGGGACTTTCTTTATGTTCTTTAGGTCCACCACGTACCAATCTAATCAAAAAAGTTTCATCATTCTAGTCACCATGGCCCGGTAAAGCTAATTAATAGATAATCAGGCAGCCGCCGCCCAGCTTCTTTTACTTCTTTTACTTCTTCACGTCATCATTTCATTACTCACAAGTCACATCCATGTGGGCTCATTGTTATTTTTTGTCTCAAGTAAACCAAACCCTTCTTATCTTAACTCTTAAGTGGTGCTTTGTCAAACTAGGTTTATAAGGGCCCTACTTGTATAAATTTCCTTTTAAAATCCTGAAGAAAGCCACTAGCTTTATCTTTTCTTTTCTATCTACTCTCATTATCAAGTATCTCCGTTCCTTAATATAATTCGTTTAATATAAATATTTTTATCTTTTAATAAAATTCATTTGAAAATTTTAAATAATTATATTAATTATTTAATTTCTAATATTACTTCAAATATTAAATATAATTTTAATTATCTCACTATTCTCTGTCTAATAAATAACACTCTCTTTTTCTAATACAAAAATAATATAGACAATTAATATTATATTTAATACTTTACAATTATTTCTTTAATATTTATACACAACTCTAAAACGACTTATATTAAAAAACAAACGGAGTATCTCCTAGTTGTCCTCGTGCATTTCTTTTCTTTTGTGTCACAAACTCCAATATTTTAACTTGGACCGGTCATCAAACTAAAAAAATCACTACGTAGACGAGTAATCAGTCATACACACATATAGAATGACTCTCTTCAGTGAACTATAGGGAGCGAAATAAAAAGAATCGGCTATAACAACGATTTTATCTGTCACTATAACATAAAAAACCAATTTTATATACTATAACGACGGATAAAACCGTCGCTATAACCGGTACACAATTGTGATGGGTACCATAAAAAGGAGAGGGTATGCGTGACCAAATCCATTTTGTTTGTATAATGCGTTGGTCTGTATTACGACTAAGCATGGATTAGTTCCATTAGCAACAGGGTAAAATACTCCCTGTATGAGTCGGTAAATTTCTCAATCGTTGTGATGACAGTGCAGACGTCATACAGATTTGCAATATATCTATAACTAGCTGGATCTTGTGCCTCCGGCACTGTATGGACAGTGAAATTTATCTCAAACTTAGAACTGCCCAGATGATTTATTAAGTGAGCGGGAAATTCAAATCATTATTAGATAGATTAGATAGATAAATGTATTTTATTAGATAGATGTATGGACGGTTAGATTTATCTCAAACTTTGGACGGCCCAGATGATTTATTGATGTGAGCGGCAAATTCAAAATCATTTGTATTTTATTAAATTATATTATTAGATTATTAGATAGATAGATGTATTTTATTAGATAGATGTATGAACGGTGGGATTTATCCCAAACTTTGGACGGCCCAGATAATTTATTAAGTGAGCGGAAAATTCAAAATCATTTATATTTTATTAGATAAATTGAACTTACTGCTCCAGCCTCCAACTAACAGTGCTAAGAGGTGAAATTTATTAAAAAATATATGTATCTATTTAACCTGGCTTAATGGGCGACAACCCAATGATTTAGACTAGAATAGTAGAATACGTTGTTAGTTTTTATAGTGTGATCAATATACATGAAGTTTTCAACACACACTACACAATTTTCATGTTTAATTTAGACCAGAAGAGAATCAAAGAAGAACAAGATATCAGTTTCTTATATTTTCTGTTTAATAGCAAAAGAAGGAGAAAATTTTAAGTAATCTCTTGAGATCCTGCTATGCATATATTGGGAGGAGATAATACCCATAACCCAAAACAATAAGACTGTAATCCGGTTAAATGCTTTCTATGTCACTCTACTATAGGTCGACTTACAAATGAGTCACTGAAATTTTTTTTCTTACAGTCAACTCACTGAACTTTAGTTTACTAACACAAAGTTACAAAACCGTTAAGTCAAGGTTGACTTAACGGAAATGATGATGTGGCAGCTGACTTGTCTAAAAAAAGGCTATGTAACAGCTAGTATGCGACGTGGCAGTGAAGATATGGATTTGGAGGAAAATTTTTATGAAAAATGGAAAAAAAATATTTTAAAGTATAAAATAAATTTTAAAAATTATAAATTAAAAATCTTTTCAAATTCGGACATTAATTTATAATTGAGTCAATTTGGTGATAATTTTTTTTGTGATCTTTAACAAGGATAAATAAATTTGTACTTTTACATGCAAATAATTTTTATCAAATAATTTTTATTTTAATTTTATCATATAATTTATATTGTAATTTTAATTTTATCAAATAATTTTAATTTTAAAATTATACAAAATTTAAATTTTATAATTTAATTTAATTAAATTTAAAAAATAATCATTTCTATTAAAGAAATAATTTAATTAAATTTTATAACAATTCTTATTTTTGTGAGTATAAGAAAATAGAAAATAATCTTCATTGTTTAATAGAAAAAATATATTATAATATACCAAAATTACAAATCAAATCAAATCAATAATAAAAAATTATTTACAAATCTTCATTGTAATATACTAAAATTACAAATCAAATCAAATCAAATTAAAAATGAATAATTTCTGGATGAAAATACACACTAATTCCTTAATACACATATAATTCAAACACACACTAACACTGTAAGACCCCAACTTATTATAAATAAAATTAAATTTTTCTCTATTCATTATTCTAAATTAATAAGGGTTAATTTGATATAATACTTTGGTTATGGGTGAAATGTGTAAAATTTATAAAATAAACAAATGGTTATAAATATTTTTTGTAGGGAATATACGTACGACGACGCAAGTCAATTGTGTGCCCTATAAAAGAATAATTATCGGATGAAGAAAATGACAAAGTATGAGTTTTTATGAATAACGACATAATTGTTACCGTTAACACTGTTGGAATACCCGGTGGTTAAAATACAGTAATACGCGTGGTTGCACAGTATTGTTGAATTATTGATTCTTACGTAAGAAGACACTATTCAATAATTGTTACAGTAGTTACTGTTCAATATTTTATTTTATTGATTCAATAATTGCTACGTTGATAGTTTATATTATTATTGTTTCAATAATTATCATTGCACAGTATTTCCCATTATAAGATCAATAATTCATATTATTTAAATAATATTATTAGATAGCATTATTGGCAATATCTAGAAAGTTCTGTCAAGGAGAGGTTTGGTCACCTAATTACGCGCCAGTAAGGAGAAATCCTTATTGGAAAAGCCCCTCTTTCCTGAAAACTGTCTGGTTGTCAAAAGTGTGATTCTGTAATATTATTTGTGAATAAATAATTATTGATTTATATGATAAGTAAATATTTATTTGATATAATTGATGGATATATTTATTTTATGTGGATTAATTGAAAGAATTAATATTGAGGTGTTTTATCAGTATTTTGTCGGAAGGAAAGTATTAAAAATAACTCGTTTATGAATTTTAGATATTTTCTGTTTAGAATTTGGAAAAACTCAAAGCTACAAGTTGTAGAGATTCGATTTCATGCGAAATAGACATAAAATTCGTATTTTTCTGATAAACAGGCTATTTTCTATGAATTATTGAAGTTTCAGAAAATAAAATAATTTTTATTAAATTTATGGGTGGGACCACTTTTGGTTGGTGTTAATAAGATGTGGGCTGCTGAAATTTCAGAAATGAGGGGTTGATGGCTTTCAAAGCATGCGTAGAAAAAATGAGAATAAATAATATTAATTTATTATTTTAGTCTCCTATGACGTTCTAGCATTTTTCTATAAATAAATGCTTAAGTTAGAATTGAAAATTACACCAGAAACAAGTTTTCTATTTCTCTAGATTCTCGAGCGTATTTTTGTGAGTATTTTGATACTTTGAGAGTTGTTATTCGGTACATGTTTCCTTCAACTTTCTATCCGATATTCCGATCAGAAGTACATTTATTTTGAGGTAAGTGATGTTATTTTCTTCTTCAATGATATTATTTCTTCAATATAATTATGCCAAATATTGGTAAACTTTTTAATCAAATTTGAAACTTTTTGTGTAGAGGTTACTATTCACGTATACGACACCATTCACGTATACGGTACTATTCACGAATACGACACTATTAATTAAAAATAAAAATTTTCTTTTGTCCAAGATGTCTATATTGGCTACTATCTTTGATTGTATCCATGTTTTGATCGTTATTTTTGAATTCTGCTACACAATTGGTTATTATGAAGTATTATTGATCTTGGATAAACTGTTATACGAATCCCTAATATTTGTCCTTCTGTCTCACTGGATTTGTTTTCTTTAAAATATTTTTCATCATCCTCAGTCTTAAATGATGATATTACTGAATATCTTTGGCCTGTAGTGCAAAGATGAATGATTAACTGATGAATATCTTTGGCCCGTAGTGCAAAGATGAACAAGTGTTGAGATGAACATGACCAACCGGTGATATAAATGAATATATTCAATAATATCATCACTATGGTCCCACCCATAAATTTAATAAAAATTATTTTATTTTCCGAAACTTCAACAATTCATAGAAAATAGATCGTTTATCAGAAAAATACGAATTTTATATCCATTCTGCCTGAAATCGAATTCTCTACAACTTTACAGAAGAAAATTTTTCTAAATTCCAAACAGAAATTATCCGAAATCCACAAACGGATGATTTTTAATTCTTCCAGTCCGATAAATACTGATAAAACACCTCAGCATTAATTCCTTCAATTATATCCACATAAAATAATATATTCATCAATTATATCTACATCAAATAAATATTTTCTTTTCATATGAATCAATAATTAATTATTCTTAAATAATATTACAGAATCACAATTATGACAACCAGGTCGTTCCCAGGAAAGAGGGGGATTTTCAATAAGGATTTCTCCTTATTGGCGCGCAATTAGATAATCAAACCTCTCCTTGACAAAACTTTCTAGACATTGCCAATAATGTTATCTAATAATATTGTTCAAATAATATGAATTATTGATATGATAATAAAAAATACCGTGCAGTGACAATTTATTAAAACAATAATATAAACTAACAAAGTAGCAATTATTGAATCAATAAAATAAATATTGAATAGTAACTACTGTAACCATTATTGAGTAGTGCCTTCTTACGTACGAATCAATAATTCAACAATACTGTGCAATACCGTGTGCTACTGTGCAATCACACGTATTAATATATTTTAACCACCAGGTAACCCAACAGTGTTAACGGTAACAATTTACGCCGTTATTTATAAAACTCAATCTTTGTCGTTTTCTTTCATCCAACCGCTTTCCGTTATGGGGCCCACAAATGACTGCGCCGTCGTACGGAGATTCCCGACAATAAGAATATTGCACGACCAAACGACTATTCCCTGACAAAAAAATATTTTGTAACCACTTGCTTATTTTGTAAAATTTTCACATTTCACCCATAACCAAAGCATTATATAAATTAACCCTTATTAATTTAGAATAATGAATAAAGAAAATTCAATTTTATTTATAATAAGTTGGGGTCTTACAATATTATGACTAAGACAATATATAACAAATTATCGTTAGTCTTCAACAGAGAAAATCTGAGAGAATACATTAAACAACAAGTTTTAGATCAATATTCGTAGCGGAAAATATTAATTCATAGAAGAGTTACGTAGAGAATGAAATCTACTATTATCTATGAATTTAACAATCCATCAACAATATTTTTACCCATGTAACATCAATCAATGCACATCTTGAATCATATATTTATCCTTGCACTACAGGCCAAGGATATTCATCAGTAGGTCATGTTCATCTCAACACCTGTTCATCTTTGCACTACGGGCCAAATATATTCTTCATAAAATCGTTAATATTTGCGCTATAGGCCAAAGATATTCAATTATATCATCATTTAGGACTGAGGATGATGAAAAATATTTTAAAGAAAACGAATCCAGTGAAACAAAAGAATAAATATTAAGGATTCGTATTTCAATTTATTCATGTCCAAGAATACCTCAATAATAATTTTAATAGAGTCAAATTCAAGAATGATCAAAACATGGATACAATCAAAGCTAGTATCCACACTAGATATTTTGAACGAAAAAAAATATTAATTTTTCTGTGAATAATATCGTATTCGTGAATAGTATCGTATACGTGAATAGTGTCGTATACGTGAATAGTAACTCCGGCACAAAAAGTTCTAAATTTGATTAAAAGTTTAGATCAATACTTCGGCATAATGATATTAGAAGAATTAATATCATTTTTAAAAAAATAATATCCATTACCTCGTAAAGACAGTACTTCTAGTTGAAACACCGGAGATATAGGCTATGACTTGAACTTGCACGTTATAGCAACACTCAAAGTATTAAAATACTCACAAGACTACTGTGAAACCCCAGATTTATGAATAAAGAATTAATTTTCTGGAAATAATTTTTTTACTATTATGTTGTGAATTTGAGATAATATTATAGTTGTGGGTAGTATTTATAAATTTTGCAAAGTATGCAAGTTGTTATATTATATTCGATTGGTCAGGGAATATTCTTTGTGTCGGAAAATATTCGTACGACGGTACAATTATTGGTGGACCCTGCAACGGAATTATTGTCGGATTGAGAAAACGACAAAAATATTTTATTGAAAATAACAGCAGAAGTTTTACCGTTGATACTGTTTGAACTACTGGGTAGTAAAAGTACAGTAATACACGTTATTGCATAGTAGCACACGGTATTATTATTGATATTTATGTGAGAAGTCGCTCAGTTTGATTCAATATTGTCGATTAATAATATGAATTATTATAGCGATGATGACGTTTGTTTTATTCGTATTATTAACGTAATAAACAGAAACATCTTTTTATATAAAACAGAATACTTTATTAAAGTTATTCTATAAATAAAATATATTATATTTTATTATGCATAGTGTTGCAAAGTGTTTGCATAGTAAAAATCTTTTTATATAAATAGAATATATTATATTTTATTTAAAGATTTTTCTTTAAATATGGACCGTAAGATTAAAGTAAATCAATCTGGACCGTTCATGGATTAGTTACTGTGCATTCCATTTTCCTATAAATAGAAGCTCATTCCTTCATTATTTTCTTACGAATTCACTGAAACTCTAGAGAGAGAAACTATAGAGAGAGAAGAAAAACTTTTTGCTACTTAACTTTTTTTTTCTTATATCCAGTTTCTTATTCGGTAAGGGTTGTTATTCTTTCTTATTCATGAAGAGAACTGTTGTTATTCCATTTCTTATTATTCTGTTGGAATAACCTGTATACGCGGTCTACCCTATACTTGGTGACATTCTTCTATTATTCTGTTGGAACATCCTGTCTGTGTGTTTTACACCGGACCTGGTTTCGTCTTATTATTATTCGTTGGAACATCCTGTCTGGTGTTTTACACCGGACCTGGTTCCGTCTTATTATTATTCCGTTGGAACATCCTGTCTGTGTGTTTTACACCGGTCCTGGTTCCGTCTTTATTATTCTGTTGGAACATCATGTCGGTTGCAAATTTTGCCTGACCTGGTTCCGTTATTATTATTCTGTTGAAATAACCGTCTATGCGAAGTACCGCATACATGGTGATATCTTTTGTTATTCCATTCGGTATTATACTCAGTTGATTAAAATTTTGACTTCTATACTCCATGAAATTAGTGGAATATCCTTGATATTTGCGCTTCATCTAGTATCTTTTCATGAAATATTCTTCTGATCATTCTTGAATTTTACTCTACAAAAAAGTATCATGTTGACAATTTGAACGTTAGTAGTTCTTGGACAAATTAATTCTTGAACTTGTTTTATTGAATTCTTATATCATTGTCATCATCCTCATTTTTAGTTATGTTGAAAGTCATCTGTGGTCTGTAGTGCATAGATGGACTTGGTATGATTATGACCAGGGATTATTCGGTATAATTATGACCGTAATATTACAAATGATGTGGAAAAAGTCCTCATTGGCCCGTAGTGCATTGATGGACAGTTTTGGTATGATTATGGCTATGGATTCTCTTTGGCCGTAGTGCAAAGATGAATTATTTTATGGCATGATCAGGACCGTTGATGAAAACACGATTATCTTTGGCCCGTAGTGCATGGATAATTCGTGGTCGTGATACTAAAGAATATCCTTGGCCTGTAGTGCAGGGATGATTTAATGATGTGGATTATTTATTAAGCTGAGTCTCAGCGATAAAAGTGATGAAAAACTTTTTAAATCATAAAAGATAGTAGATTCAATTCTCTACTTGACTCTTTTAATGGATTGCTTGTTCCGCTGTAGTTAAACTTGATGTCTATTGTATTTTATCAGTTTAACATTGTTGGAGGCTAATGATAATTTATTCTGTATTATCTTAGTCATAATATTTTCTTATTGGGCTAGTTGAGCTCACCCTTTCTTTCACTGTTCTCTTCAGGAAATAAGAACATAGCAGGGACTAGTTGGGGAACGGAGTGACGGTCTAGAGGATAGCATTAGTAGTCCTCACTATTCTGTGAAATAGTGTATTAATAATTGTAATGAGGACTCTTTTTGAGTTTGTATAATCTCTAGTAGACAATAATTGTATTCAAACTCACAGTTATGTTTTGTCGTATTGTACACGACAGTCGTATTAGTAAGTTGTATTTGAATTATGTACCATGTATCTGACGACCCAAGATGGGTGATGTATACCTAATTTTGGGGGCGTCACAAATACGCTCAAAATATCGAGGGAGAAAGAGAGAGAAAACTTCAATTTCTGGTGTGATATTCAATTCTAACCTAAGCACTCTATTTATAGGAAAATGCTTAGAACACCAAAGCAAAAATTTAATAAATTAATAATATATTTATATAAATTTCCTACGCACACCTAGAATCTGATTTCAGCACCTAACACATGTAAAATGAGTCCCAAAAATGTAAAAACATTTTTCTTATAAAAATAATTAAACTTCAAAAAATAATTATTTTGGATCTTCAGAACTTTAATAATTCATAAAAATAGTCCTTTTGTCAGAAAATTCAAAACTCGCGCCTTTTCTATAAGAAATTCATTATCTACAACTTTGCAGAAGAAACTTTTTCCAAATTCCAAACAGAAATTGACCGAAATTCACAAACGGACGATTTTACAAGCTATAATCAAATTTTCAGTCAAGAACTAGGGTCCACAGACATGAAAAATATGTTTAAATATTTTTGGTAATAAAAATACTCCTCCTCATCATATACTCATATATCTCATATTCATTGTAAAGATATCACCGTTATTATATTATAATAATATATTTAACTGAATTATTTTATCATAAAAGATAAATATTAATTTTCAACAATTGTCACTTTAAAATTTTTATCCATCTATATCCACATAAAATTAATATTTTCCTCATCATATAAATCAATAATTAATTATTCACAAATAATATTATAGAATCACAATAGTGACAACTAGGCAGTTCCAAGATAGAGGGGGCTTTCCAATAAAAAAAATTTCTTACCTGGCGCGCAATTAGATGACCTAACCTCTCCTTAGACCGAACTTTCTAGACATTGTCATATTGCTATCTAATAATATTATTCAAATAATATGGAATTATTGATCCGATAATGAAAAATACTGTGTAATGACAACCTCCACTCCTTATGAAATTTCGTCCTCGAAATTAACATACGTACCTGGTGTTTCGAAAAGGTGAGGATACCTCGCTTTCATTTCTGTTTCTCTAACTCCTAGGTCATTTCCTCTATAGCATGGTTCCTCCATAAAATTTGAACTTGTGGTATGACATTTGTGCGTAGGACATGCTCCTTCCTATCCAAGATCTTGACAAGTACTTCTTCGTGCGTTAAGTCTTCGGCTATCTCGTCTGGTTCTAACTCAATAACGTGGTTCGGGTATTTCACATATTTACGAAGTACAGATATGTGAAACACATTGTGAACACGAGACATACTCGGAGGTAATGCGAGTCTATAGGCTACATTTTCTACTCGGTCAAGAATCTGAAATGGACCAATAAATCGTGGATTGAGCTTTCCTCGTTTTCAAATCTTGTAACTTCCTTCCATAGAGCTACACGCAAAAATACATGATCCCCCAATACTAAATTCCACGTTTCTTTCGATGAAGATCCGCACAACTCTTTTGTCGATCTTGTGCCGTTTGTATACGTTGTCGAATCATATATATATTAAAAGCTCTAGCATCTTTAAGTTCTTGTCCACGAATATAAATGATATTTACTATTATACTTAGAAATATAAAATCACAATTAAAATTTGATTATAAATTGTCGATCTTGTACAGTTTGTATACGTTGTCGAATCAAGTGTCATTATAGAGTTATCAAAAGCCTCTAGCATCTTTAAGTTCTGCACACAGAACAGGAAACTTGCATCTGTCCACCATAGACGATACTTTGTGCTATCTTTCAATCCCGATCCACTAGTATGATTCTTCCTTTTGTTGTGAGAAGGTGTGAAAGGTATACACCCAATTTAAAGTATTTCCGGCTTTCCATGCCTTGGCCAAAAAAACTATCTTTGGGTTCTTTACTGGAACTCATAAAAGGGCACCCAGTGTTAATTTCCAGTTTCAGAAGACCGCGCAGGTGAGCTGGCGAACAAGGCCTGGGAGGCTTATTGTACTCTTTCTTGACAAATTGAGAATCACATTGAATATCCCCTATCATGTTTGAGAAATCATGCAGCAGAGATTTTCGCAATGTCTTGTTCCTGCTGATGCTAACTTTCTCAACTGGAGCCACTCAACAGATACAGTAGCAGAGCTCGAGGAAATTCTCTGCAATTTGGACTTAGCAATGGATCAAACATCTTTCGGATGGGACTGAAGCGGGATTTGGACTGTTTGGATTGGAGCAATCATTTTTTTAAGTGAGAAGGGAACTGGGGAAGAGCACAGTTAGCAGATAGTGATTGTGCAAAGTGAAAGCAGGGATTTCTTTCTCGAAGTCTATTATCATCTCTTAGAGGACAGTACAGCTGGAACACATCTGCCCTTGGGAATTCTCAAGCGACTGTCTCTTTTACATTTTCAGCTGAGTGATTTTTCTCTGCCATCTAAACCGGGGAAATCTGTACGAAGCTATCGATGAGACCCCTCTTTTCTGAAACTAGGCTGGAAGTGAGATCCAAGAACTCGTGAGAGCCGTGCGGCTTGCTAACTAGATGTACTTGATCGTGTTAGTGACATCGGTGAGGATCTATTCTGTTCAAGTTTGTGAGTTATCCTCGTCTGAACTACACAATGAATCAACAATTCCCACAAATCATTCCACTTCTTCATAGTCCTTATTCTTGAGAGCTTTGATATACTGAACCCCTCTTTAGCATTCATGTCCTTCGCGTGGAATTGTCCCTAGATGGAGCGCTATTACAGGATGCACTACGATAACGCTGAAAACTAATATCATTGAAAGCCCTTCTTTTTGGCTCAACAGATCATTTCCACATTTGGGTTTTCCTTTGGCCTTTCTGCTTTCAACTTTGGAACAATGACGGGAAGATGGAAGAACAGTATTAGGACTTCCATCGACTACACAATATTTGTCAAAATCCAGGTCCATTCCCAGTCCCATTTAAGGATCTGCAATCTGTAGGAAAAAAAGGAAAAATACAAAGCAAAGTTAACTATATAATACATTAAAATTGAACTTCTCATCTAATTTGAAAGAACGATAAGTAGAATCAATACTTAAATAATCACCATTAGCAGATTCACAATCAATCACAACAGTACAATCTTAATAAACAAAATAAAGCATTTATTGAAAAAAATTTGAGAGCCTTGCAAAATTGGAAATAAAGTAGAAACATCACATTAATTGTATGCCAAAACAAACCAAACAAGGCAAAGCACTCACACAATTAAGG